>JAVJGI010000065.1:23938148-23974931 GCA_035590275.1 Ibycter americanus | reverse complement strand
CCCCCCCAAGGATCTAGAAATAGAAAATCATCGGCGTTCCCAAACCCGAATCCTCCCCCCGTCGCACAACCCGCCCGCCCCATCGCACCCCGCTCGGTGAAACACCAGCCGAGCTCCGCCCGGGGGACCGATGCCCCGAGGATGGGAAGTGCAAAGGATTATCTGGGTTTAAACACCATCGGCCATTTATGCAAATAGAATCTCCACACTTGTAAGTTTAATTAATTAATTAATTGCATTTTCCACTATTGTATTAATTGTATTTTCCACCTGTAATTCGTTGTAATTTCCAGTGCTACAGCCTCTCGAATCACTGAGCACGCACGGGAGGACAGAGCTGCCTCCATCCCAAAGGTTTGGAGGATGTTGTTCCTAAGCGCCCAGGTGGAATCCCGAAAACCAGCTTAGAGAGAGCAAGACTGAAAACAAACAAATTAAACAGGGTGTGTAAACATAACTCGGGGAGAAGAGTATGTGACACTGGTTTCTCAGTCCCATGACCATCACCAGCAGGTTTGAATTGTCAGCTCCAGCACCGAGAGCCTCGGGGTTTTGTGTTAAGTCGCTGTTTCGTGTCACTGCTCCCTCCGCGACTCCCCGGAAGCTCGCAGGACCCTAGCGGAGCCCGCGGTGCCGGTGAGGGTCCCCCGTGGACACTGGGGGCACGAAGGGACATGGGTTGTTGCAGGTGGGAAAATGACCTTTAATTTCTGGGGACAAATACTTGAACGCTCCGAAAGAATGGAGCTGTCCGAGGCGTTCAATCATCTTCCAAGACGGCGCTCTCCTTTCCGTACCGCTGCTAGAGCTGAGCTTGGTACATCATGCCCTGAGAAATCAGGACAACTTCCAGCAGCTTCTACCCTGCTGCAAATATCCCTTCAAACTGGAAGTGGCAGCAGCCGGGGCTTCAGAGGTGGAGGGGAAAAGTGCACATCCAGATCTGAGCTCCCAGGGTCGGGGATGCTGTATCCAGGATAAAACTCTGCTCTTCAGACCCTGCTCTTGGTCTGTGAGGTCCTACACAGAAATGCAGGGCTGGCTGGGTGGATTTCAGTCCTGGGAGAAATCCTACTCAATCATCGTGCTTAGCGGGCAGCATCCTCGGAGCTGAGCCCAGAGCGCAGCCTCACTGGGGAGCCTCACAGGTGCAATTAGGAGTAAGAGCTAACGCACCGAGTGAGCTCGCAGCAATACTTGCAGGGATGCCAGGACAGTGCTGTGGTCCAACACAGCCTAGTGCAGGCAGAAGAGCCCTTGCAAAACCCAGGTCCATATCCCAGTTCCACTCAGGTCCAGGAGCAGCTCAGTGGCAAAGCTCAAGCTTAGACTGAGTCCCATCAAACACCAAACTGGCTGCAAGGGAAGCAACGGATCTGACATCCTCTTCTCAGGCTCCTGCAATTGCCCCAGAATCTTTTTTTTTTTTTTTTCCCCCTAGGACTTTTACTGCTCAGAGAAGATGAGTCACGACATTTCCTTCTCCCTTTCATAAATATTGCATCTCCCAAATGCAATTACCAAGGGTGAAGCGACACAAGTGTTTGCTAAATAAGATTATGTGATAATGTTAATGTATTTTATGCCTGTGCTGTGACACCAGACAATCCCCCTATTAATAACAGCTCAATGAGATGTGGAAGTTCTTAACAGGGTGCTTTGGGGGATTGGGGATTTTTTTGCACCGGGGGAAGGCAAGCACAGTACCATGGAATCAGTTGCAAGGGAGGTAGAGCCGTTCCCAGGGATCAACTGAAATGGCAAGCGGAGCCATAAGTAGCCCAGAGGGTCCGGTTGTGCTGTAGGTAACACACAGATCCGTTAGCTACTAACAGGGTGTAAATCACTCACAGCACTTCATCATGCAACAGGCCTAGGGAGGTTTGTGCACAGTATCATGATCCTGTGACTGAATTAGTGCCTGGCTATCAGCCATGTATTATGCAGCATCTGGGGGCCCTGCGGGCCATTAGAAGTGCTCTGTGCCAGCCGGCTTGTCCCCAGCTATTAATAATGGGCAGAGCCTTGCCTCTCTCCCTAGCCAACGCAAGACCAAGAAAAGCAACACCACCACCCATCCCTTGGTCCAATTCCGCCCAGTCAGAACAAAATGCCCTCATCAAATCTTTGCTCTCTTCTGCCAGTCTCCAGCTCTCACCTTTATCTGCTTGTCTTTCTCTCTCTCCAGTGGCAGTGTCCATCTGCCACCTCCTATTGACCTGTCCATCCCTCGTGGTCTTCTCCCTGTGCCTGTGTCGTGTGACTGTCAGCCACGTGCTCATTTGTGTATGGTCAGAAGTAGCCAGAGTTGTTGGCTGCCCAGCCTGACACATTTAGGTGTGACTGCTTCTTAGAAAGTCCTTTGAAAACTCTGTACTGCACAGCCCAAGCTTTTCCAGTGGTTCCCCGCTCCCAGTGCCCACAGGGTAACATAAAAGCACCAGCTTCCTGGTCCCTCCATCCGCAGGGCACAGAGCAGCCCCATGAGCGCTTTGCAGGACACTGGGGGAAACACAGTGATTTGCTTGTGCCAAGCCACCCACAGGGCACCGTGCTGAAAGCATGAGCAGCCCCAAGCCTCCGAGTCAGGGATTTCCCTGTATCCCTTTCCTGCTCCAGCCCTTGAGCTGACAAAGCCTCCCTCCCAGAGCCACTGGCCAGAGCTTGGTCCTCTGGGTGGCAGGGCCATCACCCCCGTGTTAATGCAAGCAGGGTGATACACCTTCACTGCCTTTGATGCTTCCAGGGCAAATTCCTCTAGAGCTTGCAAAGTTTAGCTCTCTATTTCACATTAGCACTAGTTTGTAGTTGCCCTCTGGCCCCCGGGGTGGAAGGTCAATCCTTTATTTACTTAGTCCCTCACTTAGTTCATCTGCAGTCCTTTCAGTGCTTTGGATAACAGACGCAAAGTGGGCTGCTAACCTGCTCCCTGGCCAGGAGCCTGCGCTCCCCAACTCCTGTGCTGGGGAGAAGATCATTGTCTTCTCTGGGTGATACCAGTGCAGCACAGTGGAGCAGGCTGGGCGGGCAGCAGCTTTTTCTTACCCAGGGGCAAGATCTGATTCAGCATGGAACAAAATGAGGGTGCAGGTGCTTCCAAGCACTGACATGCTCAGGTTAAAAATCATACATGGTAGGGGGAAATTATACCCACGACATCACTTCTGGCCTGTCAGGTCCTGCTTGCTGGTGCCTCTGGAGCTTGTTGCACTGAGTCCTTCACTGCCTTGTGGAACAGCAGCATCCCTGGACATTGCAGAATCCTTGTGCCATTGTCCTCCTGGAGTGACCCAGGGCCTGTCCTGGGCCCATCAGATGCTGCTGCACCTGTGAAAGCCTCAACAGGCAAAGCCAGAGCCCTGTGCTGAGCTGGGGAATGTACCAGCTCCAGGCTCTGTGTCCAGGGCAAGAAGCTGGCTCCCCGCACCAAGTGCCTTCTCTGCTGTTAGAGCATCGCCAGGACGGGAGACCCCAGTGATCCCAGCCAAGCTCTGGACCCCCCGGGGTGGACTGATGGGTGGGCTCAGAAAGTCTCCCAAAAACAGAGGTGCAGCTCCATAGGGCAGCCCCCTAGCCCCAGCTGGAGCTGGCCACAAATCAGCAGGATTCAAACCTTGTCCACTTGCATAAGCCCAGGGAGTAGCATTTTCCCACTCCTGTCCCACCTGGGGACAGTCTCTGCTGAGCATCTCTCCCCTCATTCAGGATGTTGCAGCTTGCTGTGGGGTGGCTGAGCCTGCCCTCAGCGCCCCACTGTCTGCAAGTAACATTAAACCAAAGCAATCAATAGTAGCAAACAAGCAGTATTAATAACTAAATAGTTATCAAATAATTACTATTGAGTAATATCTATATTAAAAGGGTAAGTTAAAGTACTTCTCAAGCATACCCACATTTGTGCAGGGTTTAGGCTCTGAAGAAGAAAATGAGCCATCTCAACCCTCTGAGAAGAGACCACATACCAGATGTGTGTGCAGGAGCTGGAGGGTGGTCCCGTCCCACCCTCTCCCAACAGCAAGGGACCTGCCAGGGTGCCACTGCAGGCACCTCTGGCTGCAAGGAATGGAGGTGGTTTCCAAGGGCCAGCCAAAGGCAGACACAAAAGAGGTTTCCTTGAAGACTCCGGGCACTGGGAGGGAAACGTGCCCTTTGCCTGGGTGCCCCTGGCCGGGTGTTTATTCAGGTCCTGCAGAACAATGCCGCAGCCGGAAAACTGGCCTCCCCCCTTCACAGGCCTGGCCGGAGGGGCCATGTGCATCCCACCCCACCCCCGAGCTTGTCCCCAGGGTGGGTGAGCGGTGTCTTGGCTCACAGCCATGCTGCTCGTGTTTGTCACCACGGGGGCTTTTTGTTTTTAATTTTTTTTTTTTTTTTCGTTTCCGTGCTCTCCCATTCCTTTGGAGGACAGGAAGCAGCAGCTTCTTGGAGAGGAGGCTGGGGATTTGGGGAGTTTCAGGCTGACAGGGAGCATAAGCTCATCCATCCTGACCCTCCACCTCAGCCCTGTCCCACAGCATCCTCTGGCTGTAGCAGCACCAGCCGTAACCCAGCGCACACTCCTGGGAGCCCAGCTGCACCCAGGGTATGCCTGGCCTGCGAAGATCACCCCTGCCGAAAAACTGAGCCCCTGCTTTAGGGGTCCTGGCAAGCCCCAAAGCTGGCTGCAGCCAGATCAGGGGAGGGAAGGGTGGTCCAGCCCATCCAGAATTCCAGAGGCTTCCGAGAACACCTGCAGCCCAGGGATGGTGGGGTTTCAAGGCAGCACTAAGCTCTAGCATCCCCTGCACAGCCACCTTTTTCTGGGCAGCCAGGAGAAATCAGTCAGACAGAAGCAGTGTCCCTGCTAAGGGTTATAGGGGCCAAAGCTGAGCCGTGCCCCAGGTGCTCAGAATTTAGCAGGATTAAACTCTCACAGTGATGGGGAGGTTTTTTTTCAGCTGGAGGATATTGCAAGGCAGTGCTCTGCCTCCTGACTGAGTGCTCCTTGTGCTCCCTGAGTGAGATATGTTCCCACTTTGATTGCATTATAGGATGTGACAAGCCAATCCTTGCCAGGAAATTAATGAGCCCCAAACACCTCGCCCATCCATCACCACCCCAATCAGCTACCTAACACGCTACCAAACCTGGCCTGCTGCTGGGCATTGAAGGCCACTGAGATCCTCGAAACTTCTCTTTCCAAGGACCTAATGCCACTGCCAGGCTGGCAAGAAGCCCAGATCACCATCGGGCCAGCACATCCCAGCTCTGCCCACACCACAGCAAGGGCTGTTTCTCCTGCTGACCCTTCCTTTCAGGCTGCGGTGTCTCATCAGTGCCTGTTTTCCTTGCCTGATGCCCATAGGAGCGCATGAGGTCATCCTGGTCCCAAAAGCCAGGGCTATGGGGAAATGCGCTAGGACTACCAGCAAAATCAAACCTCATGTTCAGCAACGGCTGGGACAGGTGAACACAGGGCTGAAAATGAGAGCAGAAAACCTGGGTGGCGGGAGAAGTGTCTCCTCACTGAAACAGAGCAGGGATTTGGGGGAAAAAAATGAAGGAAAATGCATAAACGTGTTTTTAGGATACATCAGTGGGGAAAGCAGAATCATAGGGTCGCATTTCCCAGACCAAGGGCACAACGGGGCACTTGCAAAATGCTTAGCAAGTGCTAACAGTTTTCAGAAACCATTATAAATGGAGCTGGAAAGTCAAATGGATGAAAGCATTTCCAGCTCCTGAGGGCTGGCTGTGCTCCCCAGGGTGGTGTCCCCACATGCTGCTGTATCAAAACTGGTACTTACGTGCTCACAGCCTTGTAGAAGTTTTCATGAGATGCTGGTGTACCGTGACACATTTGCTCACACTTGCAGCTTGCAAGGTGGATCCCCTGAAGCTGCTGATGGGTTTTGGGGCACTGATGCTGAACGCCTGATGCTTAGCAGCACAGTGGCAGTGAGATGACAGCTCCCTGGGCTTGTGCCAGGCGCGCATCCATCTGCCTGGCACTGCAGCATCCGGCTCACATGCCCCACTGTGTGCATGTCTGGGGTTGGTGAGGGGCAGGGCGTGCCGGGAGGTGGGGGAGATGGGGGTCCCCACCTCCCCAGGAGGAAATGCCCTGGAGGGGAGATCACTGCTGAGAGCCTCAGTGCCTGGATGTGGTGGCCCTGGAGAAGAGGACCAGGCTGGCAGCTACTTCTCTCCCACAGCAGTGGGACTGGGGGAGCCGGGGGGCACTGAAACCCCAAATCCTGCCCGGCAAGGACTGGTGACAGCAGACTCAGGGAGTGAAGCAGTTTGCATGGCAGGAGAGACCAAGTAACGCCCTGTGGCTCTTCACAGGATGAGGGCATTCACAATGTCCTTTTGCACTTCCCCAGCACATGCAAAGAGTTGGGGTGGGAGGCAGGGGGTCGGGTCCCAGTGATGGGGTTGAGTCCCAGGGATGAAGATATCTGGAAATGCTTTCTGACAAGCTGCTTCTTTCCCTGAAAAATGGAATTTCATTAAATCAGCTTTGAAGTAGTGGGGGAAATTCCCACGTTGTGCTTGCGCTTCACTTTGTCTCCATTGGATAATTATGAAAAATACAGCTTTCTAAGTGTGTCACTTGTTCTTCTTCAGGCTAAAATTTCTCTTCCACCTCGTTCTCCAGGCAGTATTTTTTACTTTATCTCAATTGTGGAGGAAAAAAAATATTTAAATCCTCTGTTTCTGGTACTAAAAGAAAATGGACAAAAACTTTCCAATTTAAAACTCTCTCACCAGCAAAATAAGGACCAAAAGAAACTATTTTCCCCTCAACCATCTTTGTTCCTCTTGAAAAACTTCAAAAGGAAAAAAGCCACCAAAACATGAAAATTCAGTAGTTTCCTCCCCAAGCTGATGGAGATCTCTCTAGAGGAAATGTGACTGATAAGCTAAAGTAAAGCCGCCTCCCCTGCTTTATCTCAAGCAGTGTCAGATGGGTATTTCTAGCAGGATCTCTTCTGGACACTCAGAGCATCGAATTACTCTCCCATCCCGGTACTCCTCCGCTGAACTGTTTTGGAGCTCCCAGACAGGCGCTCACCGGCGATGCTGGGCAGCCACTCTGCAGCGGGATGTGGTCTGTGGCCGGACAGGAGGGCTCTCCCTGATGACAGGCCAATGTGCACCTTCATCCTTCAACCTGTCTGCTTCACTGGAGAGGGCTGGGGATGCCCCAGGAGCTGCCCCCCCGTGCTATGCAGTGTGGCTGGGAGGGCACTGTTTCATCAGGGGGTTTTCAGTCTTAGGACAGCTGCTCCGGTGCCTCAGTTTCCTCACTAAGTGTTGCAAGCAGCCACCTCACTGCTGCCTTTACTAAAGCAGGTGTGGACCAGAAATACTTGCATTTCCCAGCATTAGAGGCATCTCAATTCACCTCTAAATGCAAAGCCAGCAGCCCTTGCTTCTGCCCCTACATGGGGCCACCCAGGGAAATGAACCCCTGAAAGCATCCAGGTCCCAAAATATCCCATGGCTCGGCCTGGACACATGCTGCCAGCCTGGCTGGGGCACAGACAGCAGTGGTGAGCACAGGGCTGGTCATGTCCTCACCCTGGCTGGGTCCGTCTTCCCCATTTCGGGGTTTGCTGCTAATATTCCCACTTGCCCAGGGAAATAACCCTCTTGGCTGCCATCACTGGGGGATCAACCCACACACTTCCATCCACCATCTCCCTTGGGGCTTTGCATCCAGGCGCTGTGATGAGATGCCCATCCTTGCAGTGGAGAGAGGGCCAAAAAGAGCCCGTCCCGGAAACCCTGACCTAAAATGAGGCCAATTACCCATTAATTGATGCTGCTTGCTCCCCAGTGATTAATTGTCAAGAGAAACCGTGTCACATTTTGCAAGCCCAGACTCCAGCGCAGCGACACCGCGGGTCCTTTATCAGCCCTGGGGCCAGTCGCGGCACCAGCCTGTCTGAGCCAGCCAGGTACCTCCACGTCCTAGGGCTTGTTTGTTTTGGTGTAAGCCTGAGCATAATTGGGGCTAAAGAAAAATACCCACAGCAAAACAAATGCGGCGCCAATGACGGACACAGCCCTGCAGCCAGCACGAAGACAGATGGGAGGAGAGCCTGTCCTGAGAAGCCCAGGTGGAGATGCTCGGAGAGTTCAACACATGGTTGTCGACCATGCAATTAATTTGCAGTGGCCCCTGTGAGAGTGGAGACCCCGGCCAAGCACCTCCTGCAACCTGGATGTGCCCAGGGCTGGAGGGAGAGCCCCGCTGCATCCCGCTCTGCCCTCCCAGCTGGGGGAGCAGGGCTGCCTGCGCTAGCCACAGGACTTTCTCCCTACTGGCTTTCCTTACCCCAGCTTCCGCCCAGCACCACCCTGAATAATTCATGTACGAGACAGAGAAGAGGGTAAATCACAAGCAATGATTAACATGAGGTATTTTACGTGCTGGGAAGATCTATCGGCCTGACTCTGCCAGGTTGCAGTGATTAATGCAGTGCCGCTCCCCTGGACAGAAGCCCTCACATTCAATTACAGATGCTGGGGGGCTCCCGGGCAGCAAGAAATCAAACAGAGACAAGACTGACTGGGGAGACCCCAGGCCAGTGTAGGAGATTTCGAGTGGATCTGCCCCATATTAGCCTTAATCATGTTTAATGGGGTTCAGACAGGTTAAGAAACCAAACACACACAAAAATCAGGCACGCTCTGACAACCCTGTGCATCTGTGATTTAGTGCAAAGCCATCAAAGCCGGTTCTTAGGTCACGTCCATCACTCCAGTCTGCAGGTTTATCAGGCCAGCCCTCTGATGCCCTGAGAGCAGACTAGCCTGGGGGGCAGAGGCTATTTTAAAAATAAATTTTAAAAAAGCAACATCCTGGCTTGATTAACAGTAATGAATTAACTAACAATTCATTAACAGTAATCAATGAACAAACTGAATGGTTTTTTTAATTCCTTGGTAACAGCTGACCCCAAATGCCCCTTTTCCACCCTGTCCAGGGCGGCCTGTTGTGATGCCCGTGTCTCCAGGCTAGCCTGGGGGCTTTGCTCTTTTGGGGCAGAATCCCTCCTGTACCCTGCGGGTACCAACTGATTTGTTTCTGATGACCAGCATCCTTACAGAGATGCTTCTGCATCTGCTGGAGGGCCCAAAGAGGGGAAGCTCTGCGGGTTTGTAGCCGAGCCCTTACCAAGCTCACAGGTGTCAGATGTGATGTGATGTGGTTTGAATCCAGCTCCTGGACTGGCTCTGAATAGTGACTATTTTTTGCTGTTTGATCTCTCTGCTGTAGTTATACCTGACTCCTTCCTCTCGTATTGTTGGCCTCAATAACAAAATGCTTGTTTATTCAGATGTAGATCTTGCTAATCAACACAACACCAAATTTAGGACCAGGGAAGCCACCACTGAGCCATCTCCATGCGGTTAGGCTATAACTACATATTTTAGAGCCTTGATCACATCAGACCTGCAGCACCCACTGAAAAGAAGGCGAAAGACTGTGGTCACAGACCTCACGGTGGCAAAGCCCCCTGCCCTGCTCACTAGCGTGCATGGCTTCAGTTCCCTCCGCCGCCTGGCCGGGATCTTGTTCACCACTGCAATGCACAGCGATCTGCCAGGGAGGAGTCATATTAGCTCAAGCCATTAACACAGAAAGTTATTAGTAGGCTCTTGGGCAGAGTCTATTTTCATATTAATTTGGCTAATTAAATGTAAATCATTGCTCAGGATTACCACAAAGGATCCCAAGCCCCATTAGCTAGCCTGTAGTCACAGGGGAGAAAGGGTGTCACCCCCGTGCAAAGGTGATTCATGGTCACACAGAACATGCCCAATCTGCTGTGACAGTGAGTGGCTCTGTCACCCACAGGTGGTGACAGACACAGGGAGGTGATTTGAGTTATTTGGGCTCCAAGGATCAGGCGCCACATCTTTTTACCCACAGGGTGTTTAAAGCGGTGACATCTGGCTTTGGTTCTCCGTGATGGCAGGGCTTGGAAGATGCTGCATGATCATCCTGGCCATAATCAATATTTGGAGCCTGCTGGCCCTGGCTGCCCTCCCCAGAGCCCAGCAGAGCATATGGGTGTTTCCAAGCTGCCGGCTAGTGTTGCAGCAGCTTTTAAGATGTCACTGATCTTGTGGGGACCCTCTGCTGGTCACATTAGGCTGAAGTGGTGGGGGAGTCCAGGGACCTCTGCAGGGTCACACCACCAGCCTGGTCCCCATGCATGTGTTGGTACCTGGCACATCACACAGCAATGCTACAAAATCACCAGCAAATGAGGTTTTCTGCTCCAGACAGGACACTGAAAGGCTGCAGGTGGAGATAGGAGGGGCAGAGATGGATGCCCTGATAAGCCCCATGGAGATGCTTCCCTGTGGCCTCTCCAGTGAGCACTGGCCTCCTGCCTCTGTTTACCATGTCCCCCGTGTTTGGGTCGGGGCCTTGCTGCAAACAGTAGCACAGCTAGATCTGGTTTCACTCCTTTTCCCAAAGCAAACAAACACAGACAGTGTCACCTGCTGCACCGACCTGGGGGGTACCGGGGAAGGTTTCATCCTCCCGCGGAGGCTGCATGCAGGCAGCCCCAGGCTGGGCTGGGTGCTCCAGGCTGCACCTACCACGTGTTCCCCTCCCCTAGCCCAGGCACTGGCTCCTCCTTGCATCCTGCTGGTGGGAGAAGCCAGCCCATCTCTCCCCATGGCAGGAGGTCTCAGGGTTGCTGTGCCGCTCGCACAAGGATGAAGCCACGTTTTGTGTGGTACAGGCAGGACAGAAGTCAGTGCCATGCATGGATCTGGCTATCAGGGCTGCCTGGAGACCTATGGGCACAGCACTGCATCCACAGGGTGCTGGAGGGATGGGCAGAGAGGGCCAGAGCCGAGCTGCAAAGCCAAGGGCAGGGTGATGTGGAGAGGTCTGGGCTGGGAGAAGGTGCTGGGCAGAGCTGACATGCAGCGGTGGCAGGGCAGCCAGTCCAGCCCCGCTGCCTGGTGTCTGCATTTCAGCGCCTGTGGCGAAACACACCAGCCACTCAAAGGAACCCCGAATACACCAGCCCCGCAGCCCAGCTCTGGCTGCATGTCCCGGCTGGTTGCAGATGGATGGACTGGCAGCAGGCAGAGGAGCTGGAGCCGGGGGGGGTTGCCCCTCTTTGGGGCAGCTTGCAGGCAGAGCGAGCGCGGGCTGCCTGCATGTCACTGCAGGGGCAGAACCGCAGGGGAAGGCAGGTCCCTACTTTCTGCCTCCAGCCCCGTCTCAAGGATGGGCAGCAGCTGGGGCCAGCACTGCTGAGGCTCCCTGGGTACTCCCACTGCTCGACAGCTGGGTGATGGCTGTTTGCTGCAGACAGAGCTGCAGCATCGTGCTCATCCTCTGAATTTCTTGTTTATTTGGCATATGCTGCCCAGCTCCCTGGAAACCAGCTCAGTGCTGGTAGTTGGCAGCATTGACCAAGCTGGGCACACACCTACAACGAGCCCTGTGAGGTGGGTAAAGTAGGGGGTAGTGTCTCTGGGAGTTTGGGGAGGGTGTGCGGTGGTCTGCAGTGCCATAGGCAGGGCAGGAGTGGGGGGCTTACTCTCCATTGCCCCCAGGTACCCAGCAGCCCCTTTCCCCCCAGCCAGGCTGGTCCCGACTCTGCCAGCTCACAGCCCCATTGCACTCCTGTCCCTGCTGCCTCCTGTTATCAGTCACTGAAATCCCACCTGTTTTCCCTGCCGTTTGTAGTAGTAGCCCTGTGTGTATTAACCCCTGACCTTGCCGAGCTGCTCTTTTCTTCTTCTGACAATTGTGTTTATCAGGTACTTGGAGGTAGGCTTTTTTTTCCTTGCCAGAGCTCAGCCATCCTGTCTCCAGCCCAGGATGCTTCCTGGCCCTTCCCAGCTTGGAGGGTCCACAGTGGCCACAGCCTGGCACAGGGAAGCTGCTCCTACCAAGCCAGCCGGTGAACCAGAGCAGCCCTGGCATCCATGAAGAGCCTGGCAAAAACTGATGCTCACCTCTTCCTGGGAGACCTGTGGAAGAAGTTCTCCATTCTCTTTGGTCACCGTCCCTGCCAAGTTCCCACAGGGCCCCAGCCTTGCCTGGGTACTGATGGGGAGGGTCCCAGCCTCACCCTTCCCAGGCCTGGGTGACCTGTGCCTCCAGCTGTCCCAGTCCCAGCTGGAGAAGTTGGACCTGCCTGGGACCTCGGGAGCAGGGACGGAACAGGGTTTGGGGGTGAAGGCCAAAGGCAGAGAGTGTGGGGTAAAAGAGCTTCTGCAAACCCTCACCAAGTGAGCCCCCATCCTCAGCGGATTTCCCTTCACCTTCCTCCCCTCACTCACCCTTCCTTAATTATTCTTAATGGGCAAGCTCATAAGAGCTTCTATTAACTTTATTACTAGATCAATTAGTGCTTTCTCTCCCCCCTCCTCCTCCCCTCATGCTAATAATCCCATCAAACATGAAGACAGCATCCGCACCGGTACCCAGCAACCTGGAGAAGGTGCTGGGAAATGCAGCCTAGCCTGAGCTCCAGATGCTTTTTTGGGCACTTCCGAGATCAATGGATCTTCCCCAAGACGTGGCCCAGCGAGGAGGGGAGAGAGCCAGGGAGGGGGAAGATTAATTGGAGAAGACTTTGGCACTGAACGGCTCCAAAATCTGCCAGTGAGAGCTGAGCAGGAGCAGCTTGGCACCAGGATGCAGCCCTCTTGCCTGCAGCCCTGCAAGCTGGCAGGGTCAGCACAGCCGGCAGAGGATACAGGTGTTTGTCGGCAGGTCCAGGGGAAGGGGCCACAGCATCAATCAGAGCTCCACAGGACGGCAGGGATGGGGCCATAGGGACAGGAGATGGGGGAATGGCTGCAGCCGTGTGCTCTGACCAGAGGGGAGAGGACATCTGCCCAGCACGGGGATGAAAGCAGTCCCCACACCTCTGCTCCACTCTATGGGGGACATGAGCGAGGATGGGGACACCCCTGGGGCACACACCAGCCATCAAAAGAAGGCTCTGGGGAGCCCTGCATCCCTTTCAGAAAGGGATGGATGCAAAGGACGAGTGCTGGCACTGAGCACCAGCAATCCTTCTCCAGCCTCTGCCTCCTTTGGGGACCCACCCCAAGCAACCCGAAAGCAAGTGCCCCCCTCAGCGCTTGGCACAGCCCTTCCATGCATGTTTGTGCTGGATGCAGAGATACTGGAGCTGGCTGCAAGCTGCAGCTGCGTTGGATGACCTGGCTCACAGCAGGGCCATCGCAGCCTGACTGACAGCCCCTGAAGGGGATGTGCAGGGAAACTGTGGGAGTGAAAGGATTTTGAAATGTTTGACCGGGAGACCTTGCTTGGAAAGCAACTTGTCTTGCAGGGATGCCAGCTCCCACCCCAGAACATTTCTCAGAGACCCCTGGGCTGCCCACGCAGTTTGTTCCAGCCTGAAAGGACACACTTGAGCATTCTGGAAAGGCCACAGCGTTCCCAGCAGCCTGAGCCATGTGTCCTGCTTGTGTCATGCTGATGGCTTGCAGCTTTGGCACTTGGAAAGGACTCCAGGGCTACTGCAAAAGTCCAGCCTGCCCGGACACGGGACAGCACGGCTCTGAGCCAAAGGGCTACTAGCCCAGGGACTCAGTATGGGCTCTCAGCCCCTTGGCCAGCTAGGACAACCAGAAGGGCTGCAGTACAGGGAAGACTTGTGCCAGAGCCTTTTCATTAAACAAGCATTCGCGTTTGGATGCGGTCCATGTCATGGTTTAATCCATGGCCACCAACCACCAGGGCTAGGACCCTGCGGTACCAGCTGCCAGTACCCATGCATCTAGGTCAAGCTTAGCACTTGGGTTCAAAGCGGGGACCAGTACAAGGTGGTTCACCTGGCCAGGTCCCCTCCCAGTTCCTGGAGGATGCCAGGTGGGTCACCACGTATTTGGCCTGGCAAAAAAAATCCACAACCAACAGCTTTTGGTGGCTGCTCGCAGTGACTTCTTCAGAGAGACATGCTACTTGACTACATTCTCTGAGATGTCCCCAGCCAGAGAGGAGTTAGCAGGGGACAGTATCCTGCTCTCTTCATACATGGAGTGTCCCACTGCCTCCTAGTTTCCTGGGTGGTTTGCTATGAGCAGCCAGCAACTGGGTGCACATTTATAGCCAATGATCCCATGGGGCACTGGGGATCTCCCAGACATACTGCAGTGCTGGCTGAGCACCCCAAACTCCTGCTCTTTTTGTCATCTTTCCAGCTGGCCCAAGTTTTAGCTCCCTCCTGAAACAGCCCATTCCCACGTCCCTGGCTGGACTTGCTCCTGCTCTCACCTGCAAGTCTCCTTCTCTCTGTGGAGCTGATCCAAGACCCTGTAGACTCCCAGCCCTAAGCCCGTAAGACCTGCCCTGTACACCTCTGAGGCTGGACCAGACAAGGTCTCTGCACAGCACCTGACCAGCACAGGGGTCTCCAGCCCACAGAGGTAGACTCCTCTTCTGCTGCCTGCCAGGTTGTCACTCCCAAGGCTCATAGAAAAGAGGGAGCTGCCCACCTCTCACCACTTCTAATCTGCTTTGTTTGCACCTCATTCCCGAGGAAGACCTCCAAAGAGAGCTCCTGGCCTTCATCTGCTATGGGCTCTGCAGACTTGGCTCCAAGAAGCTCCAGTTTGCAGCTGACCCAGCGCAGCTCAGTGACTCTGTGACCCTCCAGGGACACGTGGGGACAGTGCCTGCCCTGAGGGGTGTCCTGGGCTGAGCATCACAAGCCTGGGGCCAGTCCCAGCCCAGGGGCTGGCCAGGAAGAGTACCAGCACCGCCAAGGATCTGGGAAGAGGAAGAAACCCAGCCTGAGTCTTTTCAGTATCAGGCAGAAAATCTAGTGTTGTCCCTTGGGAAACTGACCCTAAAGGCTTCTAACTTCAAGGTGAAGGGCTTTCCATTTGCACGTGGAGGTGGCAGGCACATGAGAGGGAGAATGATGCTCCGCTTGGATGGGGCTATTGCTGCTGGGAACAGAGGAGGAGGAGAAAGTAAAGCACCGCTGCCCCCCGCCTCCCCCCAGCCCTTCCAAAATAAACAGGCCTGGAAAATAATAGTCAATGTGAAAGGAATTAAAAAGGCTTCTGCGTGTGTGCGTGTGTATGTGTGTGTGAGTCCTGCCAGGTTAATACTGCTGCCTATTCGCCTGACAGCTCCAAGATTGATTACCCGCCTCAGAGCTCTTTATAACTTGATCAGTCGAATTAATCTCTGGCTGCGGGCCCATCTGATGCCAGGCATCACAAATTTAATTTGGAGGTGTACGGGATCTTTTATTCCTCCCTCCCTCCACCCCCCACATCCCTGTCCCTTTCTTCTCAGCTCACCAGCACGCACGATGCTCCTGCCACCATAGGGATGACCTGGGCTGTCAAAGCTTCCTTGGGGCTGCAGGGAATAACATCATCAGGTAAACCCCTGTTACCCACAGCAAAAAAAAGGGGAAAAAAAATAAAAAAACCCCAACAAACAGAGGCCAAAGCAGACACTAAGTAAGACATATTAATGTACTAAAGACTTAATGAAGTTTGGGGGGGGGGTGGGGGGTGGGGATGGAGGGGAAAGTGCTTACTTTATTAGTTTATGGCCGATTAATGGGAACGGTCATTACAATGATGGAGATGGATTGCTCCCATCAAACACAACCACCAGCCCCTTTTGGAAGGTAGAGGGGTGCTGGTGTTAGCGCCTTGCTACTCGGCCGGGGTTTGGGAAGTGGGGTGCTGGGGAGAGAGGGCAGATGGGCTCAGGGTGGGCAGGGGGCTGCGAGGATGCCAGGGGGGCGTTTGAAAGATGCCATTAGCTGGAGTCTGAATGAATGAGGGGTTCAGGTGGTGGGACTGAGGAGTCAATGCTTTGGAGAAGGAATCCTGCAGAGGAGAGGAAAGAAAAGAGGGAAAGTGAGGAGGCAAAGGAGACCCCATGCCAGCAGGCAGCCTGGAGACAATTTCAGGGCCTCAGAGGTGTGTTCAGCATCCAGGTCCAGAAGGACAGCATCTCAGATGCATTAGTATCCAGCTCCCAACCAAGAAGGGCACAGGACGGATGGATGGACTAGCCAGGAGCTCGGGAGCTCAGCTCCATGGGTGGTAAGTGGCTCCCACCCCCTGCTCCTCCTGGGCTCTGCACTGGGACCCCCAGGCGGGGTCTGCAGGACCAAGCCTTGGCCAGGGTGTGAAAGTCATTTTGGTTCACTCCAGAACGTGGTTAAATACCTGCTCACAGCCCAGGTGACCCATGGCAATGACCCAGAGGTCCCCAGACACCTCATGATAATCAGAATTATCCAATAACTCTCCAGCCGCTAATTGGTAGTTACCCTTTAGCTCCCTGGGGCAGGGCAGTAATTTTCATCCCTGTGAGCCATGCTACAAGGGCCATTTACTAGAGCTGGGGGAATAAACGCAGCAGGGAAATACACTTGCATCCACTCAATAGCCTTTGATTTCTCCTGTCCAGGTTTGCAACCCCTTTCATTCACCTCACACCAAAATTTACACCAACCATGGAGGGTAATTTACTTTTTTTGCCTTTAATGGCCAGAATATTCATACTGAAGACAAGAATTGGGAGTCAGGAGAAACATCTTGCACGCTTGTGCAAACTTTGCTGTTTGTCTGGAAAGCTAAGGTCTGTTGGGCTTTACATATGGGGGAAAGGGACAGAGGGAGACGTATCTCTTGTCTTTTTCTTGGATGCCATGGTCCCAGGACACAGCTAGGACCTGCTCTGGCAGCCTCCTGACCTGTCTGCCCAGGCAGCAGGTGGCAGAGGTGGAAGTGCATCTGCCAAACCCTTGGAAGAAGCAAACATGCACCCAAAGCAGCTGCCTTCCCTGTGGCTGTTCCAGCTGATGTTATACCCAGGTCCTGCCCAGCCTAGGATGCTGGCCACCCCTTCACCCACTCCCCATAGCTCTGCTCTCACAGACCGTGGCCTTTCTAAATAGGGTTGGGACCAGCTTGTTGAACATGGTGGTTTGCAGGCTCGCAGAGCAGTGGGAGATAGGCTTTGCCCTGTAAGCTTACCATACAACTAACCCTCAGGAGCAATGCAAGGGTCTGATGGAGCAGAGTAGAGCCACATATTTCCATTCCTTCAGGTCCTCTCCCAGCACAGCAGCTCTCCCTCTGCGTGCTTCAGCCAGCTTCCCATCTGATTGCTGGACAAGACAAAGATGACTTGATCTCTGGAGCCTGGTGGAGCAACGCTAGCTTGCAAATTGGTGTTGTGAAGGGTTTGGGACCATCCAGCAGCTCACTCGCCGTCCCCACCGGTGGTCAGGCTCAGCGGCGAGGGAAGGGCTCCCGGCTGCACACCGGCATCGAGCAGTGCTGCTGCTCTCCAGCATCCACACAGACTTGCAGCCTTTCATCATTCCCGAGTGATGAATAACCACCCTAATGAATGGAGGGAAATTGGATTAGTGCTGAACACCCATGTGCTTAAACTGTGCCTGATTAAACCCCCATCTGCGCAGGGAAAGGCCGAGTCTTGCCACTGCTCAAAAGCCAGGGAGCTGGCAGCACTTGTGCACGGCCTCATCTGCAGCCTGTTGGGACATTTCAGGTGTTCAGGAGCATTTTCCCCCTCTACCACTGGCAAACTACCCCTTGAAGGCTGAGCTGGAAAGTTTGGGGCTGGTTTTCTTCAGTCTGCTGACCTGTTCTCAATGGATACTTCTGCAGCTAGAAGAGGGAAGCTGTACAATACTTTCAGTCATCTCTGGGCTTGCTACCAGGTCCCTGCTTCAGCTGGGAAAAATCAGTCTCATCCTCTGTGCCTCAGTTTCCCAATTTCCAATTGATATGAGCAACAGTTTCTTACATGCAGAGACTGTGTTTTCTTTAAAGCTGAGACTGTCTCCATTAGGAATCTGCCCCAAATTCTGGCCTGTGCAGAAGCCACCTCTGCCTTTCTTGATGGCTTTTCATAGACTCCTTTAGAAGCAGCCTGGGGATACCGATGGGGCTGACAGTTCGTAAGACATGGGTGCTGGGACATGGAGTAAGAAACCTGCCAGGACTGAGGCTGAAACTAGAAAATTCAAGGCTAGGAGAGATGCCAGGGTCCTCTGCAGTTGCCTCTGAAATTACCCAGGCCAGGCTATATCAGCCTGCCTCCAAACATGGCCAGCTGCAACTTGGGTTTGCTTAAAGCATCTCTATGATAGAAATACGTGGAAAAGGATCCCAGTTTACTCTGCAGAAAACAAGACCAGGCTAAGTCACCTCTGATTTTAATGGATGAGCTTATTTCAGCTGCCCTCACTGCTAAAATAACTGGAAAACAAAATGAATGTTATTTTAAAATGTTTTTCTCTTGGTTTGAACTTGATTCCAGATTCATGTTATCTCTTACTCAGTTTCATGAGCTAGTCCTTCAGCACTTGGTGATTCCTCCTCACACGGTGACCGGGGGCCCTCATGCTTATTTTGGTAAGCTCAATCCACTAGACCCTACAAGGCATTTCCTCTGGGCCCGAATATCCCACCGTGGCTCTTCCCTGTGCCAGCTCCAGTGGCACCTCCATCCTCCCATCCAGGAAATGGGGGTGACCTACCGACCCTCCATGCTGGGGAGCCCACAGCCTTTGGATGGCTGCCCCTTGCTGCAGACCTTGGGGACAGCAGTGGAACCTGATGCTCCTGCCGACTCACAGTCCTGGTTGCTTGGGATCACTTTTGGTGAGGAACAGCCGCTGCAACCCATCTCATGGGCAAACACGACATGCCAGTGCTCTCCCAAAGACACATCCCAAGAAGTCCTTTCTGCTCTAGTCTCCAGACACAGGACCTTTCATGTCCAAGGCACTGCAGGACGCTGCAGAACAGCATATCCCCCACCAGGATCTGGCCCTACACCTAGTCCCTGGCTCTGGCCAGTGCTGCCTCATCCTCCACACTCCCACATGGAGGACCAGGAGTCTGATACACCACCAGCCTGACTATGAGGCACTTTGCATCAGCACAGCCCAGGGTTTGGCTGCCAAGTGCTTTTGGCATTGATTTTCTCTCACGCTTGTATGAGATGAGGTTGCAGCATCTGCTGAACGGGCATTGGCACGTAATGAAATGCAGTCACTGTTCTGATTGACGGCCCAGCAATCCTGCAGAAGAACCAGGAGCGGACAACCAAGCTAGACACTAGCCCCTGGACAGCTTTTCATGATTTTCATGCAGGGTCAGGCTGTATTTGTCCCTGGGCTCCACTGGGTTCACAAGAGCAACTGTTGTCTTTGCATCTCATGGAGCTTGGCCATTAAAGCAGCTTTAATCGCTGAGCTCCTTTGCTACCAGGACCCAAGCAGACAGGTGTGTAGCTAACTTTGTCAGCTGTGCAGTGTCACTGCTGTCCCAGCCTTCCTGGGAAGTGGCTGTGGGGCCACCCCACCCCAAGGGTGCCAGCACATGGACCCACAGGCACCCAGGGCAGGGGGCTGCAGGGACCCAGGGGGACGTTCAGCACCATCCCTTACCAAGATGGCATTATGATCCAGCACAGCACCACAAGGGAGCCCAAAAGCCCCCAGCCCCTCTACTCACTTTATGTCCCCATCAAGGAAACTTTCCAGTCTAGGACAAGGTTGCCACCAAAGATCTGTTGCAAGTAATGGGAGCTCAGGCTCCTTAACACCCGAGCTCCTGCCCTAGACCTCAGGCACATTGTGGCAGCTCACCCTGGGGCTGGGACCACCCATTCCATCTCACCCTGCCAGCTCTACTCTTGCACACCTGTATTCTACCCATACCACAAACAACTTCAACCCCTAAATCTAAAACACGCCCCCCCCTCCAAGAATCCTGCCATGAAACCCCTGACCCAACCTGTCTGCAAATGCCTTCACATGAGCTTTGCCCCCCAGCTCCGCAGACGAGGGTGGTGGGCAGCCCCTGCTAATGCACCCATCAAGGAAGGGCTGCGGGTGCCAGTGGCTCTTCAACTGTAATGAAAGTCTTAGGTATCCCAGCCCAGCCAAATCACCTCCTACAGACGCAGCACGGCACTGAAGTAGCAATAAAAGTGTCAGGGACATCTCTTCGTGCATCACCAGACTGCAGCATTTCGGGATCGGCCTGCGCAGAGGTTAATTATTGCTTCCCTCTCTTCCCCTCTCACTCCCATTTTAAGATGGATCTGACTGTCAGGAGGGGTGACAGATGAAGACAAAGCACAGGTACGGCTCCCATGAACTCTGCGCCTGCCTGTATCATCCTAGAGCAGCTGGGAGCGCTTGGAGCAGAGCCGCGGGGAGGCAGAGGAGGGGGCGAAGAGAGGGGAGATTTGAGCAAGCAGCTACTCTACCAGTTCTGCTGTGGGGGACATGGGGTTGCTGGACCGGGAGAAGAGAAATTACAGCTTCTTTCAGCCCACTCTTATGGGAGGACTGTTTTTTTCCTCCTTGCCTCTTCATGCAGCTTCAGGGCTTCACATAAGATTGGCAGAGATATTTTCCCAAACATCAAGGAGAGCATGAAAAAGAGCACATGGTCAGATGCCTTCTGCTCCATGGAGCTTCCATCACTGCAAGCACAAACACATGTTTGAGCATCTCTCCCTCGAGACTTAATGGAAGAAAATCTGGGATCAGGGTCCCAGCTCTGCCACCATCACAGGTCTCTGAAGTTCCATTCCATAAAGCAGCCTCTGGCTGGATCACTGTTCAAGTCTTTTGGGTGAAAGAAGGTTTGGAGGTGCTGTTATGAGCAGTCCCCAGCAGACAGACGGTGCTGAGCATCCCTCCTCCACTTGCAGTGACAAGTGACTTGTCCTTCACTTTCCTCCCTGGCCAGTGGCTTTAGTGCTAACATAATTGTTGCCATTAAAAACTTACTTCTACTGCTGGAGCTGGAAGAGATGACCACGACCTTTCTCTTTGTTTCCCAGGACACATCTCTTTTCCCAGAGAAGCTTTCAGATTTGCTGGCCTGTTTTGACCACCTTTGCCCTCCCAGTGACCAGACCCGCTGCCCAGGAGGCACCCAGCCCCACTGTCCCCAGCAGGGACAGGACACAGCTGCCTTCAGAGTAGCTTCTCTCCATTTTTCAGCCAGATGGGGAAAATCAGTTCCTATGCAGCAGACAGGAGCACATTGGGCTGTCCCAGGAAAAGCCAGCTGCTTTGCCTCCCAGGCAATTTTTTAGTAGTTAAGGGATGCTGTGACAGGGGAGCACGTACCCCGCTGTTGCTGGTTTTCCCCACTGCCCCCACGCAGGAATTCCCCAGGCATTGGGAGTAGAGGGCAGCCTTTTCTGCTCCAGGAGGGTTTAGAGGGGTTCATCAGGAAAGTTGATTCGTGCCCCTTCCCCTGGTGCTCCCTGCAATCTGGCTTAGCTCTCACTCATATGGAGGGGCTGCCAAAGCAGCTCTCAGCATCTAATTTCAGGGGGGCTGCAGGCTGGGAACCACAAAAGCCTGGGAGATGTGCTGGCTCCTCAGGGCAGAGCAGCATCCAGGTGTCCATCTCCTGCCTTCCCCTTGCTCATGAGCACAGACACTGCAGCTGATTCAGAGTGGTAGAGCCACCCCCAGGTGCCCAGGATGGGAAAATTACCCCCATTTCCATTCCCAAAGAGGTTTGGATTTTATCCCATGCCATGAGCTGAGGGACAAGAAATGCCAGCATTGGTACTTTTTATCCCCATGGAAAGGCTTTCACGGATGACCCTAATGGGAATGTGCACCTCGAGCCGTTCCCAAACAGTGCCTTTCCAGGCTTTCCGGCCGTTTCAGTCTCGTTTGATGCCATTTAGCTGCAGTTGCTGAAGGAAACATCACTTCAAATTAAACCAAGGGGGAGCACTTCAGCTGGACAACTTTGAAGTAGGAGGTTTTGATAAAAGCCTGTATTTCCTTCCCCTCTTGATCTTTTTTCCTTCCCCCTCTTCAAATGGTGAGCTTTGGCATGGCTGCTCCTGCACAGCCAAGGGAAAGGCTGCAACTCCTCCCTGCCGCAGCATCTCCACTCACTCAGCCAAACAGCCTCTCACCCAGGAAGATGGGCTCAGTACCAACAGCTGAACCCAAATTCAATCCCTCCATATCACCCTGTGAGTTTAAAGCAAAGCCACTCAGAGGTTCTTTCTCCCTCCATGTGCACCCTGAACAGACCAGCTCCCTGTTTCTGGGATGGTGCAGAGCCTAGAAGGACTAGATTCCAAAGGACTTAAGTTCCTACAGGAGAGGAGCAGCACAATGATCCTAATCCACTGCCAGCCTGCCCCATGTTAGACACTGAGGTTGCCATATTGCAGCCAGGGTAGGATGGCCTCTTCAAAGCCAGAAGTGTTCTTCCTCTTTTAAAGCATGGGAATAATCGAGAAGACACTTTTAAGCTGCCATTTAGTTAGCCCCCACCTTCCAGACAGCTCCCACAATCCCAGGAGGCTCCTACTTCCCCAGTGGCTTTACCGAGCCCTTTCAAACCCCAGTGCTCAGCCCTGGGAAGGCTGGGCCATCAGTGCACTGAGCAAGCCAGGGCACTGCCCATTTTCCCTAGCAAGCCCCCAGTGCTGTCCTTGGATGGAGGCTCATCTCCCACCTCCTCCTCACCAACCCTCCTGGAGAGCAGCAGGAGCACTGGGGATGCAGGCAGCATGTGTGCCTGCCAGGGAGGACGTACAGGGAAGGCTGAAGAGCTCAGAGCGCATCCCTCCCTGTGCGACAGCTAAACAAGCAGAGACAATTAAATGTGCCATTTGATGGCTGCCTGGCAGAGCCAGACTCTCTCTCTCTCTTTTAATAAAAGGCCTCTTTCCTGAAGTCGCTCAGGCTGTGGTGAGGGCTGCAGCTTGTGAAGTGCGAGAGCCCTTCACATTTAATTAAACAGCCCATCCAAGCCTGCCTCACATCAGCAGAGCTTGCTGCGCTGCCAGAGATGCCCTGGCACCTTAGTCACACTGCAGCCCTCACTGTGTGAGGCACCCCTACTTGGACACCCCCACCTCCTTCCATCTGCACACCCAGCACAGGCAGAGCTGAGCCCCGGCTGCATGATGCCACCCCACACTGGGCTGCCATGCCCTCAGATATCAGTGCCCAGAGGTTACTTAGACCTTGCAGAGCCATCATCCCCTATGATGTGAGCCCCTTGGTCCAGAGGAGCTGAGACCCAGCAGCTCATTACACGCATACTACAGAAATGAGGTTCCCCTGGAGGTCTCCAGGGTGTGAGACAGCCAGGGACAGGGGACCCCCTCAGTGGGTCTGGCCCCATGGTGGACCCTACCGCCCCTCCACATCTCCGACCTGCAGCTGCAAAGGCCACCCTGCAGCCAGGACACCACGGCCATGGCCTCCCCAAGCCCTGCGTGCCGTCAGCGCTGGCTTCCGCCTGTCGCCAGCTCTGGTCCTTGTCAGCCCAAGGAGGGGAAATGCCCCTGCTCTTGCCCAGGGCAGATAAGAGAGATGGATAAGGGTGGGGGCAGAGGGGAGACCAGCATTTGGGTAGCTTGGCTGGCTTTTTCAGAAAGCATTTGAGACCTGCAGCTTAACCCTTCCTTCCCCAAGGTCAGGGCAACCTGGTAGTGGGAGAGAACTAGAGTTTGGGATGACTCCTGAGGACACCATCCTAACATGCTCAGTGCTTTCGGCCCTCTCCCCATGTTTAAAGTGAGCCCTTGGGCAGGACAGGCAGCATCCTCCCTCCCAAAATGCCTGCAGGGGAGCTGCCACTCCCACCCTGCAACCACAGCAGCCCCGCAGCTGATGGTTTGTGATCTACAGACATGGGGGCTTCAATCCGCTGGCTGCAGCTGTACCTGCAGGACACACCACACCAGGGCTCCCAAAACCTCTTGGTCCCACTGACCCCAGCCAAGATGCAATAGCAGATTTTTTTCTTTTTTTTTTCCCCTGTTTTTTCCTTCCTACCTGAGCTCTCCTGGCAGGGAAGGACTGGCTCCAGCAGATGTCTTGGAGAGATGCTGAATGGCCACCCCAGCCCTCCACCACACACAGCAGCAAGGCAGGAATGGTAGATGGGAACAGGAGTTGTGAGTCTCCCAGTGCTTCTGCCTCTCCCCCCAGCTGCGGCTGGGAGAGGGACATTATTCAAGGGGAGGGCTCAGGCTGTGCTTTGGCTGTGGCCATCCAGCCAGGTGAATTTTTGGGGTTCTCGCTAGTAGCCAAAAGCTGCTGTCCTACGCTCCCTCCCACATTCCCAAACCAGCTGAGCCCAGGCAGCTGGGGAAGCTGCTGATGGGTCTGAGCACTCACCAACCCGTGGGGGCTCAGAGGCTGTTCTGCAGAGACCCCATCACTCACACTTTCAGGCCTGCCAAGCCAAAGGCACAGTAATTGCAAGCCAGATACCCCCCCTACTTCCGAAACAGTGTGCTCGGGCAGGGACCAGGGGCAGGGGCTCCCATTTCCTCCTGCCTCCGGCTGTTACGGAGCAGAGAAGTGACAGAGAGCAGCGCCGGGGCAGGGGGGCTGTGAGGAGAGACAGCAACCAGTGCTCAGATAAGGCAGGTCCCTGCTGAGCACCTCCTTGCTTCTGAGATAACGTACCCCAGGCACTCTCCGAAGGGTACCTGTGCTCTCTGCAGGCTGTGCCCCTGCAGGGGTTATTTGCCTGCTCTAGCTCATCCTTCTCTCCCTGTGGGGCCAGAGCCCCCCATGCAGAGGGGAAAGCCCAGCCCAAGGGGAGTGGTGCTGGGCACAGGGAGCAGACCTAGGACATCAGAGGAGCATACGAGCTGAAATATAATCAGGACCATCTCCATGCTGTCCCCACATGCTACCCAGGGCATGTCTTTCCCCCAGCTGACCATGGGTAAGGTCAAAAAGCCACCTGCGTTGCAAGGAGACTCCGCTCCATCTGGAGAGCTGTGGGGCCCTCCAGTCCTCCTTGGGCTGGTGCCACTCTTGACAGCCTTGCACAATGATCGTCACCTCAAGGGGACAGGCAAGGCACCATGCCCCTTCACTGGATCCAGGTTCAAGATCCCACTTGCAGGCTCAGTAGTGGACATGCACAGAGTGACACCAGCACATCAGCAGCCCTTGGGCTTTTAAAGCCAGAGGCAGTGGGGCTTTCAGCAAACACGGCTGAGAAAAAAAGCAGTATCAAGTTAAAACCTTTTACAGGCTCCACCAGGCAAAGGTGCTGGCAGAAGCCCGAGGGTGTTACTCAGCATCAATCCCAGCATGAACCCTCTGCTGTCAACACCGGCTAAAGAGCCCACGAAAGCTGCCCCATGCACAGCCCTGCAGCACTTCAGCCAGGCTGTAAGATGGAGGCTGCCTGTGTGGCTTTATCTGGCTGGAAAGCCCTCCTTAAGATAGGAGGCTGCTCACTCTGCTTGAAGCAGCTGCAGGTGCCCTGGAGCCTCTGGCTCAGCCCCAGGCTGTCACTTGGCTGGACTGGGACAAAGCCTGCCATCTCCCACAGTCTTGGTGAGGAAGGGACTCTCTGCTGTCTCATATAGGATGAGCAAGGCTTGCATCCCGGGAATTGCCTCTCCCTGAGGCCATTCCCTCAAGCCAGAGCACAGGGCAGTCATACAAACCCGTATTTCCCTGGGGAACTGGCATGGGCAGTCCTGGCACCACTTCTCACCTCTCTTCCAGCTGCAGTGCTAGTCTCTGCAGGACTATGTACTGAGGTTTGCCAGGACCCCTCCCAAACAGAAAGGGTGCTGCTAGGATGCAAGACCAAGAAGAAGAGGCAAAAAGGCCACATCCCTCAGGGAACTATCAGCATTCAAGTGCCCAGGGAAGCCCACAACGAGAAAGCAGTGCCCACCTCCTGCTAGGTAGTAAACATGGGATGCTGCCACCTCCTTCACCCCTCATCTTTAGATTAGATATTAGGAAGAAATTCTTTACTGCGAGGGTGGTGAGAGACTGGAATAGGCTGCCCAGAGAAGTTGTGGATGTCCCCTCCCTGGAGGTGTTCAAGGTCAGGTTGGATAGGGTTTTGGGCAACCCAGTCTAGTGGAAGATGTCCCTGCCCATGGCAGAGGGGCTGGAACTAGATGATCTTTAAGGTCCCTTCCAACCCAAACTATTCTACAATTCTGTGACTTACCTATACAGAGAAGTGCCTCCAGAGGTAGCTGGACCAGCTACTTCACACCCAGCTCCATCCCCCAGCTCAGCCACTTCCATGCAGAGCTCCTGCTTTTCACCAGCCCTTGAGCAGATCCGTGCTGTCCCTCAGTGTAAGGCTCAGCTGCCCCTTCTGCCTGCTTTTAAAGGCAGCTCCAGGGGTGGCAAGGGTGGAGCAGGGCAGGGCTGCCCAGGTGGAGCTGAGTTAAGAAGGGATGTGGGTAAGAAAATCTTGGGTGAGAGGGACTAAGCCTGAGCTGTGGCGCTAGGGCTGAACTCTGCTAAAGCTGCCCTGGGTGGCTGGGCAGCTGTAGGGGGTGTAGCAGGCAGGGTGCAGGCAGCATTTCATGCCTTACCTCTGTCCATGTAATAATTCCCATTGCCCCCTGGTCTGGCTCACATCTCCATGTCCTGCTCATAGCCCTTGTGGTCCCACTTGAGGGGGCACATAGCAAAGCAAACCCAGCTCTGAGTGCCTCTGCAGTCAGCTTGGCCAGCCACCCCCCACAGCTAGCACACCGCCGCTTGCTGTGACTGATACAGGGAACCTGGTGCTTTTATTAAACTCTTTGCTTCCTGTTTTAAGCTTAATAATAAATTGCATGTCACATTACGGCTGTGTTTATTAAAACCCATTGGCGTGGGCTCTGCTCTGCAACAGCATTTGAATTATTGAAAGCAACCCCCCATGGAGACCTATTTGCTGCAAATGCAGGAGGATTTATTTCCATTTTGTTTATCAGATGGCATAAGTGCTGGGTGGAGGTAGGGAAGTGGTCTTGCTCTTTTTATTTTCTCCCTGAGCCAACACAGCAGAGCAAAGAGGTGCCATATAGGGGGCACAAGGGAAAACGTCACCTGCCCCAGGGATGGGGACAGGTTGGTGGCAGAAGTCCTGTGTGTAGCTGGCTGCTCTGCCCTGCTTGTCTCTCTGGCTCTGGTTGAGTTCCCCACACCCGATTGCTCTGTACCTCAGTTTACCCGTTAGCAGAGCAAGGTGACAGCGCTGCAAATCACATCCAGGCATGACCAGCGCTCAGCTCAGGCTGGCCGAGACCCCCATCAAAAGCCACCAACCGCCTGTGGGAGATACTCACAGGACATGGGGATGCGCAGGGTGGCAACGAGGCGTTTGACCCTTTTGCAGCCTTGGTTTAAAGCCCCCCACCCAGGACAGCAAGTGAACTCTTCAAGCTGTGCCCCATCCCAGCTGCACCGGCCGCAGCTGCCCAAAGCAGATGTCAAGAAGATGCTCTGACTCCCGTGATCATCCCGAGGGACAGTTTATCACCCATGTCCCTTGGATAGTATCGCCCCTCGCAGCCAGGCAGAGCTGCTGCCAGGGGCAGGGGGAGGGCACGGGGCGGGCAGGGCTGGATGCGGGGNNNNGGTGCTGCAGCGGTGCCCCTGCCGGCCCCCCGGCGCGGTGGCGCGGCTCGGCGCGGCCGCTGGCTCTGCCAGGAGATGGCGCTCTTCAGCGGCTAATCACGCCGGTGGCCCGAATCTGGACTCCGGGATGCAGGCGCAGAGGTGCCTCCTGCCCGCGCCTCGGCTGGGGGCAGGTCCCGGCACCCCCGAGGGCACAGAGGGACAGGGGCAGTGTGTTCTCGCTCCTGGACCGTATTTACCTGCCAGACCTGGTGGGGTGTCCCCGCAGACCACAAACCCCGTGGCTTGGTGACTGCACGGGGTGTCTGCTGCCAGGCGAGCTCTGGGCAGGGGGGCACAAAGATGAGGGAGGTGCCGGGGGTGTCAGGGTGGCTGTTCGGGGAGCAGGGCACCCTGGTGTCATTTCTGGGTCGGCCGCCGACCACCTTGGTGGCCTCCTGGCCCATGGTGGTCTCTGGAGCGGTCTGGGGAACTGGATGGTGCCCCCACACTTAAGTGCTGAGGTCCCTCCAACAGCCTGCAGCAGCGGCTGGGTGCGACACGAACCGCAAGTTTGGGGCAGAAAGCAGCTGCTTTAGAGGCTGGGGGGGCTGTTTTACCTGAATATTCCCCCCTTGCACCCAGAGCTGCGAGTCCACAATCAGGGTGGCCAAAATGCCAATGGTGGCAGAGCAGTGCCAGCCCTGTGCATGTCCCCCAGGGACTGGGATCCAGTGGGTTTTTAACCACACGGTTTTGGCTCCATTAGCGTGTGTCTTCAGGGTGTTTCAGGTGCCAGCAGGATGAGCCCCCCTTTCTTTGCCCCCAGCCTGGCAGTGACCAGTGCCAGGGGAGGCACCCACACCCTGCTCACCCCAGGCAGCTGGGAGGTGCCAGGGCTAGTGTGTGCCTGGGGCTGGTGGCCACGGCAGTGCTTCCCAATCCAGCTGACCCCATCCCTGATGTCAGCCCAACATTTGGGCTGAACTCCTGCTCTGAGTGCGGGCAGCTGGGCTGGCAGAAGCCACCCAGCCCCCTCTGCTCTCACTGCCCCCAGAAAGCAACTGCCCCAAAAACTGAGCAACAAAGGGATTTGGTGCTGAATGCCATCAGGACGCACTCTCTGTCCCACATTGACACCAGGTTTAGCTGGGTCCATAGGAACCTCACAGGTGCCCAGAGCTGAGGAGAGCATCTGCAGAGCCCAGGGGGACTCCCTCCTCAGGGGCAGGGGCTCTGGGAAGCATCTGAGCAGCTGGCAGCAGAGCTGAGCAAACGTTTTTAGAACCAACAAATAACCTCAATTAAGGTCTGTGGCAGTGACCGATTCCAGCTGTGCAGCGATATTGGCTCCTTTAATTTTTAAGTGGCCGGAAATGGCAAAACTGGGAGCTGGGGCAGGGGAACACCATCCACCTCTGTGTCCCTGGGGCTACTCTGCTGTCCCTCATCTTGGGGGGAGTGGAGCCCCAATCCTGGCTGAGCAACCAGCCCGCAACTCAGACAGCCTTCTTCCATAGTGGGATCTGAGAAAACTAGGAGAGACAGCCCCCAGTTTGGTTAATTTTAGCCAAGGGCTCTTGGCTCAAGCTCCCCCCTCTCTCAGCCGCTATGTCCCCACTGCCCACCCTGCAGGGCAGGAGCCAGAGCCGACAGCATCCCCTGCCAGGTACCTGTGGGATACCACAGTGACCAGGTACGGAGCTGAGGGACGCAAAGAATGCAACCAAAATATGGATGCCCACCTGCGTCCAGGCAGAGCATCACATGCAAAGCACATGGAGAGGCACGGATAGGGTCTGACCCACCCGCCACCCCCCAGGCAGCCCAGTGCTGCACCCACACCCGGTACGACCTGGATTTGTGTGGACGTGGGCAGAGGGAGCAGGGGGAGCGGGGCCTGGCCCTGGGGAGGGTTGGCATGGCAGCCCTGGCTGGGGGCCAGCCCCAGGCACCGGCGGGGAGCCCAGCCAGCCGCTCTTGCCTGCTGAAGCTCTGGGTGCTCTCGGGTTTCCCTGCAGCAGCCTCAGCCTGAGCGTGGCCCAGTTCCACCAGCTGATTTGTGTGCAAAATGGGGAGGAGATCAGGATGGGTGAAAATGCCTTGGCTTCTCCAAAGGCAGGTTTTGCACCCAAAAAAAAGCAAAATAAAAGCCAAGGGCACGTTTCTGTCCCTGGTACCCTCCTGAACACCCTGTGACTCTGATGTAGCAGCCCCAGGAGGATGCTATTATGTTGTTAAATGGAAGGAGAAACTGAGGCACAGGTGGCTTTTGCATTTCCCCATCCGTGAAGGGCTTTGCTGCCAGAGAGGACAGGCAGCCCAGCAGACAGGCAGGCAGGGCAGCAGCACTGCCGGCTGTGCCCCGTAAAGCTGCAGCACAGGGGCCGGGGCTGGCCCAGCCTCACCGGCTGCAGGAATTTGGCTCTGCTGCCAACTCCAGACAAATCCCTTTTATTTGCTTGTTCAGGTTTCGATGCTGTCATTGCATCGCCTGAGCCAGCTCTCAAAAGAAAGAGGAAGAAAAGAAAAAAAAAAAAGGAAAGGAGAGCAGCATGGCACCCGAGCTGCCAGACTCATTGCATCCTGCCTGCTCCTGCCTGGGGTCTGGCTCCCTGCCACAGCTCTGGGACCCCTGAAGCTGGGACCAAGTAACCAGGAGTGGTTTGGTCCATGGAGAGGTTTTGAGTCCCAGAAGTCCTGTAAACACTGCTGGCTGCAGGGTGCGGGGTGGCAGAGCACCTCTTGAGTGTGAGCTCAGCCCTGGGATGCCCATGGGAAGGGGTCCTGCCAGCCCTTTCCAGGCATAGAGCAGCACAGCACAGCTCTAGGCTTCCTTCCCACACTCCCCCAAAATGACAGTTTGCTCTAAATCACCAGCTTTGGAAGGCAGGTGTGTGTGTTTGTTTTTTAAATGGAGCATTTCCAGTGGAAATGGGAGCCTCCCTGTCCTTCCCCAGCCAGGCACAGAGCTGCTCTGCCCCCTCCATGCTGGCAAAGCTGTGGTCATCTGGGTGAAGATCACAGTGTCATGGTATACAGGACCCTGAGATGAAGATGGGCAGAAGTGGGATGGGATCTGAATTGATGGGGGTGCAATGAACCAGCTTGATGCATCCCCACTGCACAGGGGATGGTCTGCTGCAGACCCCCATCCTCACGTGGGGTGAGATGGGCAGGCCCCATGGCAAAACCAGCTGTGAGCACCAGGATGGGCAGGAGGGCTTCTCAACCCAAGCACCCCCACAATGGACAAGGTAGCATCCACAGCGTTCGCAGCCTCCCTCACCCCCAGAATAATCCTTGTGGATGGAGGACAGCGGACTGGTCTGTGTTGGCTTTGTCCTACATGTATATTTTAACTAACAGCTGAAATGGAAAAGTAAAGAGCTCCGTGGAAGGGAAAGCACAAAGTTGGCTGAAAAAGGCCAGTGTTTCTGACCACATGGGTGGTTGGGCCAGAGAAAAGACAGCACTGAAGACCACAGGTGTCTGGTTTCCTCAAATCACTACTTTTCTGGTTAAAAACAAAACAGAAGAGAAGGATGTTTTGGCAGCAGGTTCTCGGGGTCCTGGGGAGAAGCCTGGCTCTCCCTGTGCTTGGGAGACACAGGTCAGCTCTGGGGCGATGCACTGGCTGTCACAGCTAGGTCCCAGCCCTCTGCTCTGGCTTCCCCAAAATACTTCACACAGGGTAGAGATGCCCCTGCCCTGGCCTCCCTCTCCCGGGGCAGGGGGTGGGGGCTGCCTCCACCCCCAGCACCAAGTCCTTGTCACACACAGTGTGGCTGTCTCCACAGTGTCCCACCTGCCACCACGTCCTGCTCTTGGTGCAGGAGGACAGACCCACCCTGCCCCAGGTGGAGCCACCCCTGGTCCCAGCCTTGTGCCACCAACCACCCAGCATCCCCTCCCCAAGCACCCCAGCAAAGGGATGTGTCACCCCATTCCCCACCCCAAAAAAGAGGCTGCTGTGCCAGGACAGTTCAGAGAAGGAGTTTTGGGCTGGGGGGTGCTTGCTCTGGAGATGTCCCTGACCCCTGGGAACAGCCACTGTGGCCAAGGTGATCTCTGCAGCCAGACATCCCATCTCCAGGCTAGTAATAGTCCTCCTCGCTCTCCCCGTAGTCCTCGGGCGTCGTGCGGGGCTTCGGCAGGGAAAAGCCTGTCAGGTTGAGCTGGTCTGAAACAGCAGCATGGGGAAAATGTGACACTGCCCCCCCCAGTGCCTATCCCCTTCCCCACCAAGAGCAAAGCCAAACTGTGCATGGCAGCTTGCTAGGGCATCCCCAGCACAGCCCTGTGCTCCAGCAGCTCCCACATACCAGTGCACCCTGCTCAAACATCCCCTCCCTCGTCCCTGTGAGAGTGTGGGGTAAGGACGTGGTGCTCACCTGGTGTGAAGACTGTCAGGCTGGCTAATGCCACCACCTCCCCGACCCTGTTCCTGGCAAAGCAGCGGTAGGTGCCTTCGTCTGTCACCCGCACACCCTGGATCTGGAGCCAGCCCGTCACTTCATATTTCTGGGGACCGCCTCTGAACTGCAAGAGAGGGGCATTTTGGTTAGTACTGAGGCCAGAAAAGCCCCGCATGAGGCTTGGATGGATGGAAAGGGGAACACAAGCCCAGGGAAACTCTTTGCCCCCCACTAAGTACCACTCTGGGGGCAGGTGCAGACCCGGATGCAGGTCCCCCCTTTTCCCACTACCCAGGGGAGGTGGGGGGAATGGGCATCTTCTTGCCCTCAGCCTGGGAGCTCTGCTTTGGGCAGGACCCTGCAGATGTGACCAGAGCCCCAGCTGTGCCGCCAGTGCCACTGTGGTCCCCAAACAGCAGAAGGATGCTGGCATTGGTGCCCTGCAGGGTGGCAGAAGCAACAAGGGCATCTGTGCCACGGGCACAGCTAGCCCAGGACAGCTCAGAGGAGGCCCAAGTCCCCTGTTTCAGCAGGCAGTGAGGTCCTGGGATTGCTCTGGCACCAACCATGCTATTTTCTGTTCGTCCCCAGCAAGAAATAACCTTTTCCTGACCCAGCCAGGCTGCAGCTGCGTTTGCAGGCTGCTATTATGGTGTGGTGGCCAGGGTGGAGGCCAGCTGAGACTCCTCCAGCCAGGCAGGGTAGCCCGGCTTGGGGTGAAGGTCCTCAGACAGACTGTGCGACAGGCTATGGGATGACATGAAGGGCAGAAAGATGGAAGGGGACCAGCACGTCACCCCACAATGTTGCCAGGTCCCAACTGCTCCCCTGGCTCCTCCCATCCACCCCACCACAGTTTCCTCCCTGCTGGTGCCTGCCTGGGGCACACGGTCCCTCTGCTCTGCCCACACCCTCTAATAGCCGGGTACTATATTTGGGGCCAGCCACAGGCAGGATGCTGACCCCTGCCAGCTCTGGCAAGGGAGCCCTGCTTGGAGTGATGGGCAGAAAATGGCACAGACTGCCTGAGTCTGCTGGTGGGACCAGCGGATAACCCAGGTGCCTCGGGACGTCCCCTCCGCCAGCCCTGCTGGAGGGGCTGCAAGTGAAGCCAGCAGGCAGAGCAAACTAAAGGCAAGGAGGTGGGAAACTCCCTGCTGCAGGATTCTGCAGGTCTGAAAAAATAAAAAGTTCAAAAAGCTACTAGAGAAAATTGCAGAAGAGAGCTATGCTGATGGCTCCTACCACCAAGACACTAGCCCTGGCTCAGTCAGTCCTTGTGGTGTGCAGGCTTCAGTCATCCCTTCCCATCCCCAGGCAGCCAGGCTTGGCCACCCACAGAGGATGACCACCCTCAGGTCTGGTTGCCCCTGGGATCTGGGAAGGGCTGGGTAACGCTGGAGCCATGTCCAGCACCCTCGTCACACCGCTCACCTGAACAGAGATGTGGGGGTCATCCCCAGGCAGCAGCATCTCCATGCCATCCTTCCTCCACTCGATGGATGCCATGGGGTAGGCAAAGACCTCACAGCCAAAGATGACGTCCTGCCCAGTGATGTTCCATGTGTCATAGGGAGGAGAGGTGATCTGGGGCTCTGGAGATGGGGGACAGGAGGGCAGGGTGGGCTCAGAAGAGGTCCCACCCTCGGCAGGTCCCCTGGGCTCTCCTGGACTGGCAGCATTTGGCTCACGTAGAAATGCTGGGACTCTTCCCATGCCCATCTCCTCTTGCACCCATGGCAGACCATCACCTTGCCCCAGGACACAGTCCCTCCTCACAGCCGGGACTGGGGGATCCCTCCCCAGCCTCCCCAGCCCACAGGGTGTTGCCATCCCTCCTGGGCTCACTTTCCCTGCCTGCGCAGTGGTGCTCAGGGACACACGGGCAGCAGGAACAGTTCAGTAACAACAATGCTACACAGCAAAGCTCTCCTGCGTGATCAGAGCACACTCCTGCGGGGGAAAGGCCCAGGGGCACCAGCCCAAGGCTGGTGGGGATGGATGAGGTGGATGAGCTTCCAGCTGAACGAGGACTCTGCTCTGGCACAGGGTCAGCAATCAAGGGAGCCAGCAGGTCCCTGGGTGCTGTATAGAGCAAATACCTCCAGGTCCCACATCCCTTCCCTGGAGGAGGGATGGAGTGAGGTCTACTTTTCCTGCCTACACCTACCCCAGGATCTGGACCATAGTATGAGCCAGAAGTCAAGGAAAGGCCTCCACCTCCAAATATATCTGGGGGAAAAACTCAAAGACATGATGATCTACAGAAAATAAAGTCAACCTTGATGCCCCTCAGGCTGTGGTGACAGCATTAGGTGACCTGTGCCCCCCCGCCACTGCCTGTCCCCGCAGCCAGATTTTAAACAAGAGATGGAAATTGCGCAGCCAAGTGAAATCAACCCAGGTTTCCATTTGCAATAAGCAGCCACGTTTCTCAGGAGCACCAGGCCAGTGTGAACCCAGCACTGCCGCCAAGAATTTGCTAACAATTCCTTGCAACTTCCCCATCTGCTCCGGCAGGATTTGCTGCTTCCCATAAACCCCACTCCCACTTGGCAAAGCTGCTCCCAGAACTCTCCAGGAGCCGGATCTGCAGAAGCTGCTCCAGAGCAGCAGAGTGGGGGGACTAGGAGGGACCTGTCGCTGTATGGAGCAGCCCCCAGCACTGCCGTGTCCCTGTGAACACCATGCATTTGCTGCCAGGTGGAATAGTTAAGACCCCCTTGCTTGCCCTTTCCTGTGAGGTACAAGCCCCCTGTCCTGCTGCTCACACAGCTGCTTCTGGGGCACTACCTGACTCGCAGGGACCCTCATGGGCCACGGTGAGATTGGCATCAGGGTGGGCACGGGCAACCTCCAGGAACCTGCAGATCTGGGCGTAGGTTTTGCCATCGGACCCGCAGAGGGCCAGGTGGGAGAGGCAGGCGCACTGGGGCTCTGGCACCTCTCCGCGCCGCAGGTCCCCGGTGTCCAGCCGGCACTCCAGGTGTTCCCCGCACTTGCCATAGAAGTGGTTGGTGTTGTCCAGGTCACAAATCTGTCCCTCCAGGTTGGCACACTCCCAGCAGCAGTCACAGGCATCCCGCACCGTGCCAGCAAGGCACCCGCGTGGCGCCGGGCAGTCCTCTGGCTGGCACTCAGCGCAGCCCTCCCCTTCTTCCAGCAGCCGCTGCCAGCCCCGCTGGAGGTAGTCGGAGGTGCTGGGAAAAGCCTGGCCCAGCTGGAGCAGAGCCCAGTGCAAGGAGAGCAAGGAAAGCACGAGGCAAGAGGAGCTCAGAGTCTTGGCTTCAGACATCCTCGCGGCAGCCTCTCTATCCTGGTCCCACTGTCACTTGGACAGGGATCTCCAGCACTGCTCTGGCCTCCCTGGTTAGATCCAAGGAGCCATCCTGGCCTGTGAGGAAGAAGGATGTGCGTTACGGATGCAGAGAGCATCTCCCACCCTTCTGGCTCCTGGCTGGCTTGCCCTGAGCCACAGTGCTGCATGATGTGCAGGGGAGGGTCAGTCCCAGCCCCTCTCACCCCCAGCCACGTCCTTCCCACCCTGGGGCTCCCCAGCCAGCTCCTGCCCTGAGACACTGAGCATCCTCTGGTGGGACAGGGCTGCTGAACCCAGACCCACCAGGTTTCATCCTTCTTCCCCGGCAGGCTGGCAGGCAAAGCCCAGCCTGCCCTGTCCCCAGCATGGCCTGAGGAGCCACAGGGCTGGCTGGGAGCCAGACAGGCTGCTCTACACCGTCATGGCTCAGCTGGTTTGTACGCTGCTCCTTGTCTCCTCTCAGGAAGCTGCTCTCAAACCAGGCGTCCCTTTCCTTTCCCCATTGCTTTGCAAGAGTCACAAGCCCTTTTTTCCTCCCTCACCATCCAGACGAGTGCAGTGGAGTGGCTGATCCAGCAGACAAGGGGCTTTTTCCGTGCTGGAGACAGCCAGCCAAGAGAAGCCGAGCCAGAAGGATGCTCCTGGTCATGCCTGGCTCTTGTCCTTCTCCCCTCCCTGCACCATAACCCCTTTTTTTAGGCACCATCCACCTGAACAGGTGAAGAAACACCCCCCCAAGAAAGCTTTGTGACACCCTCAGTTATCACACAGGCAACTGAGGCTGAGCACAGGGGAACTCAGCGCACAAGTGGGCAGTCAGCGGACAGGCAGCAGGCCCAGCATGGTCAGCCTGTGCTGGTCCAGCAGGGTCCCTGTCCCCAAACCCCAATCCTGCATTACCATCCCCCCTCCCTGAGTAAGCAGAGAGGCTGATCTGCCCCGGAATTCCCATGTCTGCTAGGGGGGGATGACACATGAGGTCTCAGAGACTGTCCCCAGAGGGGGTGACAATGAACCAAGCCCCTTTGCAAACATCCCCCAGCCCCTGGTTACACCCTGGCTGCCTTCCCTGAGATGGAGTGAGATTATGGTCCCCTGCCCCTGGGCCACCCAGCACGCGTGGGGCTGGGGAGGGGACCCAGGCGGCCGGGTTGTCCCCAGCAGGAGAGAAGCGGGCAGTACCCACGGGCAGGCTGCAGCCCCCCAACCCCCCCTCCAGGGCTAACGCAGCCCAGCGCTGGGCTGGGGTGACTGGGATGGCCAGCTCAGTGGGTTACACAAACATGCACCTCCCGGATAACAAACTGCAAAGCTTTGTCCTGTTTATCCGAGACCACCGAGCGCCCAGGGATGGAAAGGGGCAGGGGGTCCCGGTGCCGGAGCCCCCCTCAGCCCTCCCTATGCCGAGCTGCACTGAGCAAGGCTCCAGCCCCCGATGGTTGGGGGCGGGGGGTGGTGGTGGTGGTGGTCGTGCAGGGAAGAGGGGAGATAACCGCAAAGCTGGTCTCTGGCTGCCCAGGTCCGGGCTGCAGGCGCTGAGGGTCCTGGCTGAGTGCTGGGAAGGGGCACGGGTCCCCTGCCCCCCCCCGCCGTTAGCCGCCACTTACCGGAGGTGTCGGCGCCGGGGAGC
>JAVJGI010000065.1:23927144-23937945 GCA_035590275.1 Ibycter americanus | reverse complement strand
CGCTGTGCCGCTCCGGCCCCCGCGTCACCCCAAGGGTCACAACCGGGACCTGGGCTGATGCTCAGCCCCATCCATGGGGCAGGAGGGGACCGGGGTTGGGGGGCAGAGACCAGTTTTTCAGGGGTCCGTAGAGACAAGTGAATGGGAAGGGAAAAGCCGGGGGTGGGCATGGCTGGGGAAGTGGGCAAAAGCATCTCTCAACCTGTAATTTGGGTGGGACACACAGGCTGAAACACTGAGCAGCTGCTGTAATTAAACGGGGGGATAATTCCTGGGGGATGTCTGTGCACACCCCACACCATGAGCCAGGTACAAAGGGGATATTGGGGTGCAAGCAATGGCATTACCTTGGTTGGAGCAGAGCCGTCAGGAGCAGTGGTGGGGCTGCTCCACGCCACAGCAGTACAAAACCTGCATGCACAGGGCTGGGGCTCCAGAACCCCCCAGCAAGCTGCCTTGCTGCTCCCTGCCTCAGTTTCCCTGGTTCCCAGAAGTGGGGGACCCAGCGTGCCTTTGCAGCACGAACACGTCCTGCATTTGCATCTTGCTCCTGCTGCTGTGCAGGGGGGATCCCACAGCCCACTCCCCTCCTCCAGGCGAGGAATTTGTGGGATTTGCTTTCCTGGTAAAGCTCAGGCAAAGCAAAGCTGTTGCAGGACCCCTCAGAGGATCTGGTTTCCTTCACCATGCTGCAAAAATCTGCTTTTGCTTTCCAGCGCCCTCCTGCAAATTCGTTCCGGGCTCCGGTGCTTTCACTCGGTCACGTTGTGAATCCAGCCGTGGCTAATGACAGAAAACGTGCCAGGTCTCAGCCCCCCTAAATCCACCTTTGCCAGCCAACCCCCCCTCCAGCCCTTCGCTGCAGAGGGGGGTTTCCTGCCGGCTCTGCCTTCAGCCTTACATCCCGCTCCCCCTCCGCGGCCCCCAGCCCCTTGGCTCAGGGCTGCCTCCCTCCCTGGCTCATTCAGCACGGTCCTGGCGTGCCGCAGGTTTTTGGGCCCCACATCCACAAGTTCCCGAGCAGCTGGGGCTACAGCTGCTTTGGGAGCAGGGAAAAAATCAGCAGGGGCTGGGGTCTTCCTACATGCACCCACAGAGCCGGCTCAGAGCCAGAGCAGAGAGGGGATGGACAGGCTGTAGATGATCCAGCCAGGGGTGCTGAGCCTCCCAGGCTGCCCTGCCGTGCCCTGCTTCCCCGCCTTGGGACGAAGCATCGCCTGCATATTTGGGCAGCCCTGCACCAAGCACACCCTCACCTGCCCCACACAAGGGGCAAAGCAGTGGGGTGAGCCTGGCCCCAGATGCCAGCCCACACAGGAACAGAGCTAGCGCTTAAACCCCAGGCACTGCTGAAAAGCAGGTCCAGCATTGGTCCCTGGTTATTTATCTCTCTTGCTTTTGGCAGGGGGGACAGCCCCCGGTGTTGCTGTCCTTCCCCACACATGAGGACCCCCACACATGAGGATCCCAGCCCTGCCTCCTTCTCGTGTGCCATGGCCCAGGGGCCTGGTGTTACCATGGCCTCTGTGTGGCTGGATTCAGCTGAGCATCACTGCAGCATCTGCCACTCACAAAGTGGAAAGAGGCCACATCTCTGGATGGACATCCCCTGGTCAGAGGTGAAATCCAACCACAGATCTGAGCAGGGAAAGCTCCAGCCATGGTGCAACACAACCCAGCATCTAGAAGCCACAGGCAGTGTGGCTCAGCTAAATAAGATGGAGCTCACACCTGACAGGTAATTAAACCTCCTACTTAATGAGACTATTGAATGTGCTAATAAGTAGTAGCAGCTATGAATGAGGGGTGGAAGATCTAACCTGTGCTTAACAAGGAGTTGTGCTCAATCACACCTCAATTCAATCAGTGCAGCCAGAGGCTACACCTGGATCTTGTGGCTCTGGTTGCTATGACCAGATCTGGGGAGAAAAAGGGTGGTGGCAGCCCTGTGTGACCTGGCGCTGGGGTAGCTCACATTCCCAGCTCCCTGCCCATGCTGGCCAATTATCCTGCCTTTCTCCTCGCTTGCCCTGAGCCCAGTGAAGCTCCTGAAATTGGGCTTTGAAGGCGCAGTGAGCCTCAAGCATCAAAGCCCCCTCCTCCCTCCCTGGCAAGTTGTTCCCCATCACCATTTCCCTTCCCCATGACGGCCCCGTTGAAGCCAGGAGTCTGTGGATGCTCCCAGTAGACCCACGGCTATGGCATCCCCCCAGAACTCTGTCATCAGGCTGTGCCCCTGATGGCAGAAATGTCTCAGCCGGTCTGGAGTGCCCCACTGCTCCTGGCTCCACTGACAGTCCCCCTCATCCTGACCCTGGGCTGATCTCCTGGACCAGCCCATGGGGATCTGGGGCTCACGGCAGATGAGGCCAAGGAAAAAACTCACCCTGGAAAAAACAGCCCTGGGCCAAGTGACTCAATGCATGTCATGTCAGGGAGGGCTGGCAAGCAGCGCAGGGGCTGGGCCGGCGGGGACGGGAATGCGGGTTATGTCATGGCAGGAGCAACTGTCACTGGGAGATGCTGGGACAGGGGTGCTGCCAGCACACACTGCCTGCAGCCACAGAGGTCTCATTCTGATCATAAACCAAATCTCCTTCATTTCACTTCAAACACACTGATGCTCCGCTCTGTTTCCTGCCATTTGGAGCAGCCTCACACAGACGAGATCCAGCCAGCCCACTGCAAGGCCACATGGCTCTTGGAAGATCCCAGCCGCATCCTGGGGGTCTGCTGTGGGGACAAGGGATGGGCAGCTGACAGGTCCCCCCCACCTGTGTGCCAGGCAGGACCCATGCTGGGATGCAGCCAGACGCAGGTTTCTCCAGGCTTTTCCAGACCAAATTCCTCCCAAGAACAAACCCACCAGCAAATTCTCAGGGAAGCGGTTGCAGCAGCGTGCAGAAGGGACGCTCAGCTGGCCCTGAGGAGCGATGGCCAGTGGTGAGGGATGCTCTGGTCCCCAGGCTGGCCCCGAGGAGCGATGGCCAGTGGCGAGGGATGCTCCCGTCCCCAGGCTACCACGGTGTCCCCTGCCGAAGCCCCCCAGGCCCCTCCTGCAGGAGCCATGGCTCGCAGGGCTGGATGCTGCTCGGCATCTTCCCCGCAGGAATCCATCCCTCTATTTTCGCTGGGGTTTTTCCACCAGCCCCATCCAAGAGCAAGGTCGCATGACCCGGGGCCAGGAACCACACGGGCGGCGGGGGCTGCGTTCCCGGGGGTGCCCCCCGCCCTGCCCGCCCTCCGGGTGACACGGCCATGCCAACTTTGACACCTCGGGGCCAGGTCAGCGCGGTTCCCACCGCCCCGCCACATGCCAGGCTCCCCCCGCACCGCTGACCCCCAGCAAACGGGGGCAGCCCCTGAGGGTCCCTGCCCGTCCCCGCGCACTGCCCGAGGGGCTGCCCCAGCGGAGGTGCGGGCAGGCGCTGCGGGGTCTCTGCTGCCACCTCCAGGGCACTGCTGGCCTCGTCCCCGTCCCCTCGCCGTGGCACCGACCCTGCACCTGGGACTTGCAGATCCTGGAGCAATGCATGGCCACCTCAGCGGCCCCCTCCATCTCCCTGCACCCCAAAACACACACCCCCCCCTCCGGCACACCATGGGGGCCCCCATCGCAACGTAGTGTCCTGAGGGGCTTGGGGACCCTCCTGGGGTGCGAGGACCCTCTGCTCAGCCTGCCCTGGGTGCATGGGGCTGCGTAGCACCCCCGATTCGGGTGGGTGCTCCGGAGGGTGCTGCCAGCTCAGTGGCACTGTGCCCGCTGTCCCCTTTGCTACCCTCCAGCAGCGCCAGCGGGGCTGGGACACAGCCAAGGAAGGTGACCCACTGTCAGTGCCCCGGCACCCCCTCTCACTGGGGACGGGTACCGGGGAGGGGGAGCCTGCCCACCCCCCCCTGCAAGAGGCTGCCCATTTCCAGGCGTCATTAAAGAGCAATTAGCTGGAAATTAAGCTGAGAACAAGTATTGATTAGCTCATTAAGGCTGGGGGAGCCGGCTGTGGCAGTAGGAATTGCTGCTGCTCGCCCTCATTACGGGCAAGGTTAAAGCTTGTGGTCGGGCAGCTCATTAAAAATGCCAGGGACCAATCAATGTCCCCAGCCCAGCACACCCAGGTCCTCTGAGGGCACCCAGCTGCTGCCTTTTGGGGACTGGCCTGTGACCTCTGGGATGAGCCAGCTCAGGAAGGGATCGAGCATCCTTGCTGCCCTCCATCCACTACTGCATCCTGGGCTCCCCCACAGAGGCAACAGTGTTCCCTTTGGGTTGCCAGTCCCTCAAAACTCACCGGCCAGGGGGTCATCCTTCTCTTCCCCCCAACCAAGGGACCCATGGGGACAGGTCCTCCGTAGCCCAGCAAAGTGACAAAGTCAGTGAGCTCGCAGCAGTGCTGCCAGCTCCAGGAGAGGACAGCCAGCATGGCTGGTTTGCAGGGCAGCACCCCAGACCTGCTCCCCACCCAAGCCAAGTCTGCCAGGTCTCAGCCTGGCAGTGCCAGCTTGTGCAGGTGGGAGACAGACCAAAGGGGATCTCAGGGATGGGATGAAAGCAGCTGGGGACACAGGGACAGGAGAAAGACACGTAGTGGCTCTGTGCGGCTGAGTGCTGCTATGCCACTCTGCCCTGCACCCCAGCCCCACAGTTCTGAGGGCTCTTGGGGTGAGCCCAGACCCTGCCACCCTGAGCCCCTGTGTCTCCAGTTCCCCTGTCCCCTTCAGCATCCCTCTCATCCCCATCTTTGCCTCTCACAGCCACCAGCAGCTCAGGGCCACCTCCCAGCCGGTGCCTGCGTGGAGAATGTCCCTGTACAGGCTTGTGGTGCAGGGCCCGGGGGGGGCGGCAGGTGTCATCATTATTTTTGTTTTCTTTGCACTGGCCTGAAAATATATTGTATTCTCATCTAATCCCGTTCAATTACATCACAATAAAACACATAATAAAAACGTAATTCATTTTTCCTGAGCGCTCCATCTCCCTGTGTCTTGGCAAGCTATTAAAAATTTGTCTTCATTTTTCTGGCAAGAGCCTTGTACCTTTTCATCTTTAATTTATGAGAGCAGAATAGCTACTGACAAGCCCTTATTGCGCAGCGAGGGGCTGCATTATTTATAAGCCGCCAATGGCTGGCTCAGGGGAGATATTTGCAATATGCTGGGGCCAGCAGGAGGAGGGGGACAGATCCCCGACGTGCCTGTCCCAGTCCACTCCCCCACCCTGGGTGGGTGCTGGGTGCAGGTGTCCTGCTGGCTGTCCCTGCTGGGGGGAGCACCCCCAGCCCAGCCTCTGCCAGCCCCTGCCCGCCAGGGAAGCCACAGGGTGGCTCTGGGCTGCCTGGCCCTTATCTCACCAGCTGCCATGTCTGCCCATCTTGAGCTTCGCAGTGATTCTCACTCCTCCATTCTTTGGTGCAGGGGCTCTGTGGAGCACCATTGCCTCCATCCTTCCTCTGGATGGACATTGATTGCTCCTTCTGACTGCTCTGGCCAGACAGAAAGCTGAGGGGGAGGCAGCTGCTGCCCGCAGGCTTGCCAGGGTCCCGCAACAGCAGTGATATTCTCTCTGATAGCCGTGTATAGAAAGCAGGATAAAAATAGCCTCACTGGAGAGGCAGGCGCAGGCCCGGGGCTGGGTTTGAAGCGGAGCATCCTGTGAACGGGCTGCAAGAGCGGGTGGGAGCATGGGCAGAGCCAGGGAGACGCTCTGGCCTCTCCAAACCAGCAGTATTCAGGGCAGCAGCTTAGCAGAGCCCTCTGCGCAGTGGCGAGGTGCAAAGCTGACTGTGCTAAAAAAAGCCCTCCTGACAGCTGGATGAGCTTAACCACACGCCAAGCCAGCCGGAGCTGCTGCAAAGGCAGCAGGCTGGAAAACGGGGAGCAGAGCCCAGCCCTGGGGGGCACAGGGGCACCCTGGCAGCTGATCTGCCCCTGCCTCCTGCTCCCGTTCTCACCCTGATGGCAGTCCCTTTCCACCGTGTACAAATTGGCAAGCAACATGCTTCTCTTTGCTTTTGGTTTTCTATAAACAATCTGCCTTTATTATTTGGTATATATAGGTACATTGTATGTATATCAAATATAACTAGAGGAAACCACAGTGCACTTAAAGCTATTTGAGAAGGTCCACCTGAAATCAAGCACTCCAGGAAGGGGTAGAGTGACCCCTCGGGGAGAGCCCAGCCTGAACAGAGATGGTGTTAACATGAGAGTAAAAATGCTCTCTGCTGGGATTAAAATGTGCCATTTGCTCTGGGGATGGAAGAAGCAGAAAGCCAGATTAAATCCCTGGAGCAGCCCAGAGGAGAGCAGAGGGTGAGCTGAGAGCGCACGCCCGGGCTGGGAGGGCCCCCCCTGGGTTTGAGCCACCGTGTGCGCTTGAAATCACTCACACACAGCTATTTTGGGTATGGGGAGTTCTCTCTGAAAGCTGCTCTGCCATCCCCAGGCACCAGCTGCTGAACCGCTGGGGAACACGGGGTGCCTGCAGAGGGGTTCAACCCTCAATCGCCATGATTGTCTGCTGTCTCCTAAAGCTGGGGAGCACCATTTTCTTCTCCATCCCACACCTCTGCTCGCTGGGTCCCTGGTGCTGCTGCCCATGCTTCCCTGTGCAATGCACACAGCTACGGGCACGCACAGGGTGAGCACAGGAGAAACACACTGGGGTGCCAGCCAGGAGGTCCCCAGAGCCAGGCTGAGCCCAGGTGGGGGGATGGGGTTCGGCGCAGTGCGGTGCTGCGTGGCTGCAGGCATCCCGGGAAGCAGGGCAGAGCACCTGGGACCTACGGACACGAGATGGCCAAGGGAAAGAGGTGGCAGCCCTGAAGGGATCCAAGGGGCGAAGCTCAGCAATGCGCTGGCTCTGCAGCACGCATCTCAGCCACCCCGGGACCCCTGTTCAGAGCCCTTTGTTGAAGTAGATGGTCTCCAGCTGTGGGTCTTTCTCCCGGATCCGAGCTTGGACTTCAGGCTCCAGGCGGCTCACGGCCATCGAGCTGCCAAGGGGACATGGATACAGAGGATGGAGGGGGGATATCTACCAGTGGCCTCGGGTTGGGAAACCACCTGCTGCACCCCACAGGGACGTTGTCCCCATGGCCCAGCACAGACCTTTGGGTCTGCACCACTGCCTGTGCACAGGGACATGTGTGTGCACACACCTTCAAGCCTCCAACTGCTCAAAGAGCAAAAGCATCTCTTGGGAGTCAGAGAGCACAAGGAGCCTATGCACCCCCTGCCTGCACCCCGTGCCCTACCCCAGGGGAGCCATGCATGCAGGCAAGGCGCCCGTCCTTACCTTTTCTGCGGGAAGAGTGCGCAGCACAGCGGGGTCGCAAACACCAAGCTGCAAGGGAAATACATGGAGAGAAGCTGGGCTGCACAAATCACCAGCTCCCACCCACGGCCTGACCCCCAAGCAACAAGGAGACAGCTCAGAGTGATGCTGGGTGCTCAGCCAAGAAAGGGGTAAGGAAATGCCCTCTCCAAGGTCCACAGACCCTACATTCAGCTCCTAAAGTGGGGCAAAGCTTGTTCCCATCAGTGTTGGGGAACAGCAATGCTGAGCAGGAGCCTACAGCAGGCTTGAGAGACACCAAGATAGAGCAAAATAGCTCCCAGCTCCAGGCCGTCTTATCCCATACCTGGTGCCTGTGAGGGGGGCACCAGCCTGGCCAAGCTCTGGCATCCCCTCGAGGAGCTCTGGGCTGGCCCTCACCTCCCTCCCCTGCCAAGCAGACCCCCCAGCAGCACTGCCCCCCACACCCAGGCTCAGTCCGTGCCTGGGGTGATGCCTATCGGTGGAGGGTGACTTACCAGAGTCCCACCAGGCCAACCTGCAGGGGAGCGTTCAGGTACGGGTACCGCTGCCGGGGACAGGGAGAGGCTGTGTGTCAGTGGGGCAGATAGGGTGGGAAGGTGGCTGTTCCCTCATAGGGTACCAGCCCCGAGGGGTGCCAGAACTGTGACAAGCTATGGGGATGCACCCCTGCCCACCCTCCTGTCCCAAGACCACTAGTACCTTCAGGAAAGCTCTCTTCTCCAGCATGTTCATGATCACCGGCGGGATGGCTGAGGCAGAGGGGAAGGATATGAGCTCCCAGTGCTCACAGCCCCCTGTCAGCCTTGAGACCCCGTCCCATGCTGCCAGGGACCGGCTGCAGCTCCCAGACACAGGTGGAGGAAGGGACACTCACCCATGGCCGGGGCTGCCATGCCGATGCGGGACACCACCACCTGGAAAATGGCCTTCTGGGCTGCAGCCGTGGACTCGCCCAGGCGGTTCCCATTCTCATCCGTGACAGGGATCCCCAGCTTGAGCTCTCTGCAGGGAGAGCAGGGGTGAGGGGGTCCCACGGTACGCGGGTGGGGGGATCAAGGGACAGGGCAGGTACACAGCACAGGGCACATCTCTGAGGAAGCTTGGCATCCTCCTGTATCCCCCATCTACTGCCTGCATAATAAGTCAGGGGGTGTCGCAGCTAGACCCACATTCACACTTGAGGGGTCCTCCACAGGGCTGGATGGGGATGGGGAGTTCACAGCCAGCTTAACCGATAACCCCTTGGGATGCAACTGGGTGCTTGTACCCTCAAACCAACCCCCCAGAGTAAGGGATGCCAGCAGGGCCTGGACAGAAGTCCCCTGCAAGCCCAGGGCACTGCTCCCCACATCCCCACCAGTGCCTGGTGAACCCCGACGCGAGCCCCAGCACCCATCCCAGCCCAGGGGCTCACCTCTGCCTCATCAGCGGGATGTTGATGCAGTTGGCAGCAGCCACGGCTGCGAAAGGTACGTAGCGGCCAACGATGGCTGGCAAGTGCTGGGGGGGGGCAAGCAGGGAGCACGTCATGCAGAGGGTCTGGGGGCACAGCTGGCTGTCCAGGGTCTGCCACCGTCCCCCTGCAAGACCTTGGGGCGTCCCAGCCCCACCGGGGAAACATTCCCTCCTCCCCTGCAACTCCCAGCTGGTGAACACTGCACAGCCTAGGTGGTCCAGGGTGTCCCACATCCCCTTCCAGCCCTGGAGGGAGGCTGATGGGTAAAAGAAGCCTGGAGACGTGCAGCTGGAGATGGAGCAGGGCTGGAGGGACAGGTCATCTCCAGAGCATTCACTGGGGAGAGGGGCTGCCTTGTGTGTGTGCCCCCAGGAAGCCCCCTTTCCTCCATTTTCTCCCCTGCCCCAGGTGATGGGGTGAATCCCCTGCTCAGCTCAGAGCTCAGGGAGACCCCCACAGGGAGGGTCCAGGTGCCCTGGCCAGTGATGGCCAAGGGCTACCTTACCTTGGTGAGAGATTTGAGCCCCAGCGCTGTGACAACTGCTCCCGTGGTCGCACTCACATAGGCTGTCCCCAGCTGGCTGCAAGAGCAGGAGATGACACCGATAAGCCAGGATCCCCCCATGCCCACCACCCACCACCCCCCAAAGGAGGGAACAGCATGCCCTTCAATAGCACCAGGGCACCTGGGTTCCTCTCCCAGCACTACCACCAACCCTGACAGCCCCACTGCTGTTCATCTCTGGTGGCACCAGGTCCCCATCACCCCATCTCACAGGCCCGTACCATTCAAGAAGCTATTCAAGGCACCCCGCTGGCATTTTGGGGTGCCCCGAGGACCTGGTCAGAGGGGTGCTTACCTGGGAGTGATGGGTGCATCCCCGCTGCGGTTGGTGTAGTTGACAATGGCGTTGAAGGACTGGTTGACCCACTGCCAGAACAGCACGGCCGGCGTGGTCCTACCAGAGAGAGGAGGGTGCTGGTGGGACTGGGGGATGCCAACTGGTGCTCCTACAGCACCGGTGCACTGTGGGGTTCCCCCCACCCTGGGGCACCCTCCTGGCCCTGGGGTGAGAAGGGGACAGGTACCTGTAGAAGGTCAACATGCAACCGGTGATGGTCATGTTCATGGGGACCTGGGCGGACATGCGCCCCACCAGGAGCATCTTCTCGCCCGTGTCAGGGTGGAAAGCTGAGTCGTAGATGTACTTCGCCCGCCACAGCTGGTCCTCCGTCAGCCCTGGGGGTACCGTGCCCGCCCTGGCAGGTAAGAGTAGCACCCGTTGGGAGACCCTCTGCCAGCACCCATGTCCTGCCCAGCCCCCCACCCTACATGGGGACCAGCCAGGCAATCTAGGGGGCTGGCTTTGGCGAAGGGGGCCAGCACCGCTCCCGCTCCCACCCCTGGGGGTAGCTCCGAGGCCGCATCCCCCCGGGATCGGTGCTGGGGGTATGCCCCTGCTCCCCCCGGGTACCTGTAGTCCTCCACCACCCGGCGGGCGTCCTCCAGCATGGCCCCCGAGAGCAGAAGGTTTCGGGGGTCGGTCACCATGAAGAAGTGCTTGGCCCGGCCCTGGAAGGTGCTCTGGTCCCAGCGGGGCTCCCGGATGTTGATGGTGGCAGGCAGGGAGGGCAGCATCTCCTGCGGAGGGGGGGTGGTGACGTGGGGCGCAGAGCCTATGTGTGTCCCTCCCATCCGTGCTGACCCCCAGCCTGGGGGGAGCCGGGGGGGGGGGGGAACGGGGCGCCCCACTGCAGCGGAGCCGTGTGGGGACTCCCAAGCGCCCCCAGCAGATGGGGCAGCTGGTGGGCGGGTGACCCCACCACCGCACCCCTCCTCACCCTGCAGGCTGTCCCTGGGGAGCCCCCAGCCCGACCCACACAGAGCAGCCAGGGACCCCCAGCCCAGCCCAGCCCAGCCCCCGGCCACCGCGGGGGGAAGGGGACCGCCCCCTCGGGGGTGCGGCTGCTGCCGGTCCCGGGGGGCGGGGAAGGGCACGGGGCGGTGGAACGTCCGCCCCCCCCCA
>JAVJGI010000065.1:23881996-23901486 GCA_035590275.1 Ibycter americanus | reverse complement strand
GCTGCCCCCCTCACGTGGAGCACCACGGACGCCGCCATTGCCTGAGCCCGCCGCCGCCGCGCTCAGAGCGTCACTTCCGGGAGGGGCCGGAAGCGGATCGTCTCACCTCCCCGCTCGGTTCCGGTTCCGGGTGAGGACGGCGCCATGACGGGCCGCGGGACGCCCAGCCGGTTCTTGGCGGCCGTCCTGCACAACGGCGTAGGTCGCTACGTGCGGCAGCTCCAGCGCCTCCAGCTGCTCTTCAGCCCTACCGCGGCCGACGCCCGCGGCGCCAGGTACCGTCGGAGGCATTGCAGCATCCTGGGATGGCGGGGAGAGGCCTGGTGACCCGACCTGGTGGAGGAGGGGCTTACGAGAAGCTGTCATGACCTCTGACCTGTCTGTATAAGGAAGGGGGAGGGTGCTGCTGACCTCTGACCCACGGAGGTGGAGGAGGGGAGGGGCTGTGACTCCCGACCTCTTACGTGATGGGGGAGGGGCTGGAAGGCGGCACTGCTGACCTGACCTCTGACCCCCTGGCGCAGGGGTGGGCTGGGTGATGACCTCTGACTTGCAGATGGCATCCCCCCGGCTTCGGCACTGTGACCCGTCCTGCGGGCAGGGGCACCAGGGTGGGGGTGACCCTACTTCTGATTTTTGTGCCGGGGCGGGGGCTGCAGTGATCACTCTCTGACCCCACTGGGGCTGACGGCCCCCCCACCCCTCCACAGGCAGTTCGTGGAGGAGGCGGCGCTGGACTTCGCCCGGCAGCACCCCGATGTCGTGCTCTACATCAGCCCCCGCTCCGGCCGGGCCCCACTGCTGCTGGCCGAGTACTGTGAGTGCTGAGGGGGGCACAGAGGTTTGGGGAGGGCAGGATGGGGACAGGGTCCTCCCCACCCTGCCCTAGCTCTGCGCTGTTTCTGCCCAGCTGCAGACGGTGCTGGGGCTGGCAGCCCTGTGGGACGGGGGAACAGCAGCTGCTCCCTCGGGGGATGCTGTGAGGTGGGGTGGGCCCAGCCTGACCCCCCTGCTCTGCCACAGTGAACGGGACGGTGCGGGAGGAGCTCATCGCCAGCAAGACATGTGAAGAGATCTTGCAGCTGGCCACCAAGCTAGCTGGCCAGTCTGGCCTGGACATCATCCGCATCCGCAAACCCTTCCACACCGACAACCCCAGTGTCCAGGGCCAGTGGCACCCTCTGACCAACAAACCCTCCATCCTCACTGTCCACGGCCCATGGCTGCAGCCCCAATAAAGCCTCTGCCCCCAGCCTCCGCATCCATCTCTCCTCCTGCCTGCAGAGAGATGCCACCACACTGTGTCCAGACAGAGCCGCGTTTATTGCCGGGGCGCATGTGGGGCTGTGCACAAGGGATGCCAGACACAGAGGGCAATACCCTTCCAGGGGTGGGGTGGGAGGGTGTGTGCATATGTGCTTGGGTGTGGCTCACCCCACCCATTGCATCAAAAGCCACCGTGGGGGCAGGGTAGGAGAGCCCAGGCATCCAGCACTTGCCTTTTCCCAGTAAGCCTTGCTTTTCTAGGGCAGGAGGGCCTGGGCTCCAGCTCGTTAGGGACCCCAGAGGCTGCCACCCCCCTCCTGCCCCCTCTGCAGGGCTGAGCTCCAGGTGATGTCCTGATCCTGGAGGTGCCAGCAAGGAACACAGAAGGGAGGACACACACCCCAGCAAGTCTGTCCCTCCTCAGCTTCTCCGGCGGTACTGCGCTGTCCTCAGGCATGAGATGCTTTTGTCACCCTAATCCCTTGGGTTCCCCCAGGAGGCGGCAGGAGTAGAGGTAGTTGGGGGGATTTAGGGACAGTGGCTGCCCCTGGAAAGTGCCATGAAGAGCAGGAGGCCCCAAAGGGAGGCAGGTCCTTGTCCAGGGCTCCTCCTCCTCGCTGTGCGAGGATGTTTCCCCTCCCACATGTTGTCCACAGGGGACAGGGCTGTGTCTGAACCCCAGTTCTCCAACGGCACCATGCAGGAGGGCAGAAACATGGTTCCCAGGGCCACGGGACTGCTGCAGACGTCCGGGGGATGTCGGTGCTGTGCTGGTCCCTTGCCATGCTGCAGGGCATGGCAGTGCTGGTCCCGCTGCCAGTGCATCTTGCTGCCGGCTGCTGCATCCCGCTCTTCTCGTGCAGCACCCTGGGGAGAGGGGGCAGAGCCCTGTCAGGGTTGGAGGCTGCAGGGGTGCCACCTCCCCGGGGCACCTAGCCCTGCATTTCACCTGGGGCCTCCTCGCAGTGGGCACGCACCACTCCACCAGCTGCTCTGGGGCGTTTGGGATCTCAGCTCCTTGCCCTGGCTCCATCCCTTGCCAAACCGTCCTCTCCTGGAGAGGAAACCCTGAGGGGGGCAGATGTGGGACAGCGGGCAGGGGCTGACAGCCACCAAGGCCACCCCTCCATGAGATGTGTCCACAGCCCCTCTCCCACCTGTGAGTGGGGAGCTGGGGAAAACCCACCCTGGCCCCATGCTGGGAGGGAACCCTGCGCCCTGTGAGAGCCCCCATCCCCCATCCCTGCTCCTCACCCACCTCTCAGCAGCCGTCCGGTTCCCATGTGCCGAGGGATGCCCAGCAGGGCAGGCCGAGTCCACGCGTCCACACGTCCACAACAGCGTCTCTCTCACACCTGAACAGGCAGACAGAAACCCTCCCCCCGGTGTCCACTTTCAGCCAGGTGCCAGCTCCTGCCTCCAGCTCGTGGCCGCCGTCAGTGGGTTTTTATACATAAATAGAGCTCCCAAATTTAAATAGATTCTTTTTCTTTGTTTCTGTACAGCGAGTCTCAAAAGTGAGTGAAAAGCCAAAGGAACAGCCGAGCCTGGGCCCGGCCCAGCTTTGCCATCCAGGAGGTAGTTTTGCCTGAGTCTTGTAACACTGCTGGCAGGGGGTGGGAGAAGGGGCTGGAGGGGAGGAGGGTCCCGCTGGCAGGACCCCCCGCAGCCCCTACACGGAGCTCTCGTCCAGCTTCTCCACCAGCTGCGTGTGTTTCCGCTTCTCCAGGATCTTGCTGAGCTCCTCAGTGAAGGACGCGCTGTAGAGCGGCGAGGCCAGTGGCTCCTCCTGCTGCTGCAGCAGCATGTAGCTGTTGCCGTTCATCTTGCGGAGGACGCTGGGCAGAGCCCCCACACCGTTGGTGAGCTCGGCTGGCAGTGGTGGCGGCAGCGGGGGCACGGCAGCCGGCAGCTCCTTGACTGGGGAGGTGGCAGCCGTGGGTGCCTCGCCAGGGATGATCCGCAGGCAGCCATCAGGGTAGGTGAGCTCTTCCTCCTCGTCCTCTGCCTCCTCCCGGCGGCCCTTGCGCAGGCAGTTGGCTGAGATGGTCTGCAGCTCCACGCTGGCTGGCCGTGGCTCCCCCAGGACATACTTGCCCTTGCGCTTCTCCAGGCAGGACACATAGAGGAGGACGGTGGTGAGCACGGCACACAGTACCACCAAGGCGACGATGGCAGAGACGTAAGCCACCTTCACGTCACCGGCCACCTGGCTGGCGGCGTGGGGCCGGGGTGTGGCCGTGGGGCCACGAGGCAGCTCGGGCAGCACGGTTAGGCTGTAGGCAGCCAGCAGCATCCGGAGACCCCGCTCCTCCCCGTAGCAGCGGTACTCGCCACTGTGCTGGGGCAGCGTGTCTGTCACCAGCAGCCCGTCCACCCCGACACGCAGCCGGTCCTGCCCCGAGCCCAGCGCCTCGCTGCCGTTCAGCAGCCAGATGGCTCGTGCCAGGTTGGAGCGCTGGTCGCAGGGCAGCAGCACGTCATCCCCCTGCAGCACTGTCCGGTTCTTCCACAGCAGGGAGCCTGCAGGGACACGCAGTGCCTCGCACCCATCCCAGCCACCCTAAGGGATGCCAGACATGGGCATCCCCCGCGGTCCCGAGGGGCAGCACAGACTCACCCCGCCCCAAGCTGCTCCGGCATCCCTCGTTGCCGCTCTGAATGTCCTGCACCAGCCCTGTGCTGCAAGGCATGGGGGGCATCAGCCATACAGCCCCAGCCGAGCCCACGCTTATGGGGTCACAGCCACCGGGAGAGCCACCAGCAGATGCCAGACTCTTGGTGGTGGCACCAGGGCGACCATGCCATGGGGTGATGTGACAGCATGGGATGGGGCAGGTGGAAGGCTCGTAGGGACCCCGCTGGGGACGGGCAGCCTGTTCCTACCTGTCTGCCGTGGCGGTGGCGCGGCAGGCCCTGCCGTCCCAGGCGCAGTAGGGGTCCCGGGCGAGGATGCAGTCATAGCAAGAGGTGTACCTGGTGCAGGAGGCCAGGGGCACCTGCAGGATCCCACTGGCTGCCCCCACATACAGGCTCCTCTGGGGGGGAAAGGGCTGGCTCAGCACTGCCCTGTCATGGTGCAGCTGGGCTGTGGGGTGCCCCATGGTGCCCAGAGATCCCCGCAGCCCCACAGCACAGCTCTCCCTTGGTGGGGGTGCGTGGGGAAGGGCCCCCAGCTCCAGTCAGCACCGACGGCTGCAGCTGGCACCTGGCAAGGAGGTGGGGGCCAGGCCGGTCCCATTCCCCAGGCTGCCCCGCTGGGCTCTGGCACATACGCTGAGTAGTGTGACCCAGCAGTCATGTACTTCCCTGTGCCCCAAACAGCCCGATGGCAGCTTCGCAGCACAAACGTGCCCCGTGTGTGGTGCCCCCCTACTAATTCCACCCCTCACCTGGGTGTGGGAGATCACCAGGCTCTCCACAGGCTGCGGTTCCTTGAACACCTGCACCTCCTCCACAATGTGGATGCCGGAGCCCACCACCACGGCCTTGTGGATCCAGCCATCTCCTGCAGAGGAGGGCATGGGGTCAGGAGGGACTGTGGGGTGCATTCCCTGCACAGCAGAGACCCAGCAAACTCATCCCATGCTCACCTGTCCCCATGAAGAGCACATCATAGGAACGGCCATCGAGGGCTCGCACCCTGTCCACAGCCAGCTGGCTGTACGCCACGCTCTTCTTCACCAGCAGCGGCTCCCCGCCAGCGGGCTTCACCTCCTCGAACATGAGCGGATGCAGCTTGACAAAGTCCAGGACGCTGTTGGGCAGGTCCTGCGAGGAGTTGTAGCCCTTCCTGCGGGAGCGGTCCGTGATGCACTGCCCAGGGGAGACGGGGGGTCAAGGAGGGATGCGGCTGCCCCATGCCCCCCCTGCTCTGCACCCAGTGGCACTCACGGAGCCGGGCCGGGGCTCGGGCACCGCACCATCGTAGCGGGACCACTTGCGAGCTGAGTCCTGGTATTCCATGTAGGGGCCCTCGAAGGCGTGCTGCACTGCTGAGATGCTGTAGCGGCACACAGCCGAGGCCTCCATGGTCCTCCTGGGGGGCAGAGCCCCGTCTGAGCCCAGGTAGACACACGGGTGCTCCCCACCGACGCACCCCCAGGTGCTCAGCACCTGCCTGCACATCCCCTTGAGCATCTCCGGTCCTCCCCGTGCTGCAGACTTCTAGCCCCAGCCGTTTTGGCCACTGCCCCACTCACCACTGTGCTGAGAGTGTGAAGGCGGCATAGAAGACGGTGCTGGCCCAGCCGCCCCCGTCCAGGCTGCAGACACTGCGCAGCACCTCATAGTAGGGGATGTAGCAGACCAGGCGTGCCTTCATGAAGGACGTCCACTTGCGCTGCAGGATCTTCTTCCCCCCCACGTCACTCTGGGAGGATGCAGGGAGAATTTCTGCACCAGCTGGCAGCAGCATGTCCCTCGCTCTGCCCATGCCTCAGTTTCCCCCAAGGTGCAGGCATGCAGACCCTGCACTGGGAGGAGCAGCACTCGGCTTCCTGTGGCTGAGGACATGCCTACCTTGCAGACACGGGCCACCCGGGCCACTCGAGCCACCTGGCTCTTGTCAAAGAAGGATGTGGTCTCCTCGCCTGCTCGCTCCATGAAGAAGTAGTAGATTTTGTCATCGTCACCCACGGGGCTGTCCTTGCTCTCCTGGACCAGCACAGAGGCCACAAATTCAGCATCTAGGGGATGCAAAGCAAGAGGTGGAGATGGGGCCCCACCGCAGGACGGGATATCTGTCCCTGCTTCAGTTTCCTCTCATGGCAAACCACACAGGACCCCAGGGCTACCCCCCACCCCTGCTCTCCAAGCTCCCCAAGGCAATACAAGGTGTCCCACAGCCCGTGACGCCAGTCCCGCAGGGGACAGGGACATCTCACCATTCAGCCAGTGCAGCGGGGACTCCTCTGTCTTCAGCGGTCGCTGGTGTAGGTTCCTCCGGATGTCGGGGAGACTCCGAAACTCGTAGCGTGTGGCCGTGTACAAGCCACCGTCTGGGTAGGGCAGGCAGGGTAGGCACCTGTCAGCATGGCCCCACACCCCAGGGACAGCCCCGAAAGCCACCAGCATCCCCATGCCCCAGGCAGAGGAGGAGGAGGGCCAAGTCCTGGCTCGCTGAGGCCCCCCCCCACAGAGCCCACTTGGCTGGGGACCCCCCGTGGGGGTGTTGGGGATGGGGCCAGGGTTGGTGGCATCCCGCATGTCCCCGCCAGCCCTGAGAAAGGTGTCGCTTACCCACAATGAGGCCGGTGTAGCCACGGGCAGGGTCATACGGGCACTTCTCCTTGCCCTCCTCAAAGTGGGATGGCAACGTGAACCTGTTCGCATCCTTGAGGGGGACAGGGGACCAGGTTAGACAGGAGGGGACAGACCCGCGGTGCTTGCCGGCCCCAGGCTCTGCAGAAGCTGCCAGTGGGGACAAAGTGATGCCCACGGCTGTGCCCTTGTCCGAGCAAGACAATCCCTCCCAGCACCCTCCAGCTGGTCAGAAACCACACGGGCAGCCAGAGCCCCCAGCCAAGAGCAGGGGAGGGCGAAGCGGTGAAGGAGAGCCCCAGCACCCCACTTTGGCATCATGTGGGCACCAGGCAGGACCTGGCCAGCACAGCTGATGTTCCTGGGCTGTGCCTGGCCAGCTGATGCTGCCCAGTTGGGCTGGGTCCTCCCAGGTGATGTCCTCATCACAGCAGGAGTTATTTTCTTTGGGGTTTGCAGTTCAAAGCATGTTAAATAATGATGGGGCCCTTCCAGCTCGGCAGCTCCTCTGCCTGACTCCCAGGGTGTGCAATGGCCAAACCGGACCAGCGGCACAGCCATGGGAATGGGCACGGCCCCTCCAGGGCTCCCCAGCCACACTGGAGACATGGCCCCCAGGCCTCTTTGCCCCCCAGCTCAGGGAGGGAGGTGGGCAAAGGGCAGCTGAGTCACTGAGGAGCCAGTGCACAGAGATGAAAGTCCTGCTGCTGAGGGATGTGGCTGCCCCCAGCCACTCTGCTGTGAGTCACCACCACACAGGGACCCCTGGCCTCACCCGGGAAATCCCTGGGGAGAGGCTGCTGAGTCAGCCCCGCCACCATCACCCTCCCTGGGCACACCTGCCACCCACCACCAGCCAGTCTGCAGCCCCTACTTTGGGAAGGGACCCTGCAACAGCAGGTGCTGGGGATCAGCACATCCCAACCCACTGGCGTCGCTGAGCCCATGTGTCCCTCTCCAGCACCGATTCACCTCCAACCACCTTGCTATGGGATCAGAGTCCAATTCCAGTGCCAGGGTGGGCACTTTGGGCATCTGTGTCACAGTGTCTGCGTTCTCAAACCTACCCACCCCAGGCTGGGGGTCACTCGCCTGCCCCCAAGCCAGGGAGGGGCTGGGACAGGGGCAGAAAGGGAGTGGGGCTGTGGGTCGGGAACAGTGGGAGAGGACGGGGGCTGCACCATCCCAGGGTGACACGGTGGAAGGGGACAGGGGACAGCCATGGGGCTGAGCAGTACTCACGACGGCAGCGCAGAGTGGGTGGAAGGCGTAGGTCCCACAGGCGTAGAGGTGGGTGCTGTTCAGCCTCTGCAGAAAACGCACGTGGTTGAAGCACTCGGTCTGCAGAGGGGGAGGACAGGCATTACAAGCTGTGGAAAGCAGCGGCAGCCCCCCCAACACCCAGCACCCGCCCACCAGCTCTACCTTGTTGTTTTTGCCCTTCTGCAGGCAGTCCATCTGCTTCTCCGGGGAGGCTTCCCAGTGGATCTGCAAGGGGAAGAGGGACTGCCACTGCATGACCCCCCATCACTGCGTGGTCCCCCTGTCACTGCAGGCTCCAGACTCTGCCAGAGCCATCAGAGATGCTAAAATCCTCTCTTTTATTTAGAGAGAGGACAGCTGCTCAGAGCATGAGATGGCACCTTGCCTGCATCCCCCCAAGCCCAGGGCGACAGCAGTCCCACACCCTGACCTGCAGGCAGAAACCCCAGAGCACCCACAGGAGCCTGGAGGATTTTGGGGTGTTCTTCCCAGGGGGAGCAAAGGGGTGTGCTTCCCCCCTGCCCCTCATCCTGCTGGGGTGTCCCTGAAGCAGGCAGCTCTGAGCTTGGGGGTATCCTGCACCGCTGTCCCCATGCTGCCTGGCTTAAGGACCAGGCATCCGCAGGGGATGTGGGGACAGAACCGGGGACAGCATCTCCAGGCAAGACCTGAGATGGCGAGTGGGAGGATGAGCAGGGATAGGGTGGCCACAGTTCAGGCAGGGACTGGGCAGCGTGGGATAGGAGAGGACAACCAGCCAGCAGCGGGCAGAGGCTGGGCTCACCGTGCGGTGGGAGCCGTTGGCCACGTCGCTGGAATTGAGGGCGAAGATGGCTCCCCTGGCGCCCACGTAGAGGATGCCCCGGTCGTCCTCCAGCAGCAGGGTGCTGTAGTTGAGGGTGTGTGCGCTGAAGCGCCGGATGCCCAACAACTCTGCAAAGGGAATAGGGGGCTGAGGGGGGGACCCCAGGGCAGGCATGGCACAAGCCACTGGGAAAAGACAGAGGATGGAGCTGGGGGCGTGTGGGAAAGCATCCACCAAGGTTATCAGGCAGACAGTGGTGGGTACCAGCGGTTACGGCAGGAGGAAAGGAAGAGGGGAGGTTTGGTAGGAGGCAAACAGCACTAATTTGGCTCAGGCTCACAGGGGAAATTTCTCCCTGCCAGTTAAAATGGCAGCTCAGGAGTGGGAGCTGCAACATCCATGCTCAGCATGGACCTGCCACGCAGTTTGGCGAACTGCTGGAGGAAGCAAAAACACGCCGGGCCAGTGACCCCAGCTCCAAACCAAACCCAGCCAGCCCAAAAGGATGCAAAAAAGAGAACCAAAATTGCCTTGCCTTGCACAGGTTGGGCTTTTGCAGCACGGCTGGGCACTCCCTGCCCACCGAGCCAGAGAAACTATCCAATTTGGTGGGCTGAGAAGTGTGAGGTGGGACTCAGCCCTGGCCAGAGGGACCCCAAGCCAGACTCAGACCCTCCCACCACAGAAGAAAATCCCACAGGGCTTGCGACCCTAGAGGAAGCTAGGGAGGGAATGACTCCCCGAAAAGGAGGCATTGCCTGGGGAGAAAATGGCACCCCAGCTGCAAATGAAATCCTCTCCCGCCGCTGACCGCTGAGCTGGGCTTCGCTAACAAGATCAAAAAAGTTGTGTGGATGCCCAAGGCACAATGACACTGCCGGGGCTGGCTGACACCACAGAGCTGGAGGCCAAGCTCCCTGCTCATTATTTGGGCCATGAGAGCCCAGCCCAGGTGTGATGCCCAGCTCAGGACACCCTCCAAGGGCTGCTGGGCAGGGCCAGGTGCTGGCCGAGGCTGGCTCCCTGCACGTCCTTGTCCCCCCCGGCTTTTGGGGAGTTGCCTTTGCCCTGCTCCATCTACTGGGGCACATCGGCTCTGGGCACCCAACACCAGACAGTCACGCAGGCTCCAGTTTCTGGAGCCCACCCCCCGCCATGCTGAGCCACCCACTCTGAGGGGCTGGCAAAGCCTGGTTGCAGCCATGATGCACCAAACTCAGTGCTGACATCCCAAACCTCACACCCACCACCAAGACCCGTACCCCCTTACCGTCAAAGGTGACTGTTGTCCTGGGGGTGGCATCCAGGTCGGTGGCAGACCGTCGTGATGGGTAGCCCATCACTGCCACTGTCACCATGAAGAGAGCTGTCAGGAGATGGGCTGTGCCTCCGCTCATGTTCCTGCTCCCCTGGCGAGGGCAGCCGCCCAACCTGCTACTGCCAGGCTGGCACAGGCCTGGGACAGGCTCCCCAGCTCGCCAGGATGGGACCGGCCACCAAACCCTCCTGAAACACACAGCACTGAGTCAGATGCTCCTGCTGTCCCCAGCACCTCATGAACAAGTGGGCTTGGGAGGGGGCCAGCCATGCACAAGCATGGACACTTGACCAGGCACAGCCTCAGCCCAGGGACGGCTTCAGGGAAAAGCAAACCATTGTTTGCCAAAAGGGATACTGAGGCACAGTGCTGAAGCCTGCAGCCAGCACAGGGCAGGGAGGGGAGTTTGAGCAGAGCGACTCCCCCCAGCATCCCCCTGGCTCAGTATCTGCTCCATCACGGCGGCTGCAGTCACTTGCTGAGTGCTTGGTTTGGTTGCTTGGAGGCTCATTTTCCTCCAGGTCTGCTACGCGCTCCTCCCTCCCTCCCTCCCTCTCAGCCATCTTCTCCTGCAGCTCCCCTTGACCGAATGATATGCTTCGGCAGAGCCAGCTGATCCCCCCCTTGCATTTTCACACATGAAAAGCAGGCACATTTACCCCCAAAAGCAGAGAGCGGGGCTCGGGGCTGAGCCCCTCTGCAGATCTTTTAGCACATTGGGGTACACCAAGCCCCGCGCTGTGGCAGGACAGGTGGTGGTGGGGGTCCCAGGGAGCCCATGGTCTCCACCCCTCCTCAAAAGCACAGCTGGCCATCTCCCGCCACGCAAGATACTTGTCCCCAAAGTTCTATGCCTCCTAAAATGACGAGATTCCCGAGGACACAGGTGTGGGGAAGGATGCTTCAGGCACACAGCGATGCAGCGAGAAGGAAAACCCATAAAGAAGCCACTTGGCATCTTCATGAAGTCTTTTCAGGCAAGTACAATTTTTCCCTCCAGTGTTTTTCCACAAAATTTCAGTTCCCTTTTCATCCCAGGCTGCCTTGAAGCTCAGCATCTACCCTGGCTCTTGCTTTCATGCATCCTATGCCTCCTGCATAACACCCCACCTCTCCCAGCTGCGTCAGGTGAAGCCACCAGTTCATTCTGCAGGAGGAAGGAGACGCCTGGCCATCTCTGAGCAGGAGAGCTCCCCACGCACAACCAGCACCTGTACATCTGCTTAGGGGTTTTGAAATATATATATATATAAACCAAATACCTGGCCCTGTAGAGAAGCTGTTCAAACATGCTTGCTGCAGACAGTTTCCCTGAAGCAAATACCTTGCCGGGTCTCAGGCAGAGGGGAGGTAAACCCAAAGTGAAATGAAAGTGAAAAGGGCTTTGGGGCTGAAAAGGGGAAGCAAGAGGCTAGATGTGGGATCCAGCCACAGTCCTGGAGCGTGCACTAAACTGCTGTTCTCTTTGCGGGGGTTCAGACCCAGACCTTGCACCTGCACTGGCTGCTCTCCCACGCAAGAATGGGGCTGGGGGAAGATGTTCCCCCTGCTCCCTCCTGCCTCCCTACCCCCCAGACGCTGGCCCAGCACAGAGCACCCAATGCTGGGTGCAGGCAGGGTGCTGCACGCAGGGCTGAGCTCCTCGGGGAGCAGAGGATGGTGACCTGGAGCATCCTCTCTTCAACTAACTCCTCTTCCTGGGACAAGCCCAGTCTGGACCAAGGGTCTGCCTGTGAGTGATGGGCCTGACAGGGCGATCCAAAGCAGGTGAGTGGGTATGGAGGTCAATGACAAGCTGCTTTAGTGGCATCAAGTCTAGCATGAGCCAAACCCACCAAGTTTTTTGGACAAAGCAAGCAGCAGGGTCACATCTGGAGCACCACAGCACCCAAAAGTGCTCCGGCCAGCCCCACGCTGCCGCCTCGCCACCCTGCCAGCAGAACTGGGGCCACCTAGGCAGCTGTGGTGACCCTTCCCCAGGATTCCACATGGGATCACAAGCCTGGAATCATGCACAAGCCATGAGAGCTGCAGTGCATCTGGACTGGGAAAGCAGAAGGGAGGAAAAAGCTTCTTATGACAAGGCAAACAACACTGTCTAATGAATGAGTAACAGCCCTGCAAGCCGCCTGCGTGCTCCCAGGCATCCTCGCCTTATCTCCCCTGAACAAACAAGCCCTGAACTTTGCCTGCTGCCCGGCTCTGGCCATCACAGGGACAGGAGTCGGGAGCGCGGCCGGGCAGGGAGGCAGGGATGGTGCTTACTGCAGGGCAAGTGCTGTCCTGCGAGCCAGCCCCAGCTAACATTTAACCAGCATGAGCACTGAGCCAGCACAGGGGGTAAAAAATAATAAATGAAGCTGCAGGGCTGTGCCGGGTTCCTAGCTGGGCAGGGGCAGCAGGGAGCAGCCTCCCCTGCTGCCAGGGCTGGGCTCCCCCGCTTTTTCCAGGGCAGCAGCTACACCCATTTCCAAAGGCTATTTTGCCCGAGATCAGATGTAGCTTTGTCCTAAAGGACATTTAATCAGTTAGCTGTAAGAGCCAGTTAATATTTTACTTGAAGGGAAGGGCTGTGCTGAGCTTCCCTATTTTTTAATTTTCATACCTAGGGTGGAGGAGAAAGAGCAAGAAAGTACTGAAACCATCCTTGGCCCCGGTCAGATCATCACCCCAGGCTGCAGCTGCACCCAGCACCCCCAAACTCATCACTTCCCCCTTGGCAGGGTGCAAACTCCAAGCGCTGGGTGAAGACGAGGGCTGGGGCAGGAGGCAGAGGAGGTTTTGGTCTGTGGGACCCACCGGTCGAGCTGGGGGTGGCTGGATTGCTCAAGCCCAGCACTTCCACGGGGAAGAGCCGCAGAGAGTTTTTTCTCTGGAGGAGGGACACAAAAGGGGGAGAGGAAGAGGCTGAAAAGCAGCAGCAGCTCCATGAACTCTGGGGTTTAGAGAAAAACTGCCCAGAAAAGCCTATCCCATCCCCAGGAATGAGCTCCCAAGCCCCCTGGCACCTCACCTACTTCCCAGAGCAGTGGGAGCCGACATAGGACCTGGAATCCAGCCCCAGCTCCTGCCCCAGCCAGCGATGCTGAAGGAGAAGGGTGCTGGAGGCAGGATCTGGCCGTGGGGCTGATGGCCGCCCCAAGAGCGGGGTGAGGCCAGGAACCAGACGCTTTAATCGCAACGTGCAACGTCCATGGGGGCCAAAGCCCACCCTCCCGCTGCCGGCTATCGGTGCTCCTGTGGGATGCAGCCACGGCTCCCGGCACGGAGCCAGGCAAGCCTGACCCCGGCCTCGGCTCCCGCCAGCAGGACAGGTTTGCTGGTCCGCAGGGAACGCCAGGGAAGCAGCAGGGTGGTGGAGGCGTGCAGGCGTGCGTGAGCGCGCAGGGGAGCCAGCAAGCCCCGGTCAGGTCTGACTGGGTTTACTGGGTCACAGCGGAAGCTGTGCCAGCATGACTGTGCTGGCCTCAGCCTCCCACCGGCACCCAGCCGGCACAGCACACCCAAACGAGCCGGCCCAGTCGGCACCTCCTTAAAATCCCCACGACCAGCGTCTCTGGAGGCACAAAAAGCTTTTGATGAGTGAATTTCCCAGGCGGCAGGTCTCGCCAACCTGGATCCGGCCAAAGAAACCAGCCAAAGCTGCCTCACCGCTCGATGGCCGCTGCACTGGGAGCTTCTGCTAGCCATGGTGGCCACTTCCAGCCACGAGGCAGCAAAACCTGGGACCGAGAGCTGGCCACACGCTGCGATGCAGGGAAGCTGCGCTGTCCGCGGGGCCGGCAAATATGGAGGGACCTCAGCTGGGGTCTTATGGGCCCCCCATGGTTGTTTCCTTGGCAGCACAGCCGAAAACAACACCAGCTTTTTAATTTAAAGGGAACCTGGGAGAAAGAATGGAAACACTGAGTGGGAGCAGCCCTTCTCTGGCTCACCCCCAGCAACCATCCTGGATGGTGGGACAGAGATTTGCAAAGTGGGATTGGACCCCTCCCCATGCCACCACCCCATGGACAGCTTATGGTTGCTCCACCAAGCTCTAGTAAAGCCCAAGCAGGCTCCTGGGATGGCTGCTGGACCTTCCTCCCCTCCTCATGGGCTGCCCCCCTTCGCACTGTGCACTCCTACAAGCAACCTGCTGGCTTCCCGGGGCGGGGGGGCAGGGTTTCCTGCACGTCTTCTCAGGGTAATGGGGTTGCAAAACAGCCTTAACAAAACTCCCAGCAGAGACTGCACCAGGAGGCATCATTTACACCTTGCTTTCTCACAGCAGCCCAGCACAGGCACTCCAGACCCCACACAGCCGATTCAGCTTTACTCATGGGCGCCAAACCCAGCACACGACCCCGCTGTCTCCCTTGGCTCCCCCAGCCACGTTCCCACTGCCCCAGCACCCTTTTACCCCCTCGGGGACCCCCAAGAGTTGCCCTCGGGTTCAGCTGAAACAGCCCGACCCATTCCCAGTGCCTGGGGGTGCGAAGGGAAAGGCGCTCGCTCCGGGGGATGAGGGAGGGAGAGCTCCCAGCTCCCAGGCATGGGAAGGAGCCAAGGAATCACATGAAACCAGCCATCCAGCGAGAGGCAACCCGGCCCCTGCGCGGCTGCAAGCATGGCGTGTTATGGGCCTCCCTTCCCTGGAGCCAGCAGACCTTAGGCAGAAAATCCTGTGAGATGCGGGAAGAGGAGCCGGGATGGAGGTTGCCAGGCAACTTTAATTCAGCCCCTGACGAACTTCCAGCACTTTGCTTCTGCTGCAGAGCCCAAACAGCAAATGACAACACATCAGGTCCACCTTGAGCCCGTGGTGTCCAGCCATGCGTCTGTCCATCCCAGGGGCTTGCTCGTGGCCTCGTGCCCTGCAAGGCGATGGGTCACCCCTGGCAGCATCCTCAAAGGCCAGCCTGGGACAAGCCACCCTTCCTGGCAGAGATTTGCAGGGGCAGGATGTGACCCGTGGGACTGGGCTGGCGCTGCCGCACAGATATTTCTCAACCAGCCAGGATTTTTGTCAACAACAGCAAGAAAAAAATGCTAGGTTGCCGAAAGCCCTCCAGGAAGAGGGGAGCCATGCTGGGTTTGGGGGCTAGGGACGGGGAGGGAAGCAGCACTGTGACCTCCCGGGAGCCCCTCACGGAGTTTATTTTAGTTGCTTTCTTTAAACAAAACCATGCTTGACCCTGAGGCGCTTCAGCAGACACGCATGAGAGCTTCAGCGATTCGGGAAGCAGATATATCCCTCCTTTACCCAAATTTGGATTCGAGCACAGAGGAGGGGAGGGAGAGCAGCAACATCATCCTCTCCAGGAACACCCTGCCCTCCTCCAGCCACGAAGCCCCCACGCACAGCACAGCCGCCATGGAGCCGGGGGGGCGGGCAGCGGGCACCCTGGGCCATGGGAACTGGCTCCAAATTTCCTTGGCATGGCACAGCTGCCATCCGCCGCCGGCAAAGGAGAGCGCCCAGCTCGGATCCCACAAACGTCACGGCGGGGAGGAGGCACATGGAGGAGCAAAGTGATGGATGGGAGAGCAAGCGGGGCCGGCTGGGGATGTGGGCCGAGTTAAGGGGCACTGATGCTGCTGGGAGCCAGATATCTAAACATCCCTGAAAAGACAAGCTGATCCATCAGCAGTAAAACTAACAACAGCCCAATTTCTGAGAGATTTGCAGCTCCCCAGCACCGTGCCTTTATCTTCATCTCCCTGCAGCATCCCCCCAGGGGATGCCACTCGCCCAGCAAGGGGCAGGGACCAGCCACAGTTGCCCCCTTCCCCGTTGCAGGGATCAGGGCATTTTAGCTTCTCCCCAGCCCCCTGTTTCCACTGATCTTCCAAGAACTCGTTCCTCTCCTCCATCAGGTTGGGTCTGATGTGGAGCAGGAGGTTCAAAGGGGCTGCCAGGCACTGACAGAGCTCACCGCCAAGTCCCCATGGAGCTCTCCTGCCATTCTCATCCAAACCCACCCAGAAAAACCCAACTGATGAAATAAGGAACGCTGCTCTGGCCCGTGCCATGGGCAGGCATCACTGCTGGCAGCTGCACGCCAGGCACAGGGACGGCTCTGCTCCAGCAGCCCTGAGCACGCTGCAAGCAGACAGCAAGAGCGCAGTGCCCAGGACAACACGACAGAGTGCTCCTCCGCTCCCCGTCCGTATGGAAAACCCACCAACACCGGCTGTTAGTTGAAACAGTTCCTCACCGGGCGCCACTGCCCCAGAAGCCTTGCTCAGAGCTGGCCCGGGAGGGAAGGGTGCAGGGAGGGGAGGCTGAAGGGCAAACCCCTGCAGCTTGGTGGTGGGACCAAGAGCACTAAGGGATGCCCCTGCCAGCCTGGGCTCAGCGTCCCCAGGCAGAGCAGCAAATCTTCCCTCGCAGGAGCAATTCCCTGTGTGCCAGAGGCTCTTTAGCTCTTACAAGCCAGCAGTGAGGACACAGTTCCCGCAGCTTCTCCCTCCCACACAGCACGTCTCCCCCCTGCAGAAACCCCACGGCAGCAGCCCTGGGCCAACCCCGCAGCCTGAGAACTCAGCCAGGAGCTGCGCAGGAACCGGGAAGTGAAACTGGATGATGCTGAGACATGGTGGCCTGACTGACTTCACCTGCCGCCAGCCTGCCCTCACGTTCAGGCCACAGGGAAGGTCGAGTATGGCCACCAAGCCCTGGGATGCGGGCTGCAGCCCCCCACGGCTCCCAGCTCCTCCACTGCAGGGAGGAGGCACACTTGATGCTAGCAACGTCACCCCAAAAACCCCAACATTCTCCATCCTTTCCTGCCTTCACTTGCCAGCAGCCCCTCAGCAGCCCAGACAGACAGGCGGACAGCTGGACAGCCAGCCTTCCATATCACAGCCAAGCTTCCCAGCGAGGGGACGTTCGCATCCAAGTGGCTCAGCACCAGATGCGATCTGCAGTTCAGCCTTCACGGGCTTTGTGGCTGAAGCACGCTGTCTCCACGGCAGAAGCAGGAAAATAATTGTAGAATTAAATTCCCAGGAACAATTAGAAAGAAAACAAGAAAAAATCCCAACCCTAAATGTAAAGGAACATTTCAGAACCAGGAGATTTTGGGGCTTTTTTACACATTTGAATCCATTTGCTCATCCCCGTGGCTGTGCTGTGTTTCATTTCACTGGGCTCATACAATGCCAGACAAGGAATTAACTCGGGTGTTTGTTTAGAGCTGGTTTGTCTTCCAGTTTTTTTCCAAAGCCAGGTATGAGTTTCAAAGACGTTTTTTGGCAATGCCCGGGATTCCTACCACCGGCGGTTCCCACCATCCCCCTTCCCTGAGGGGAAACTGAGGCTCAGGAATCACACACACAACCTGGGGTCCCCTCGCAAGAGAGGGCAAGAGCTGGAGCACAACTCAGCTCACCCGGCATGAACACAGGGTTTTCTACCACAAGCCTGTCCCTCTCCCTTTTATTTATTCCAAAGATAAACTGTTTTCTTTTCAAAAGTTCAGCAAAACCAGATGACGGAAGCAGTTTATGGCTTCCATCTTTAACAAACTCTTCTCGTTTCCTTTGCTTTCCCTCCAGCAAAGCTTCAAATATAGGGTCAAACCCAATTTGATTTTGAACTTTGCATTCAAAACTGCATGGTGGTGCAAGGCAGTAGCGCCTGGCTTTTCCCACAGCCATTTGCATACCACCAGCTTTGCTGCCCCAAAATCAGCTCCCCACCTTATTTACATGGGCTGGGCTTTGCAACAGTCAAATGAGAGCCCTCCATCAGGTAACGGGAGATGGGATTGTACCTGGGGGGAACTTCTGAGCAACAAGAAAATCAGAACCCGGAGCACACCCTGAATTGCCCAGCTTCATCCTGGCCCCCGCACCAGGCAGTAACACAGTGCCTGAAATCCTTGGCTTCCCTCGTCTCTGGATAGCGGAGCTCAGGCCCCAGGAGGAAGAAGGGGGTGGGTTTGGTGATGACCTTGCTACGGCAAAGCCCTCGCACTTGTAAATCACCAGCAGCAGCGGCACAGCCAGGTGGGGAGGGACGGTGGTGGTGGCATTTCCTCCCGACGTGCCAGCAGGACAGGGAGCTCTCACCTTTGAACAGGAACAGGCACCTGCCCAGCAGCCACAGCAGCAGCCGGTCCCTGCCAGGGGGCTTTCACTGCAGGTGAACATAAAACACTCAGGGGGCGATTGTCCCCCGCCTCCCCAAGAGGCAGCGGGTGCCCTGGGACCAGGTCCCCCTCACCAAACCATCCATCACATGGGCCTCTTCTCAACAAGTCCCATCAGGATGCCAAGTGGAGCCAGCGGGCAGGCGCAGGGAGGGAAATTCCCCACGAGCAGCCAGGCAAGGCTGGCACTGCATCTCCACCGCACCCACCGCTGCCCTCCTGCACAGGGTGCCGGCACAGCCCTCCTTCGCTGGCCTTGCCGAGCGCACCTGGATGCTTCTTCCCGGCACACGACCTGCCAGATTTGCTGAATAAACCTCCCGGCTCCAGCAAACCTGCTGCATTCCTGGCGGGGAAAGTGGTGAAAGGTTCAAATGGATGTTGGAAAAGGCAGGGGGGGAGAGCAAGCCTGCAACACAAAGCTGCAGGAACCGAAAGGGTTGTTGGGGTTTTGGTTTTTTTTTCCCCTCAGGTTGCAACACAAAAACAAAGTCAAGATAGGGATCTCGGCATGCTGGAGGGGGCAGCTCCCTGCCCCTCATCCCTCCGGGCAGAGCGAGCCTGGCCAAAGGGAGATGAAGCAGAGATGTGTCCGGCCGGACAGGCGTGCAGCATCGCTCCAGCCGTCCCACCTGGGACCAGGGCTCAGGCGGGGGGTCCCAGCCTGCACCCGCCGCGGAGGGAGGCAAAGCAGCCTGCACCCTCGGTGGGAGGCCAACTAGCACAAGAAATGCCATCACTGTTATTAATAATTTCCCTGCCTCCAGGGGAATCTGCACTCCTCATCCATTTTGGGCAGTCTCTTTGTCTTTGGAGACTGTTTTTCTTGGCACCTGAACAGCCCTTTCATGGCTCCCCCTCCCACTCTCGATTTTAAAGGCCAGGCACAAGCCACTGGCCCACCTGGCCACTGACGGGGAGAGCAAAGAGAGCCCCAAATCCCAGTCCTGCCGGGCTGCACGGCAGGTCCCTTCTACCCTTCGATCAGCAGGGAGACGCAGCTCAAAGCCCGGTGCAGAGAAGCCCCCCCCACAAACCGGTCCTCCTCTGCCAGGGGGCATCCGCAAGCCCCACATCCACGCATCCCAAGGAGATGAATCCCAAGAGCCAGGGCTCAGACAAGCCACGTCGCGTGCCCCCCCACCCTGCTTCCCGAAGGGAAGGAGGCGGGAGGCAGGGATTGCACTGCACCACCTGCATTGGTTTAGTACCTCATTCCAGCCGACTGAAACACCAGCTGCCCCCAGGTAACACTCAGCGCCCCCAAACACTAACCCCAGCTGCCCCCCATCCCCACAGACCCCCTGCTCCCCCCGACCTGCTGGGGAGGGGAGGGGCTGTATCCAGCCCTCCCCCAGGAGCTGGTGCCCCATCTGGCTGCCATGCCCACCCGTGGCTTCCCTCCCCCCCTCGCCCGGGCCCCCGGTGCCGCGGGGGG
>JAVJGI010000065.1:23840202-23880818 GCA_035590275.1 Ibycter americanus | reverse complement strand
CCCCTCGCACCCCACAGCTGGCCAAGGCACCGTAGCCCATCCTGCCCCCCTGCCAGCCCCTGCCTCCCCATTCAGCCTGCATTTCCCCATGGTGGTAGCTTGTTTGGAAACATGGGCAGCTAATGGTTCCTCCAGGGCCCTGTGTGGAGCCTTTTTGTCCTGGGTGGCTTCTGCGGCTCCTCCCTACAGGCAGGAGCTGCCAGGTTCAGGCCTGTGTTTGCTTTGCTTTTGCAAGCTTTCAGCACCTGGCCAGCCCTGGCTCCTCACCCGGCGCGGCGGCAGCCCTCCCGAAAGCAAAACCCCGAGCGCTGGATGCGATCAGCAGGTTGGATCTAGGGTAATTGGAAATCAGCTGGAGCGAGAGGTGACGAGATACCGTACCTGTGCACACCGAATTACAGCTCCCGAAGCTGGCAGGGTGGCCTGGGGCTGCCAGCCCGTGGTTACAAAGCCACGCTGTGCCCAGTCCCAGTATCAGCACCCGGGGTGCTGGCTCATCCCCTCCACTCCACCCTGACCCCCCGCGAGGGGTGAGGTCTCCGGGAAGCGGCCACCGGCCACCCTGACCTGCAGACCTGGAGCCAGACCTGCGGCAGGGCTCGGTGCTGAGCAGGTTGTGCTGAAGTTGCTGAGTGTTTTCTGGGGATGAAGGTCAGCCCTGGCTGAGCTTTCACCACCACTTGGACCTTTTAGGATCAGGAAGGGTCGCAGGGGCAGGGTGCTCCCATGGGGAGCCCAGCAAACATGCCATTCTCAAGGCCTCTGACTGCCAGGGTCCTGCCTCCTAAAACCACCGTCTGTTGGGCTTGTAGCCGTGAGAAAGCTTTACCGAATGCAGAGCAGCAGAGGCTTGAATCCCCCAGTCCTCAAACACTTAGGGGTCTCAGCTAAGGCGGGACCCGTCTGGGTGCTCCTGTGGATTGTGTGGCTCCTGTCACCCTTGTGCGCACTCACCAAGCACCCAGCATTGCCTGGCACAAGATGTTGGGACACTATCCCCATTCCCAGGGTCACCAGGGGAGCAGCGCCAATACACTACCCACCTCCTCCAGCGCTCCCCGTCCTCCTGCCCTCACCTGCTGTATGCTCCAGCAGCTAATCACCATTTCCTCCTGTCCTTGGGCAAACCCCCGGCATCTCCTCCACGCCTCACCGCACCTCGCCTCTCCACCCACCCTGCGGAAGCGGGATGCCCATGCACCGGGAGCCAGGCTCACCTGCAGCCCTGACCGGCCGGACCCAGAGCGCTGTGTGGGCAGCGGGAGGACAGGCTGAAGCAGCAGGCACTGCCTGCGAGGCAGGGATGCTTTTGGCCAGCCTGTCTTACCCAGGGATGGGGGCTTTGGGCGCTGCGAGGTGGCTGGTCCCCCACATCCGCTCTGAACCCCATCCCCTACCTTAGCAGAGGCGCAGCTGGAGGCTGCGGGGCCGGTTATGGGGAGAACTGGTCCGTGAGCACTGGGGAAGGGGTTACCAGGGCTGAGGCAGAGCTGCCCGAGGCCCCCTGCCCCTCCGGGGCACTGTGCAGGTCCCGTCCGGCAGCAACCCCCCCTGCCCGCGCCTCCCACACGGCTGCGAGCTGGAGCCGGCACAAATTGGAGCGGCATTAGCTCCTGGCCTCGCACTGGGGTAATTAGTGCATGAGCGAAGAGCGAGCAGAACCTGGCGCGTTCGGCACTGCGTATTTACAGGCCCGAGCTTGCAAGGCTTTAATTAATTAACACGAGGCATCAGCAGCTGGAAACAGATCTATTTTCAGAGCCTTCGCTTGCTCTGCTGCCCCCGTGAGATTAACGGAAGGAATTTAGGGCCCCACAAGGTTGAAGGCCAGGGCCTTGCTCTTACTGGCATGGCTTTCCCAGGAGCCAGAGCAGGATGCAGGCGGCAGCAGACGGGAGCAGCCCCAGCCCCCCCTGTGCCCACGTCCCCCTGCCCCGCAGAGCGGTGCTGCCGCGCAGGGAGGTCTCGCTCCTGCTCCAACCTCAGCCCAGGGCCAGCAAGGCGCTGGAAGGGGAATTTCCCATCTGAGCAGCCCTGCAGCCCCTGTCCCAGCCCAGGGGATGGCCAAGAGCAGGGGGGCCTTCAGGTTGTGGCACCGCACCTCGGGAAACCACCACGCAAGGAGATTTTATCCCTAACGCTCTCTCCTCCTTGATCCAAACAGCCTTTAGGAACAGGAGATGCTTTAGTGCCCCGATCACCAGTCCAGAGTCCAGTTACTGCTTAATTTCTTCTTGTTGTCACTTAAACACTGTGTCCCATGGGGAGAGGAGCGGGCAGAGCAGGTCTGGCCCACGTCACAGCCCTGTCCATGCCAGGGTCAGCCACCCTTTGCCGGTGCTGGTGCCCATCACAGCTCAGACCCACCACTCCAGCACACAGCAACGCCGGGGGGATGCCCACGATGCCCATGCTCAGCCAGCCTGTTTGGGTTCAGCTGTCTCTGCCAGCTAACCCTACGCACAGCAGCAGGTAGAAATGCCCACAGCCAGCCCCTTTCGCCCCTCCGATGCCCAAGGAGCCAGGGCAAAGCTGCAGAAGCCTCGTGTTTCACTTGGCACCGCACCCCTGTCCCAGCTGGCATCCCAGCTGATGTGAGGAATTATAACAGGGCCACAGCACCGTGAAATATTGATGGGATTAGCACGGATCAGCTCTCCAAGCACACATGCTGCGCTCACCCCGAGGCTGGGAGCCGGCGACCTGCGTGCACTCAGGTTGCAGCTCAGCGCCCAGGGCAGCAGCACTGCCAGGTGCTCCCTGCCAGTCCCCCAGACAAAGACATCGCTCCAGCCACTGCCAGCCTGCAGCCTTCCTGCAGGGACGTGAGGGACCCCGCTGCAGCACAAGACATGCATTAAGTTGCTTAGTGCATGACACTGCTGTGCCTCCGGCTCTGTTGGGGATGAAGTGTTGTTTGGCTTGGTTGTAGCTCAGCCACCCTGAGCCCCAGGGGACCCCCACCCTGCCTGCAGCCCTGAAACGTCAGCCCCGCAGGCTCCATCGCCTCCAGTCCCCTTGCCCCCTCTCAAGTTCATCCTGCATGGCCAGGACCATAAGGGGTGCCCTGTGCATGGGGGTGTCCCGGGTGACTGGCAGGAGACCCCTGCCCTCCCTGCTGCTGTGTGTCTCCGCTCCCACCGCTGGGAACCAGGTTTGACCAGGAAGAGGGTTTCGTTATGGATCACAGCAGCATAAATACAAACAGCTTAGCGGGATCAAATAACAGCCAGCATTAAATTGGAAATACGCTGACTGGGGTGCACACCATGTCAGAGGGTGTCACAAAGCCCTCAGTTCTGGGGCTGCAGCACTGACAGGGTGTTGGTGCCTATCAAACCCATGGGGCTGACCAGGATCTGCAGCCTTTGGTAGGAAACTGCTTCTCGGGGTAGGTCTGGCTCCTCCCTGGCAGCGCCTGCAGCTTGCCTTTCCCTCGCCTCAAGCAAGACAAGCAATAAACCCCCAGCCTCTGGGATTTGGTTTGGCAGCCTCTGCTGTTCGAGGGGCAGCAGGCAGCTGACCGTTTCAAGCTGCTCTCCGGACTGGTTTGAAAGCCAGCTGGGAGTTACAAAATCACGGCACTCCAGCAGCTGGGGATTTATGAAACCTGCAAAAGAGTCGTGAATCTCATGCTAAAGCCATGCCAGCCCACACCATGCCAAGGGGTGTTATAATGTCGAAATCACCAGCGGAAAACTGGGTACCTTCCCCTTTCGGCAGGAGAAAGCAACAACGAGCAAACCAGCCTTTCCCTGGGCCCCTCCATCCCTCAACTACGCTGCGACATGGGCATTGCTGCTTTGCCTACCTCCGTGGAAGAAAAGCCCAGTGGGGAGCACACCAGCCCCGCACCACAGGGTCGGTCTCACTCCTCCATCATCTGCCATCTTGGCAGTCCCCTCTGCCCACCCCAGGACCAGCCTGCCCAGGCTCCCGGCCGGCAGCGCTGCGTGAAGCAGAGGAGCAGAAAAGACCCACCAGCGATGCCTGGAGCCTGGTAGTGGCACTCAGGGCTTCCCAGCAGCTGAGTGCATGCTCACCAGGCTTGGCTTTGTTTCTTGAGAGCATCATGGACTCGTCAAGCCAAGTGTGATGCTCTGCAGATTAGCCTCGGGGAAAAAAAAATATTCCAGCAGGCACATAGCATGAAAGGCTCGGGAGCCTCTTCCCTTCGAGTCATTGAGCAAACTTTCCAAACCACTGTTTCTTCGGGCTGAGAGCCAGCAGGGAAAATTACAATTGCAGAAGAATTTGTCTGAGAAAGTTATAACGAGCTGGAAAAAGGCAGGGGCAGGCCAGGAGGCAGCCGACCCGCCAGCCCATGCTGTGGCTGCTCCAGCCTCTGTTTCGGGCAGGGATGGGACTTTTCTTCCCAGCTCAGTACAGCAGCGGAGTTGCTGCCCTGACTTCCCACAAGATCAGATGCTGGATTTCTCCCCTGTAAGTGTTTGGCGGTGGAAATTGGGATGTTTTGCCCAAGGCCATTTGTTGATGAAGGCTGCCAGGTGCTGGCAGCCCCAGCCGCAGAGCCAAGCGTGGTGCCAGGGTGGATCTTCTCAGGGGAGAAGCAGCTGAGTCACAGCAGCCTCTGATCTGTTCCCACAAGCCCGGCTGCGAGAGACGCGCGGGAGTTCACGGAGGACAGGCACTCGCATGGGGAGCCGGCGGGGTTTGGTTTGCTCGTCTGAAAACCTCTCTGAGCCAGTGGAACTCATCTCCCTGGCTTGGGATCTGTCGGCAGCGCACCTGTGGGGAAGGGCTGACGAGACTGCAGGAGGGCAGGCTCCTGACCTGCCTTTCAACTGGGCAGGTCTGCTTCGGGATGCTCCTGCAGCACGGGGGGCAAATGCCACCAGCCGCTGGGAATCCCATGGGAAGGCAAGAGTGGCGTTTTGAGGCTTGACCCAGCGTCTTGTCCCGGCTCTGGGGCAGAAGCAGGACCAAGGAGGCTGTAGGTGGGGAAGGGGCAGAGCCACAGCTCCAGCCCCAGGAGAAGTGGCTGGCTCAGCTGGACACCAGCAACCCCTCTGCCCATCATCCCAGCTGCTCCCAGCAGAAGCGGGCAGGCTCCAGCCTGGCCAGGGAGCACGGCGGTTTCTCTCCTTGTTCCTGTGGCTGGGGCACAGCCCTCTGTGTTTTCCCCTGCGTGGCAGGTCGGGTCCCTGCTGCACACTGCCAAGAGCAGCAACACGCGTCCCTGGGGCTGCACAGGGGCTGGCGCAACACCGGTGGCTTTTAAGAGCTGCCCTTCTGGGTGAGCTAACCTGCACCCTGCAGAACTAAAGCCAGGAGGGTGTCATGGCCCCCAGCCTCTGCCCTCTGGGACAAGTTTCCAGCCAGGATCCACGTTCCCATGGCTTCACCTTTTGGCCATCTGAGCCCCCATGTCCAAGTGACCTCTCCCCAGCCCTGCCTGCTCCAGCCCCAAGCTCGGCTGACCCGTGGGCAGCCTGCTTCTCCTTCCCAGGCACCGAACCCCAGTGCTTCCATCGCTGCCACCAAAGAAGAAACAACCTGAGCAGCACAGTAAATAACTTCCCCCCTCCCAGGCAGAGCACTGGCAAGCAGAGCTGGGAGCATCCATCACTCACAGTTTTTCTTCAGCTCTGACACTTTGATAGGGGCGAGGGGGTGGGGGAAGGAGAGGAGCTTCCAAAATTTATGAGCTTGGATTTAAAAATACATCTCCTAGAAGCACTGCAAAACCTGGAGATGGTGAAGGCAAGTGGCTTAAAAGCTGCCTTCGGGAATGAATGCAAAAGCTGTGCCTGCCTTGGAAAGAGGGATTTGGGAGACCTGCGTGGCTGATGTTGCAAACCATGTCCCTGTTGGGATCATTTTGCAAGTCACAGCTCTCTGTGCTGTGCATTACAAGTGAAATGAAAGGCAGGGGTAACAAATGATGGGTTAAAATCCCTCCAGCCCTATCGTAATGTCAACCTTAACGCAGACAGGATTTGGACTGTCACCTTGAATGTCCCAGAGTTTCTCCGCTACATCCCTGACCTCCTGCTGCTCCACACATAGCCAGCCTCCCAGCCCTATTTGGAAACGGATCCCCTTATGTAAAGAAAAGAGCTTGTAGCTGTAAATTTAGCTGAAAACATCTCTACCAGAGGGAACCACATATCAAATAATAAAGCCAAACACATGTCAGTAAGAACAACCACGCTATCTGAGTCCTTGGTCTTTACAGATGGACTGTCCCCCAGCAGGGTGCTGCAGAATGAGCAGCTGAAAAATGTTACCCGGTCATTAAAAACATCTAAAAGTAATTTAGCCTGAGTGACAATGATGCTCAAAGCAAGTTATTTGTCTGCAGAGATAAAATGAGCTATTTCAAGCTTGCCTTTTGTTGTAGTTTTCTTTTAAAGTTGGAAAGGACTGAAAAACACTGAGATGACAGCCTTGCCAACAGAGCCCTGGCACTGCAGCAGCGGCACGGGGAGCATCACCGCGAGCTGCCCTGATCTCCCCTGCTATCGCACTCCCACCTCCCCTGGAAGGATGCTCAGAATGGACCAGGAAGATGGTCCCCGGGGCCACTGCTGCATCTCTGCTGAGTTACAGTGCCATTTAGGATGATGGTTTTGCCATGGAAACATCTCCCTCCTAACAACAGATCTATCAGCACATGTCCCAGAAGCAGCCCGGCATTCATTACGTGGTAATTTTTGATTCTCTGTGACAGAGGCCAGAGTCTTATCCTTCCCATGCTTTTTTTTTTTTTTTTTTTTTTAAAAAAATCAGACTTCCGGGTTAACCCATCAAAAGCATGGCATGAGCCCAAGGCTCCTCTAGCATCTCCTCATAAGCAGACTTTTGATGGGCTCTTTAGATACACAGAGCATTCCAAATGCCCAGTGTTAAATATTTCAGGTGAAACATAACTCTTCTAAGTGTAGCCAGCCTTGCTCTGAAGCTCCAAGTCAGTGAAATTTCTCTGCAGCCTTCAGGAGTTAATCTGCTTCTTGCTGGTACCTTCTCCCTGTACTGTTCAACTGAGTTAATGTATTCCAAAACTTGGGTGGTTTTCTTTTGTTGGGTTTTTTATTCTTCCTCCCCTTACGCAATCAGATTTTGGGAAGCTGCGGTGAGATGCCTTACAAGCAGTTTTTGTCCTTAGGTGTTTTCTGAGCGGGCTGCATCCATCACATCCTGGTGCTTTAGTACATCTCTGTACAAATGGTACGTTCGAGAGTCAGCTGAATTCCTTTGATTCATGTTCCTACATATCCATATAGCTAATTTACCTTTATTAAAGGAGGGAGGGGAAAAAAAAAAAAGAAAGAAAGAGAGAAAAAAGAAGCGGGAGCTATTAAGGGCAGTGTCAAGGCCAGCGCAGTGAGTGCCGGAGGGCTGGGTTAATGAGCTGCGAGGTCGCTGCGTCCGAGCGTCCAGGCTGGCTGGAGCCAGGAGCTGCTGTCCCAGCAGGGCTGACTCAGTCCTTCCTCGGGCAGGGCAGAAACAGGCGACAGCATCCTGCACCCCTCTTCGGGGTCTGTGGTTAGCCCCACTCGCTCCAGCCTCCTCTGCTGGTGTTTTCCTGGGGGGGGTTCCTATACGTGTTGGTCTTGGGCCAACCCCCCTTATCCAGCCCCAGCCGCATCGCTGCGCTGTGGGGGGAAGGTGAAACAGGAATGCGGATAAATCGATCTGCCCTCGCAACTCATGCGAAGGCCGCCCTGTTTGCCTCCCGCAGCCGGACAAGCATGCTGCCTCCCCCTCCGCCTGCGCCAGCAGTGTCACCCAGCTGCGCCCTTGCAAGGACGCTTCCAAGGCGAGGGAGCGGGGATTTGCAAGATACCCGTCATGATCATTTATTCTTGTCGTTTCTGACCCTCAGGGTAAGAAGAACATCAGAGGACTGCAGGCACAAAACCACAAGCTTTGTAGGTCGTATCAGCATGTAAAGTACCATTAGGAACCACAGCACAAAGCATGAATAATACTCCTTTTATTCCACTGTATACCTCAACGCCCTTTAAATTAATGCAAATGGCTATTTATGGATGGGGTTTGTATGAGATGCCTGCTCAGGAACACGGGGCTAAACCAGAGCTGGAGCAGTAAGTTTGCTCTCTCCCCTACATGCGAGTCAGAGCAACCACAGCACTATCTGATAGGCTTAGTGATAGCCCAAGGGATCCCAGGCAAAACAAGAGCAGGGAGATCACTGTAAATCTTCCTTGCACAGATTTACACTCTATCCATTAAACAAGAGCCACAAGACACATGTCCCTCCATGCCACCCTCCTCTCTGTGAAGGTCAGCAGGGCAGGAAAAACTTTGCAGGATTCCAAGCCTGGAAAGGGACCTTCAAGAACCGATCACATCATTTCTGAAAAGCCATGAACAGCCAGCCTCGATGGCTTTCCTTAAATCCTTTCAGCAAACAATGACCTCGATTGCCAAAAATGATCTGATAATGCAAAGGCTGCGAGAGATGAGAGATGCGCAGTGAGCCACGGCCTCCCAAGCATGTTGAATTCCCTTTTGCCTTTGCAGCGGCAGAAGCCACACTCCCAGCTGGAGCAGGGCGAGGTTGCCCCCAAGAGGCAAATCTGACACAGCAACTAGAGGGAAAATGCTGAATTCTGTTCTGCCGGTACTACAAAGGATTTTTTTTTTTTTTTTTCCCAGAACTCCTCATATCCTCTTATTTTTACTTCTCCCTAGCTGAAAGCATCTGTGGAAGGGGTGGGAGAGGAAGGAGGTCAGCTTTGGCATGTGGTTGGTTGGGTGTTGCTGTGTTCTGCTGGAGCTCCTGAACCACACAGCTTGTTTTCCTAGTCTCACTTGCAGTGTCATTAGGAAGATCAAAAAAAGTCAGTGGGTTTTCTTCAGCTATATGAGACATTTGATCCCATACACCTCGCTAGGCTCCTTCAGAGCAAGGGCCAGAAGCACCTTCAGCAGCAGCTTCTGTCTCGGGAGCAGGAGGAGAGATGCAATTGTGGACATGACAGACAGTTTGGAAACCATGAGACGACATGACATGAAATCCCTCAGCCATTCACATAAAGCATACAGGCAGCCCACCACAGTGGACCAAAATCCTAGCGTCTTGCAGAGGGTACAGGAGCAGGACAGATGCCCGGGGTATCTCCCCACCACATGCTCCACCCTCCAGGGATCAGCAGCCTGAAGCTTCCTCAGCCAGGGACGGCTGCCTTGATTTCATAGATTCTGATGGATTTTTCTGCCGTGAAACACTCTTTGAACCTCTACGGTTTTAGCATCCACAACATCCTGAGGCAAGCAAATCCTCAGCTCCTGTCTCCTTTTGTTTGCTTTAAGCTTTCCTGCTAATAAAAGAACTACAAAAATCTGAAGCGAAATTACAGAGCGCCATTGAATAACTTCTATTTACCCGTTTTTAGGCCATTTGATTGGCAAGGTTTCCATCCTATTTTCCAACATTACAACTATTTCTGAGCAGGAGAGATGTGACCGACTTAGGGCCAACGCAATTTGTTCCTGTCCTATACGCACACATGCAGATTCCCTCCCAAAAGGCTAAACCTGTGATACAACCTAGAATTTAACATTCCTGGAGCTGCTTTTTAAGAGGACACAGTTTAAATACCCCACCTGAGATGTACCGGGGTACTCACTGCTCCTGCGCTGGGGTCCTCGTGGGTCTCCCTGCCCCACTCAGCCAGAGAACATCCCCGCGTCCCCAGCATCGAGCCCCTGCTGCAGCATCCCAGCTTACTGTCAGCTCCAAACTGGACGCGTCATCTCCAAAATGACTGTTGCACTGGCTCCTGCCAGACTCTTAATTACGAGGAAGGCTGACACAGTTTCTCAGCAAACGGTGTTTGCATACTGCGGAGAAAACAGAATGAGGGCAAGAGGAAAAATGGGCTAATAAGAGAAAATCCACTGGAGGGAAAACCATGTTGTGCTGTGCAAACCTTACCATAACAATGCTGGAGCCCAAAATACTGAAAAAAAAATAGGTTAGTACACAGGGGAGGCAGGCAACACTCCACAAACGTGGAGGAGAGCTGATACGCAGCACAGCATCTCGGTGTCCTCACCTGCCAGGCCTCCCCCGCAGCTCGGGTTAGGGCGAAGGGGACAGGATCAGTTTCCAGCACGCAGATCAATATGTCCAAGAGGTGAACGATGCTGTCTGAAGAGCTCATGACTGCCCTGCATGATTTACGCTGCCTTTATAAAAGCCTGCAGCGTGAATAAAGCATGAGACTTAAAGCCTAGCCATTCTCTCCCCACTACCCAGCCTGGCAGCTTTAAGCTATTATTTCAGCCACAGCCTGGTGGTCAGACTGGAGAAGAAAGGGACCCCCGCGCCTGTCAGTGCCGCGAGAGCCAGGACTTTCATCTCCAAGCAGGTTTTGACAGAAGAGAGCCCGAGACCCAGCAGCAAAGCCACGGAGCCTGCAAGCCAAGCCCCTGCTCACAGCACACATTGCTCAGGTGAAGGACTCACCCAGTAGCATAAAAGCAGCAAAAATTTGTTTACCCTTTCTGCTTTTCTCTGCAAGAAGGAAGGAGCAGCTCTTGCCCAGCTTCAGGCAGCTGCAGCGGTGAATGCAAACCCAAAGGGAAGCACTAGGAGAAGGGTGTGTGAAAGTGGCCCTGTATCCTGTGGCCAGGAGCCCTCCCCGACACACCATACGGGCCAAACCTGCCTTGAAGAGCTTTAGGTCTCCCCCCAGGCTGACGGCAAAGACGCCTTGATGACAACGAAGGGAACAATTCCAGTCTTTCATCCCGTTTCCATCCCCTCCCCTATGACCTCCCTATAGGGAAGTGGGAGGCGGCTGAGAAGCCGAAGAAGGTGAAACATAAGCAGCAGCTCACCAAGCAGAGACAAGGGAAGCATTAAAAAAGTAAAAAAAGTCACCTGAAAATCCATCTTCACCAGCAGTCTGCAAATATGGGGACCAACTTTCAGCATCCACACCAAAACACCAAGATGGGAAGATGTGAAGATGTGAATGTTTTTCTTCCCTCACCACCCAGCCCTACTTTTGATACTTACCAGATAAAATATTCTCTTTCAGTTTCATAACTGCAAAGGCAAGGAAGTGCTGGCTGAAAAAAGCAGCAGACAAAACCAAAAGCACCTCTGCAAGAAGCCCTTCGAGGAATTTACTTTCTCTAAGATCCTGCCCAGCAGCAGCCCACACCGTGCCCCAGCACTGGAAGCCCCTTTCAAGGTTGGATACAAAGAGGCCCCACCCGTAAAGCTGGCAAAACACGCACAAGGCAGGACATCAAAGTATTTCACAGCCTGGGGAGTAGGAAGATGGGAAAATGGCAATTTGAATGCCATTAAGAGCATTCTGATAACTTCAACTCCAAGGAATGAGCTAAATCCACTAATGATTGCCTGACCTCTCCAGGCAGCTCCTTTGGAGCTCTCAGGGAGGATCCCACAGCAGCTGCCAACGCTCCTACAAACTCATCAGGCCTCTTCTCTGCCCCGCATCAACCAGTCCTGAGAGCCTTTTCTCTTTTTTCAGGATGCAGAAAAAAGCACCAATACATCAGTGCCAACAGCTGCCCTCTGGCACGGTGGGCTGTTTCCCACTAGGCAACCATGGGCAAGAAGTTTCTCATGAGCTCACAAGCCCAAAGCACAAGCCTCCACTAGAATTAGGAGGATCATCTCCAGCAGCACCCATCCTGATTTGTCCATTCCAGTGGAACACAAAGCCACACAAACACTAGAAGCCAGTGAAGGAAAACAAAAAAAACCCAAAGCACAAACCCCAGCCAGGGATATTATGTTATACATACAGTTTTCCTGGGAAAGCAGCAAACCAAACATACAGGACCAGCATTAATACTGTGGCTTCAAGTATTCCTGCTAGTGACAGGGTCAGCAGAGGCATCTTCTTTATAACCCAAGTACCCTCGGCTGAATCTCCAGGAGAGCGCAGTCTCTCTCACAGCCCACGTGCCCCATGTCCACCCTGGGCTATGCCATCTCTGAGACCCTGCGCTGGCTGCTAGGCAGTGCTAAGCACAAGCACTTTTGTTGGAGACAGACCTGGCTTCTCTGTGTTCAGAAAATTTAACACTGCAGTAGCCATCCCTCATCAAAACAAGGTCTTTTTACACACTGAAATGCTACCTCTAAAATCCTATCACATAACAATCTGAACAGCTGCTCCACCAATGATAACAGCACACTTCATGTATTTGTTCCAGTCATCTGCTTTTCCCAAAGATATTCTCAACTCAACTATCAGCTTTGGGGGCTTCAGAGTTCCTGCAGCCGCTGCATCAATGAAGCGTACATGTCCTGCCGACCTTCAGCCAGACCTACCTGCAAGTCATTAATCACTTCTGAAATCCCCATCCATTACCAAGTGAGAATATGAGATGTGCAAATAGTTTCATTGGCAGATTTCTTCCAGAAGCTGCTTTTTTTTTAAAGCCATACAGAGGGCTGTCAGAAAATAAATAATAAAAAAAAAGGGCAAAGAGCCAATGTGTATTTTATAGTCAGCCTTTAATATTTTGTCTGTGATTACTGCAATAAAGTGCACCTAATTTCACATGAAATGAGATAACATGGTTCTTAATACAGCCAACATAATATCAAAAGATAAAACTCAGTGCAAAATGCTTATCTGAAGACAACCAAAGCAGTTAAGACATTTACTGTGCAAACAGCCTTTTCCAATGCATGTAACTTCTGGCTGGGGGCCAGTAAATGAGTCTGCAAAACACAACAGCAGGTTTGCTATTTCGTTTCCAGGAGTTCTGAAGCAGTGCTCAGCTCGGCAGTCCCTTGTAAAGACTGCAGCAATGCTTTGGGATCATCTCTGCAAGGATACCGATGAGCTCCAACTCAACCCACGTCTAGACTTAGGCAACTGGGGAATTACTACTCAGCTATAAAATAGATGGAAGAAGAGTCCAGACAAAGCAGGAAGGGAAGAGAGAGGGAAAATGCCAGAATGTATACACAGGCATTAAGCATGAAAACACAGGACTGGCTGAACTAAGAATGATTTCAAGACTTCCTCCATTTATAGTAAGCTAATCAGCTGTGAACCTAAGAATTACAACATGTGCTATAAGACCAAAATAGGACCCACAGCCATTTTTTTGTGAAACAGAGCTGAGGCATGCCCATTTTGTCCAGGGACATTTAATTAGAAAAGCATGTCTGGTTTTATTTTTTCATTGTTCTATTAAATAAAAGTTAATATCAAAGTGGTTATTTCATCTGGAAAAAAAACTCAGCAGTTTCAGTATGCTTTGAACTGCAGTACAAAAGCTGTTCATTTAACCCCCTCCCCTTCTCCAAAATATACAGGACAGCAACTTCAACTTTACAAGGCAAGAAAATATATACACATTACATTACAGTAAACATTTGCTATTTTTTAAAACTTTATACAACATTAGTGAGAAAAAATATAAACATTAATAAAATTACATACAATATATTCAATAGAGTAAGCAACTGCTACCAGAGGGAAGGTCGATACACTATCAAAGACAGGCAGAGGCAAGGATGGTGTTGCCATACCTATGTAACACTTACGTAATTTTTTTTAGGCTAAAGCAGTTCTTCTGCCTAACAAAGATACCCTTTGAGGTAGATTCTTCCAAATTTTAAATAACACACAGATTTAAAAAAAGGGATTCCCTCTCCCCCCCAACCCAAAACAATGCCACAAGCATAACTTTTGTTTGAACAAAGATAAGCTGATTATTCTGTGAAGGGCACAGAGACACTGCAGTCTTAGGCTAACTCTCTAACACTTGAAATGAAAGACAAAACATTTAGTATGAACTGGCAAATCCTTCCCTGTAAGACATGTGTCCATTCCATAGCAGTTCCTTTATATGTAATATACATACTTAAACATGAAGGTTTTGGTTTTGGGTTTTTTTCAGCTTTATTTTACATTCTCATTTTCGAAACCTGTAGGAATTTATACAAAGCAAGACAGGGTAATCTACAAAAATTAAAAGGAAATGGTATTATAAAATGCACATGTTGATATTATTAAAAATCTTGCTTGTTAAAGAGAACCCCAGTTGGTGCTTCTACCCAATACCTTAACTTTCTCTTCATATACAGACATATCCTACAGACAAACCACAGTGTAAGATTTAAATGATGGCATTTGCACAGAAAGCACAAAAGGAGATCACATCTTCCTTTGATTATTTCAGAAACAGCTCTTGGAGGTTTGTGCATATATTGTATAAGTGGCAAGACTTCACACAAAGGAATTCAGACCTCATACGGCTTTCACAGTTTTTATATAGGTGGGCCAAATGCTCATCTCCTCAAATCTCCACTGAACTGAGATTTTAAGATTAGTATTTTCTCCATTTAGAGAAAATGCTGAAGCTAGATAACAAATATACATAAGTTTGCCTCTTAAAGAGCAGTACAAGAATACTACTGGTATAACAAGAGCTCATTTATAACTTGGGTCTTACAGAAACACTTCCTGTGCAGTCACATTCACTGCATAAATACATTAATGCCTTAAGATGAGGAAATTAAGTTAAAATGAATGCATCACTGTAATAAATTCCATTTTTTACTTTGATAAAACCACAGAGCAAAAAAAGCATCCACTTAACTGGTAGGCCACAATTGCTCTTAACCTTTTTTCCCCACTGTCAACTGAACATGAGAGCTGCCACTTGTTCACATGCAACTGCTGTATTTTGTATTTTTTAGAGATACTGGATCATCATACCAATTCTGCTTTGCAGATTACCATGTGCAGGCAATTCTGTTATTCAGACCAGTTCTGAACCACTTCCTCACCTGCTTGTAATGCGGGAGGTCTAAACTCACATTCCATGTCACAGGGCAGTTCTTTCCCAGACATCCTAAAACAATGCTTGCAGGTGTGTGCTGGCAAGAAAACTAATACTTTAGGTTTTCAAATATGTCTGTGATTAACAATGGAAACGAGAAAACTTCCCTCAGCTTTCAATACGATAAAATATTTCTAGCCAATTCAGACAGGGCTATACAAATGGTTGGGTTTTTTTTTCCAGTTTACCCACTTCAGTTTTTCAGAAGTAGTGCATTTGTAGTAAAAGCAATGTTAAATAAATTAGATTCCTGTGTTTCTAGTATTTGCCTGAATCAAGCTCAAGTTTAACTCAGCTGACTGATTTCTTCTGTTCCAACCAAGGTGAAGCTCCATTCATTCTACATCTTCCTTGGTTTCAGAATTTTTCCTGTTACTTTCCCTGAACTAGGCAAGAGTTTATGAATCTGGCTCCCAGAAGTCATGTAGTTTTCCCTAAAGAGTAAAAACAAAATAGTAAACAAGTCAGAAACCCCATGATAGAAGACTAGGCAAATGCTTTGCTTTAGATTACCACAACATGTTGCAAGTTGCTAGAATTTTATATGGAAACATTTGTCAGTTGCCCCATACCTGAATCAACCCCAAATATCTCTGAAAAAACAACTCCGAAAGAGCTGCATCATTATCAACTTTCATCAGCTGCTAAGAGGCTTCTGCAGCCATGTGTTACCAATTCCCCTCCCCCTCTATAACAAGAAACATCACACACACTATGAACTGTGTCTTTTTTGCACATTGCTGGGAGCAATTAATAGTCTTCATAGGCAAATGACTGATTATACAGTTTTTAACTGAAATCAATACTAAGCATATATGTATAATTTAAGTTTTATGCAAGTCGTGTTCTACATCACCAGAAAGCTAAGCTTTTCCAAGACATTACTCAAACAGTTGGTCTGTTCACATTACAAAAGAAACCCTACAACCTTAGACTGGAAGAAACAGCTCTGAACTCTGGATATTATCCACCTATTCCACCAGCAGAAATTACCCATCTATTCCACCAAGGCCAGCTAGGTATCACGAAGGCAAGTATTAATGAGAGACTAATTCCAACATTATTTACTACTGCATACTTTTACAGAACATGAAAGGCTTTTCTTAATCATTGCATGAAATTCGACACATTCAAAGGGGGAGGAGTTATCAAGAGCCATTAAACATATGTTGATAGAGCCTTGGACTCAAGTAGTCTAAAAGTCACACACTGCCAGACCACAGCAGGAAGTGCATCACTGCATTCCTGCCCCAACATCCTTTTCGAAGCATCTGCTAATAACTATCTGCTATAATCAGAGACAGGCCTTGTGACTTGATGCAGTACTAGCATTTTAGTGTATTACGCAAGCCATTTATAAAAACTGCACTTTTAAGGATAAACATGAAATCATGGTTTTATTTAATCCAGCAAAGTAAAAATTTTCATTAAAATCTATTCTAATACATCTAAGTGTATTCCACAGCCATGCCATTTATGAAGAAAAAAATCTCTTTAAAAGAATATGCTATTTTCAAATGTTAAAAAATGAGTTAAATGCACCCTGCAATATGAAAAGAGAGAAAAAGGTTTCATTATAGTACCTGAGTAGGCCGAGTGGTTTGTATCATATCTTGCCATTTGCCATATATCCTAGCAACTAAGTCTTTTACCTGCAAATTCAGATTGATTAGTTTAGCCACGTATGTTAAAAAGCAAAAATCATACCCCCTGTCTCCCCAAGCCCATGAAACCCCTGATAACCCAACACCCAAGGTTTACTGGGACAGAACAATTTTACAAGCTGTCACAAGTATCACCACCTCAACTCCAACCAGGTCCCTGTAATTTCGGACTCTGAATTCAAAGTCATGTACTCCACACAAATTATAGGCACATGATTCCCCATGTTAAGTGTCTGGAATCAGCATGCAAGCCTCTGACCTTCAAACACCCACCTCATCCTTCGGGTGAGTTAGGTTTGTTAGACAAGTCCGATTGTACCTAGAAAAGGTGCCTGCAACTGCAATCAGAAAAGCCGACTATGCAGCACTGTCTGTTTCTGAAATTAATTCCTTACACATAAACCTGCTTTTTCATAACCAGTCATAAGCAGGTGTTTAATCCAAGCCATTCAGAACTGAGATTTGCTTCACATGTTGTGTTAAACCCCAGCGTAGTGGCATCCTCTGGAAGTCACTGTACTGTAACACAAATGGAAGTGATGGGGAAAAACAGAGTACAGTTTTCCCCGCTCAGTGCATGGGCAATAGAAGCAAAAGTGAAAGCAACCCAAGATACAAAAATCCAAGGCAAGAGTAATTGACTTGTTAAAAGGATCCACGGTCTACTAATCTGGCTGAATGAAAAAGAAAAATCTTCTTGAGAAGTAAGGATGCACACAACCACAACTGTTTGATTTAAAGCTGAAGAAGCAAGGCTTTTCGAAGTTGAGGTTGGTCACTTTATCACTGGTCTGATTTGGCTTGCTACAACAGCATGCAAAGCATGAAAATCACAAAATTAGGTGTTAGTATGTTAATATGGTTAGTAAGCCCCACACCACAAAGCAAACGAAAGGCAATTACCCAATCTTGATGCCACATCACATACACTGTTGGCTTAAATCCACATTTTTAACTCACTCATTAATTTGAAAATAAAACAGACGCACATGCAAGATCACATTTTACAGTTGTTAAAGAGTCCTGTTGTTAGCAAACAGAGTATTTTCAGTGCATTAAAACGAGCATATATTTGTGTACATACAAAGACATGGTGCAGACAGACAAACCAGAAAAAAACCCAAACCCATGAGGAACTCTCAGTTCCAGGGCTGGGATGAAGGAACAACACACATCAAACACACTAAACACCACCCCAAAACAAACAAAACCTCAGTTTACATGTCTTACCTTAGTTCGATAAAACAGCCTTGCATCTTCCCTAATATCACATTTTATGTGCTTATCTAAGGCACCACAAAGCTTCAGTAAGTGTTGCTAAATAAAGACAAAAGTGTACACCTATTTAAATCGTCCATGTCAAAACTAAAAGCTTTCTTCAAACATTATTTCAATTTTAAAATGATATGCTTCAGTTTGAATTTTTCTCAGAAACATACAGTGAGGAAGGAGGAAACAAAAGAAAACAAGATCACAAGATCCCCTATCAGCTGCTGGTGTGCAGCTGGTAAACCAGGTCTAAAAGCTTTAAAAAATAGTTTCAAAGTATAGCAGAGCTATACATCGCAAATTTCAAAGTTCCTTGTAGCTATCTGTAAATCCTTTTTGTCAGCAAAGTATCAAGTGCAGTGCCATTCAGTTCTTTCATCAGCAAAAAAAAGTTCGAAGTTACAATAGCTAAAAATAACTTTTTCAGTCTCAGATAATTTTCTTTCGTAGGAATTGGCTGAGTGGGTAAAACATATCCAAGATTTAGGCACTGATCTTTTATTTCTCTCTACATTTCTGACTACTTTAATAAAGCAGTATTTTGCAACTTCACAATCTCTTGATAATGGCTCCCAAGATCTTTTGTATTCTGTCAATTTCTTCATAAAATTCCTGTTTTTAATCCCTCACTGAACAGCTGCGAAGAAGCTCCACTCTGCAGAAGAGGTGAGGCATGCTGAAATTCTACTTACAAACATTTGCTGGTGTCTCAAGACCATGACAATTTAACACATTTAACTGGAAGAGGACCAAAAATGAAATAGTTTATTTTATACAAAGTCTAGCCTGCATAATATTCAGCCACACCCCTCTTGCCACTTGATGGCTAACAGGTCAGTGAATAATAGACTCTTCCTTCATTAAGAAATACAAGGACAATGTATAAAAAAAAGATCAAGTTCTTCACCAATGTTCAAGAAGGCAGTTGTAAAAATCAAATCTCAAAAGATCATCACGATACAATTATTTTCTTTATGATTCTGTTTCAGAGTATGCTCTATGATTGTCTTTTTGCATTGAGTAGGAAACTGAGACACCTATGCCACGAAATGTAACCAAACATTACTGTTTTAACTCTTCTCAGACAGTTCATATGACAGATTTCTTAAAAGCCAAGAGTGAATCCCCACAGGGCAGAAGGTGTATACAAACACCTTGCAGCAAGCAACTCACAGCAAATAACCAAAGATATCTGCGTGGGATTACTGAAAAGCTAAGCTAAGCAGAAGGTATTAACAGATGTTCACATCACATGGCACAAAGGACCTATCACTACAGAGAACAGAAGAAAGGCAGTCCTAGCTTTCATTTGCTGCACGGCTGCACTCCAGCACAGAAAACAGTGATGTGTTTTATATAAAAACATATTTTACTGGATATTTTCAAAGTGGTTTTCTTCTAGGCTGAAAAATTTCAACTCTACTTCAAAAGTTCATAGGTTCATTGGATTTCTTAGAATTTCTGTGTTGAGTTAATCTCCAGTTACTTTCTGAGAAAGATTAACAAAATAAATGCTTGCTGATCCACAGCCTCATGTTTTGAGGTCATTTCATTTGCAGAAATGCAGAAGGTTTTTTTTCTCTGCAGGAAATACAGAGAAAGCTCTTCTGCATTTACCTCACCCCAGAGCTAAAGTTTCCCCCAGTGCTACTATCAACTGGTGACCTTCTATCACACGATAGCTCTTACCAAAATAGACCAAGCGTGCATGATAAATAGTCTTTTAAAACCCAAAGATCTAGCCACTGAAATTACTTACCCTTTGATTAGAATTTACAACATCAAAGAAACTAGCTTCACTGACCAGATGAAGGAGGATGTAGATTAGGTAGTATGCCTGGAGAGAAATCAAAAAGAGTTTTAGTAGTCAAAGCACAATCATAACACTTCACACATAGATACAGCACTATTTTTGCTTTCTGGAATGATTCCTCCAATAGCCAGATCAATGGACAAGTATGTCTACCCATCTGCCTAAACAACTAATTTGAAACAGTACATTCATATATTAGAGACATTTTGAAACATTTTAAAACTTTTTTAAGTTACCCAAGTAACCTACACAACTTCATGTATTTTAATTACTGAAAATTAAATTTGGCAGTTGGCTTTATTTTCCTATCATCTACATCCAGATCAAAATACTTGCTAGGAGACTCCATGACAGACTCAAATAACCAAACCAATATTCAATTTTTGGATGGATGGAAATACTAAATCTAATACTTTTTAATGAGAAAAGGTTCATAAAAGATTCATAAATGTCTTTCTGAAGCCTGCAGGTGAAGGTCTGGCTCAGCATCAAACAGTTTCCATTGATTACATCAGAAGTGAGGGAGGATGGTCCTCTGATTACAGAAGACAGGACTCAAGACAAGCATGTGACTTGACCATTCAGAAAATCTATTTCCCTGTTTGTAAAACAGCCTAATCCAGCTTCCTCTGTCACATGCTGCTTCTTTCCTTCCTCCATGACTACAATTAAAATTGAACATGAGTAATATTTTAATTATACAGAGGGACAGCAACATATGTATAGTTCCATGTACAGAACCCTCCTCAGTTAACAGAAATTAAAAGAAATATTCTCAAAATTTTAAAGATGCATAAAAACACAAATGCTAAAGAGCACTATGAGCTATATACCTCCTGTTCTAGTTCCGTATAAAGGTAGCCTTCACTGGCATTCTGCTGCTTCAGTCCTTCTCTCATCTTCTCCAGTAAATTAGAAGGTTTCATGTACACCAGAAACTGATGCAGAAGAGACATCTATAGATACAAACATTAACAAATTGGTCTGGTTTATTGGCAACAGAAAATTGGAAACTGAGTGCCATTACAGTATTATTTGCCCACTAAGACAAGAATATAAAAGGGATTTTTAATTAAATTGCAAGTCTTCATGCTTTGGGTAATTTTTGACTATTCATAAACTGAAGTGTTTGTACTTTGCCTCAGGAAAAGATCAACCCTATGAAAACAGAGTGACTCTACATGAACACAAAAGGAAGATTGAAAAAAGAAGTGTAGACCTCCTTCCAGTGTCAAAAATGAATGTTTAGGCACATAAACAATGCTGCACTTACAAGCTGCAGAACATGCAGGTTATACACATGTGCAAAATACTTCAAACACTAACCTAAACCAAAAATTACTAACTGGTCATTTTGCAAGGTTCTCGAAAATAGGCTTACAGTGTTAAAACATAAACAATAATACAAATGTTTTCTAAACTTTCAAAACAATAATACAAATGTTTTCTAAACTTTCAAATTATACACACACAACACATACAAGCAGTACCTGCTTGTCACTGTCATCAGGTATTTCTATGTGCTTTTTATGAAGAAGCTTTGAAATGATCACTAGGCTAAGACGTCTTCTTACTTCCCTGAAAAACAATTTAAAAAATTTCTTTGCCAAAGAATTTCTTAAATCGACACTGTTTCTACAAAGTATATGAGGTATTCATGGCTTCTCTAGACATAAACTTGCCTACAACTATTAAACTGGATTTTCTGAATATAGGTGCTATTAAACTAGTAAAGAGGGTAGTAAAATGTAAGTACCCTTATCTCACTGCTACAGGCTTGCCTCCCACCCTGAAATTGAGGACCCAATACATTCTCCTCGCTCAGATACATTACAATTTATTCATTTCAAAGATACAGAACTTGTAACAGACTGACACTTAAAAGCAGCCATGAATCACCCAAAGAAAATTTAGTTTTTGGTCATTCAGACAAGAATTAAGAGTAGATGATGGATGTCAGAATCTGAAGTCATTAAGTATTTCTTTACTATAGGGTACCAGGAAGTCTACAGCCCAGAAAGCCACACATAAAATGTAAAATAATCCTTTTTCACAGCACAGGTGATCAAGCAGCTATATATACACACACCAAGATCTGCATATACATCTGTAACATATAAGACACACACCCCCCCTTTTTTTTTAAAGCACCATGTAATACCTATTGCATTTATCAGACTTGAGCTTATACAAATAAATCAGCTGATAATGATACAAATAAATTAGCTGTTAATGATACTACATATTTCTGATGTTATATTACCGTCCACACATTATCCAGCTAGGCACCAGCTGAACTAGCCACAGGAGATTATGGTGATGACTGGAAAGTTCGCTCACTGCCAGGCACAGCTCAGGCATCTTTAAAAGAACAACAACAATCGTGACACTGAAGAACAGATACGGTGGGCATTTGTTTTATTTGCAAAGAAGTACACATCTACTCTCTAGAAACATACACAGCATAAATGCTAAAAGAAACTGATCTAATAAGGGATGATGTGCATAAAGATATTTCTGCATTCTGCCTGTAGTTAAGTCTGCTAAATACCATTTTACAGTAGAATAGTTGAGATCAGATTGCTTTTAATGACATTTTACCAGCTTAGTGCAATCATTTCTTCATACCTTCAGAGAGCCGTATTAAACATACGGGTATTTTAGTAAATATAAGGTTAAGTTCAATGCCACAGTCCCCTTGCAGAAGAGGACAGGCAAGCATAATGTCACACAACAAAACCCTCTCAGTATACCCACCCACCTCCTAAATCTCACACAAATCCAAAAGCTCTCAATTTGTTCATATTACATTTTCAACCAGTATTTTTCTGATACGTCAAGAAAAAATTAAAACTTCAAAACAGAACTTTCTTGAAAATTCAGTTGCAGTTTCATAAATCTAGTACAAGGAAATTACTTATGAAGTTACCTTTGTATCCCAGTCTTTTATACTTAGCAGAAGCTTTATGAAAAGGCACTGAAAATCTATCAAAGGAATTTGCTTTAACTGTTTCTCCAAGCTTATTTTAAATAGCAAGAGAAGCAGCAGCAATATTTCTTGATCAGTATATCCACCTTGAATTACTGTTGTACAGAAACCTAGAAACTTTAAAAGAAATAAAAAGCATTAAAATCTGAAATTGATTTAGCTTAAAGTATGATGAGAACTTAAGTTTTCCACCCTCACATTAAAATGCACCTCAAATGATATATAGTTCTTGCAACATTTGTGTACTAATGTTTCCCCACCTCCCAGTAACTGCACTTTACTTTTCTTCCTTTTTTTAATATATATGTATAAATGAGAACACAAATGAATCAAAGGATGTGTATTCTGTCTCTAGTGGAGATGCTCTGAATGCTTTCTTGTGAACTAAGTGATTTTATAGTTTAAAATCTCTGAAGAAATGATGCTAGGATGATTCAAGTACTTCCAGAAGGAACTGGGAAATCTGTTATAGTCAGTATTTTTCCCATACAGCCTTTACTCACAGAGAACTAGCCTGTGAAGTGTGATCAGCACTCATTCGGCCTACGGTCTCACGGGACACAGTGCATGTATCTTACCAGCTCACTTCACAGTACAGTCAGTCACAGCTGCACCTGCCCTCCTTGAGCTCCCACCTCATCCACCTAGTGCAGCACAAGGACTGATCACATACCGAGAGCTGTACTAACACACCAAGGCAGCATGAAACATACCACCCAACGTCAACTGCCCTTCCCCTTTCCACTGCTAGCCACAGCTAGAAAAGCGAGGCAGCAGAACTGTGCAGTTGCGAGTGAAGCCAATGGAAGTCAGGAAATCTAAAGTTTGCAACAAGCCTGCAATCATCTCTGCTGAATGTGAAGCTGAAACCCCAGGATAGCATCTACTCACAAAACATGCCCAGGACTACATTAAGACACCAGGTTTTTGCAAAAAAACCCAAACAAACAAAAAACCAACCAATCAACCAAAACCAACAAAAAACCAAAACACAAAAAAAAAACCTCAAATCAAACAAAAAAAACTCACCAACCCCCCCGATACAATCAAAGCCAAGCAAAAAAACCCCAAACCCCCACAACCAAACCCCCAACAAAACCAAACCGAAGCAGGCACCCCACCCCCCCAAATAAAAACCCCACCCCACACTAGCTGGAGTTTTCTCACCTTAACGACATTAATTAAATTGTTTTCTGGTAGACTGGAGAAGGCTGGACTGGCAGAGGTTAGGTCTCCTCTTGGCTGTTGTTTACTCACTGTTTCTTGCATCTGACTTCTAATAGAAGAGACACTAATCTGAGCAATAAATCATCAATTTAAAAGCCCACAAAGGCTTATTTGCACCAAACTGAAGAAAAAAAACCCTGCATGTTTCAAAATGCCTTCAAATCAAAACAATCCTCAGTTACAGAGCACACATATCTATCTCAACTTCTAACCAAAATTACTTCGAATTCTGCCCAGCTATTAGGGCAACAATTCTTGTAAAACTGCATTAGGAAGGTGCAGGACAAAGGACAATGCTCTGGTTTGCTGAATCCCTACCTAGCAGGCATTCTTTGAAGTTCTGGCTTGCTTACTCAATTATACTGAGCTGAGAATTTAAAAAGTATGGCTTGATGGAAGGCAGGGAAAATAAAGGAGAACCTTCTAGTTCTACATTCTAAACACAAGGCTTGCTTTCACAGGATCTAAGCAATAAATATCAAAATAAAAACACTTACAAAATATCATGCTCGTTAAAGTTGGGCTGAAGATGCTGCAATGGAAAGAGAGATCTAAACGCAACACCCATATTGACAAAAACAGCTGACACATCAGCTAATGAAGGAATCCATGGTTTAGACTGTTCATCACTGATGGAAGCTACAAGTAAAAGACATGGAATGGATTAGTTTTAAATTTAGTTTTTAGCATTAGTTCCTTTTAAGGGAAACAAATAAGCTCAGCACTCTGCATTAATTCTACCAGCTTGAACTGTTCGTTCAGAATCAAGCTTAATGCCAGCAAAGCACAAAATAAAGGAGGCTACATTCCCTCTCATACCAGCTCACAGTCTGATTTCAAACAAGATTCCAAATATGGCATACAATTTGGATAGACCTGAGCAAGTACTTCAAGAGAACTACATTACTTTAATGATGCTAACTGGCAGGCTTAAACAAATTAGTGACTTTTGATGGATCTGAATAAAGTGAAGACAAGGAGAACGAAGGAACTCATACTGGAGAAGTGTTTGGGAGTACAGATGAAGGAAGGCAAAATACATAAGGCATGAGCAGCAGTGTGGATTGAAGCAGATCCTCAAAAGTGTTTTTGTGCAGGTGTACGATTCTTTTTGCTTTTGCCATTTATCTGGAAAGCAAACTACGCAGTGCTACACACTGGGCACGACTATGTGAAAAACATCTTGTAGTCCTTAAGCTACGAAATTAATGACTGTATCTTCCAAAGTGAAAGATGGAAAGGAGAGTAAACTTTTGAGCAGACTGGGCTCCTCTTCAGGTCAATTCTGTTTGTGAAATAACATAAGTGAATTTAAAAGGCTCTGTACCAGATGCACTGCTTTGCAAATACATGCCAGGACCATATCCTGTGGTACAGCTTGCACACTCTCAGTGAAGACCAACTCCTATTATTTGTGCATTACGTAAGTAACAGACGAGCCTAAATTCATGCTAGAATCACAGAACTGAGCCAAAGCCTTCTACTTCCTCCCCAATACCCTTCTATACTTAACAGAAAGGAAATGCCTTCATTCAGGTGGTCAGTTTTCCATCCTTCAAATACTTACCATTTTTTAGTGTTATCTCCATCAATCTGTCTAAAATCTGGGTGGAAACACAATAGTCAGGATGAACAGACATCATCTGTGGAGAGACAAGAAGTTACATGTCAAACACCAAGTTGCATGATGGCATCAATTTTCTTTTAATTAAAAAAAGAGAAACCAACTCTCTGGTAAAATAAAGTAAGAAACAGTAACAGAAAAGAAACAAACTGCAAAGCCTCTAAAGCAAGATACACCAAGGAGAACAGCGTATTGTGAATATTGATCGTTTCAAGCAGTGCACAGATACTATGAATACTTCAAAATCAATTATTTGCAATATCAGAATGTTGTAACCGCATGTTGAGCCTGTTGGTTCAGAAGAAGGTACCAAGGATTAACAGAGTGGAAAGTATCATGTATCCCTTTGGAACCCATTTGCATCTGTGACCAAATTGAACTCCTTGATGAGGAGCGGGGGCACAAGAGTTACCTACAATCTTTTCCAGTGATGGGCAAGTTGAACATATGCAATACTAAACCAAAACAATGAATTCTTAGTTTTTCATAGAACTCTTAACTACAAAAACATGACTATGAAGCACAGTTCAGGTTTCCTGCAGCACTTCACTAGCCCAGCAAAAAACTCCTTTTTTCCCTCAAGTGCTGGACAGTTTCCTGCTCTGTAAGCGAGCTGAATTGGCTCACACTTCCTCCTTATTAGAGGAACACCAGGGCTCACAGAAGGGGTGGGAGGCAATGCTTTACTGCCTGGAGGCAAGAACATGGAGGAGCAAAATATTTCCCTGTTGGCAAAAGCAGAAAGGCAGTCCACAGGCCCAGGCTGCAATTTCACAGGCGGTCCAGCTTTCTTTTTTGTTTCAGGCACAGTTAGAATGAGGCAAATAACAGAGTGGAGAGGGGCAATTTTGTAAGAGAACAATGTAAAATTTGTGTGGATTTAGACACAGACATCTAGAAAGCAGGCAGCCACCATACTGCCTTTGAGGATGGCTCCAGACTTTTCCTGAGCCATAATGTACATCAACCTTTTCAAAACTAAAATTATGTGATAATATAGCTATCTCTAATGATTTAGAAGGCAATATATGCAGAAATGGTATTTTGCACTTTTGCATACTGCAGCATAACATGGTAACATCACCCAGCATGTACCATGCCCTTTTCAAATGCAGCAACACGTATGAAGATGGACAGGGACAGGCAGCTTTGCAGTCACTCAAAAGTGTGGATAAAAAGCTATTCCTAGTGTTTTACTCCTAGTGACAATCGAAGTATTTCAGACTGGAGAACAAATCAAAACCTAGAAAGAATTTTTTTTTTCTTTTTATTTAAAAGTTGTTAACCTAATGCAACGGATTCACAAACTTATTCTGTATATTCCTGCTACAACTGGCTTCCAGGAAAAGTATTATAACTGGATGGTGTATAACTGCATGAGTAGTATAGTCTTACCTGGAAAAGCCACTTTAGAATTGGTATGGGACACAAGATGCAACTGTAAGCAGAACTTAGAAAACCACTAACAGCTAAAGAAAGCTGCTGTGTTACACCAGAACTGTAAGACAAAGATGGGGTAGGGAAAGAGGAGAAAAATTAATTAGTGGTTGAACCAGCATGTTCACAAAAGCCTAAGAACTTCCCCATCCCCCAGACCATCATCAACAGCAAACAAAGATCTGAACATCCAAAACAGATATTATTGTTATGCTTTTATGTGTATGAAATACTACAGAAATTAGACCTTTTTTATTTACAACAACTATCTTTTTCTCCAGACAGCCATACTACATAATTTGGTAACATCTGTATTATTAGAGAAAACCAGCTTCAAACAAACATTGATTTACACCATTATGCCTGTCTACAGAGACAGGCTGTTATGCTCAGTGAGACCAGTAAATAAGATTTTTAACTGTCCAATAACTTTACCAACACTTTTAGAAAAACAGAAAAATTTTGAAATTTTAAAAATAACCTTTTAAACAAAGAGTCCGGGGGCAAACTAAAGCAATTAAAATTAAACAATTTAATCTCACTGTGCAAATTTGTGAGGTGCAAAAAGTAGCTGTTGGAAGAACAGAAAATATGTCATTTTTATTACCAATTTATTTTAGCTTTAGTCTTCTTTAGAAAGTCAGATATGTTATAAACAGCTGAATTACTGATACCCGGTTTCCCACATACCCTTCTTTAGTCTCCTCTATTCCCAGTATCTGCTAAGACAGGTAGCTCTGCTGAGAGATCCGTGTCCTAACTTCTCCATATACCCTCTATCTGTCTGACTAAGTAGCCAGGAAGACATCCACATGCTAACTGGGCAGCCAGTACATGCCAGCTGTGCCAACTGGGCAGAATGCATAAGCAATTAAATCATAATTGCCTTCTGCAAGGGATAATTCATTTAATTCTCATTCCTCCAGTCACTGATTTACAAGATACTTTTGAAGCTTATAACCTTGTGATCTTCGTAACATGTTAATAGAGAGGCCTGAAGCCAAAGGAGCATATCACAAACACCACTTCCTCAAGAGATAAGAAGCCATCCTCCTCATCTTCACACACACAATAGCACATACACATGTATACAAAATCCTTTAAGATTAAATGAATTCTCTCAGTTTCATTGATGCAAGTTTGGAGTAAAATGCCAACTGAAATAACCAGGATTTTTCAGGATTTGCACTTGTGGTATTAGGCAAGAATTTGTCCAGCTATTTGTAGCCTGATGGCCTCATAAATATACAGTACAAATCCCTATGCGTTACCGAACAGTTGTTTACATACACACAGACACACTGTTAGCTCAGTGACTGAATCTAACAGATGGCAGCAATCCGGACTTTCCGCAATCCTCATTAGGTGGAGCCCTAAGTCCCAGGCCAATTCAGGACTGAAACACGTAACAGTCCTTCAGCAGACATAATGCAACATTAGTAGGTCACAAATCATTCACTACAAGGTCCTCTTCCTGTCTTGGAATAGTTAAGCTTTTGTTTCTTTCTTCTCCTAACATTTCACTTCTGCATTTATCTTCCACAAACTGGTCAGATTACCAATGACAGGCCAACATAGCAGATATATGGAAGAGGCCAGAACACCTTTTTTTTTTCTCCTTATGTCTCATTAGGATGTTTTTCAAGAATTCCAGAGGAGGAAAGAAGGAAGTTTCAATTAAGAATTCACTGTTCTGTAAAGCTAACCTCAAAAGGAGAATTCCAGGGAAAGGGAGTCAGTCTTGCCTACTTAGTAAGACAGAGATCATTTGCGTGCAAAGATACTATTTTATCTTAAAAATGGCTACCATTGAAGAAAATCATACAAGTAAACACAACAGAGTGAAGAGGATATTCTTACTTAAGAAGGAGCCTTTCTATAGGATTTTGAGGGATGAAGTGAAAATTCCTCAAGTCAAGGTTATGCTGATTGAAGATTTTCCCAGAGGTTGATAAATCAAATATATCTTCTCCAGGGTGGTAGTCAGGTATGGCATGAGCTACTACTGAAAATCTCTTTATAATCGCCCTGTAAAATTCAAAATTGCTTTTGTGAATTTAACATTGAGAGGCTATTTGTTGGTTGAGCCAGTTATTTTCAGATGATGAACACATCAGCCTGAAGTGAAAGCTGAATTGTTAAAATACAGCAATGTTGGAAAAAATCCACCCAACCCCGAAAGACAGTAAAAATGGTTCACAGTAAGCATATTAACAACAATGGATGAAAAGAAAAAGAGAGAGAGAGAGATAAGGAAAAAAGACTAAAAAAAGTTAAGAACTAGATTTAATTGGTTTTGGAGTTGGAAGGACCTGTGTTCTTCCGAGAGATCTTCATCTCCACTGGCATCCTCATGTTCTCCATCCAAAGAATCAGTTTCCCTTCCTTGTATGTCTTCCTGCAACCACTTTTCTAGTTCATCTACCCTGAAATAACAGTAGCAGCAGAACACATCATCACCATTTAGCATTTACAACAGAAGACAGCAAAATTTAAGCATGGAATGTGAACCGAGGAGTCAGTAGCCAATTACACACAGCAAAAGCATGAGAGACGTTGCGCTGGTGTAAAAACCAAACATCTGGCAATTCCAAGAAACAAAGTGGATGTTTCCCAAAACCTAATGAATTTCCAACAGCAATTACTCACTCATTCGTCAGCAACAAACACACTCAACCAACTTCTGACAGATATTTTTGTAATTGCACAAAACTTTCAATCTTCTGTTTGATTTTTTTTAAATCTTTTTTTTTTTTCGTTTTAGATTTCATACTAGTATTTTATTTGTTAAATAGTATTAGTTATAGGAGTTGTTCACTACTCCATAGGCAGTCAGCCCATAGTTACTAAGGTCAAATTCTTTAAAACAGTTAAATCACACATACATACCCATCACCACCACTTCTCACTTTCTACCCAAAAGATCCCTTGCAAGAACACTCGTTAGTTCTGTTCACTGAACTGTGTAACTACTCAGATACCAATAGGCTACACAACTTTGAAAACCAAAACTGAGCCACAAATGCCTTTGAAGAAACTAGCACAGTCAGTCTACATAAATACTTCTGTTTCATGCTGGACCAGCAGCTGCTAGCTGGCTCACTGACCTATAATGAAGGCATCAGTGAATTTAGTCTGGCTTTTGAGGGGCAGACAGATGTATCACAAATCGCCCATTACCACTTAGAAGGAGCTTGTCATTCAGCTTTTACAGTTAAGCCGCACCTGTAGGTCCTGTCAGATGTATGTTGGTGGCATGAGCAGGCAAAGCACAGCTTGCTGCTACCCAAACCCCATCAGTAAACCTAAGCTTCTACAACTCCATCCCAAATTTTTCAAAGCAGCTTTAAGAAACAAACCTTTTTGATTCTTCTTTCTCCTTCAAAAGATGTTCTAAGCTGTTCACATATGACACCTGGCTAACAACAGGAGGCTTGGAAAGCTGTAAATGAAATAGTAAGAAATTAAAAAAAATACCACAAGCTATCAATTTGTTCAGTATTAAGACAATGAACATAATCAAAATATAAACTTCAAATTTTAATATTTTACCTGAAGATAAAAACTCAAAGGAGATCCTGAAAAACAGGACAATTAACAGTTTAGGTTTCTCAGTCCCTTGACAATTTTGTATAATGGTCAACACTCTCTTGGTGATTAATTTAGAAATAACTGTGCTTCCTGATGGATCTAAACAGCAAAGCAAGTCTCTGCTTCTCTCCCTGGGGCTGACCTCCTGCTACCATTCACAAAGAGCATTAGCATCAGAATCATTCTACCTCACAGCTTTTTATTATCATCCACCCAGACACTGGGAATCCCCATTCTCGTGCATGAGACAAGAAATTCCAAAAATGATTTAGTACTTCTTTGTTACTTTCAGGAGTCCCTAGAGGGCAAAGCACCAGTATTTGCTAATCACCTCCAAAATCATCAGACTAAACAAAGCTTCCAATCAAAATCTAATATAAACCCAAATTAAGAAGTTAATAAATAGAATTAAAACCCAAAACAACTCACAAAGTCTTATCTGCTAGCAAAATTAGTTTGTTTTTCAGTAGCCAGCATTTTATTCAGCTAGAAGCAGACAACACAGATTTCAAATCATTTAATGGCCATGATTCAGTTCTTTGGACAAGCAGTGCCCTTCTGACACCACCTTCTTAAACTGCAAACCTCTTACTAGTGACAAAGCTTCTTCCTATGACCTCCTTTGTTTTAAGGGAACATAATTCAGTAAGAGCATACCCTCTCTTTGGGGATCTTCTATTACCCACAGGTAACAGAAGTTAGTTTAAGAATTTAGTATTCACCTGCTAATAAAAAAACAGTTAATACAGCATTAATTTTTGGTAATCAGAGGTAGCTTTCAAATGTAACAAGCAGCACATCTGTGTGTGGGAAAGCTGAAGACCTCTTACCTTATTTTATATCTGGTTAATGTGTCTAAAATGACTGTTGAACAACTGAGGAATCAAGACTTTATTCCAATGTGCATGTATGTCCTTTCTCACAAGACAGGAGAAGAATGCTAGTACATGCAAAAACCACAGTCATGGAAATTTTGGTTCAATTCTTAACCGTTTTGTTTTACTTGGCCATTGGTTACACAGAAACAGGATAGGCCAAATGTTCCAGTCACACACATGTTCCACAAACATTTGATCTAGGCTGCATCTGTTTACCAGTCTTAACCATTAATTACATAGACATGTTGGTTAAGATTGTGGAGTATGTATGTAACCACAGAAGTCTGATCTATAACGTGCCTGCATAATGAGTCACAAGGACAGATAAAATAATTATGGCTGTTCAACACTGGCCTACAAAGGCAGTAACTCTGTCAACAAATGAACTGTTTCAGGGATTTTTAAATGGGATGAGAGGAGAACGAGAGTATTTATACAGGTATTCTGCTGTTCATTTTCTGCTGTAGAAAACAGCAGTGGGCTGACCCCAGCCAGCAGCTAAGCACCACACAGCTTGTTCATTCCCCACCCAGCGGTGCAGGGGAGTGGATAAGAAGAGCAAAAGCAAGAAACCTCATGGGTCAAGAGAAAGAGAGTGTAATAAGTGAAGAAAGAGGGGATAAGGGGGACAGAAAAACAGTGATGCAAAGGCAATCACTCAGAACCTCCCACAAGCAGAAGGATGCCCAGCCAGACTCCAAGTAATAGCTACATGCCAGGCTCGCTCCCCCTGCTTAGTCATGACACTATGTTGCCTGGAATATACCCCTTTGGTCATCTAGGGTCAGCTGTCCAGGCTCTCTCCCCGCAACTTTTGTTCACTCTGGCCTACTCGCTGCAGGGGCAGAACAGGAAGAAGAGAAAGCCTTGATGCTGTGCAAGTACTGCTCCACAATAGCCAGAAGACTACTCTCTGACACTGTTACTGTCCAAAACACACACCACCATACAGCTGTTATGAAGAAAACAAACTCCAAGCCAGCCAGACTCAGCACAACAATCTTTTATTCAAATGCAGGCATTTCCAGTCTGTATCAACTTTGTCAGGAATGCCACATTAGTCCTTACTGCAGAACTTTCCCAATTAAAACACTATTTCACAATAAAACTTCAAAATTAATATACTTATTTGAGAAGCTCTTATTGATCAAATATGCTAACTTAAAAACACACATCAATTCATCACCATAATATTCTGTAATCTGGAATTTAAACACTTCATCTATCCTTTGTGAACAGAAGTAATTCAGCTTTTTGAAATCCTTTCTAAAACACTTTCAATTTCCATGAAATTCAGCCTCAAAGAAAAAACATCACAGATCGAGAACTTGTACACAGATTTCTGACAATCACAGACTGTGACAAGGATATATGACCAGAGTCTAACATACAGATCTCTTAACATCTAGGTTAATTTCCTCTAGTTAACCTCAACTCAAAAAATCTTACCTAATCAGGAAAATGAAAACATTAGACCCCACACATCTTCTAAATGTAACCTCCTGCCTTTTTCTTTAGGGGAAGGCAGAGGAGGACAAAACCAGTATTCCTAAAAGTCACTGAAGGGCATGTGGCTAATGCAATCCGGCTGCACAAACCATCTTTCAAACACTCCGAGGACAAGCACAGTAGGCAGCACACCCTTTCTCTACCTTGCACTGTACAGCATAGGACTCTTCAGATGAGTAACCAGTTTTGCAGGCAAATAACTCTTCAGTTTTCATGCATTATAAATAAATTTTAAAATCATATAAAAAATACAACATAACAAAGCTGATGCAATACTTTTTTTGGGTTTTTTTAGCCACTTACACAAAGCTTCTGTAATGGAGTCATGGTGTCCTGTGAAGAGCTGTCAACACAAAATTCTTCCAAGGTTCCTGTCTGTGGCTTGGGACTTGAAGACAGAATTTCTTGCAGTGACATGAATGCTACTTCTTCATCATCGTCGTCATCATCGTCACCTAGACTGCATTCCAAACTGTCATCTTCACTATCAAAGCTGCTTTTTGATCTTCCATTCAGCTTGGACTTGTTTGTACAGGTGCTTTCAACCTTTAACTCTCCTGACAGTTTTGAGGACATACGGTTGCTGTCCATGCACCCTTCTTTAAAAGACAACAAATGGGGAACACTTTCACCAGTCTCTTCTGAGAGTGCAAGCTTCCCAGAACCTTCCACTAAACAAGAATCAGAAGCATCTTCTGAAGTCTTGTCTTTTGGTTTTGAAAAACTTTTACTGGGTTTAATATTGTAAGCTTTATTATGCGCACGTCTTTCTGCTGTTTTCCCATCTTGCTCTTTCTTAGTGTCCAATACCTGAGATAAGCTAGCATTCTGGAGATGAGATTTCACACCTTTTGTTTGTGTTAAGTGGTGGAAAGAAGGCAACACAGTACTTTTTTCCTGAGAAAAAGGAAGGGACTTTTCCAAGAAATAGCATGAGTTAGCCACCTGCAATTGATTCTCTTTGGTATCCACAACAGAAGTCTGGTTATTTTTACCAGGACTGTGTACAGAATATGAAGATGACAAGCCTACAGAGGAGCAATTATTTTTCTCATTTTCATCACTTGAATTGAGGTATTCCTCTGGAAAAGCAGAGTCACGTCTGGGTAGAGCAGCAGCCTCCTTTATCTGCAGAACATCACCACAAGTAGACTTTAAAGGAATACCTTTTACAAAGTCAGACTTCTTATTTTTGCATTTTGCAGATGATCTACTAAAAGCAGGGTCATTCAAACCTGATACTTTAGATTGATTTGAACTGTCTGTCTCCATACTTATGGTAGCACGTCTTCTTTTCCCAGGAAAGTCTATTTGTTTGGATCGCCCAAAAGACATCTTAGATCTAAGGCAGCATGAAGGAACAGACTGGCTCTTCTGCCTACCAGCAGCCATCTCAGATGACGTTCTCAGTGCATTTGGAGAAGATGCCTCACGTTTTGAAACCTGCTTTGGCTGAGACGGGTCATCTATGAAATGTTTAAGAAAAAAGCAAACCACTGTTGTCATGTTTAAAAAAACCCACCTTCTATATTTAAGTCAACTATGACCGAAATTTTTATCAGAAACTACAATACTTCCATTCTGTTTGAACAAAGCGGACCACCACTAAGATTTAGCTGATACTGTACTGTTATGTTATCATTGTAACTAACTTAAGAAATTAAATCCTTTATTTTAAAGCAGCTCAGTAGCCACCATAAAACACTTTTCCTATACACTAGAATCAACCAGTCTTTGGAAACAAACAATAGCCCAGTTGATGTATGGGACTGGAAGAAAATTTCTGTAATTACCAATTATGGTTATAAATAATGAACAGTATGGAAAGTATTTTGAAAATACTGCAGTAATTTTAAGAGTGGTCATAAAAAAAGCATTCAGAATAGGAAGAAATCCATTTTCAGGCTATGGTTCTATGGCACCAGAGTCCACCCTCCTCACCATGTTTTTCTGCTTCCTGCCTTCAGCTGCCACCAGCACCTGGACACTTCACGGCAAGCTACTTCATGGAGCTGATGTGGCTGAGAACTTCCCAACTCAATTTTCAGTCAGATCAGCTCCTCAAACCACTGGCCAAGTCCCAGTGCTAGCACATGCGGAAAGCGAAGCACAGTGGCAGAGTCTGACAGGTTTACACTGCCAGGGACCCACAACATGGAAATACTCTCCTTGGTTTGGGTCATCCCACCTTTTTCTTTTTTTTTAATCATCCTACTGACCTAGCTCAAGCTTCTAGTCATGTTATATTCAGTTCTACCTACTGCAGAACAAAATTATGTGGTTAAAAAGGAAAAAAACCCAAAGAATAGCAGCTAAACTTTAGTGTTCAGTTCAACAAGAAAGTTCTTTTTGGATTAAGCTGAAACGCAAAATTTGTTAACCACCACAGTGAATGGGAATGTTCCAAAATGCAAAGGAAACCATAAAAATAATCAGGGATTAAGGGCTTAAGACAAAGAAACATAATGACTTCTAATTAAGTTACAATCTGTCTGTAACAATTTTCACTAAAATCCCAAATTACTTTTAAACCTCTTCAAGCTCGCCATATATTAGAAACAACCTTCACTATACAGCAGCAATATTTTTTTTTTGAGAGAGAACAGAAAAACATAACTTCAAGAAAAAAAAGCCATTGAAAAGAGACAATAAGTGATGAAACTGATTAATTAATTCCATATTATCAGTACTGCTTCTACCTGAGGCAGTCTCCCTTGGACAAGAATGTGGTACTTTTCTTAAAGGACATCCATTTCCCTAAAAATAAAGATGGAGAAAAAAAAGTTAATCACATACTTTTTAAAACCAGGTTGTTGATGTCTTGTCAAAGTGTTGAATCCAGCATAGACCTAGTTCCCCACACACCCAGAAATATGGTAATAAACTTAAATTTCAAGACAAACTTAAAACAGAGCTGCAAAGATCTCAACAAAAGGACTCTCCACAATCTGAATTTTACATCTTCAGATTGGCTTCCTGTTCTAAATCTCTGCACTTTTAGGGCCGTTAAGACACTTGTGTCCCTGGGCTATATGGCAACATGGCCCAGCTGGCTTTTCTCAAACAAGTCATTAGGAATTTAAAATAACAAAATGACAGAAGGCACAGACGAGCAAATAGAGGGACAGGTGCAAAAGAGAAAATGAAACACAAGCTAAACAATCTTTTTTGTTCCATTCATAGCACATTATGGAGGCACACACAATGATCTTCCTTGCAAGTAACCAGCAACCTTTTAAAGGGTTTTCTTGGTTGTACAAAAGTGAACATAATTCAACCTGTAATGAAATACTACATACTTAACAGGACCACTCCCACCTCTATCTAAATACTGTGGCTTAAATGTGCAAATCTGAACTTCTACTAACTGCAACTTCTGACTAGCAGAAATTTGCCAGGTTGTTCCCTACACCACATTGTAAGAAAACACAAGGTTGTAAGACATTTAAGATAAAGAAATTTTTTTCTACACAATACAATTTAAAGCTCCATCACATTTCCACGCTTGCATCTAACTCAGAATATCTCTCCTGCTTTTAAACCAGGATTTCTCATTTCTTGTAAAGCAATTAAGAACCAGATTACCCAAGCATGATCTAAAATTTACAAAGGAATAGCAAAAGAGCATACATTTTTGTTACACCTGAAAAAGGCAGCACCAAGAATTTCATCCTACATTGAAACAAAAAAAAAAAAGAAAGAAAGAAAAAAATCACATGTGCAACAGGCCATTGATTTCCACCTTTAATGACCCTTTTAAACACACCTGATGTGATACACTTGTTCCTGAGAATGGCTTTACAGGATGTGGCTTAGATTGTTTCATTCTATGTTTCTTCCGCTTCCTTTCTCTGCGGAGAGCTTCCAGTGACAACCTAAATTCAGAGTCAGTTAGAGTGCAGGACAATTTCATGGGAAGACCTAGGTTTTGGCATGGAGATGTGTTGTTCACGGCGCCATTATTTCTAGCACAGGCTTTTAGAGTATCAGCTTCTGATGATGAAACCCATTTGTCAGAGTCTGAACTACTGTCTTCTATATCCATACAGTCAGTTTTCTGTTCCCAACTATTTCCACAAGACAATGGTACTCTTGTTACACCCAGACACTTCTCATTTCTTCCCTCTTCTGACTTAGTTTTATTCTTTTTGGCCAAGAAACAGTTGTGAGACCCTGCAGTAATAAAGAGTCTTTGAATCACAACTTTTGGGTATAATGAATCCAGTGCTTTGCATGCTCTGCCATTCTCTAAAATGTTTACACTGTCCTTTTCCTCCTTTACTCTCCGAAAGGCATCAACCACAGGACTTGTGTTTGGTGTTTGGTCTGGCATCTTTTTTCTTCTGACCTTCTTTGAGGAAGATATTTTCTTTTCAACACGTTCAGTGCATAACACTGACAGTCCAATTCCTGCATCTTTTACACTTCCTCTGTCTGGTGAACACAGCACAGTACTGTCTTTATGGCCAAGGTCTAAGAGAGAAAAATAAAGACCAATTACTCACAACCACAATACTGGAAACATGGACACATCCTTAATGGACTGTATTACTTGATATTTTCTCTCTCACACACAATCCAAAATTGATTTACTTAATCATTTAGTTTTGCTAGTGCCATGCCATTTATTTCATATCAAAGAATTGCGCGATCTATGCCACAGCTTCAGTTGTTGTAAACAATATAACTTACGCATGAGACAGTAACTTTAAATATTAATTACATCACTATTTAAAGAAATTAATTTTAACAGGAAGTTATTTCAGTTAGATTCTTAGAAAAAACATTAAATGTGTGCATTTTGACATATTTAGTAAGCTATACTCATTATGCCGCTGCTCCAATTTGAAAAGAGAGTGGACTATACTTCTGCACACTTATATAATTAAAATTAATTTAAATATCTTCATTTAAAATATTTACCTTGGTTTAAAACTGGTTTGAAGAACTCTGTAATGGTCTGGTTTCTGAAGAGAAAACATAACTTTATCTTTTTAAAAGAACAATACCTAAATGCCCATACAGTGAATTGATAAAATGCTGTAATTTATTTCTACAGATTTTGTTTTAATGTCAGCAGCTCTTATTTCTGATCGCTCACTGACAGATCAGAGAAAGCACTATCATCCTCACTGCCTTCCAGCTTTCACTCTGCTTGGCTAGTGAAGCCAACCAACCTGTCATTTCTTCACTCAGTTTCCTTTATCATCCTAGTAAGTCTTAACCACCCTTCCAGCTTAAACTATGCTTTCTCAAAGGGGACTGACCTCACCTGTATTCACCACCCTAGATGAGACCCCAACAGTACCTTATGTGATACTGTTAATAACCTCCCCATCTCCACTATCAACACTTGGAGCTGGTAACTCCTACTGTAATTTTTTTTTCCCCCCAAAGTGTTATAGTGGTAAGCAGCTGGCCTTAACACCATAGTGACCAAACTCTCTTCAATGCATTATTAGTTGCAGTCAGGTCTAACCACAAAGTTCTATCTGCAAGTTGTAAGGTTCAACTAATCCTGTAACTTTCTTGTTGCTGTCCAAAACTCTTTGTGTACCATTGCTGCTTTTTTCACACAGTTGGTGCCAGGCTGGGATGGTGTCATGGTTTAATCCCAGCCAGCAACTAAGTACCACACAGCCACTCACTCCCTCCCCTGCCCCACTCCAGTGGGATGGGGATGCAAAACATGGTGGGGGGAAAAAGGTAAAACTTGAGGGCTGGGATAGGAACAATTTAATAATTGAAATAAAATATAATAATAATAGTAATAATGAAAAGGAGAGGGAAGAGGAGAGAATAAAATCCAAAGGGAAGGGAAAAAACCCCCCAGGTGGTACATAATACAATTGCTCACCACCTGCTGACCGATGCTCAGCCAGTCCCCAAGCAGCAATCGGCACACCCTGGCCAACTCTCCCCAGTTTATATACTCAGCATCCCGTTCTATGGTATGGAATATTGGTTAGTTCGGGTCAGCTGTCCTGGCTACGCTCCCTCCCAGTTTCTTATGCCCCTCCAGCTTTTTCACTGGCAGAACCTGAGAGATTGAAAAGTCCTTAACTTAGTATAAACATTACTTAGCAACAACTAAAAACATCAGTGTGTTTTCGACATTATTTCCCTACTAAATCCAAAACACAGCACTGCAGCAGCTACTAAGAGGAAAATTAACTCTATCCCAGCCAAAACCAGGACAAATGCAAATTCCGATCTGCAGTACTACCAGACTTCTCAGCAGGAACTTGTATCAGCACTGCCCCTTAACAAAACAGACAGTGGCCTCCCTCCATGCACGCACTATGGTCATCTTCTGGCTTCCAACAGAAACAGCAGTCTACAACCATCTTATTTATACACATACAAAGCTAATTAACAGCTTTAAATAAGAAGTATCTTCTCTGGGAAGAATAAGTGGGACATAAAAATACCAAGGCATTTCTCTGTGAGAAAATGCCACTTCTAAAAATGGGCAGATTGTCCGAGTAATATACAGTTTAGACATTAAAATCATCAAGAACTATGAACATGCTATCTTTACCTTCTCCCACATAGCAAGTAAGTTTACTAGTGGCTTCAAGGCTGTATTTCTGCCCGTTTTGGAAGTGTCTCCAATTTCCAACAAGATATTGGTGTGAGAAAGCAGTAATACAGATTTGTTTACAGCCTTCCATCTTCTGTAATCTTTCTGTGCCTTCCAATGCAAAGCTGTATCATTACTCTCTGTGTAACAGTGATTACAAAGGCAAAACTTATTTATCCCAGTTTCTAAGCTAACATATTCAAGCATCCATACAAGACTGTACTTTCACAGAGTCAATAACTATTTTTCAAGTTCAGACCAGAAGAACCCACTGTTCACTTGTTCAAACTAAACTTGGATTTAATTTTGAATCTTTCCCTAAGCTTGTTACTTTCACTTTCGCATTTTCTGACACGGCTTCTGCATTTTTAGCATCTACACATATAAAAAGCTGTTTATAATGCAGTGATACTTCTTTAATCAGGTTACTGACAAGTCATGATGTTTGAGAATACTGTAACTCAGTGAAAAGCCACCTGCATAAAACTGTCTTTCGGGCTAACAAACAGGGCAGAAAAACTACTTGTCAAAGACTACTTGCCTCCGACCTGTCCCAGCTTAGTTTGACATAGACCAAAATACATCCATTCTTCCCACATGCAGAAGCAACAGGGTCCCCAAATTTCAGTTCAACAGAATCAAAAGGCTAAATTGTAAGTTTATTCATTGACGGATTTGTCTTTCTGCCTTAGACCACCTCTCACTCTTGACACCCTGACCTCACCTTCTCACAGCAAGGCTCTCTCTGCCTTGCATTCCTTGATGCTTGCTTGTGACTGCTCTCCCAGCTGCAAAATCATCCCATGCCCACAGCTTTCTGCACTGCCTATCTTTTCAAAACCCTTCTATTTTCCTCACTAAGCAACTGTACTTCTTCCTTCCAGGTTGAAGTCCCATCTGCAAACCAACCACTGTTGGCAGTCCAAATCTCATCTTCAGCTACCTCTCAGATTCCCATCTGCACTTGAATCTTGAAAGCAAACCAACACCAAAGCCTTCTGCTGATGTTCTTCCTTCTTTCCACAGCCACCGATTTCAAATGACTGCTTATCTCCCTCCCACATCCACCATCTCATTGTTTTATCTTTTGCTCTTTTATTCTAAATGCAACAGCTTTGTAATGAAATTAATGTTTGTTCCTAATTACACAAAGCCTTGCATGTAACTGACAGAATGGAGGCACTGCTGGGG
>JAVJGI010000065.1:23802028-23837517 GCA_035590275.1 Ibycter americanus | reverse complement strand
GTGCGGCTGGCGGGCTCCCCTCAGGCGGCCGTTCCTGTGAGGGAAGAGGCCGGGGCGGCGCCTGTGAGAAAGTCCAGGCTGCGCATCCATCCCCGTGGCTGCTTGACAGGGTTGCGGCTGTATGGGAAGCCAAGAAGCTGGGAAGGGAGTAACTTTTCCGAAATCGTCCATATCACCACCAAAACGGCGTGCAGGTCGGTGCCCTCCCCGCCACAGCCTGCTGTGCGAGCTTCGCTCCATACCTTACTCTATACCCCACCTCACCCTTAAAATGCATACTTTGTGCGATTGCCCTGTGTGCTCCACGCTTTAAATGTTTAAATCTTTAAAAACCTGGACTAGACAACCTGAAGAACCAGATTTGCAAGATTAAGAGAACCCCAGTACCTGTAATGTTTGTGCAAATTTACATAATTAGCCTCCAGCAGGATCAAAACTTCTCCACAGTTGTTGCTGTAACAGTTAAAGGCAGGCACTGGGCAGCTGAAGCTAGTTCTTGCCCTCAGTCTGCAAAAGTAAGATAAGCCAACAGTGCCCTGAAGGTTATCTGGGACAGTTTGTGCTGAAATCTGTTTGGCTGGGTTTTGGTGGGGTTTTTGTTTGAGGTTTTGTTTTGCACTTTGCTCAAGAGTGGAGATGGCCAAGGCCATTCTTTTCCTAATGTTTTTCTTCAATCCAGAAACAGCAGGAGATAGTTCAGTCAAATGAAAGGGAGTAACCCATGTGATGTCTCTTTCCATACCCTACCAGTAAGCTGGCTCAGGGAAAGTCTGCAAAACACAAGTAACAGTAATGCAAAACTGAAAACGCAAGTCAAAATAAGAACCTGGGTTTTGAGCATCTGAAGTGTCCCAGCATGCCACGTACTCTACACTCCATCCACACCCTTTCAGCCTGCCCCATCCCTCAGTCTGTTTTTCAAAAGCTTTCGTCCATGTAATTTATGTCAAACCCAGCCTCAAAAAAGAGCAAAATATTGGCTGCTAGCACATCACGTACCTTGCTTTAACCCATCCTACACACATTCTGTCTTCATCTGCAAGCTCTCTGCCCCCAGGACCATCTATAACTATTATGTTTGTAAGAAACCTAACAGGAAGGCATCCCACTGTTTGACAACACACTTAAAGACCCACCATACACAACAGTACAATTAATCCACATTTATGCTTCCTGTAACATCCTTGAGCAACAAATGAAGAGCAGTTGGACTTGCTGTCATAAAGATTTTCTTGAAAAGACAATAGTGTGTATTTGAATTACTGTCTAATAAAGCATTAAAGCAGTTTCATGCCCAGTGTTAGCCAGGAATTCCAGAAATATTTTTATGTCACATTGAAGAGGCAGATGAAATTGAAGAAATATAAACATTTGCTTTACCTTTCAGGTTAATACTTCAATCCTGCAAAACTGCAGTAGACCTCGAGGCATTTTTACAGTTACATGACCTGGAGACATAAACAGTTACAAAAGACAAGAGTGTCAGATACAGAATGCATTAGTAAGTTTGCAGGAAATGCGGAGACACCAAGCAGCTTCAACAGAAAGTCCAGGTCCAGCATTGGTGATGGCAAGGTGAAGCTGTTTACCATAAGGAGCAGACAGCAAGGATACAAAACCCAGTAATTACTTAAGTAATGACTTGGCTTATAATAACCTGCTTATGGCAAGTGCCTGAAATACAGTCACTGCAGAAGGTAGGGAATTGCAGCACTGAGCGCAGCAGGGTAAGAAAAAGGTGCAACAGCTGCAACAGTATCAGCTTGTTTGGCTGGGTTTTTTTCTCCCCAAGCAGGAGAGTTGTGTACACACACACACTCTGTTTAAAATAATACATGCCCTACAGCAGGCCCTAATTTCAAATAAATAGGCAACAGCAGTCATTAGGCACACACATATAGCGATCAGTAAGTAATCATAATAAACTACTTTTTAAAATTAGAGTAACTCTTATCACCACAGATATTAATTATTCCCAAGAAAGAGGGAACCTTACTTTCCCTGACAATTTGGGAGTACTTCACTGCTTACAATTCCTTTCCTACAAATTAAGCAAAGTTAGAAGACACCTCATGCCTTGCTTCAGAGAAGTTGGAAAATCATTTGCCTCCTGCCCGATCCCATGCTATTGATTTTCATTTCCGTTAATCCTTCCCATCATGCAGTCTGAACACCCACAACTAACCAGAAACTTTGAAAAAGTGCAAATGATAAAAGTTTTACAAGTAGACCTGGAAGTATACTTGGGGTAGTGTGCGAGTCATTCTTTGCTATTTATTTCATCTGTTCCTTAAGTGCCTTCCAGAATGACTCATACTTTTATTTTCAAGCAAAAGCAGGAAGTATCCCAGAGTGGTGAGGCTGTAAGTATCCCCAGGGAAATGGGTTGCCCACAGCGCAGCTACATCATGATGAAGAACTATGATTTGGCCACAGCCCATCAACATCTGAATCTTAGTCACACCCATGTGATCTTTATAATAATATTTTAATGTAAGTGTTCTAAATACAGTTAAAAGCCCTGAATCTGAAAGGGCAAATACGCTTTTGTCAAAGAAACAGAGGTGGCAAAATCAAAGCACCATTTCTAGCATGTCAAGAAATTGCTTTTAGGCTTTTGAAAGCATAGCTGGACTTCAAGATTGTCCAATTTTCATTTGAATACATCAGTACTTTCAGACTTTCTTCTAGAAAACCACCTACCACCACATAATTACCATACTCTAACACTGGAAACTATTTCTGAAGTCTTCGAATGGTAGCTGAAATCATACTGTAAAAAAACCACATCAGTTTCCTGAACAGTTTTTGTTTGCTTTCAATTTCAGAAGCCACAGAGATAGTTAACACCTCAGATTTACCTGTAGAAAAGGAGAACAGTTGTTCCTTCCCCCTGTAGATCCCTCACCCAAGGGGTTCTGTGGAGACACCTGCTCCCCTGGCAGAAGAAACTTTAGCCACACACTCCAGCTTCCATCCCTCCCAAAAACTGCCACCACCACCTGTGTTAGGCTCTTCTGCACTGTTGCAAAGGAGCAGCCAGAGTGGCCACGCATGGCTGATGCACAGCAAGCCAGTAGATCACTCGTGGAGAAGTATGTTTAGGTAAATGGGCCATCAGACATTCAGAGCCATGCGGCCACCCTCGGCAGTCAGAACAAACTATAATTTCTGTGCAACCATTAACTCAAACTTCCTCTTCAAACAGTCTGTGAAAAGAATAGTTTTCCAGTGGGTGATTTGCAGCCCTGATCTGAACGAAGGGGGAGGCGCTGCGTTGCCAAGTCTAGTAGCGTATGATGTGCAGGGCATTGCACATGGATGGCCATGTTAAGCCGTGAAGCTGCATCCATTTTAAAACATGACTGTTTCAAAGCTCCATATGAAATACTTACCCTAACCACAATCTTTGAAATTCTGGGGACCTCATTAATGTGTGTGTTTGTTTCCACCTTGTTTTAATATGCCTGACCTCACCAAAGGGACAAAGTGTAAGTCACTAAAAATCATTGACCTTGTGCTACCTCAAGGGTATCAGGGTGAAAAGAGGAGACAGTTTTCTGAAGTGGCAGAGAATCATGAAACTCTCCTAGAACATTAAGTACAAGAACAGAAGCAAGCACAAGCAGCGAGGCTGCAAAGGGAAGATTTCTCTAAGGAACCACAGGGAAGTGACAGGTAAGGGCAAAGACAGGTATTGTCATAAGTCTTCTTCCCTTGGAGTTGTGAATTGCTTTCTCCCTGATACAGGATCAAATTTGTGGAGAAAACAGGTCAACCAATATTTATTACCATATGTTTTATTAAGCTGTTATAGTAGACTTCTTAATAGCAGGCAACTATCCAGACAGATGCATATGCAATCCTGTAATCTTTGTCAGCATATAGCCACCACCCCCTTCTTAGATGTGGCCGAATTATATGACCTGTTGTTGATGGTGCGTGTGCTGGTGGCCTTGTGTAGTATGACATGGGATCACCAGTTCCTGTGGATCCAGTAAGACCTCTTGGCTCTGGAGCTTACCTGTTCCAGGGATACTTCACACACTGCCTCTCAGCATGTATTTTTCCTCTCTTCAGCCTCCTGTTTTCTGGTAACTATTTCTCCATCAGTATGCATCTAGATGTACCTACAGAGTCTGTTCAAACTCAGAAAGGGGTTTTGAGACTCACATGCTGCAGGTACACCGTAGGCTGTTCCTCCCAGGGACAGCACAGGCAGCTCTCTCCCACCAACCACTGTGAACACAGTTGGTCACGCTTTGCAGCACAGATTCCCAAATCTGTCTCCAAACCTGGATCTTCCAGAACACTTCCAGAACAGTAGTACCACCACTCCAGACATGCATTTCCTTTATTTCAGTAGCAGGAATCACTACATTGTCTGTTGGCAATATAATGATGTACTTTGCAGGGAGCATAACTCTGCTGCACCTCAAACCCAAAGATTCTCATCCATCATTCTCCATTATAGACATTTAAATAATTTCATATACATTGTATGATGCATTTTTCTGCTTGTGACTATCTTCTACCACACTTGTTCCCCATTATTTTCATTCCACATGCATTAATCATGCTTTCAAGCTATATATCTAATGCTTAGCTACTAGCAGTTCATGCTGTATATCCCAGTGCTATATTCAGACACTATGATATACTACTACAGGTGGTTTTGGACAGTGTTATGTCTGACAGCTGGAGATACCTGCGCATTGATCTGTTACTCAGGTGCTTATTAGTCATGCTTTCAAGCTTCCCCTTATTTCAACTAAACAGCTATAATAATGAGGTTTCCTAGCCTTCACAGCATTGCTTTGGTTTACCCATACAATAACAGAGGGAGGCACTGGAAGCAAAGACAAGCTCCGTCTCAGCATCCATTTATATATCACTTTATGTGGCACATATGAGAAAAGATAGGAAGTAATAGAAAACAGGTGACAGACTTGAATGCATATATGGCAAGGAATGACTAAAGGCAGGAAATATTTAGAAGATTCTCATTGTTTTTCCTGGGAAAACGCAGATACTGAGAAAAGTTGTGAAGCTGGTGGAAGGTGTAAAACCCACAGTCATGAAGTGTTCTGATACAGGCAGCCATTACTCTTTGCACTGCAAATGTAAAGGGGACTGCCAAGTGCTATACAGCTGGTTTTTGTTGTTTTGTTTAAAGTAGAAAAACTCTCATTCATGAAAACAGAATGTTTTCTTTAGGCTTAGGCTGACTTCCTTGACTGAAGTGTATACCTGAGCATATAGCTAGAAGCATAGTTGCAGCTCACGTGAACATGTCTGAGCTATGTACTTCTTTTACAGGCACCTCCAGACCCAGCTTCCCAGCTGTGCCTGCCTCAGCTGCTCTTTGTTCCCTTCACCACCAATTTGCTGTGTGGTTTCAGCACAACCACAAATTACAATACAGTTCAGACACAGACATTCCCTGGCATTTCCAGTTTCCTTTTCTTCCATCTTTCTGGAGAACCTCTGCCCTTCCCACTAATTCCCAGATGTTATCAAATCAGATGCTCAGTAAGATCCCTACTGAGCATTCCAGGAACCAATTTATACCTCCTTTACCAAGCAAACACGGATATCCTGACATGCAGCTCACAGAGCAGAAGACTGCACTTTCATTTAGGTGAACATCCGGAGAGAATATTTATGGTACCAGTTTCAACTACAATAATAGTTTCATCAGCAGGGAGGTTTTGTATCTCAGGATTGTGAGGTATTTGCTCTTCTTTCAGAGCCTGCTTCACCCAGGGAATTGGCATCTCTAGCCAGGAACTCAGCTAGCACACTAGTTCCCTTTTTTGACTGGACAAAAAGCTGGCAGCATTGACACATCAGTGCAAAGGGACACATTGCATAGAAAATACCATCTGTCATGGCTTTGTGTACCTTAATTCTACTACATTAATATACATTTACTAGTCACTACATAGTTTGCTCACACCTTTAACACAGTAATAATTTTCCTGGCATGCGTACCCGCTCCCACAACCAGTTTCATGGAAAACTTCAAACCAATCTAGGTCAGTTACGTTCCACCTATTTTACTTCTCCTATACCTTACCTTTTAATTATCCAAGCCTTTCAAAGTTGTGAGAGCCAAGACTCAAACTTCATAGGCAAGAGCCGTATAATCACGTACACAAAATTCCTTTGTCATGGCCACTAGAAATAGCCTCGTTTACAGCTTAAGCAAATTAAAAATGGAAATAGCCTTCACCTGTGGCTTCTTCAGCAGACATCTATTATGTTAACATTCACCAAAGCCAATTCCTGTCCTTGCTGATCCCTTTCTATGGAGGCTGTCTCCTGGAGAAGAGCAGTGCTATATTCTTGGTAAACATCCTATTAATCACTGGTATTGTTTCTGCAAAGATTAATCAGTCTTGACACAAAGGTCAAACAAAACAAAAACAACAGTGTGAGGCAATCCACTTCCAGCAGTCAGTGAAAAGGGTTTGCCTTTGGCGGTGTATCAATGTCTCTCTGGCTTTTTCTCCACAACTTGCATGTTATGCTGAAAGCAATGTGTTCAACAGAAATTTTAGTTGGTAACTTTAGTTAGCTAACCAAGTTGCCAGACCTCTCTCCTCTTTCACTTACACATTACGCTGTGACCAAACTCTTAGAAAAAATATCTTTTTTTTCAAAGATTGAAGGAATTCCTGCATCAGCTTCCCATATCTTTCTTTTGCAATCAGACATCTAATGAAGTTGGGGGCTGCTCAACCTTCAAAATAATTAATTGGGAAATACCTGCTGGGACAGGAGAATAAGAGTCACAGCCTTCATCAAAAGTAAGCAGAGACAGGACATTTGATGTCCAGCCAAAATGAGCAAGCACTGTTAGATTTCAAAACCAAGCCAGTAAAACCCCTTACACTGCCTTACTACTGTTATTATCTAAATTCCACATCTGTGAGTGAACAAATGGAGGCTGATATATAAGAAGTGGCAGGTACTAGCAAATCTTTTTTAAAGGACTTTTTCTTTAGTAACCAGCTAAGTCTGCAGGACCAGCCATTTCATCTAGAAGCTAGGACACCACAGTTGTCACTTTAGTGAGGAAAAAGCCTAGTGGATGGCATCATCACGGCTTGGTGAGAGGAACAGGTATTGAGAAAAGAAGAAAAGAGTTAGATGTTAATAGAAGAAGAGGTTAGGCCAACAAGTTAACCTGCTGGGCTGTTGAGATCTGTGCTGGTAACAAGGAAATGTTGTGGGGTTTTTTTTATTTCTGTTGCTGATATCACAAATATGCCTGGAATACCAGCTGGCTTTCAAAAAACAGACGTAATTGCTCTAGTAGAATGATTCATTAGGGAAACTTAGCAAACTTGGCAAAGCCAACATCTGCTTAGCACTGCAGCTTGCATTTGTGTTAATCCAGAGTCCCTCAGTTTTATGACAAATGCCAGGGTGGCAGCAAGCTTTGTGGACAATCTGTGAAGGGACTGCTTCCTCCTACACCAGTTCTAACAGCATACGTTGCCTACAAAATGCTACAGATCACAATACACCACGACCATCTACCTGTTCCAGGAAGGCTGATGTTCACACAGAAATGCAAATATTTGTAGCAGCAATACTAGTGTGGATATGAAGGAAAGCACCAGCAAAAACTAGGGCTAGAAGGAGCAAAGGCTAGAACAGCTTGTATTGGCAACCAAGAACATTATCAACAGCAATCAGACTGAAATATTGACAGATCAGATGGTTACATCATGAAGCCTGTGCTCCGATAAGGCCACAACAGGAACAACTCATCAGGAGACCTGTGCTCAGATAACAGGAGGATGGTGACAAGGTTGTGTCACCTTGTATGTGCCATTGTTTCCTGCTGTCCTAACAGGACGGCAAACTGGCCAGAAGGATACTCAAAATGAAACAAAGACAATGGGCAGCCACCTTGTCTAAGACTTACAGAGAAAGCAGCAAGATTCTTAGGGAAAGAAATTAACTGGAATAACTTTCTGACTTAAGGGAATAAAAGACCTTCCAAAAATTGGTTCAAACCAGCTCAAAACCTAGATCTAGCATGATCTAGAGGAACCCAAAAGATAGAGCAAAGATTTGACACCTAACATCTCATCCTTAGTGTTACACAAGTGATCCTTGTGAGCTTTGTCAAGTCTTAGAAGCCGTGGGTGTAAAAATGTGAGTGAAATGTATGATGAGTGAGTGAAATAAGTGGGTTTTTTTAAACTAAACTTCCCCTTTCATAAAGATTTACATTAAATCTCATTACATTAATTTTTTGATTTATTTTTTTTTACAGGCATATGGCAGCGAGTGCAGCATACATCTCATCTTCCTAGAGTCTTGTATGTTTTTCTACACCCTCCCATTCTAGCACTCCAGCGAGCTCCCCCACACTGGCCCATATCAGATAGCTGAGATGAGTCATAAGCTTTTGCTTGAATCTAAAGCCAGATCACTGCTAGAAATGCACAAAACCAGGCAGCACACAGGGTTATCCAGAACAATTTCCACCTAAGAAATACCAGATATTGCTACAGCACACCGCTAATTGCTATCCTCTGAATTCCCTTGAGTGATTCACAGCTTTCCTGAAGAACAAAGTGCAAACCTGTGCACAGCACTCCCATGGCGGCCCCACGTAGAACAAAAATATCTACCCCCATGCCTGCAGGATAAACTCCTGCTCATACAGGAGAAGGGATTTTTTTTCCTCCCCCCTCACATACAGTTGTGATTTGCTATAACCTGCAGATAATTTCTGGCAGAGCTGTTGCTGAACAGTCTTTCTCCAGGTGAGAGTCTTGCAGCTTTTTGCTTTAGCTCACTGCAATCCTTTGCACCATTCCTTATTGCTTTCCTGAGACTGCTTCTCAAGATAACGTTTAACTCCAGTCCTGTTCTCCAGTGCTCACCATCCCTCCCAAATTCACAACAGTTTAGCAAACATACTCCACAAATGTAGTAAGTATACCTTTTATGCCATTATATGGGGTCTGAATGAAAACATTGAAAGCCCTTGGACACTGGACAGGCTTCTGTAAAACTTTAGCCAAGAAATCCTTCTCTTCTGGAAACAAGCCCTTAGTAACTCACCTAAGTACAAGTGAGCACAATATAGATACAGATGGGCAGGAACCGGTCCAATTCAGCAAAAACCGCTCATGTCAGTTTTGCAGCCTGCATGAGAAGACAAACAGGTACCTAAACGTACATGGTACCTGCTCACATAGGCAGATATACCTTGCCAAATTCTGTTCTGCAGGGCTATGTTCTTATGGATTTCTACGCTTGGTAGTTTGAAAGTGGTTTCAGTGTACTTACAGTAGTTGGAGTTGTACTTCATAGCAATTAATGTGTAAATATACTTCTAATGACCAAGTCACAGAGTAATCGGGCAGCTAAATGCAATGCAGCATTCAAAGAAGTCCGTCTGCTTTTTGCAAGTGTTAGATACCTGCAGGCATAGTGAAAACTAAAGCCGACAGTGGAAGAATGTACACACACTTAAGTCTCAGGTGACACCTATCAGAGACAGGATTTGGAAGAAATATGGAGGCAGCTGCCTCCATACAGACACTTAGCAAACAGAATACATGCCCAGAACTGCTTCTAGCACTTTCTCCTAGATATTTGGTGTTCTGTAGGTAACAAAATAAATACCCCAAAACTCTGATACAAGCCAAGTATGCCTAGAGTAGCTGAAGTAACGAAGCCTCACTTCCTTTATCATTGTAATTGTTGTCCCTAGTTCCTTCATCACTCCTTTATCTGTTACGTTTCACCCTCCCATCGGACAGGATGCAGCGTGTGCTTGAGCCAAGTGCATGCTGATGAGCAAGTGCAGATGTGTGGTTGCAACTGAACATACACATATCCACAAGGGAATTAGAGATCACTGTGACAGGAGGGCTTAGCCTGATAAGTCACACCAACTTTAAGGTTTAAAACAACGTTACTATATGCATTCATTAACAACACTCCCCATGCCAGTAATTCTCACGCTATTGAACATCACTACATATTACTTCTTAAACATAGAATCATAGAATGGGTTGGAAGGGACCCTTGAAGATCACCCAGTCCAAGCCCCAGTGATGATCCGCACAATCATCATATATTCAGATCTGCCAGTCCTTTATCCCAAGTTAGCTGTGAGCATTCAGTACCATGGAGCTGACACTGTACAGTCAGTACTGGCAACTAGGACCTGTGATGGGCTAAGTCATAGGTGTTTCCAGGCCCCAGAGCTCTTCAACAAGGACAGCCAAAACTGAAGCAGGCACCCTCTGTCTTGCCCAGCACGAACTGGAGATCTTATCCCTCCAGGCCTGTTGAATTTGTAGCTAGTGGCCAGCCCTTGGTCTCTGCCTCTGGACGGAGTGGTACAAGGCTCCCAGAAAAGGGAGGTTACTCTGGCACATGCTCTTATCACACCTCTACTGGGGTTTGTTCCCATCTCCCATTTGCTAAGCAGCTTCTTCCTTCCTTAAGGCAAAAGCAATCCTTTCCCAGCTCTCAAGGTTACATTTCGTCAGTAATCAATGATGAATAAGTTGCTTATGGTTCTCTCTCTCTGCTTTCAACCCATGACTGTATTTTCAAAGCCTTTGCTGTTACCTCACACTTAAAGGGGGAATCATAACAAACAGCACCTAGTCCAAGCTTTGCTTCAACAGGCAGTTCTCATAGCAAGCTAACTAGCCTAACAAGCCAACACCAGGGCCTTGCACCATCTTCTCTCTGGGTTGAAAAGAAAGCAATATTGAAGTTTTAGTATGTTTCTCTTATGACTGCAGCAGCAGGTGGGCAGCTGGCGGCAGTTCTGCCTCCTGGCCCTCTGGGACTTTGGGAGAATTGTCAGTGGTCTTGCAAGAAGTCATTTCTCCACAAGGACCTTTAGGTATGTTATCTCAGGAAATTAAAAACAAAAATCAGTTCTTCTTGGATTATTCCTCACCTGCTTCTCTTTGCTCTTCAATTCCTACATTTAGTATCCCCAGCTTGGCTAAAGAGTAGAGATAATTGGTGTGGTGTCATATATTCACATACACCCCCCCCCCACACCCTTCATGTTTTCATCGCTCTGGGCACTACTGAAACAGGCTCCTTCTACTACAGCATCCTACTTCCAACCAAACCTGGTCCTGTCTAATTTCAGAGTTGCGCTGGAGACCCACCCTGGGACACCCATAGGTGTTTTTCTCAGTAGCTTATCTGCCACTTAATGAACTGTTGACTCTGTCATCTACATAAACAGTCTGTACTGATCCACAGGTCAAACCCCGAGCTAAGACAAGCTGGTACAGTTTCAAAATAAAGCTTGGGAAGTATGAGTGACCTAAAACCCATACTGTCATTTTAATACTTAGAAATTCCATTTCTAGGTACAGGGTTAGTATTTTCAACAGGCTAGCTGAATTTGATTATCTGAATATCATCTCTGATAATTAAATGGTTTGGAGCTCAGCTATGCCTTTAACTTTATATTGTGTGAAAGCCCCAGTTTATAATTAACTTGTAATTATTAATATTTTAATTATCTTCTTTATATAAAAGTCAGAGGCTCTTTAAAACCTTTGTTTTCATGTAATAGTCTTGAAGAAATTGAGGATTTTTTAAATATAAAAGCATGATACAACATGAAGTCACGTAGGAAACATTTCCTATGTTAAAACTATGAGATGGTAGAGTTGAGCATGAAACATTTACAGCTTCATTAAATGGGCCACAAAAATGTAAGAAGTGGTTATAACCTAGTAGGTATTCTTACACTTCGCTCAGCTGGGCCAAAGGAATTCCCTTTAATTCCTTCTTAGGTAAGAGTTTAACTTGTAAAGATAAGACTCTAATCAATTCAATCAGTTTCATCCGTGTTCCCTATCAGACACAGCTGTACAAGACAGGTCATTGCTCTCTGCTGCAGGCTGCCACTGCCTCAGCTCTCCTACCCTAGCACTGTGAGCACACCTTCCCCCACTTCCGTCAGAGCAGCTTTTCCTGCCTTATTAAACTGACTTTTTGCTAGCCCAGATTGTTTAGACTGAAATGAGTGTGTGCAGAGAAACAAAGATCTTTCTGCATTTTCCCCACCAATAGTTCCAGCTCGTATGTGCTTTAATGTAACTGAGTTTCTGTAAGTTAATTCACCTTTGCCTCAGGTGGGTGCATCCTGGCAGAAATATTTATCTCAAACTGTTTGTGTGTGTTCCCTCTCGCTATTAGCCAAGCCCTTCAAAAGGAACAGGGTGTACATTTGCAGCATGTGCTTGCTCTTCCCTTATTTCTGCCCTCCAGCGAGCAGCTGTGGCCCTTCAAAAGCAAAGAAGGAACACCATTTTCTTGTAGGCAAGGAAGGCATTTTTCACTCTCATACACTCAAGAAAGCTTAAATGCTTCATTATTATTGATAACTGTTTTGCTGTTCTTACATAGCACTGCAGACAAGGCTGATTGTGTTAGGCACTGGCCAAACAGAGCAACCTTTTGCTTTTCTTTTAATTTGAGGACTGGAAAAGCATCCCTCAGCAAAAGGCTTTGGCGGAATAGCATCCCACCTGGAACATTTCTAGCCTCCTCCTCGCTGGGCTCAGCACCACACCACCAGACATCCATACAGCCCTGTGGCAAGCAGACTGCAAATGGAAAATAACCCAGAGGCAACAAGAAGAAAGTTTATGTATTTCACCAGAACCAGTTCCCTGCTCTGCTGCATACACGTGGGTGTGAGAGGGAGGGTATGAACCAGCTGCAAGGGAAGGGATGGGATTTTCTTTTCCCCCAGCAGCAACTAAACCCCAGCCTTCTGCAAAACCAAGACAAATTGAAGATATTTAATTACCATACCCCACATTCTGAAGAAAAAAAAGCAGATACTATTCTAGAGGGCATTTTGATTTACTCCTGATATCTATAGCAGGAACAAATGTTTAGGATCAGAAACCAGACAGACTGAAATGAGAAATAAGAAACAGGAAAATAGTGCCAGTGGTTAACTAATAGAACAAATTATCAGGGGAAATGTTGGTTTTCTCATTTCCTGATGTCTTCCGATCTGTCTTTTTTTTTAAAAAAATAGGTACTTTAGTTTAGCATAAATCAGTGGGCTAATGTCAAAAGAAACATGAAGAAATTGCACGGCCTATGAAAGATGGGAGGTCAGTCTATGGGGTCTGATGGTCTCTGCCTGTTCTGCAGAGCTGAACTCAAAACTAAGAAGTAAAGGGTTTCTTTTACATCCACGTGCACACACATTCTGTGCGGGCAGAGCGCCCGCTGGCAGCTGGTATTTAGTCCCACGTGGGGTGTTCCACTGCTGACCGCCACATTCACACACAGCAGCCTGCTGCATGTTCGGAGCCACGTACCAGCTCATTTCACATCCAGCTCCCAACCCCTCTGCTTTTCTCATTCCAGGACATGAAACAAGTTCAGGTATCTTTCCCTCCTGCTCTGCACAAGCAATCATCCCAGAGAAAACAGATCCTGGGTGTCCTACATACCCCATTATCCCTTTTACTACAATACAACTTTTTTTGTAGTTTCCTCTGTAGCTTGACCGTCAGATTAGACAAGGAACCCACAAGCACTTATCACTTTTTGGGGTCCCACTTCAACCACCACACAAAACCAAGAATGTTTCCTTTGGCAGAAGAGCAATAACTTTGCCTCTTATTTCTTACTGATATCAGTAAGAAACTCTTACAAAGCAAATCCTGACCAGCAATTCCCACCCCCACATTATTCTCGGATCGCTCCACTGATGGGGCGAGGTAACCAACAGGCAGCAGGTACAGGCAGCTTGGGAAAGGTCTGAACAGCCTTTTGACAAATGTGGTTTTTTCCGAACTCCAGCATGCCTAACATATTCCTTTACAGCCCTACACAGCAGTGCCTTGGGTGCCCTATTCCAGTGGTTAAGCCTCAGTTATACGCTGCTAATTATTACTGTTAACAGCCTCTTTTGGATCACAGTGACCTTTCAAGATGTCTTAGCAAAATATTCTCATCACAAACACTGTTAGAACTCCATCCACTTCAAATATTGCACACAAATTTGGGCAATTTATTGATTTATCTGTGCTTGATTTAAATAGATTTATCTGAGTTTTCACCTAGCAAAATTAAACACCTTCTGTCTGAAAGGATAATCGTGTCCCATATGGCTCCCATTACTTTACATCAGCTAGCCCATCTCCCAGATAGTTTAGCTTTGGGGGATGTGCACAGATTCCCTTCTGCCCACCAACACCAGTATTGCCAAGTCAATATGATCACCATGTCACAGGAAAGCAGCGGTCAAGTACCTCTATAAAGCCACATCACGATTCATCTACCAAGCAGTAAGACAATACCAGTCTTAAACATTTGCTCCCACCTGACACAGCTACACCCTCCCAGCACAATCAACTCCACTGATGACACCTGCAGTGACACACCAACACTTGTCTGTGCAGGGTTTAGGGTACCTTCTCTTACACTTCCCCCATTGCTCCACTTTTCATGAAGGCTCTGTAACAAGCAAAAAGGATGGGTTTATTCTCATCAGAAGAGTAATACAAGTTGAACACTGCTAAGAGAAAGCAATCAAGCTCAGAAAAGTCTTTGCAAACTTAACACTCCAGATTTATTTTCAGATGAGAGTAAAATGATGCTAATCCTAAGGGTTCGATGCACCGCAAGTGGTTTTTAAAGCAACTGGCCTGTTTTTCCATTACAGATCACTGAAGTGTAGATCAGAGACGACGAGTCCTTAACCTGGACTGGAACGGAAAGTTTCAGTTTTCAAAGAGCCAATAAGTATGATTATCCAGTCTGATACGAGAGCAAGCAAACCTGATTTAGGATTCCTTGTGCGCTCAATCAGACTGTCCTGACAGGACAATGAAATTGAAATTATTCTTTTATTGGAGGAACACAAACACTTGCTGTTGAAACTGTAAGGTTTAACTCACAGAAGTGTTAATGAATCCTCTCAAAGACACAGTGAACCTGGCATGGACAGGTTGATTTTTACCTAATCTCCCAAGCAAGTGCTGGCTTTTTTCTTCCCTTACCTTTATGCTCTATCAGTGCCCTGAGCAGTATGTGCAGACATTCCCTCATCCCCAGCTATTCCTGCAGTTCTTTCCCCACACTCCATTTATATCGAGCTTCTGGGGACAAAACCATTGATTTTCCTTTTTTTCCCCAGCCAACCAGGTTATTACAAGGTAGGACGAGGTGGGACTCAAAGCCTGATGAGCTCATGTGGAGGCCATCTCTGACAAGTGCCTTCCTCTCATGCCGCTGACATCTTTGAGGACAGAGGTTTTACTTCATCCCCCCCCTCCAGGGTACAAGCGTGCAGAGTGCATCAGTTCACACTGTCGCTGCTGTATGCTTGAGGATAGCCCATGTCTCTCAGGAGGGACCTGAAGATTTATCCATGTGCTATGTGAAAGAAGCCAGCCATTCTCCCAAAACAGTGTTTGCAGAGGGAGATCTGGTCAGGAAGGCAGTGCTGTTCTCCCTGGCTTTGGTGCCTCCAGCAGGTCTCAGAAGTGTTTTACAGCACAGACCTCAGCTTCAAAATGAGCTGGTTCATTACAGCAAGGCAAAACAAGGAAAGGAAACCAGGCTAAATTTGCTGCTGTTCTTGCCATAGGATATAGTACCCTGGCCAGGACACTCAAAAAGGAGACAAGAAACAAGCCCTTGAACAGACCTGGCTTAAAGGAGGGAAGACTGAGATGCTTTCAGTACTTATCACACAGCTGAGGGCAAAAGCAGGCATCAAGGGGAGCATTTTCACCCTCTGCTCTCAGCAGTGCAAAGCTGAAAAATGACCCAGAGACAGTGTTCACCCAGCTAAAAGCAACCATCTCACATACCTTGAGGTGCATTAATGAAAACACCAGGATTTCCATGGTCTGCTCCTGGCCTGGGACAGCACTTGATGGGAGCACAGGGCTCCCCTGAAGATGGGGTGAGGCTGTATGGTCTCAAGCTTGCCAACCTGGGCTTTCATGCAGGATCTGGAGATGACTTCTCACAGGGTGCTCAAGCTGCAGCCAAGCTTTCTTGTTGCATAGAAGACACAGAGGATGCCAGCTCAGGTCCACCTACAAGAGTATGGACACACTGAAAGGTTATTTAGAGCAAAATGCAGGAGAATTGCACCAAGGTGGAAGCTCCTGGAAGGTCTCAGTATAGCAAATAACCATGCAAGAGCTTGTATATGGGGTGAAGGGGGCCACAGCTGACCCAAAGCAGCAGGGACTTCCTGTAGGGGAACAGAAAGGCCAGAAATGGGCAAAAAAAAAAAAAAAACACACAAAAAAAAAAAAAGCAGCGGACATAAGTAGTCATGTAAGCATTGCTCCAAAATTACTTAAGGTAGATGACTCTGAGTAAGTGTGCCTTAATTTCCCACCTTTTCAGTGCTGCCAGATTCCCTAGAAATCCATGTTAGGAGGGAACCCAGTGGATCACCCAGCCCTGAGGCAGGATCAGCCATGCCTTCACCATCCCTGGCCACTGCTTATTTATGATAAGCAACCCAAGAAGCCCACTGCTTCTGCCGAGGACGCAGCTTTCTGGGGAGCAAGGCTTCCAAGGGCTAAGAAAACTGGGCAAGCTCAGCACACACACCTCAGCATCAATCCCACGCACAACTTGCTTCCTTTCACCTTGTAAGCTTGCCTAGGCAGCAGCAGAGCTTGGGAAAACTGCAATGAAAATGAAGAAAAGTCACCACCTTGCCAAGCAGCGGGTAATTGCTATTTCTTCAAAGTTATTCACTTGACTCTCTTGAGTCTGGCAGAAGTTCAGCCGCGTTTCCAGACCAGGCTGGCAGTTGGGGACACCTCCGAGTGCAATAGTGTGAGTGTGCAGCCCTCTAGTGCCCGCTTCCAGCCACGTTACCAACACCGGTGGCCATGTCCCTGCAGAACCACCACAGCTTTCTGCCTCTCTGCCATGAGGAGAGCCCGTCACTCCTCAAACCACTCTTGATGGGCAACAGGTCAGCGGCTTTGCACCCTGAGGCCCATGGCACGTTTTGGTTTGGGTTTTTTAATTCTAAGTTTTTGGTTTTCAGCTGCATCCATCACACACAGGGCCTGCCCAGGAGCTCTCTCCTCCTTCACTTTCTGCTGTTCCAGCTCCATCCAGCCACAAATCTTCTCTTAGCATGCAGGGCTGAATACCCCTCAATACAAATGCAGGTGTAACATCTCCATCAGCCCACAATTTTTTCTGATTCCTCCAATTTAGCCGTCAGTGCTGAATATTTCCCCTTCACTTGGTGCATCAGCTCTGGCTTGGGATGTAAAGAAGCCCAGGCTTCCTCAGGGTCTCTGCTCCAGCTTTGCTACTGCTGCACTTCAGCACCCTACACATGATCCAGCTGATCCTGTCCTCACTAGCCCCAAAGGGGCCCAAAACTGGACTAACAGCCAGGGTGGCACTCAGCAGCTGTGACCACCCCTGCTTATGGTCCCAGCTGGGTTTTGGGGGGGGGGTCTTCTCCCCTTGCATCCCCACTTACCTCCACTTTCTGCTCATGACAACTTTCCAAAGAGCCCAGAGCACCCCTGTGGGAAGGCACCCACCATTCCCCAGAGCCACACCAGGAATCCAGCAGCAAGTTGTTGGGTTTGTCTGCCATGACCTTTATTTGCTGACCACAGGTGACTGCAGTTTGCCCTTCCCATCTCCCACTAATGATGCCCAGACCCCTCCCCAAATGCTCTCCAGGTGCTCAATGAATCCAGCGTCACTTTCCCCTTCTGCTGCAGCCCTGGGGGCACAGCACACAGGTCTCAGCACTGGGCAGCTTGGTTTAAAGCCACATCCATGGGGAGAGTGGTTGCTCCAGCTGCTGCAGCTGGAAGGTAACGCAGCTCTTTGCAGATGCAGAAACCTTTCCTCATCTGTCATTTATTGCAGATGGAAGTAACCTTTTGTCATGTGTGATGCTGAGGGCTCAATTTAGCTGCCTGAGCATCTGCCTCACACCAGAGGGTACCTGAGGCAGCCCAGGGGGCTGGCAGAGACATCAGAGGACCCTGCCAGACCCACGTCCTTCTGGAAGCCAGGTGGAGCACTCCAGGCCATCTCCAAGGGCTCCGCACCCCTGTGCGCAGGCAGCTATAGCAGTCTGGTCCTTACTATAGCAAACCTATATCCAGACTGATCCTTTCGTACTCCCATGCCTAAAGAAAAGCATTTGTTTCCAAGCATCACCTCTTCCCTGCTAGCCAGGACATCTGCCTGGCAAACCACACTTTGGGACCTCCCCCTGGGCTGGCCAGTGGGGAGCAAAGTACTACTGCTGCCAGCTGCAATGCGTTTAGCCAACCATATTTATTGAGCTGGGGTAGAAACAGGTGCCCAGTTCCAAGACACAGACCCCTCTATGTAGAGCCAACCTTGTGCCCATTCCCAGGGCATTTGGGCTGCTGAGCTGGGTCTGCTTCCTAGTCAGGTGCTTTCCTGGCAGCTCTTGCTTGCCTGGAAATCTTAAAAAGGCCTGAGTCTGGTGTGTTTTCCTTCCCCACACAGATGATTCACTGCACTTTCCTCTGTAAACAGTGGGTGGATCCCAGCTGGATTTCCGGGAACAACACAGCACTGATTCCTGGCTTGGGGAGCCACAGCTCCCCACCTCCTTCTGCACATCCTCCCAACCTGTCCTGCAACAAAGCACAAGTGCAGGAGCAAACCTATGGCCCACACACACCTGCACAACACTCATGGGATGTGGAGGGAAAAGAAAGCTCCAGCATGCCCCAGGCGAGGCCACTGGATGCAGGTGAGCTGCCGTGCATCATGCACCCCTCACTGCCCACTCAGCCCCTGCAGGCTCCTTTCCCCACCCCGGCAGGAGACCAGCCCGCCTGGGGAGCCCAGCATCACACGAGGCTCATCATACCTGCCTCATGCTGTCTGTGAAATGCTTGATGCTAGCTAAAAGCTAGCCATCTCCTGCCTCCTCCTGTGCCCTAGTTACAAGATGAGGGCACTGTCTGCAAAGAGAAGTGCTGGCTAAGCCCAAAACCTTTTTCTTTCCAAGAGACTAATTGCAAGGCTAGCTGAAAGGAATTACTTAGAGATGAGCTGACATCTCCCTTGGCGTTCCCCATTGGGCATCTGTGGGCATGGAGCAGTGCAGGAACTGGCATGATGCCTGCCCCACACCAGGCAAAAACCTCCCATTACATGTAACATGGTCCCTAACCCAAAATCCCTCTGCAAAGCTCCATCTCCTCTCAGATGAGACCTGGGTCAGGCAGGAGCATCCTTGTCAGGAGAGCTAGGAGGGTCTGGGGCCACCCACCCAATGCCCCAGCATGGGGGCAGTCAGGGGGGAGGTCCCCCTCAGCACCGTGCCCAGCCCCAGCGCCGGGTGATGCCCCAGGCAGTGGCAGCCCCAGGCCATGCCGGAGGTTTAGCTGCTAGAGGGAGGGATGGCAGGTTGGACACTGCCGAGATGGTGCACAGAGCTCCAGCACTGTGCAACGGGTCCCAGATCTGGCCATGGGTGCTGATCTCACCCTGAGATGCCTGAGCCCAACCCTGGGCTGGGACCCACCCCGGGACCCATCCTGCTGCAGCCATGCACAGCGCCTGACCCTGACAAGGCTCTTTTCAAGCAGGAACATGGTTTTGCCCATCAGGGGGATTTAGACCTTGGAGAAAAGTCAGCTCTGGGTGCAGAGCGTAAGGAGAACCCCCCCCAGACACTTCTGAGGGGGCATAAATGCTAAGCCCTTAGGCATCCTTTTGCAGCACTTGCATTCCTGGGGAAGCTATTTCCACCCTGTGACCCTCAAGGTGGCTCCTCCACCCCTGCCAGCCCCCCCCCCCCTCCCCCCCAGTGGGAGACTCCAGCCCTGCCACCTTTCCTCCAACTCCTCCACCACCCCTGCTGAAAACATCAGCTTCTGCGGGTGCGGGGGCAGCATTCAGAGCACTCTCAGCCCTGCATCCTCCTCATAATCTGCTTCTCCACTAGCCTAAATCCCCAGAGCAGCATCCGCTGGGCTGGGGCCACCACCTGCAGACTGTCACCCCAAATCCTGCCCTGTTTGCTGATGCAAAGCTTGGAGGGGCACCACCCCCAGCCTGCCCGCCTTGGGGAGATGCTGAAAGGCAGCACCCCACTTCGCCATTTCTGGTAAAAGGCTCGGCTTTCCTGCAGCCCCGCTCGCCTTTGCTCTCGCTTCTGCTTCACCAGCACAGCTTTCCCTGCTGGGAAGCCTTCCGATGGAAACCCGCCGGAGCTGGCAGCGGATGCTGCCCGGCCACTGGCCGCCGAGTGTGACTGGGCCAGGGGAGGCTCCGTTCTGGGGGGAAAGGATGCGGCTGTTCCTGTAAGCCTCCCGTGACGCCCCATGCAGAGGTATCAGGAGGGGGCTCGACTGGAACTTACCCAGATAAAAATGCCTTCAGAGGAGTGACTCAGCCCTGCGGTTTTCCTCCCTTCCCCACCAGAGATTTGGCTCCCAAAGAGCTTCAGGGCTGCTGGCAGGCAGGGGCTGTGCCAGCAGCAGGACAAGGTGTCACCCCTGCATCCCCGCGCCCTGCTCTCTTCAGTCCTCCTCCATCTCCTGGGCTCCTTCAGCCCCAGCCATCTGTTTTGCTCCGTCTACAAAGATACATGGGGATGGGGAGGGCTGCTGGCATCCATGGACCAGGGTTGGAGGGGAAACAGGAACCTTGAGGGGAAAAACAACCCAAGAAACTCCCTTCCCCCCCCCCAGTCACGCTTCCTCTGGGGCCATCAGTGCAGAGGGGACTGGTTTGTGCTGCTGGAGCACGCTGAGTGGGGAGCTCTGTGGGGTACGTGCTGCCTTCAGCATCTCTTTGGGGGCAGAAGGAGTTGCTCCAGAGGAGTAAATGACACCTCTGGTGGTTGTGCCAGCCAAACTCCTATGCATGTCCCCCCTTCATTTCCATTTCTCCCCTGTCCTGGTAATTTATGAAATCTCACCCAATTTCTTATCTACGTGGCCAGAGGGCAGAAAGTCTCAAAGGATGTGAAAATCTGTCATGGGATAAAAATAGCCAGGCAGGTGGAGGGGGAGCCCAAGCTGAGAGACACAGCCTGAGCGAAACCCTGGCTGCATACAGAAAGCTCTGCAGGGGAGAGAGGCAGAGCAAGTCCCCACAGCAGGAAAATACCTACTGCTGGCCGTGCCTGTGCAAGGGGAGGTTTCACTGATGGCTGTAACCAGGGCTGAGCTCCTCTGCAGCAGTGCAAACACTCGGTGCAGGGCCTGGTGGGCAGCAGTCCTTGGCACCAGCATCCTCGGGGCTGTGGAGTCTGAGTGCATCTGCAAACGCTGCAGAAACAGCCCACCCTGCAGGACCCCTCCGTGTGACGGGGGCTGCGCATAGGTGCCTCTGGGCCCTCTGTGCATGAGCGAGGATGGCATCCCGAATGGAGGGGCCAAGAGCAGGCTGAGCACCACCCAAGCTGCCTGTCCTGCCACCCTGGCTCTGAGCCCCCCCACCCCCAACTCAGTTTCGAGGGATCTGACTCCACAGATGAGCACAGGCTGCTCTGCTCTTTCACTGAGGGCATCTCTGGCCTCATGCCGTCATGGTTTCACAGAAGAAAAAGCGCCTGCTGAGCCCAAACAGCACCAAACACCACATCTTTCACCCCAAGGGCAAGGCTGAAAGATGTGGCTTCTCCTGCATATCACATTTCTCAGTGGAGGAACAGGGGCTTGCAGGCAGTTCACTGGCTTAGGGGAGAGAGAAAAGGACAGAAGCACGAGAGCCAGGCACTGAATCACACAGAGCCCGATGTTTAGAGGGCTGGATCTGGAGATGGACTGAACCTCAGCAAAGGCTGAAGTGTGGGATTAGCTCTGTGTTAGATACCTGTGAGTCTACGCTGGAGAGAAGCTTTGCCTGGGGAGGGGCAGCTGGTGCTGGCTGGTCACAAGCCTGGATCCGGGCTCTCCTCTGGGCTTCTCTAGTGTCTACTAAAGGGCTGAGCAACCACTGTCAAGTCGCAGCACCCCAGCCACAGCCTCCCTGCTGTGCACAGCCTGGGGCTGCATCCCAGAGCAGCCTCCCAGGAAGGGATCGCATCTCAGCCAGTGCTGGAGCTGGGGAAGCCCTTGTCCCCCTCTAGCCCCAGAGGCTGTGGCTGGCCACCGGGACAGTCCCACAGGCTGCAGCCATTTCACTGGTGGCCTTTCAAGGTGTCGTCCCCAGGGAACTGGATGGCTGCATCAACTTTTGTCCAAAACCCCACAGTACTGCAGGGCTCGGGCACTCAGAAAACATGTCAGCTCTTCCCTTAAGGCCACTTGCTGCTTTGAGCAGTAACTCTGTGAGGTATTTTAATTGCTGGCTAATTTCTGAGCCCTAAAATGCACCTCGGTCCTGTGGGCTAGCTTTCCCTGCAGTCGCAGGAGCTCAAAGGTGTTTGTTTTTAACTGGATTTCTTTGGTTGGGCAGGAAAATCCAGCTACCATCTCTTCCTCTGCCACCTCCCCAGAGCTGGAAGGTCAATTTTCTTCCCCCAGGGTGAAGCCCCAGCCCCATGGTGGGATGTCCCCCCACCTCGCCTCCCACGGGACCCCCCGAGGGGAAACCCCACATGCCTGCCCACACTCCCGGCCCAGCGAGGCTGCAGGAAGCTCCCGCTTCCCCCGATAAACACTGAGCTTCCGCAGGGAGCCGGGCCAGGCTGCTCCCGGCTCACGCCTGCTGCCCTCGACCAAGGGAAAACCAGGGGGAAATTGGAGAAATGGAGAAATGTCGAGTCTCGGCTGCTCTAATCACAGGGAAGAGATGGGTCCCATGCGCTGCAGGGTGAGCCCCAGGACCTGCTTCTGCTCGCCCACCTCTGCCCAGGAGACCCACAAAAGCTGGGATCTGGGTGGTCACCCCAACTCCAAGCACACTCCTCCTCCTCTTCCTCCCCGTCATCTTCTTCCCATGACCTGCACAGTAGGAGCTGGCAAAGCAGCATACCCCCTTCCTCCCAGCCATGCAGGCCCAGAGCTGCCCTTGCTCACAGCCCATCCCCTTGGTGTCAGGCCTGCAGTGGCCTCCTTGTTTGCCCCTCTTGTGCCTCTCTTGTGCCTGCTTCTCCTTCTGTTCCTCAGCAGTTTTCCAACTCAGGAGCACAGCGGCCGGATCCCTCCCAGCAGGCAGAGCGTGCGGAGCCCTGCCAGCCCAGCTGTGCAGATGGCTGAGGGACCTGCGTGCCAAGGGGGGTGGCACGAAGCAGTGGCTAGGGCCAGCTGTGGTACTGGGAAGGGGGAAAACCCTTTCGGGGGCAAGCCTTATCCCAGGGAAGGCATCAAGAGCAGCAGTTGGAGGGATGTCTGAGGTCATTAATGTGCATCCAAACCCAACAAGGAGGAGTAACAAGGGGTTTGGCCAGACCCCATCCCTGATGCAGACATCAGTGACACGGCCCCGATGCTGCAGTGCTGCTCTGGGGCGGGCTGAGCAGCCAGCTGGGCAGCAGCTAGTGAGGAAAGAGCCAGGAGAACCCCAGCAGCTGGGGCAATGGCTCTGGGGAGGGAGTTATGGGTGCTCGTAAGCAGTGTCATGCCTGGGTGGGATCTGCTGTGGGTGGGAGGGCGGCCCAGCCTTGAGAAATAGGAGATATTTCAGCTCACTGATTCACATGCCAAAGTTCCCATCTGGTCCCGCCGCGATGGAGATGTGGGGCAGAGAGCGGCAGCCACGCAAAGCTGGAGCATGCAGCCAAGCCCATGCATGGCCACCCGAAAATATACCCCAAGTCCCTGAATTGGTGATGCCAGCTGGTTTAGGGGCTTGCGTGGATAAATCTGTAGGTCCAGCTTGGTCACCTCCGTGGCACAGCCTTCCAGGTGCTTCCTGCCCCAGAAGCACACAGCAGCCCCCAACAGACAAAACCACTCTGTAAATGTTACCTAAACCTACGGGGCGGCTCTCGAGCTCAGGCAGGGGCAGTGCAGGCAGGCAGGTGTGCCAAGGCATCTCACCATCCCCCTATCTATTTATTTGTCAATTTATTTATTGATTTGTTAGCTGTGGTGCAGGAGGAGCAGCAGTGCTTGCCCCACCACCAGCTCAGTGCTGCAGCCTGCACTGGAGCCCCAGACTCTCATTTTCCAAACCACCAGCGGAGGGGAACCCCCGGGGACCTGATGTCATTTCTGAGCAAAAGCAATGGTCAGGCATTCAGGCACTGGGGGAAAAGGACAGAAACAGGATGCTGGTGAATGGGACCTTAAGGTATGCTCTTACCCCACCAGAGCTGGTGGTACCTGCAGGGGCTAACTGCCTGGCCATAATGTCCCAGAGGGCATCATCTATCCATGTCCCAGGGGAGGACAACCAGCCCCCTGCGGTGCCGATGGGCATGCTGCGGGATTGAGCACTGGCCGGCAATGCGCAGCACCTGCTGCTGGCAAGGCTCTGCAGGCTGAGGACAGGCAGAACTCGCCACAGGTGCCAGCCGTGTGGAGGTGACCCCAACCCTGGTGCTGGCACCACTTGCAGAGGCACCGTGTTAAAGGAGGAGGTGGATGGGCTTTGGCAGGGTGAGGCCAGGATGCATCTGTGTCCTTGGGGGGATTTTCACTCCCAAAGCAGGAGGCTGAGCCACTCAGTCACCCTCCAGCCTGTGCCAGGGAGGGAGCACTCAGGCACACCCTGCGCTCAGCTGGGGAGGAAAATGCCCCCAACCCAGAAGGGTCACAGGGTGCTGGCAGCCCAGCATGAGCACAGGGTGCTCCCGGCCATGCCGCAGCTTCCTGGGAAAGCAGCAGTCCCCCCTCCAGCATCCACCCCTTCCTGGGCAGCTGAGGCTGCTGGGGGCCTCAGCTCTGGCACGGGGATACAGGGATGTCGGTCGCTCCCTCCCACAGCTTCCCCTTTTCTCAGAAAGCCTGGAAACCAAAGGTGAAAGAAGTGGGTGGAAACTCTGCACACTGCCGTCCAGGAAGAGAAGTGAGTAAGTCGGCTGCAATATTTAACAGTGCCTCCGGCCCCATGACTCGCAGACTCGCCTCAACGGGAGCCGGAGCTGCTGGGTGAGTGCCGGGGTCATGCTGCTGCTGCGGGAGGGTCTGTGCCGGAGCGGGGGGCCAGTGTGGCTGCTGTGGGGTGATTCCTTTGCTGCTGCTCTCCCCGAGGAGCCACAGCCCGGGCACTGTGGAGGGCAGCTCTCCCCGCGCTGAGCAGCAGGGACACAACTGACATCTCATGGCCGATGGCAACGCGCTCGCTCCTGGCTGCGGGAAGCAGGAAAGGAGGTGCCAGACCCCCTGTGTGGGGCATGAGCATCTTCACTTCTATCCCTGGCTTTTTTGGCAATTTGCAAAATCGGACTCGTTCTGCTAGTATTTTAAAGGGCGGGAGGCATGTAACTGTTCCTGCACACTTCCTGGGAAGACAAAGTGAAACCCCCTGGATTAACACCCCGGCCACCATGTCAGCGTGGTGCCGGTGGCTGCGCAGCACCCACACGACTCTGCTGCTTGGCCCCGGACATGTCCTGGCTAATCCGTAACTCCTGGGGTAATTAGCTGGCAACACCTAAAGGAGGGCACTGCTGCTTTTTTTAACATGTAAAGCAATAAATGGGTACCTGCCGAACACTGGTGGTACCTGGGGGTCCTGGCAAGGCAGCCACATTCCCTCCCAGAGCAACTGCTTGTGCTTTGCCTCCCCCAGGAGTGAAGGAGAGGGGTGAACTGGTGTGGTGCTGCTCTCTGGGTGGTGGGGTTGGCCGTGCATTAGCGTCTGCTTCCCCTTGTCCTCCCATCGCCTCCGACACAGCTTGCCGCGGGGAAGTGCACTCATGCGGCTGTCTCTGCTGTGCTCTGAGGGCCAGGCCAGGCTGCTCAGCATGGGTATTTTGTCTTTGCTGATAGCGTTTTCCCTACGCATTGCAGAGAAAGGAAATGGGGTTTGCAGGGAAGGCAAAGTGTATCTCACACAGCCTCAAGGAGAGGTGGGTGCTGGACACACAGGGCTGGGGGGATGCCTCCCTGGGGTGGCTCTCGCAGCAGCTCAATGCACCCATGGGTGCTGCTGTGGGTCCCCTCCAGGGCCTGGCTGCCCCTGCCTCCCAGCTGGCTGCTTCCAGTCAATGCTGCTGTGAGGCCTTGGAGCCTCCTGCCCCAGGAGCAGGGGCTGTGAGGGGCTGCAGGTTAAGTCTGGGCAACACAGAAACCCCCACAGAAGCAGCGGCAGCAGCAGCAGCAGCAGCGTCCCACTGGGCACCCGCTTGCCTAGGGTATTTCGCTACTCACCAGCATTTTCAGGCTGAGATCAGGAACCTTGAGGAACTCTCAACTTTTTGGCTTCTGTGCTGGAGCCCATCTTTTCCCTGGTACCCACTCCTGGCACATCTGTCAGCTTCAACAAGCTGTCACCTGGCTGCTGGGATCAACACCAGGTTCTCACATCCTGCCCTTTTTCCCAGAGGCAGGACAAGCCCAGGATACCCAGCACCAGAAGGGGATATGTACCAGAACCAGCATGGGGACCCCGCACGTCCCAAGCCAGGCAGAGAGGAGGATTTAAGCAGTGCAGGGTGCCATGGGATCCCGCCTCAGAGTCAGGGGAGGCAGAAGGCAGTGGGGCTACAAACACCCCACCTGCACAGCAGGCAGCTGGGCTGATGCAATCCTCCCTGGGGCTGAGCTCAGGGCTGTATCCCTGACAGGTCCTCAAGAAAACACAGGATCAAGCCAGGGCAGGGCACCTCCACAGCAACAAAATACCCAGCACCTAGATAGCTCCCACATGTCCATTCCTCCCTGCCCTCCCTGGCATTACCCAGCACCCTGCTCCAGTGAAGATCAGGGGCCAGGGATACCCTCAAAGACACAGGGCCAAATCCAGCTCTAGCCCAGCCTGCTGCAGGAACGTGGGGCAAAGCTGGAGATGGGAATGCCAAGGAGCAAAGACAGAGCCCAGAGGTGGAGATGTGCCCAGCACACACAGCACATAGGAACCTGCACGAGCATCCTGAAAACACCATGGAAACACCCACTCTCACAAGAAGGGATGGGTCTGGATGCAGGATGTTGGGTAGAGCCATCCCTTTGCCCACTGTGCAGGAGCAGGGGCCCAGCACTGCTGGAGGGGGGTCACAGCCTCCTGCACCCCGTGGCTGCCTGCAGTGCCATGCCCCAGGGAGACCCCATGTCACTCCCCGCTCCCAGGGCCCCTGGATCCCAGGGGTGCTGTGGATGCCATGTCACGGGGACATTGCTTGCAGGAACAGCCAGGAGTGAAAGAAAAGCATTGGAGCTTGTCCGAGTTTGCATTTTGACCCCTCCTTTCCCAGCCTGGCCCCCGTGGGCTTCCCATCACACCCAGGTCAAACTGCCTCCCGTGCCTTGGTGATGGGGTGCTCCAGTCCCAGCCCCCACAGGCAGGACGCTGAAAGTAGCTTGCTGGAGCTGTCCCTGCCCTGGCCTGGGGAGGGCAAGAGCACAGCAGGACCCATGCCAGGCAACTGCTGAGCTGTCTCATGCAGTCCCCGCACTCACATCACCTCCCTGGGGCCAAAGAGTGAGGGAAGGGGATGACACCCGGAGCACCATCAGGGAGGGTTTCTCAGGGTTGACCCCCATCCTGCTTGCCTGTCTATTTGCTTGAAAGCCTTCCCCTTTCTTTGCAAACCAGCCCACGGAGGAAGATGGGGAGGAAGGCTTTTCCCTCACCTCCACCTTTCAGTTCCTGAAAGCGTTGGTTGCTCGGAGCGGCCAAGGGCTGAAGGTGGGTGGCTGGCACTTTGAACAGCAGTGATACTTCAACTTTTTTGGGGTAAATGGCTTGGAGAGGAGTTGTACAGCTTAAATAATGAAGCACAAAGGATTTTCATGTGTTTAAATAGCTGTAGCATCTCTGGCATGCTGCCTTCCTGCCTTGCTCGCTGGCACAGGTGACTGCCTGCAGAGTGGGGGGAGGAGGAGGAAGGGGGAGATCACCCCACTTTTCTGAGCTCAGGGGGCTCAGAGCTATTGAAACCTCTCTGCCACTCGACAATGGTCTGAAAAACAGCATGGTGCACAGGCAGGTCCCTGAGCCACTTCTTTGATCCTTACCACCTGCTGCAGGGTGGGACAACCCTGGTGTAAGGCTCTGCTTTACACCATCTCCCTCTGATTCTGCCCCTCCAGGTAGCCCCTGCAGCACTCTGCATGTGGTACCCAGCCTGTGCTGGCGCTGGGACCTGCAGCCTGGGACCCTATGGCTTTTGCAACTGGACTTGGCTCCTTTGGGGCACTCATCAGGATGGTGAGTTCACGCTGCCCTGGCTGAACTTGGATTCCCCACAGATGGATTAAAATAGAGCTCCGGGCCAGCTGTTGAGCAATCGTGGAGTTAGCTCCCCGCCAACAGTTGCTCGGTGCTTCCCCCATTGAAATCTTTGCCCGTGCTCCAAAGTGGTGTGTGTCATTTCCCGTCTCTTTTGCTGATCCATCAGAACCAAGGGCTCCCTCCTGCACTGCCCGCATATAGGCAAAGGGCTGTAACCCTCTCCCAGCAGTTACTCCTGCCTGAGCCATCCTGAGCTGCTGTCACCACAAATGTGTCAAGCTATTGCTGAGCCAAAAAAAAGCCTCTTCCTACCTTTCAGCTATCAGCTCAGTTCATGGGTTTGAAAATTAACGTCTCCTGCTGAGGACTGAGGCTGCCCAAATCTGCTGGCAGCAACCTCCACAGCTGCTCACAGGGGTCCCCATGTGTCCCCCAAGTCTGTCCCTCTATGCACGTGAGCTTTGCAGCCCAAACCAGAGGGCGGGGGCAGCGGGCAGCAAAGGGCACATGCGTAGTTGTGGGATGCACCAGCATGTCCCAGCCTGGCCCATACCAAGACTGATCCCTCCCTGGGTCTGCTCTCTGAGCTGCCTGGAAAAGGCCTTGCACTGCTTCATTTTAAGCTGCAGAATTACCCTCTGTCCCTTCCCAGTCCCAAATGGGCAGGGTCCCCTGCACCTCATGGTCCACCTGCAGTACCACCTGCTGCATAAACCATTTCCATCCATCAGCTGGTGCCTCCCAGCTCAAGGGGATCCCACAAGCGCTGGTTTCAGTATGAATGGAGCAGAGGGCTGGTGCCTAGGAGTGTTGGCCTGCTCCTGCAGTGCTGAGCATCCCACCACCACCCCAGCATGACTGCACCCCTTTCTCAGATGCACATGCAGAGGAAGAGCAGTTTAGAGTGAGAGATGTGTTACCACCTGCGCACAGAGCGAATATGTAGGTGGGATTCCCAACACACCTGTGAATACCAGCCCCAACTGGAAGAAATGGTATTTCTCTTACAGCTCCAGCAAGTTTGCAGAGCTCAGGGCTGACCTGAAGCTTTGCAGTGGCTCCAAATGACAGGATGATACGTGGAAGCAGTGGAAAAAAACAGCAGCTGACTTGAGCAAAGTTTCCAAGGAAAGCTGCCACTGTGTGTGCTGCTTCTGGGATGAGAGCAAGAGGTGCCAGAGTCCCCTCCTTGCAGCAGCTCCCAGTTGCAAAAATCTGTGTCAGCTCAGTGCCTGCACTGTGTCAGCGACATGATGAGCTCTGTGCTATTTTTCCCCCCTTGCAGATGGAGCCGGAGCCGGCTGGGGCCAGGGGAAGCTGACTCGCACTGGCTGCTTGGCTCTGAGAACTGAATTCCATAGGCATTAAAGCCTCCAAAAATGCCCTATGGATTCAGTTCTGCAGCTGGGCAGCAAATGATCCTCAAATCTTCAGGAAGAGAATGCAACTGTGAGCTGTTCCTGCATGAACTGTACGAATCTTTGCTCCTGCACAGGGACCAGAGTAAGGATGGAGGTGAGTTATAGCCACCACGGGAAACCCTGTGCCCAGAGCCCTGCCTGAGGCGGTGGTCAATTGTGGCAGGCTTTCTCTCAAGGGGAAAAAAAAGCCCACTACAAAATGTTTTCAGTCTGGAAGTGAAATGGCACAAATAAATATATTTCTACCTCCTGATGTACTGCATGCAATTGTAAGCCTCTGCTAAAATACAGTTTGTCAGAACAACAGCCTGGGTGTGCCCAGCAATCTCCTATTCAGAGTCTGGGCAGCAAAACCAAACAAAACTTTGGAGAAGATAAACAGGACAGGATGAGTAAAGTCAAGGGTTATGCCCGCTCTCTCCCCACAGATGTCCCCAGCAGGGACAGGAATTTGGAGAAAGCTTTTGTGGATGCAACAGGCTCTCTTCCCACCCATCTATTGTATACCTCTAGGAGACCTCGGCTGCTTACCTTGAGTTTCGGTGACATTTTCCACTATAACATGGTACAAAGCTGCCACTAGGAATTTATTGGCTGGAGGAGTGGTATTTAAGATAAACTATTGTGTAAGTCCTAATAATTTATGTAGCATCCAATCATCACTATAGGGCAAACCCTATGCTTCCCCTCACCTTGCCTAGAAGAGCTGGTTTGCACCTGCTCCAGGATCTCACCTAAAGCAGCCCCTTCCCAACACCCTTCCCATGGCAGGTGGCACCTAGCTCTGACAGCCCTGCTGTGCCCTGCACCAGCTGTAGGGGATGGGGAAGAAACTCCTTCCAGCACCTCATCAGAGCACTGCACTGTCTACATAAGGGTCCAGTGCATGAACCTCAGGTTCACTGCATAAGCCACTGCCCGTAGGAGCAGCTCCTGCTGGAAGGGCAGGGAGGGCAAATGCCAGTGCTGCAGCAAGGCTGCCACAGACCAGGACAGCAAACGTCTATCTAACTGCACATCTCTACCTGGGCAGGATGCCCTGCTTAGACAAGGAAAAATAAGAAAAGACAGGAATCCCTGCATTTTTCCTGTACTGGGTAACCAAAGGCATACCTGATTAGCCACTGGTCATTAGTGAAGGCCTTTTCTGCTCCATACAGTACATCCCACAACCACAGCTTGCAACACAGTCAAAGAGCATCAGCTTGGTCTGAGGCTTCTGCAGCAGTTTTTCTGGTTCAACCCTCCTGCAGCTTTATTTGGCAACAGAGTTAACCCATTTCCAAGAAGCTGATTGTGGAAGGGGAAATCCAGATAGTTGCTGAGACACTCCAGCAATTGCTTAAACAAAAATTGTTGCATTAGTTAAAAAAACCAAATCCACTTGCTTTGACTTTATAGCAATTCAGAACCACCAAGAGCCTCCAAGTTCACCTTCGCAGGCCCTCTCCATTATTAGACAGATTGGGAACATAGAGTTCCCTCCTGCATTAGAAGGCCTTTCTCCCATGTGGCATAGCGGGGGTGGTGGTGGTGGTGCTATGGGGGAACAGAGCAGGTCCCCTATTTCTCTTGGATGCTCAGAAAGTCCTTGCTGGTCTGCAAAGAGGAAGCCGTCAGGCAACAAACTGGAACAAGACAGGGTACTGCCAAGCAGAGCAAGCAGAATAACCCACCATGGCTGGGCAAGAGCCATGTCAGAAGTCATACCTAACTTTGCAAAAAGGTGTCAGATCAGGTTTCAGGTTGTTCCCAGGAGACATTGCTGTCAGGTAATTAAAAAACAAATACAAGCATTTGCATTTGGGGTTTTTTTTTATTATTTATAATCATTTAAAAGAAAGACAAGTTTGCAAGCAGGTCAGACCCAGCCCCTCACAACCCTCCAGGTTTCCAGCACAACTCTGAAGTCCACCCTTCCAAGAGACCAAGCAGTGGCAGTACTGTGCTTCAAGCACTTCCAGTAACTTTGCCAGAGAGCCAGCACCTCCAACCAGAGCTGAGTCAGACCCAGAACAGGGCTTCAATCAGCAATTTCAACAAGGACATGTGGCCAGAAGAACTGAACACCAGGCTACCCAGTGTAAGAGGATGGGAACACCAGGATCTTCTGCCAGCACATAGGGAAGTCCTGTGTACAGGCATCACACAGTGGTTAAGCACAACAGTATGGTCATAAACAGCAGGGACAAGATATGCAGACAATCGCTCTTTACAGTGTTCAAGAACCCCTCTCTCCTCTGGGACCTGTACTGCCCCCAGCCTGGAGGAAATCCCACTTTAGTCTCCTTAATTGAGTGCCAGGAAGGGAGCCAGCTTCCAGGACCTTCCCTTGGACAGGGTAGGTAGAGGCCCATCTTCTCTAATCAAGGGCAGCTGCCTGAAAATCCCCCCACCAGACTGTGACCACTCAACCAAACCAATGGAAATCAAATGTTCATTTCAAAACCAGAACCAAAGAGCTGATCCGATAGACAGCCAAGTGCCTTGTGGTTTCTTCACAGGATGTGCATTGTGCATCAAATAGGGTAAAGTTGCTGTAAGCTTGTGGAGGATGGTGATCAATTAGAAGCTAACAGGAATGGTGGCATCCATTGTTTATGCTACTTTCCAGCTGTACCAAGAACAGCTGCCAATGGGCTCCCACAAGGGCTCTGGACCGTCTGTCCATTGGGTGATTGACTACATCAACGTCTCAGTTTCTTCTTCTTCTTACGGTTCCGGTCCTCACTGCTATTATCATCTGCTTCGCTGGCACTGGGGGTCAGAGCTGGCTGGATGACTTTTTCCACTACATATTCCTGCTCTCCTACCTTGGGGTCTCCCTTAACCAAGAACTCCCCTTTCCGGTAGGTTATGGAGACACTGGTCCGTGGATAGGTGCCATAAACCCTCCGGAGATCATCTTTTACAAATTCTGGGAGGTCTTTCCTTGGTCCAAACACCTTTCCTAGCTTCCCCCACTGTAGCTCCCCTCTCATCGTGAAGCCTTCTGGCCACGTGTCTCGATACTGATCTGGCCTCTGGTAGGCAACATAGGGATTATAGTTTGCACAGGGATTATAGAAAGGGATGGGGACCATGGGAGGTGAGTGCCAGGTGTAGTATGGACGGAAGTAGGGATTAGATGCACTGTAGAGATGGTGATACTCCACCTGACCTCCCACATAGTCAGGGTAGCTGTTCCGGTCCACCACCAAGGCGATAGGTCGGCTGTAGAAATTGTGCATGTGGATGGGAGGGAACATCATGGAGCCGGTCACATCTTCTGCTCTCCCAGTCCGCAGCGGTGGGTAGGTGCAGACAGAAGGTGGGATCATGGCTGGGTAATACTCCCGTGGCACAAAGCCAGACTGGTACATGGTACAGGAGCTGGGGTTTCACATAAAGGACGTTTCTCCAGAGTGGTTGCTGAGTCTCAAAAGCTGTGAGGGCAAGAGGGAAAGAAAAAATTTACATTGGTTATACACATTCCAGAGCCAGGTTGAATAAGGAGATAGGCCTAGCACTGTAAGCTAGCTACCAACCAATTAACAGTAGGAGCTCCCTACAGCTTGCAGGGGCAGGAACATGCCAAGAACAAGCAGAGCTACATTGCCAGTAACTGCCTTTTAGCTGCTCAGCAAGACCCATCATTTAACCCACCCAGATCTCAGAGTTAGAAGGATGAAAACAAGCTGGCATAAAAACACCACTGAGGGCAGAAGAGGTGGCCTCACATCCTCATGACATGTCTTTGTGCTGCTGAGAGGCAGCAAGACAGACTGCAAAAAGCTAGAGACCCTTGAGCAGGCATAAAAATGGGAAAGGCAAGCACAAGTGAAAAAAGCCCAAAAATAAAGCAGGCAAAGAAAGAGGACACAGCCCAGCTCTGCTGCAATTATTTCAGCTGCCATTCTGCCCAGACAAGGAGATAAATAAAATTAAAAAATAATCTTTAACTGTCCTTGACTCTCCCCATGCTCCTAAAGCCCTGCTTCTACTCTGAGAAGCAAACAAGAGCTGTGCCTACTGTTTTTCTAGAGCAAGATCCAGGCACATCTACATTTCCTCTGATGAGTTCTCATGTAAATGCATCTCGTTTTGGTCTCACTAGTTACCATTCATACTTAAGCATGCATTTACCTTGAGCAACTTTGACCTACAGCTGAATTTGTTGCTAGCCTGCTCTCACCAGATGATCCAAGCATACTCCAGGGCATTAAGCTATGTCCTACCATGACTCATTATCATCTCCCCAAGGGCAGGAAAGGAAGCTGTACATAGCATGAGCTTTTAAAAAAGTTTACTACCAGAGACAGGAAAAGACCACGCACAGAGAACTAAAGGCAGCAAGTTTTTTGGGTTTGGTTCCCACCCCTAACTTCAGATCCTGTAGGCTCTTTTTGCTTCAGCCTTAAATACTGAGTTGCCTCTCACACAAGTCTTGATCAAGAAGATGAAATTCTTCCCTCAGTTCAGTGCTTTCCTCCAGCTTAACAGGAAATTTGGCAGTCTCCAAAAAACTTGCCTGTCACAAGCAATGCTGGGTACTACACAATGGAGGTTTTTACTTTTTTCAGCCAGCACAAGTTGTTCCTGTCCCTTGAGGTTTGTAATCTGCACTAGGTCAAGCCTGCTTTTGCCATGGGTGCAGAGCTAGAAGTCTACCCCCTGCACAGGTGAACAGCACTAGAGTATTTAGGCAATACCAAGCAGTACCCTTAAACAAGACTTGCAACCTAGGAGCCAAAGCCCATCATAACCATCACCTCCACAAACAGGAGGGAAAAAAAAGTTCACAACCTACTTCACTTAAAGCCATTACAAAAAAGGCTTGAACAGCTTCAAGCAAAATAAAGCAAGCAAGCTTGAATAGGTTTGACTGAGGTCTCCCCAGCTCACTAGCAGCTGGGGAGGAGAGAGCAGGCACCGTGCCATTTCCTGCATTTAGCCCAGCTTACAATGTACAGCATAGCTCTCAGGCACTCACCAGGCAAGGTCAGGGCTGGATGCCTCTCTGGGCCCAAGAGCTCCTAAACGTATCTTCCCAAGTTTGCCTGACCACTAAAGAGATTTAGAGCTGAGCCCCCTGCAGCGAGGGGCACCACTGAATCCCATTTAAGCATACTTCATTAGACCTTTATTGAAAGGACACAAAAAGCTAGTTCCCAAACACTCTGCCTGCCTAACTTGCTCAGAACCACCACAAAAATCCAGAGGGGTATTATGTATCAATGGCAGCATGAGGTGGGCAAATGGAATAAATAGACTAGTTTTTAAGAAGAGGCTCAGTGCCTGTCTTAATCCACTTCAGCCCTGCATCCCTATTGAGATCCACAGGATCATTTCCATGGATCCTTTGTGTTTCAGAGTAAGTGGTCTGCACAGAGAGCATGCAGCTGTTGCATCCATTGAGCAAAACAAAGCAAGCCCAGCTTTTACCTCTCCTGCTGCATCGGTGTGCTGCTTCATGCCAGTTTAGGACAGCTCTGGAGAAGCTGTTATCTAGTTGATGACCAGCCCTTACGCAAAAGCTACAGATGGCCAACCCATCTACTATTCACTGTAGCACCCTGCATTTCAGCTGGCAGCATCAGTGCTCCCAACTCTTCCCTGTAGAGGGAAGGTTGCAGAAGGGGCAATAGGCTGTCTCAATCACTCAGGTTTTAGCACTGAGGCAGCCTGAGCAGAGCTATTAATTGCTTTGATTTTGTACTGGAGGAAGATAAGGGGAACAAGCTGGTGGCTCAGCCAGGCAGGATGGCCCAGAAGAGGAAGCAAACTGAAAAGATAGCGGGGGGGGGG
>JAVJGI010000065.1:23760105-23801928 GCA_035590275.1 Ibycter americanus | reverse complement strand
GGGCGGTGACAGACACAGAGGGACAGGACAAGACACTGATTAAGCAGGGCTGGGAGCACTCCAGGGCAACATTGTCACACACACAACCACAGAAGTGAAGACATTTCCCTGGAAGCAGATCACCCGGGAGGAGGGCATTGACAGATGACACAGTGTAGACAATACTTGACAGCCCAGGAGGAAGCTGGCAGTCCCAGCACGGTAAGCCTTGGCTTGGTGGCTGGGCTCTGACTGGCTTTGCCTTTCCTGGGCTCTGCTGCATAGCTGCCTGGTGCTGCCCTGTCCCTGCCGGCTTCCCAGCATAGAGCTCTCCCCCTGTGCCTGAGCACCAGAGCTCTCAGGATTGCCCTGACATTGGCTTACCTTCACAAGTACAAGGGGCTGAACCCCAGCTCCTGGCTTGCAAGGCACTATGCTGCTCTGAATCATCAGGTGTGTTGCAACAAGGGTTTGCTATGCAGGAGTCACAAGGCTCCTGCCCTGCCCCTCCAGAGCTGCAGCCTTGTGTGCACTCCCAGGGGCTGACAACATGGTTCACACCAACATCACACCAGTGCTTGTTGTTCACATTGACCTTCGGGCTACTTCGACTTCCAGAGGCAGGTGTTGGGAGACCACAGCTGGAACAAAGCCCTAGCTCAGCTCTACAGAGTCTAGTCAGAGTGTAACAAATACATGTCTACAGCGGAAAGGGTTTTGAGAGCATTAGTACCAGCTTGCCTGATCCTGTCAGGCTTACTGGGAAGTGAGAATGGGCAGTGCTTCAGGGAAAACCAGGTTTGCCAGGAGGGTGATCTTCTGTTAGGCTGATGGCTGGAAAGCATCAAAAGCCAGATGCTTAAGAAAACCAACCCCCAAACATCAACATTACCTAGCGATACCCCTTGAGGAAAGGGTCCAACCCCATCTCTTCTCCCTTTCTTCTTCACCAGCTCCTAATTCTCATTTCTCCAGTGCCAGCAGCCAGAAGCTGCCCTGACTTTGGAGGTAAACATCCAACTTTTTGGAGCCTCCAGCTCCCCATGAGCAACTGTAGGACTAGAAGCAGAGAGGGGATTGTGGATGACCTGTCTCTTCAGGCTACCATCCACTTTCTTCCCTTGCTCCAGTTTCAAGCTCTGCTATATCATGGGGGAAAAATCACCATATCTGTTGCTTGGCACCTGGATGTCCTGAGCAGGAAAGGGCAAAAGAGTCCTTAAAGCTTGAGCTGAGCTCTGATAAATGCCTCCCTTATTCTGAGAACCACTGACAGCCATCAATATACACCAGCTTGTTGGTGGCACAGACTGGAAGGGTGGATGGGTAGGCACCATGCTGTGCCTGGGAGCCAAGCCTTCCTAGCCAGGGCACTGGTTGCTCCCAGCTGGCGACTACAGCTCCAAGTGATCAACTCAGTAAGAAAGGCCACAGCAAGAAACAAGCCAGGCTCTCCCTTCAAGCCTTCCCAGCAGTTTTGACCTTGCTGAAAAAGGGTTCAACTACTTGGTTGGGGCTGAATGAGAAAGCAGGCACACACAAAAAAAAAAAAAAAAAAAAAGAAAAATGCTCACAAGAAGGTCACAGCCAGCTGAAATGACATAGTCATCTCTGCTTGGTGAGAACGTGATACCGCAGAATCTTCTGAGGCTTGCCAGAGCCTACTCTAGCAATTCCCTCACCTACTGCTCAGCCATCTGGCAGGGCTTCTCTCTCCTCACACATCTTGGTGCAGGTCGAGGAGACTGACACCACAGCTCCAAAAATACTTGATCTGCAGACCAAAGCGTGCTTCAGTGCCAGCTGACCCAGACAGAGTTGCTATGGAGCAATCAAGCAACGTTTGCAATACAAAACCAGAGAGTACACTTGATAGCTCAAGTATAGAAAAGATCCTGTTTCACCACTATTATGCAGTTACTACAGGTGATGAATCCACCACTAGTTAATACAGAAATGCCCAAGACTGGTAGGACTTTTTAGCATCTAAAGCAGCAATCAACTTCCCGGCATTACAGAAGAACATGGTTTTGCTGCACATGTCTCAGAGATGTAGAGCTTTACTGTCACACAAGCTAGCTTAGCATTTGGGGAGCTTTCTGTTCAGCTACTCATGGAGCACAAAAACCACTGTGAGCTGCAGAAAACAGAGGGAAGTGTAAATATTCAAGTCCATGCCAGACTGCACATCCTCTATGAGAGATTTTAAAGTGAGCCTGACTATAGCATGGGCACAGACCAACATACAAGGTGTGCCACAGTATCCAACATGCAAAACATCATACAAGTATCTCTGATGTATCTGCATAGGTATCCAGACATACCTATCTTGGTTTCACCAAGACCAACAGTTCCAGGAGTGTCACCAAGCCTGTCCACCTGAAACAGCAACCAAAGTTAGCTGGGTCCTCAGGTCAGGCTGGCAGTTTGAACAGGTTTAGATGCTTCCTCAGGGAGCATACTGAAAGCCAACACAACACAACCAACAGGAGAGAACATGGTTGAGACAGAGCAAAATAGATGTCCAAGACTATTCTTGACTTATGCCATTTCCCCATGCTCAGCTCCCAAACAAAGAGAATGGGGAGATCCCATTAAGTTACCTTTTCCTCTCCACTGTTCCAGCACCCAAACTTTCAGACTCTTCTTTCTGGCTTTCTTCCTGCCCTGTTCTTCTCCCCAGCCCACAAAAACCACAGATCTGTTGCCATTGCTCTGTAGCAACTCCCAGAGGTACAGGGATGAATGCTGCAAAAGCAGTATTTTCCCCTAAACAAGGGGATGAAGAAGTCATGAGTTATTTCCAGTTAGTCTCCCCATTTTGAGCAGACACTGCAAAATTATTGCCATCTGACAAAGCCTTGGCAAAGGCCTCCCTTGGAAAAAAACCAAAACTTCAAGGACTCTTCTCGAAGTGAGAAGTTAAAACTGAACATACTCATCAAGCTAACGTTTGTCTTCCACAGCTCTTTTGTCAGAGTGCCACATGGTTATGCTTCTTGGGGAGGTGGGAGAGCAGCACAACACAATAGCTTTGATCCTCTGCCACCAGTACTGATCCTCAGGACAGTGGCACTTGGCTGCCTTCCTAAAGGGGATGCTTTTACTCAGCCAGACGAGCCTGGCAACAACACAGGAATTCAAGGAAGTGCAATAGCTCATTACAAGCTGGATCCTTTCAGGCCTTAATTTTTATCTAGGGGAACAGATTCTTGCTTAATCATGGAAGCACTTTTGGATTTTGCACACACACACCCCACCTACACACACACATCCCGAGATAAAACAGCACCGTGGATTTTTGCTGTACTCTCCAAGAAGAGAGCAAACCCACACTGTCCCAGCAAAGCAGTCCAAGGAGTGTTAAATACTTCCACAAGAGGTTACTACATCATGCCTTGTACAAGGTGCCACAAGGCAGTAGCCAAATAACAGTAGTACAGACCAGGACTGCAGAGAACAGGTCCAGCTGCCCATTTGCTGCGCAAAGCCCACTACAACCTGAGGGGAGGCTTGACTTCTTGGAAGAGACAAGCTCTCATGGGATCTAAAAAGGGAGAAAGATGTTGTGTGGTGGGCTGAGGTGAAGTGGGGCCATTTTTGCCCCACTGCTGCTCACCCACTGCACCCCGTGAATTCTCCAGCAGCACAGAACACAGTGTGGATGAGGGCAGCACAGTGGGCCAGCTCAGGAGGAGCTCTCCTGCTTCAGTCTTGAGCCCTGAGTGTCACCATGATCATCAATTTCTGCATGCAATTAGTTTTCTGTAAAGCCACAGTGCACAGAGTGCCATTACCTGCTTCCTGCAGGCAGAGCTGGCACTGCATACTGGGAGCTGGACAGCTATTACATATCAGTGTCTCCTTACACTGATCCTCTCTTAGGTCCCTCTAGACGGAAAGTTTGGTGAGGCAGAGTATGCAGTCTCTGCTTCTCAGAAAGGGGTGAGGCTATTTGCCATGCTCCCTTGTGCTGTCTAGCAGTATAAAGGAAGATAACCCATACTGAAAGATGCTTGAAAAGAGTCATGAGAAAGAAAAGAGCTTTGCAGAGAAGGGTACTTTGAATGAAAGCTTAATGACTCTCCATAGAGTGGTAAAGCTACAAGGTGGAAAGGGTTTGAGAGAGATTAGTAGGAACAGGAGAAACCCACCAACCCTGACAGTTTTGTATGTTTTCAGTAAAAGGTAAATACAAAAGCTATTTTGGTGGGATCAAAGAAAGCAGCAGCACAGGGCAGGAGCAGACAGATAGAGATGGCTGTGGGCCACCCTACTTGCCCCTGGGGTGCAGAGCTGGACAGAAGCAGTAGCTGAGGGGTTACACCCTCACCTTGGCAGCAGGACAAGCAGCTCAGGTTTCCAGACTGGACCAGTTCCTTCACCCACTAATCTCTGAATCTGTCTAACAAAAAACTTAGCTTTGTGAACACAGTTGAGGAGCCTGGAACAGCCCTGAGTGGCAGGGCACCAGTATGTAGGCTTTGCAGAGTGCAAAAAATGCTGGTCTACAAGGCTCTTCAGCCAGGAAGAAGGGTGTTTGTAGCACTCAATGTGCCAGAGGAGCAACTGGCACTGGAGGAAGGCCTGCAAGCATCCCCCTTCCCTTCCCACACCACTCACCCAGTCTGAGGAGCTCCCCCAGCAATACTGGGGATCTGACCCTTCTTCTGCCCACATCACAGAAGGGACCTTTCCATCAGCAGCTACTTCACTGTTCACATTCTTACAGCTGCCTAAGCCAAGTGAAAAGATACCATGGGCACAGCTGATACCAGAGCTCCTTTTGGGATGGCCAGCCTAGAGGACCTCAGACACACCAACTCCCTCTCCACAGGGAGAACAAGCTGCCACCTTGATGAGAGGGCATTCATACAAAACATACTGCACTTGATGCCCCCCTCCAAGACGTGGGCTCAGAATTACTCCCAGCTCTTGCACCATGAACAACCCCTTCAAGCTCAGCCAAGAGAGAAGATTTAGTTTCTTAAGTTAGAAGACCCTAATCCTCATCCTTCTCCCTCTGAACTCTACTGTTACTAGTGCATCATGAAGAAAAGAGCTCCAGCTGGCACTGGTAACTGCAGAAGTAGCAGTTAATGCTTATTACAGTCAGTCATCCCTTATATAGGCCCTCTAAAGAGGGAGTAGATCAGTTTCAGCTATTCAAAGCAACATTCCCAGAAAGCACTGAAATCTAGCATGGGTCTGGCATTTATTTCTGAGGTCTGTTCAAAGCCCAGACTCTGGTATGAGGTCAAAACACCAGGAAAAGCCCTAGCCATTGCAAAGCAAGCCTTTACTTGACTCCGATGATCTAAAAATCACCCCTTTGCATAACTGTTCAAAGAGTGGTCAAAATACAACTCAGTGCTGACAGAGAGGTTTGGCACAGCCACTCCTACTCTTGCTGCAGCTGCTGGATAACACAGCAGGTCTGAAACAGCTGCACTGCCAAGAATAAAACGTGGTGAGTGTTACCACAGGGACACTGCATCAGCAGGAAAGGCTTTGGAAACCACCCCTGCCTGTTGCCAAGGCAATCCTGACACTGTCACCTCTTCAGCCTCTCCCTGTCTGCTGCACCAGGATCTAGATTTTGGACACACTCCAAGCTTTCTCCTTTCTTGATATGCCCTCCTTTCAGCATAGCCTAACTTCTGCGTTATTAAAGCTCCCACCATCAGTCTTTTGTTCCTAGCAACCACTGTAGGCACCCTTTGCATCAGAACCTCACCAGAGGTTCAAGTCTGTGCCTCATGTCTCAGGATCCCAGTCAGCCCCACCAAAAGCCACCACCTTTTTCCTCGTCTAAACCCTTTCCCAGACACAGCTCTATACCTAGGCACTACTTTTTTCTTTAATCAAGTATATTTTAATCTGCACTTCATAGCATTCAGAGTCCCAAGGATCCCCTCTGTGTTCAAACACAGCCTGCACAAACAGACCCACTCCTCCTCTCACTTAATGGTTCATCTGATATCCATCGCCTCCATCCACACACACTCTTCTTTAAAGAGATCTCAGTATCAGTTATCTCAAGCTTCCAAATAGGAGATACCAGACCAGCCCCCAGCTGTCACTTCCCCCACCCAGCTGCTCCCCTTCAGATTGCAGTCTTGAGACAACCAACTCAGACTAACCTTTATCAATCAATCACACCAATAGGTCAACTGAATGATCAATAACCTCATTAACACAGCACTAGTATCTCATAGTTATTTATATCATTTCGCACACAACTATGAAACTACTAATCAAGTCTTATGAACCACACAAAACTGCTTTGAGTTACAGGTGTGTCACCCTTCCTTCCCACACCACTTAGTACTAGGGTGCAAGTTTATCCCTCTTTGCTCTGCCCTCCCACACCAAGTCTTTCCAACATAGACCTGATGAAGAGTCCAGCAGGTTGTCCACAGAGCATCATTCCAGCATCCCAGCGGATCCGGGTCCTCAGGCTTCACTACCATCAGTGGATGTCTGCACTCCTGCAGTCAGCTGCTCCCACTTTCATTTGTCTCATTTTGTATCTTATTCTTTCATTTCAGGATGCACTTTTTTGCCATGCTCATGTCTCCCTTCCTCCAGTCTCCTCCCAAATAGACAATCCACCTCTAATTACTTCTTCCCTATTGGTCTCAGTTTTGCTACATCCATAACAAAGCCTGGTGTTTCTGATATCATTACCTAGGCAATCTCAGTCGTACCTGTTACTACTGTTATGGCACAGATAGCCTTGCAAGGTTCTACCTGCAAGAGTTGCTTCAGACACCCCCATAATTATCTGGTTCCTCCTGGTTATACGTTGCTTACTTCACACACTCCAAGACAAAACAGTCTGCTTTAGCCTTGATTCCTCTGCCTAGCTCTAGTTACCTACAGGCACTTTCTTATCTTGCACACAGTTTGCACATGGCAGAGCAACATGTTTTGCACGCTGTTTTTGTGCTTTCACAGCATCCCACTCTCTCAGCTGCTTGAATAGAAGTCTTTGCCCTTGAAGTGCTCTTGGGAGAGTCTCCTGATATTCTGCAAAGGTCTCAGCTGATTACATAGCCTAGTTTCCACAGGGACTTCATGCCCACAGTGGGTTTGCTCTGTTGACACACACTAGCATCCAATGTTGCAGCAAACGTTTGCATTTTAACTACATTTGTATCCCATTCCTGTGCATTCTGCATCAAGGATGTATGTTTAGAAGTGAGGAAGGCATAACTTCTTACACACTTCCCATGGGATCAACACTCCAAACAGTGGGACAGGGTGGGAAAGAGATTATCCAGACTTTGGGGTTATATTATATATCATCCCTTTAGTGTATAAAAACGTTTTCTGTTACAACAGCAGTACGCACTATTTCTAGCTTAATTTCAAACATCTAAGCTAGAATTACCCATGGAAATACTGCTTTTGTTGCATCCCTCAAGGCAAACCGCTGCAGCATCTGCTGATGTACAACTCTGTAATAAGTTAAAAAAAAAAAAAAAAAATCGAACTACCTTCTGTTATGGTCTTTAGACAATACAGAACATCGTTCACAAGTAACATTATAAATTTTTCTTTATAAATGGGAATCAAAAGGCAATCTTGTATTTCCAAGAACACAATCACTCAGAGAAGCCTTTCTATGCCATTTTTTTCCCAACTGAAGTGTTTAAAACCTATCATCACACAACAATAACAATTTACATTAGTATCTCTCACAAGCAGGTGATGCTAGGAAAAAGTTACAGGCTAGAGTGCTGACATGAATTAACAGTGCAACTGAGTGATGCTGTTATACATGGACTCACATCTATTACATAAAGCAACAGATATGCCAGGGTGAAGGAGGCACCACCTCCAGAGAGATTTAAGCACCGGTGTTTTCAAAAATCCAAACAGAGTGCAAAACACCTCAGTTGTACGTTGCTACTACAAACGTTTAAGCTAGCACTAGTATCGGTTTGCCACTGTAACTAGTAAAACATTACAACATAACTGGTCTTTAGTTATAAGTGCAGAAAACAGAGACAGAAATTTGTTTAGTGTGCATGTACTCACATCCCAAGAAAAGCCAACCAAGACGATGCCTTCGCTTAACTGAGGAGCAAGAAGCAGTAGGATACACAACATGATCTTAAGAAGGTCACTTGCTTTCTACAGTTTCTTTTTACCGATGTATCTTGGTGACAGAGGCAGAGCTAGGAGTTGCACTAAGATACCAAATCACACCTTGCAGAGGCTTTCCTGTAGTAACCAGGGCTGCAGTTACCTGTCTGAACATGCCCTTATAGTTAAGAAAAACAACAGGCAGCTCATTCTTTCAGCAATTACATTACATGTTCAAACAGGGAACTTTAAGTCCAGCTGACTACAGACAAGAATACTAAAGCCAGTAAGAGGTCCATGTCTTAGCTAGTCAGATGCCTTATAGAGAAAAAATAGAACTTGAACATAAAAACTCAGGCATCGCAAGGACAAAGGGCACGGGTAAAAGAACAGCTGAAGCCAGACCAGAAAAAACTCAAAAACACTCACCAAAACTTCAGGTTCTTTCTCAAAGCAGCAAAACACTATTAGTAACACTCAAAGAAAACCTGTAAACTTTAAAGTAGCAGACCAAATAGCGCAGAAAAGATCCCACCACAGAGTACTTTAGAAATAAACCCTACTACTTCTTCATTTTAGTCCCCCAAGCCCCTTGCTTACACTCAGCTACAGACAGCAAAGCTGGTATTTGTTGCTCATTTAGTAGGTTGTACTTAAGAAGCCATACAAATGGCTCCCATCAGCATTACCTTATTGTAAACACCTGCACTGTTGCAGGCCTTTACAGATACAAATCCCCACCCAGGTTTAAAATGGGTGACTGGGTCTGCAAGGTCGGCTCATCATTGCTCAGCACAGCTGCTGCAGCAGAGCAGGCTCCTTAGGGATGCTTAATGCTTTGCTCTGCTGCAGGTGATTTCAATCGCTGATGCTAAATACCTACAAATCACTCTTTAATTATAAAACCTGTTCTACGGATTTATAAAAATGACTGGTGTAGGAAGCTACTAGTAAGTCTAATACACAAAAACATGAGGAGGTAGTACTGATACCGAAAAATTAGAGACAAAACTCTCTAATACCCAGTTAGAAGTGTTAGAATGCAGGCATTCTTTATTTTCAGTGCTGGATGCGCAGAGGCTAAGTTCTGTCCAATGTGCATACCGGCTTTGTTCATTGTTTATCTTTATGTGGTCAATCTATACATATTAATGACATTTCTGAGAAACTATTAGCATATGATTACAGTTCCATGAACTACGTATCATATCTACACTCTTGCTATGCATTTGTGGGCTAACCTGTCAGGGGTCCTCTGGCGGTCATTTGTGATATCTTCATCATCTTCCTCTTCTCATGCTTTTCATGACCTTCTTCTGGCTTTGTTTCAGCACTCTTGGCTGGTGTCTTGGTTTCAGACAGGTTCTTATCTATTTAGTAGCTAAACTATACAATGTAGCATTCTACTAGTAGCTAAACTACATAATACAGCCTCTTACAGCTGGGCCATGTCATGGATACATAGTTGCAATGTTTACAGTTAAGCACACTGGTAAAATTCCTCCAGTATCAGTAGGATGGAATGATCCTTTTCTGAACAGAGCATTTGGCTTTTGCCTCAGTTTTCCCTGGTGAAGTTTGTGAATACTTGGATGGGAACAACTGTTGTGGTAAGAGGTGGAAAGTGATGAATATGCTGAAAGCAGGAGTTATATCTTTAAGAGAAAGGTTCAAAGAGCCACCTTAAAGGACAACAACAGTCTCTATTTTTGAACTATATGGAATGTAATGTAAACAAATCCAGGGAGAAAAGCATAAGTAGCTGATGACTAAGGCCAGAGACAAGCAGGGCATTTGATGGATTAGGGAGAAGGCTACCTGCCCCCTGAGTTGCGACATTCATCGTTTTGCTCCCACTTAGTCATTTTGCAGCTTGGCACAACGCTCTTTTGAGGCTCCCTCGGCGCCCTTCGAGGTGTTTAAGGTGAAAAGGCGCCGCAAGCCCAGCGCCCAGCCGCCTCCCCCGGCTGGCACCTCGGGCTCCGCAGCACCGCTCTCCTCCGGCCCCACGATGCCGGGGAGAGGGCTGGCAGGCCCCACAGCAGCCTGCCCAGTGGGGGGCACCTTCGCTGCCCGCCTTGGCACGGGTGGCGAGGGCCCGGCCTGGCCCGGCCTCCATGTTTGCGCCGCCGGCTGCCCCGGGCCCGGCAACGTTCCCATGGCGACGAGCGCCCGGCGAGGCGCATGGATCATAGAGAAGCCGGCCCACTCCGCTAGAAGGGCCGCGGGGAGCCCGCCCCTGCCGCGGCGGCTGGTCGCTGGGGGCGGGGCTCATGCAAATGAGGCGGCCGAGGGCGCCGGCGCGGCGTTCAGCTGCTTCCCTCCGAGGTGACCTCACACGAGATGGCGGCCGGGAGGGGGCGGCTTCTCTTGCCAGGACGCAAGATGGCTGCGGGCCGGCGCCGGCCGCGGGGCGGGGTCGCGAGGCCACTAGGTGCGCGTGCGCAGACGTGCCGTTCGGCGGCGGAGCGGCGAGGGCAGCGCCGGTAACGGACGCAGGGAGGAGGCGCTGAGGGGACGGGTGGGGCGCGGTGCCTCCGCCGCCCCAGTGCTGGCCCGGGTTTGTGTCCCTGCCTGCAGTGGGGCCTCCTGCGCCGGATAGGGCAGCCCCCCCGTTAGCGCAGTGGGGCCGTCCGGGTGGGGTGGAAGAGCCCCCCCGTCAGCGCAGTGGGGCCGTCCGGGTGGGGTGAGGATTCCGCCCCCGCAGCGTGGGCCGCCCGTGCGGGGTTCCCCCCCTCCGGCATTGGTAGAGCTCTGGCGTGTGGCTCCCCCCGTTACTCCGGACGGTCCCACGCGGCCCCGGGGGGTGCCATCCCTCCCTCCTTCTCTGCTGTCACTGCCCGGGAGCCGGGGCCTCTGCTTCTCTCCCCCGCTCTGGAGCCGGTCGGGGTCTGGCTCCCACCCCCTCGCAGGGTCCCGGCGCGGAGAAGAGGCCCTGGTATTGCCCCACCCTGCGCGGAGGTGTGGAGCGGGGCTGTGGTCGCCATGTCCCTGTCACACCTTCCCCTCATCTGACAGCACAACCCCAAACAGGCCCTCCACCGCCGTGGAGCCGGAGTGGGAGCCCACCGCGAAAGGATGGCAGTGCCCCTGCCTGCCTGCCCCTTGCTCTGCCGGGGCTGTTAGGCCTCCCCTTAACGCGGAGGGACCCTGGGGATGGGGGTGGCACCTCTGCTTGGGCTTGTCCTCACAGCGGCCCACCTCTGGCCTCGCTTGGCAGGCATGGCCTGGCTCCCTGTGTGCCTTCCTGCACACGGGGCGCCAGGTGCTCTAGGTGCGACCTAGTGCTGTGTTTTCCAAGCTGAAATGTCGCAGGGCTCTCTGGTGGCCTTGGCAGCAGGGCTTCCTTCAGCCCTTTGGTTAGCAGCGTGTGGACTTGTGGCTGAAGCTGTGGCACTGGGGAGACTCTGGCTTTGAAAGGTTTGTAGGTGAAAAGTCTCCCTGGTGAGGAGATGGAGAGGTGTAGGGAAACTCCTGGTTGCTGTACTTTGGCAGAGTAGTAAGTGTTTCTTGCCGGGTGCTTCCTGCTAAGTCTGAACAAGAACAGGCAGTATCTGTGTAGTAATCCCACCTTCTAGCTTCTGTGGTTCCACTCTTGATGGTTGTTTTCAATAAGGGTTTCATATACACTTCCAAATTTGTAATGTGAGGCCAGAGTTACCTAGCAATGGTTCCCATACCAGGGCTGTGAAGTCCGCTAAGGATTAGAGCTTATATTGACAGTAGCGTCATGGGGACCCAGTTTTTCAATATATCTAACACACTTTACTTACACTGTAAAATGATGAATTCTTTAGAAAAGGGGTGTCACGTGCTGTTAAGTTAAATGCCTTACCAAGTTCCAAGACTATGAGATCTGCCCAGTTACCTCTATTAACAAACCTTGTAATCTCATTAGGGAATGAGATCTGATTTAACAAGATTGCTCAGCTGGAACACAGCTCCACAGAAACTACCAGCTGGTTCAAGATGTTAATTGCTGTCTATGTGGCAGTTCTGTTTATGTGTGTGAACTCTGCAGGAGTGACAGAAGCACCTTATGGAAGCATCTGATTGCCTGTAATAAGAAAGGTGTTACCAAACCTCTCATAATACCGAGACATCTGCGATTGTTGAATTGGTAAACAGTACCAGGAAACGCCCTCATGGCCTCCTCAAAGTGGCGTGTTTCCTTGCCTGATCCAGGTGGTATCAGGTTTTCAAACGTTTCATTGCTTTACTGTTCAGATACCAGGCTCCTGGGAGTCTGCTGTTGGGGAGTTTGTTAATGTTTCACATGGGACCGTGTGTGATGTTCCCTCAAGACTGTTAGCAAGTGGATTATATGACGAAACATGGCATTAGGATTTCAGAAGTAGTATGGTGGAAAAACTGAGTCTTGGAGAGATATTCGTCTCTAAGAGAGCACACAGGATCAAATTTTGGTCAGAGGAGCCTAAATTTTGTGGAGTGGGTGTCTAGGTAGAAGCTTTCCTGGGATAGGAATAGGATTTTGAGACTTTGTTTTGTTTAAGGGGAGACTTTTCACTTTCATTCAGTGAAATAGCTCTGTGGAGGGATTTCACTTTTTACTGAACAGAGTCCTGCCAGAATCTAAGTAGCTCCATGGGGTCAGGACCCTCTGAGGTATCTGTGCTTTGGGAGCCTCCTGGGGTACCATGTGCGAGGTGGGAAGGAGTGTGCAGAACCTGGTTTGTGCTCACAAAACAGACTTGTCACTGACGGATAAGTGTGGCCAGATGAAGACATCCATGACTGTTTCCTCTGGCTGAGAATGTCACTTGCAGGGTCTGGGAGAAACTGACGTGCCCAGCACCACGTGCTGTGCTGGGATCGGGGCATCGGCTCTTTCATGGGTGCAGCTCCAGCCCAGCTTCCCTGCGAATGAAGCTGGGCTGCCAGCAGCCCAGTCCTGTCTGGCCATGACAAATGTGTAGAAACAGAGTCCCCTCTTGCATGGTTGATCCAGCTGGTGGATTTATTGTGTTGCAGATGCAGAGACACAGTGCTGGTATATTTGTCTGGCCCTCTACTTTAGCTAGTAAGCCACCCAAAATCCAGAATATGTAGCAGAGACAGTGTAGTGATGGCTGGAGCAAGCATAGACGTATTCTGAAGTATTATTTGGGATATTTCAGCCTGCATTACCCACATAGTGGAGAATGGATGGTAGAGTCATCCTGTTACTGCAATCATGTCTGCAGATGACTGTTTCAGGTTCTTGAATGGCAACTTCAGCATATAGGAATAATCTGGCCCTGCTTAAAAGACTGGCTTGGGCCAAGACTCACATATATGGCTCTGCTGCTAACTCAGTACAGCTGACTTCAGCTGTGGAAGGCTGGAGCTCAGCCTTGTTGTAAGGCCAAAGGGTTGCTGAATTGCCATGGGACACAATGACTGGTGAATCCAGCTGTGAGCTGGCTAGGAAGTTAGAGCAGATGTGCGAGCCCCAAACTGTGGTGTGTTTCCAGCCACCATCCGCCAGCACTCTCAAACAAAAGCAGTGCTTTCCTAGTAGCCAGTATTCAAACATCCTTCTCAGAGATACGATCTGCAAACGTCACTGTCAGGAGCCAGATGTCATATGCGAAGGTGGAAGTTTCTCAAATAAAGGGTAGTTGCTTGCTAATTTATGAGCTTGTTGCTTTATGACTGTGCGTTAAAGTTCAGCGTGAATGAATGATAGCTATTCCCTCCTGCAGCTCGTTTTCCCATTACTACTTAAAGCCTAATGTTGACAAGTTCTGACATACTCCATGAGTAATTCTCCATCCCAAGGAAAAGGTTATGAAAATACCAGTGTGGCAAGCTTAAATAACGGCAGAGCTTTGGATGTAGAAGCAAAATCTACATTTTATAGACAGCTATGATTTGCTTCTTTTCATCTGTGCATTTGCAGACGGGGAGGGGAGAGAAAATATATATAAAATGACCTAACAACTCTCCCAGCAAAGTGAAATCACTTAGAAATGTCAGCTGGCTGGAGGGGTTGCACATCTGTGAGGGAGTGACAAGGGAGAAGAAGGAAGTGGAACTGCACCTTCTTTAAACAGTGCTGCGGCTTAAAAATGATGAGGTGTCTCTGGAAACTTCAGCTGTGGTTTGTGCAACGTGTGCTTAGTGAAACATCGTTTGGATGGGTACAGTGTAAAGCACAGCACTAAGGACCAAGCCCTGAGCAGGCTTTGCTTTCAAATAGGCTTTGGGTAGCAAAGTGAAGTCCAGGTTAAGAATTGCCCTAGCAGGACACCTTGGTCATGTCCCCCTTCAGCCTTTCCTGTCTGTGTGAAGAGTCCCAGCTGTTTAGTCTTGCCTTAGCAGGCAGCTGCCTCAGTTCCTTGCTCAGGTTGGTTGCCCTTCTTTGGTCTCCCTTGTTTCTGTGTCTCAGGAAGTTTGTAGTGAGGTTAGGTGTGCACACAGTGGTCAAGGTCTGGATATGCTGAGGTTTCATATGGTGCAAAATGGTGCTGTCTGCTTGTTCTCCATCCCATTCATGAGGGTGCCCAGTACTCTGGTGGCTTCGTCTGACCTTGATCCAGTCCTCTGTAGAAGGCTCTTGGTGAGAGACAGAGGACTCATCCGTGGGTCAGTTGGCTTAGCTCTCCCTTCTTCTTAACCTTTATCTTTACACATCACAAATTCTTGATTTCTTTTCAATTCATGACCATACAAAATGCAATTTCCCTTTGAGGCTTGTCTGTCTTCAATTACACCTATAAAAGTTCATTGTCTGGCTGAATTCCTCTCTGAGCAGTGTCTTCCTTTTATTTGGCTGTGGGTTTTGGCATGGTGGGGATGCAGAATGGTGGCTTAGCTCCACGAGGGCTCTGCAGTTGGATCCAGTTGAGGTCTAGTGCTTTGGCTGGAAGTGGAGCCGATGTGCAGTTTCAATCTAGTGATGTAATTGATTGGAACAAAAGCTGTTCCGGCTCCTTCTGAACTAGTTACAAGGAATTCCTTGGGCTAGGCAGAGCGAACAGTTACTTTTGTTTTTCTAATCTTGCCTAGAAGTGGTCAGACTCATGGCTTCTGGGAAATGCTGAATGGGACTGGTGTTTCATCAGGTTTCATACCCAGTTGATTATTCTTCCCCTTGATCTTCAGCTTGGACTTGGTGTAGCTGATGTTGCAAGCCTGAGGAGGCTGGCTTGGTGCGTAGTTTCCCGTTTCTGCTGTGCTCATTCTTATCTTACATTGTGAAGTCCCCACGATGCATCTGAGTTGGGTGAGCGCGGACCCTGGAGGACTGAAATGGGAGTGACTTCCCACCCTTTATCTTGCTTTTGACAGTGTTAAGATAGCAACCTTGTTGTCACCCATCATGCGTATGCTGTGAACAGGGTTTCTTATGATGGCACGCACTGGAGAAGCTGACTTACACTGATTTAAGAACCCTTAACATCTCACCAGATACATGAGTGCCTCTGAAGAAGCGCCTTGTGTTTTGCCTTTGGTCTGTAGCAACTTGTGTGTGAGAGGGAGCTCAGTCTGAAAAGCGTGAGTGCATCGCGAAAGGATGGTGGTCCCACCTCCTGGCTGCGAGCTCTAGTCAGTGCTGTTGTGAGGAGTCTTCCCCTCACACCTCAGCCCCTTGTGAACATACAGCAACTTGTTCTGCTACAAGGCTGATGTTTCCGCTCGTTTTCTTTCCATATGTATTGCTGTCCAGACCAAAGCATCTTTATTTCAGAGACTTGATCCTAAAATTCAAGCTGTGCCAAGACGAGCTGGACAGCTGCTGAGTTGCCTTTATCGCACTATGGCAGCATGTCTGTTGCATGCTGTCATGTTCTAGTCATGTCTTTTCATGCCACAAAGCGGCCATACTGCTTGCCATAAATAACTCCTGTCTGAGCCCCAGGTGCACTCAGCTGTGACTGCCTGGGGAAAGCAGTATGCACGTGTGGGATTACATCACAGCTGTTGTCATTCTTATTTGGCTAAAAATTTACATTGGTACCTAAAAATGTCAGTGACTAGGTGTGTTTTCTGAAGGCTACTTTGTTTACAGCTGTCTAGCTGGATTCCTCCGGTGACCTTGCCTTTAAAGAGCTGTAAGGAGCTAATTGGCTGCTTGCTGGATAACAAAGAACATTACAGGGTAAAGGACAGGGTAGCCTGCTCGCCAGGAGACTCTTGCACCCTCGGGAGCCGCAGCCTGGCCTCAGCTTAATGAAACAGCTTTGGTGCAGCAGACAGCCTTTAGTCTCTTAAATCCCCTCCAATCCACTTTTGAACAGCTCCTCAAAGCAATATGAATTCTGATCTCTGCAGGCAAAGATTTACCAATTAATTTGATTCAACTTTTAATTCATTCAAGAAACTGAACCTGGTTTTGTTTTATTTTATTTTACTTTTTTCTCTTCTGCAGGAGCAACAATGGATTGGCCCCAACAAAGATGTAGCAGGTGTTGGGAGAAGACATCCCATCTGACATGGAGGTGATCGAGAGAGCTGAACACTGACTGCACCAACATGGGGTTGCGGCTGTTGGCTTGTCTTTTTCATTTGCCCACTGCAGTGATCTACGGGTCCCTGTCGCTGTTTGTTTCCATTTTGCACAACGTGTTCCTCCTGTACTACGTGGACACCTTTGTCTCTGTTTACAAGATTGATAAACTGTCCTTTTGGATAGGAGAGGTTAGTCTTTTCCATAGGCCTTTGCCCTCTTAAGTAAGTAATTCTGAAACCAAGATTGCTCCTTGCTAGAAGTGTGAAGAGTGTTAGTTTAAACAGCAGCATTTCCCTTTGGAGAGGGAGCAAGGGAGCCTTCTGAGTGTTAACTTGGGCTTTTCAGTTTTGCCCACTTCTATAAAGATAGAACAAAGTGGGAGAGAAACCCCAGAGACTTTGTTCTTAAGACTGCCTTTGGGGGTGTTGGGGTGTTTCACAAGCAGGGAGAACCACTGGCCTCGTTGTGTTAATATGACAGTTGCTCCAGACAGGGGAGTCTTAGAGCAGTAATGGGGCAGGGAAGATGTGCTGGGGTGGTTCCTGCTGGTTCACTGTGTCAGCTCAGCACTGCTTGCTTCAGTAACAAAACTGAGTCTTTGTGGGACTTGTCCTGTGGTTTGTTTCACTGTTCTGCTTTCTTTCCCAGACAGTGTTTCTGATCTGGAACAGTCTCAATGACCCTCTGTTTGGCTGGCTGAGTGACCGAGTGTTCCTTAGCGCACAGCAGTAAGTTAAATTCCACTTCCAGTAGAGGCTGGGAAGTTGTTTAGTCCCTGGGGGAGACGTTGTGAAATTGGCAACTTTAAAATGATGGTGTGGGAATGGTTTCTGGGGCATGGAACTCTTAAATACCTCTCTTTGAAGTTCAGTGCTCTTTGCATGTTATTTCAGTACCTGGCTGTATAAAGGAAGTCACACGTCTATCCGGTAGATGCAACCCTGATCCTTACCATCATGAGTGGTACAGAACCTAAAATATGGGTGTCTAAAATCTCAAGACCCTGCTATATGAGCAAGCCTCTTAGTGGGGTGTTGTAAAGTGTCTGTATGTGGTTTGAGAGACACAAGAGGAAAAAGGACAATTATTTCCATGTGGAATGTCTCAGACCAGTTGTTCCCAAACTCCCTGGATCATGGATGACTGTCAGCCATTAGCATTTCTTGTGTATTTATGTCAAGTTTTAATGGAAATCACGGTGTGGCTTCCTGCAACTAGTGAAAACTTCAAGTGCTCATTGAAATCATTTATATTGTGCAAAGCACAGGCAGTGCAGCACTATCAGGAAGAGACTTGCTCTGGAGAGAAAAAAATCCCTTCGTGTTTTTTGGCCTTCTTAAACACATATTTACAGTGTATTCACATATTAGCTGAGAAGATACCTGATGTGGGTGCTCGTTACATGAGCAAAAGCTGTATTTGTGTGTATGCCACTTACAAGACTTCCTTGGAGAGGGAGATTACATGGTCATGCAGGGTTTTATCCAGGTGTCTGAAGTTTTTGTCTTCTGTTGCAGGCCAGGAGCAGAGATTTCCTCTCCCAAAGTAGTTCTGAAGAGGCTCAGAGTGCTAAGCCACAATGGCCCCCTCTTTGCCATCTCTTTCCTGGCTTTCTGGGTTGCCTGGGCTCATCCCGGTTTGCAGTTCCTTCTTTGCCTTTGCATGTACGACAGCTTTCTCACCATGGTTGACCTCCATCACAACGCCTTGCTCGCAGACCTGGCTGTTTCAGCAAAAGACAGGACTAGCCTCAACTTCTACTGCTCCCTCTTCAGTGCCATAGGCTCCCTCTCTGTCTTCATGTCCTACGCAGTGTGGAACAAAGAGGACTTCTTTTCCTTTCGCATATTCTGCATCGTGCTGGCCCTCTGCTCCATCACTGGTTTTACCCTGTCCACACAGCTGCTCCGCCAGCGGTTTGAGGCTGATGGGAAAGCGAAATGGGACCAGGAATCAACCCTAAATGAGTAAGTGTCACCAATTCTGCATCAGGAACAAATGCCTGGCATAGATCTGTAGAGTTCTGTTATGCCCTGCAGCAAACTAAGTGTGTGGGAAGATCCAGGACAAGGCAGACTTTTGCTAATCATCTGTGGTTCTTGTCTGTTAGACTTTTCAGAATCACCTCTGTCACACTGGCTTCTAACGCCCTCTGAAAATAGGACAAAACTATATTGTGACACCCCGGCCCAAACGAGGCAGAGCCCTGACCTGCTGTGTGGCCATCCAGTGTCTGGAACATGAAATGAGTTAATACCTAGAGCACCCAGTGAGGCCTGTGAGTGGCAAAATGTCAGAAACAGCTTATGAAAGCATTCCTGCTTGAGCATGAGACCACCTTGCTGCCCATTTCCTATGGAGTTGGACAAGCGAATGTCTCTTATCCTTTTGCTCGCTTTAGCTACCTGATAGTGGCTGGGCTGTTGGTAGGCCATGATGCAGCTGGTTTTCCCTGTTCAGTTCTCTTGCTTTTCCTTGGACTGCCTCACTTGTTGTCTCTTGATATGAGCTGCCAGCATTATGGTGTAGTAACACAGCAGATCCTGATGAGATCTGCCAGGTGAGCTAACCACAGGGATCTGGAAGGGGAGCATATGCGTAGTGGAATGGCTAATAAGAGGAGGATGCTTTTATGGACAGAAATCCAAATTTTGGATTCAGAAGACAAATGTTCTTTGGGAGACCTGTTGCCTGCTCTTCTTGCTAGCAATAAGCAAACATTGCTGTAGATTCTGATGTTTTGATTTGGCCCAAGGAGAGGGAAGGTTGGGATGGGAGCTGCGGAGAGACAGCTCTGTATCTATACAGGGAGAGCTGGGGGCTCTCCGCTGCTTGGTGTGAGGGATTTATGGTTGCTTTTTTTTCCTCCTCTCTGTTTAGGCTGTGCATTGAGAAACTCTCCATCTCCCAGGAGAAGAGGATCACCCTAGCAGAGTATCTCCAGCAGCTCTCTCATCATCGCAACTTCCTCTGGTTTGTCTGCATGAACCTCATCCAGGTAGGCACAGCAGCGACATGTGATTCAGAGGGTGAGCACTGGCTCTGGCTGTTCTGGCAGTTCAGCAGTATGTGAGTTCGCCAGGAAGGGCAGAGGTGTGTCCAGCACCCACTTCCTTCTTGGAGCCTCCTGCACATGCTGGCTGATTCAGCAGCAGGTAGCCACTCTCCCTGCTTGTGACTCAAGGATACTTCCTAAGCTGTGGGGTGCTCCTTCCTCTGTCTGCAGTGTAGGCTGGATTACAGGGGCTGGCTGAGCTCTGTGCAGCCCATCTGGGGTGCAGAAGCACAAGGCCTGACCTCATGGTGGGAGTGAATTCAGGAGTGCAGTTTGCTGGCGTGGCTGTCAGCACAGTCTCCATTCTGCTTTCCTGAGGCTCACATCACTGTTCTCACTGTCCAGCTGGATCCACCTTCCAGCTGGCTTTTGCCATTTCTGTTCTTCATCCTCTTCAGTGATTACTACCAAATGCCGGCAACCTGCCCAGCATTGTGTGCTGCAGTCACAACTCTCATCTCTCTGGGGATCCCTCAGTTCCCCTCAGGCAGGCTTTTGATGCTCGTCTGCATCTTTGCGTTCAAGCTTCACTGTTTGCCTTATTTGTGTCCTCCAACAGCTGCCTTCTCCCTCCTGCTGTGCCACTGTCTCCTCTAAGCCTTTGTGGTGACTGCTGTCACCTCCTTGCCCTGCCTGTGCCAGCAGCGCTGTGTGCTGAGCAGGTGCCCTGCGCGCATTGCCTGGGCAGCTGGGAAGCAGTACTGACTCCAGGCATGCAGTGGGCATGGCTGGTGGTGTTATAGCTTTGCAGTCTCAGCCTACAGTGTTGTAAATTCCACAGCCAAGCTCTTGGTCTGCTGAAGTACCAGAGGCCCATCCTGCATGGTCCCCTGTCACAGTGCTCTTAAGATAACAGAGCCCAGAGGGCTGTTAGCTTTTTCTGTTCTCTTACTGCTGTTCTGCTGACCAGCTCATCTGCATGCTGCCTTCACAGGTTTTTCATTGCCACTTTAACAGCAACTTCTTCCCTCTGTTCCTGGAGCACCTGCTGTCAGACCAGATCTCTGTCTCGACTGGATCCTTTCTGCTTGGTGAGTCTCAGGTGGGACTGGAGGGAGCAGCTGGGTTAGGACCTGGCCTGAGTCTTGATTCACTCTTCCCAAACTCCATGTGGGGAGAGGTGTGCTCACATGTTGGTCTCTGGGCTGTAAGATTCACATGTGCACACACCCCGCATGCTTCCCTGGGACCTCCAAGTCATCCTTCCTGGGCACAGCAGTAACTTGGAGCCTTTTCTAGTGATGACGAGACCAGTGTGCTGGACTCTGGCCTAGATTCCACGGAGGTATTGCTCTGAGCATTAGCAGCTGCCAGATAGTGTCCTCAGGATGCAGCAGGGAACACAGCCCTGAATTTAATCCCTTTCCCTCTGTGATGATTTCTGGGCTGCCACAGATATGTGGGCGGTGGTCCTAGAGTTACCCTGGGAGGTTTCTATGTGGGCCAGGTCTCGTCACGCTGTCCTGTCCCTCTCATTTCTGCTCCAAGGCTGAGTTGCAGTCCTTGCATGACAATGGGGAAGTCTTTTGTTCCTTCCTGCCCACGAGGCTGACAGAAGGCGGCCTCCCTCTGTAGGAAGAGTGTGTGCTGTGCCACAAAGCCACTGAGTAAATCTGCTGCAGCCTTCTGTATGTGCACAGGGGCTATTCTGTACTGTGTCCCCAACAGACCTGCTGGCAATAGCCAGGCTTGTTCTCTCTCTCAGTATTGGTCCTGCGAGCATGGTGGATACTGAAAGTCCCTCAAGCTATTTGTGCCTCTGTTGCTGCTCAGGTGTTTCCTACATTGCCCCTCATCTCAACAACCTCTACTTCCTGTCCCTCTGCCGCCGCTGTGGGGTTTATGCTGTGGTGCGAGGACTCTTCTTCCTGAAGCTGGCTCTCAGTGTTGTCATGCTCCTGGCAGGACCTGATCAGGTGTATCTGCTCTGCATCTTCATTGCCAGGTAGGCAGGCAGCACTCACTTTCCCTGCCACATGGGAAGGGAAATTACTTGTCTCTGTTTTACGGAGGAGTGGCAGGCAGGGAACAGTAGCTAGAGTCACACAGAAGCCATGTGACTTCCAGCTCTTATAGCATCCAAGCATGGGATGGATCGCTGCTGAATCAGCTGGCTGCGCCTGCAGCGGAGGAAGGCAGCAATGTTCAGGAGGACAGAGACCCAGCAGGGCTGGCAGCAGCCTGCAGCAGCCTTTCCCACCTGCTGAGCCAAACTCCTCTCCTCTGCAGCCTGCCTGAGGTGATAACCCCCAGTGTGTGCTGCAGCTGCCTGTTAGCCACTGGGCCAGCATGTCGTGTCCCAGGCCTGTCTGTGTGGTAGGTCAAGGCTTTGCTTGTGTACCACAAAGCTTATTGTTAGCAGTGTTCCCCTCCTGTAAGCAGGGCTTCTGAAATTCTTATTTTGAGTGTGGGGGAACCGTTATCACCCTCTCTCCATGTTCTCTGATCTCCCACCTACACCCGTCGTTTCTTGATGCCCCTATTTGTACTTTGCCTGTTGTTCTGCAGCAACCGGGTGTTCACGGAGGGGACCTGTAAGTTGCTCAACCTGGTGGTCACTGACTTGGTGGATGAGGATCTAGTCCTGAACCGTAGGAAGCAGGCAGCCTCAGCGCTGCTCTTTGGAATGGTGGCTCTGGTCACCAAACCGGGCCAGACCTTCGCCCCTCTGATTGGTACCTGGCTGCTCTGTGCGTACACAGGTAAGGATGCTCCTGGGGAAAGCAGTGGGGCAGAAGAGGGCAGACCTGTGAGTTCAGTGTGCTCCACCATGTCCTGTGCCCTGGGTGGGTGCAGAGGGCTCCTGCAGTTGCTAAGCTGTGCCTGGTCTCTGCATCTCCAGTCACTCAGAGAGAATGGACAAGGGTTCATCGCACTGTCCCCAGTCTCACAAACTCTTTCTCTGACGCCAGGCTACGACATCTTCCAGCGCAACCCCTTGAGCAATGTGGTGAGTGCCCAGCCGAAGCTAGAGTCTGCTGCAGCCTTGGAGCCAACTCTTCGACAGGGCTGCTTTTACCTCCTTGTCTTTGTACCCATCACGTGTGCACTGCTGCAGCTCCTCAGCTGGTCTCAGTTCAGCTTGCATGGGAAGCGTCTCCAGAGGGTGAAGGCTCAGCGCCAAAGCCTGATGCAAGGCCAAGCACCAGAGGTCAAAACGATCTAGGGGAGTGCCTGAGTCCCTGGGGTGTTGCTGGTTCCAGGCTGGTGCAGGACTGCAGGCTAAGTGCCAGGGATGGTGGGCTGAGAAAGCCCGATGTTTACAGATCAACTGTGAAATGCTGTAATGCCAATGTTTACTCATTCCAGGAGGTGGTTGTTGGGGAAGGCAGAGAAGTTCAGCTGTGAGGGGCTGGGGATAGATTGCTTGGCCACAGGAGCAAGAACATTTTATCCTAGCCTGTCGCAGGGAGCAGAGGGCTCCTCACCCCAGCAGGGAGGTGCTGGGTTGCAGTGTGTGGTAGAGACACATTGCCCTGGGGAACTGCAGCCTCTCTGCCTGGGCAGGAGAAGACTGCACAGGGAGTCCCTCCTTGCTGGAGCCCTGCAGCTTTGGGAGTGGAGTGGGGGGCTCCTGAGGGACCAAGTGACCAAGGCGGTGATTGCAGGACAGCAGAAGCAGGGGTGAGGACCCTGAAGGCCTTTCCTAGTAGCTGGTACAACCCCTCCCACATACAGTGCTGTGGTTCTTGGACCAAATCTGCTCTTAGGCATTTCTTGTTCCCAGGGTCTTCTGGCTGTGCTGGTTTTGTGCTGAGGCTCCCTCCTTTGTGGCCTTACAGAGGGAGTGAGTGGTTGCTGGGCTGGGAAAGGCACTGGCCTTGAACTAGGCTCAGAGCCTTGAGTTGGAACATTTCATCTGGACCCTGTTGCCTGTGTTTATCCCTCCCCTCCCCTGCACAGCCCCTTCCAGTCAGCCCTGTCACACTGCTGTGCTGAGCCCCCTGCCGTGCTGGCTGGGGCTATGGGGTTGAGGTCAGGGAACCAACCCTGAACCAAGCTGCTGGAAGTGCCTCCCTGCCCAGGGCCATGCCAGGTGACCAAGTGAGGCAGCCTGGTGCCTTCCCCTCTTGCAAGGGGAGAGCACAGCCTGGAGGAGACACCAGGTTTTGCTTTTGTGCCTTGCATTCCTCTTCGGAGCCTGTCTGAAAGGGTAGGTAGTCACAGGGTTGAGATTTTTACCTCTGTGGGGAGAGGCAGACACCTCAGCTCCTCTCTGCTTGAAAGAGTGCCCGAGTTTGATCGCCTCATCTGGCTGCTGAGCCATGGACCGAAGGAGGAGAGCAGGTGGTTTGATCTCCCTGGTTTTGACTGGGAGCAGGCAGGGCAGGTGGTCACCAAAGGCATCCCTGAGGTGAGGGTGTGCCTTCCCAATTCCTGCAGCGCGTTTGGGGTCAGGCAGGAGACATGTGCCAAAGCAGAGCTCTGCCCCTGTGCGTGCCTGCAGGAGGAGGGGGTGTGCAGGCAGCTTCTGAAAGCTGTTGCGTGTTTAGGGCTGTGCTGTTCTTTGTTAGTGCCAGGTTCCCTCTGGGGTCTCGGCCCACAAACCTGCCATCTTGCCTCAGGACACGGCTGCCTTCTGTCTTGAACCAAGACATTCCTGCCGTGAGGCTTCTGTAGCTCTTCATGGTTCAATCGTAAGTTATTTGTGTGACTTCTAACAAAGTTTGAGAATTATTCTTCATTTCATAAATTAAAGATGATCTTTTCTGTATTGCTGGGTGATATTTTTTTTTAGCTGGTGGATCTTAACTGGCTGGGTTCACGTGGTGCTGGAGGAGCACAACTGTGGCTGTAGGGGAGAAAAGGGGACTGCTCTGCTTCAGCAAAACTGTGCTGGGGCTTGGCCCAGTTTCTGTGGGCTGGTGCATTACCAGCCTTTTGGGGGAGGTGAGTCAGTCACCCCTACTGCTTTGGAAGGCCCCAGGGGCTGGCCCATCCCATTCCTTCACCAGCTGCTGCTGGGCACAGTCGCAGGCCTGTGCACTGTGCCACCTTCCCATGCCCCCCTGCCCACCCTGGGAGCAAAGCTTGTTGTGTTACTTCTCCGCGAGTGCCTGGGCTGGCACCAGCTTGTCTTGTGACAACGGTGGCATTGCTCCCATCACCCTTGCTCAGCCAGGGCTGCCCTCGACCTGTGTGCAGTGACAGAGCGAGGTCTGGGAGGGAACACTTGCTGAGGAGAGCAGCTTTGGACACCACCGGTGCAGACCATGGCTGCAGCCCAGGAACATCCTCCCTTGGCTCAAGAGCCAGGCCAGGAATGCAATCCTGGACCATAGATGGTGTCTCCTTGCAGACTGGCCAGCAACAATTCTGCACAGGCAAGAGAACACAAATTACCTCCTTAAAATTGCAAATATGGGAAGATGAGGCCAGGAGGCTTGAGGATTGTATATGAATGACTTTATTTAAGTATGCTGGGCACCACCAGGCAACATGGTTTGGACAGTGTGCGAGGGAACAGTCAGGCAGATCAAACGAATTAGCATTCGGTGACGGCACCTTTCTGTCCGGTCACTGCAGGTTACAAAATGGAGCATTGCTGCTTCTGCAAGGCCAGCAGAGGGGCTGCGGGAGGAGGAAGAGAGCACTGGCACTGCCTGGGGCATGTGGTAACTGAACTGAGGGGTTTGCTGCTTCCCCTCTGCATGCTGCAGCACACCAGCAAGAATGCAACTGATTTTCCAGCAGAAGGCTGAGCATTGTTGGCTCTTCTCCACCTGACAGGTTTTGCTTAAAAAACAGTCTGCTCTGAGGGGGGTAGGTGAACAAGCAGCCTGGCCTTAGCTGGGAAGAGACCACCACCACACCTGCCTGCCTACAGCCTCTCCAAGCCCAGTGGTGAGCCCTGAGAACATAGTTCCTGCAGGTACAACACGCTACTGCTTACATTCATCTTGGCTGGGGCAATGCACCAGCTTTTGCCACGCCTCTGCAGCAGCCCTCCAGCTCTTACCCACCTCCGTGCTTGAGAGTGACCCCACGGTGATGCATGGCAACGAACAGAAAGGAGGGGAACAGGGAGGAACTGCCACCGAGCAACTCCAGCTCCACTGCTACTGCCAGGTACTGCAGAAAATTAACAATGGGGAAAAAAACCAAGAGAGCACCAAATAATGCCTAAGAAAAACCTAAAGGGGGATCAGTGGCATGCCCCAACGCAAGAGCTTTACACCATGGCAAAGGAGCCACCAGGTGAGCAGAAAGGCATATGCTGCACAGTAGAACACAGCCATTGCAACAGCTTCCTGCTCACAAACCTGCTGCCCACACCAATGTCCTGGTAGTTTATCATCCTCTCATTTAGCATATTCATCGAGAACAGCAATACTCCCTAAAGAGCAGTTACTGGGTGGTGTCGCAGGGCTGGCTGGCTATTCGGCTAAGCGTGTGTGCTGTATGCAGTGTCAACGTCAAACAATAGACAGCTGGCATTCAAAGAAGACCCAAAGCGTAATTCCCAGGTGCTGTGGTCAGTATTTGAGATATCTTCAGACATTTCAATAAATAAAACAATTCTTACATTACAATGCACCTTTCCAATTATTATTTTGCCCCAGAATGGATAAAGTACACAAGAGTTATGCCTGGCTGCAAACACATGCTCCCTTTGCCCTGACATGGCAGGAAGGAGGGAAACAGCCTGGACTCTTTACAGAGAAAGAACATGAGAACTCAGCACTGTAAATCTTGGCAGGTTGAAGAGGAACACACAAGTGCCTTCACCCCCATTCTGGGGCACTTGCTTCCAGAGGAGAAAAGGTATTTAAAACAAGGTACGAGAGAGTAACCGTCTAGTACAATGACAGCTGATTAGATTTGCTTTGTTCTACTCCATGCAATACAAACTAAGTCCTATCACCAACTTCTCCAGCTGTGGTGCAGACCCGCACATCAGGCTAAGAAGTTACACACACATACGCACATTCACACACCAAAAACAGTGGGGGCAAATGGGTTTAACTGTTGAGAATGTGCTTTCTCTTAATAAAAAATATATTAAAAACAACTTTCAAAACCTACTGGTGGTGAAGAGACACTGCTGAAGAAGAAAGTAGCTATGGGACCTCAGCTATGTGTTTCCAGACAATCCAGGCATCGCAGCCAGGCTGACGAAAGCCTGCACGAGCAGTCTGCAGTGGTTGGCTCCCTTCTGGCTTGCTAGGCAGTTTCTATAAGCTGTTCCCTTTGTTTTTGCTTGCTTGTTTGTTTTACAGTGACAAACGTGATTGCGATACAGAAATTAAGGGACTGAAATGAAAAAGGAATGGGCCATTTTGGAGAAGTTCAGATTGGTATGTTCTCCTTTCCATTAAAAAAAACACAACAAAAATAAAATAAAAAAATAAGAAGTTAGTAGTACTAATACAACCCTCCTGCTGCTGTTGTCTTTGCTCAGTGACATCGGGGCATGCTGGCGCGCACACACACACACACAGGCAGCTCTCAGACACTCAGACTCAGAAAAGCGAGTTTAGAACTGAAGTGAGTCTTCGAGGAGACTGAGGACAGGTCCCAGGGCTAGAAGGTTTTTCGGTGGATGGCACGAGCTCCGTCTTCTTCATATTCCTTTTTCGAAACCCACATTTTCTTAAAGGTGTCCAGTGAGGCCAGGATAGAGCCACTGGGGAGAGACAGGCATGTTATGGGTTAAAGGAAAATCTGGGGGCACTCTCATCATATCTCTGCAGAGCAGAGCTGTTTCTGTTGCATGACACTTCCCCACGTCAGAAAGGTGCTGAGGCTCCCAGTTATCTACAACAGAAACACTCTGGACAGTCACTTCCTCTCCTGTGAGCCTGAACATGCTGGCATTACAGAGCCTGGCACCAGCCGCCCCCTCCCAAACGACCTGCTGATTGCTGCTCCAGTAACATGCTGAGCGTCAAGCAGCTGAACAATGAAACCCTCCTGATGCACCGCCAGAAGGGACAACAGTGTGAGTGCTGACAGGCTGCGCATTCCCAGCCCTCATCCCACAGCAAGACGTGTCACTGCGCAGTACATACCCAATCCACGTGGAATACAATCTCTCCTGAGGAGCCGATATCTGGGAGAAAGAGAGAATCAGTCAGCACCTTCCCAAGCTCCAGTCTGCTCCTGCTGGCACACTGCTCCCACTTCACTACAGCTAACAGCTGACAAACATGGGTGTGATCTCTCCTACCAAAAAGGCACCCAAGAGCCTCTGCCAAAACAGCCACTGTGGTCCAGGGTCCTGGACAGGGGTCATGTTGTCAGAGAAGCCACCTTCTCAGTGATGAAACCAAACAGGTTTTCATAACGACAGCAAGTACTGCTGGGCTGTCTCAGGTAAGTAATTTCTGGTTTGAAGCAAATGGCAGCTGCACTCTCAGCATAGTTCTTTAAAGGCCACAGAACAACACACGTAGTACGTGATAAACACAAAAGAGATTGCTCCTACCCTTATTTTGACGTCCTTCGGAGCTAGTTTCTTCACTTCACTCAACAGCCTGTCACCAAAGCCTACACAAGACAGAAAATGTGTAGTGTGACCCCTCAGCAAAATCCCAAGTTCCATCTACTATGTGGACATGTCCTATGCAATCCTATTCAAATATCTCACTCCAGATCTCACAGAGAGACCAGTTTGGACAGACACGGAACACAGCCAGCGAGGCAACGGGATTTTGTCTCACTCAGAGAGACCTCAAACACTGGCACAACAGGCTCTATCCCTCAGCAGCAACTTGAGATGAGCAAACAAGATTTTCAGCTAGGAACACTTCCTTCCCTGGGCATTCCTCCTGTGTCCAGCCCATTTGTACAGGGAAGCTAGGTTTCAACAGGAAGACAAGGACCTATCTGGAGATGTCCACCTGTGGGTAACAGGATGACAGGTTCTGGCAGCGGATGTCTTTAAGTTGATGGGGATCAACGGAGCCCTGAGGGGATGGGAAGAAAGCTTTCTGCACATACGTAGCTGATGCTTCATGCAGTACCACAGCCATTGGACTCTCACACACCAAAGACCTTAGGTGACGCAAGAGCCTTTTAGGTACCTAGCCTCAACTACCCTGAACTACAGCAGCAGGAATGAATGCAGCTATTCAGTCCTGACACAGGCAGAGTGACAGGAGGAAAACATAAAAGCCCTTCAAGCCCAGGAAGTGATGTACAAGGGCCAAGGCATCTTGCATATCTAGAAAGGTATGACCAGGACTCAGAAAATTAGACAGTAACCCACCCTGAGAGAGCAGAGTTCCCACAGCCCTCACCCCACAGGACAAGTTTGAGGGTGATCTAGGTTATCTTTCCTGTTTCACATGAGAAGGAAACAAGACACCATGTATGCCACAGGCCACCAAAAGAGGAGAGGTATGAACCTTTGAAAAGCGTGGAGCCTCCAGACAGCACGATGTTGGAGAACAGCGTTCGCCTCAGGTCCATGTCTGATTTTTGAATGGCGAAAACAAGCACCTCGTGGAGTCCTTCACATTCCTCCCCTATCAGGTCTGGCCGGAACAGGAGCTCTGGGGCTCGAAAACGGGCAGGGCCAATCTGCAAGGGAAGAAGTTAGCACAGAGGGGAACAGAGCAAAGCATGGCTCTGTTCGCTGCCTGCAGTTTGGGCCTGCCTTTCTTAGGTGAAACTTCAGAGTAACAGTTTCCTGGACATTCATGCTGCATCACTAACTCCCAAGTGAATGCCAGTCTGGCATACTGCTCCTAGAAAAGGCTCTATTTCCCTTTGCAGATGAAAGAGATGAAGAAACCTGCTCAGCCCCATACAGCAGGCCACTGGCAGAAAAGGGAGCAGATCCATCCCTGGTGCTGGAAGTAAGACCTGTATTTCCTCTCCTTCAACCATTCTATAGTGGGCTCAGTCTTTTGAGGAGTAGTCCAAACTCACACTTCAAAGCAACTGTTTCGGCCCCTCTAGGCAGGACAAAAGCCACATACAAAACCACTGCTGAATTTAGTGAGCTGATAACTACCCGCACTCCATACCTGATCTGCATAAAGATTTGCTAGATCAGAGCCTGCACTCAAACAGCTCAGAGTCCCCATGGTCATGCTGCATCCTTACCCATACCCAGGACTTCTAGTAGTAGTTGTAAGGTTTCTAATAATCTTTTCTTCCCCTAAAAATTCCAGAGCCCAGTCAACAGCCTGGAATGAGTTCTGGTCTTTTAAAATTATTCCCTCCCACCTAACACCACATTAAATTTCCCATCACTAGACAGAAAGCTGTTCTGAAAACCCTGTGCTTCACTTCAGGCATCCTCTGAGGTTAGTCCTTACAAACCTCAATAGTGCTTCCATCTGGCAGGTAGTACTGAGCCTTCTCAGTCTCCAGAGTCTCATCCTTCTGGGGGTTTATTGACAGGTAGCAGGCACGCTGCAGAGGAAACAGTCAGGGAAAAGGAGATGAAAAGGGTAAACACCAAATTGCCTCCAATAAAATATTTTTCTTACCAACAATCAAAATCCATGCATCCCTTTGGGGAGACCAATTTCAACAGTACTTTTTGCTGGGGAAAAAACCATTTGGGTTTGCATCAGGTAAAATACCTATTCATGCTACAGCTCTGTGTGATGATTAAAGACATCAAGGATGCTCACACCCCCTCTAGCTGCTGCTCACCTCTTGCTTCCAGCTCTTTCTTACTGCTTAGAAGTTACCTCCCTCTAGCACAGATGGGGTAAGTATCCTGTGAGCACTTCCAGCCTACTGTAGGGCAAAGTAAAACATGCACCTGAAACACTTTTTGTGACATTAACCCTGTATACAGGTGGGCTCAGGTAACTCACAACAGATTAGGAGCATGAAGAAAGTCCACTATTGCATTTCAACAGGGTAAATGACAGCTAATAGCTAACAGCAAAAATTTCTTAATATGATTAAGCTGCTCACTTCCTATTGCCCACCTACATTTTAAGTTACAGGAGACAAAATACTTTGACTTTTCAAACTGCTCCAGCACCCCATATTTTTTATTCCACAGTAAGCTTTGTTATTCCAAATTCTCACAATTTGAGGATTAAAAAAAAGTAATCTAAACCGAATCACAGAAACATTCAGGTTGGAAGCAGCCTCTTGAGATCCTCTCGTCCAACCCCCTGCTCAGGCAGGGTCAGCTAGAGCAGGCTGCACAACACCATGTCCAGTCATGTCTGGAGTATCTCCACAGATGGAGAATCTACAAACCTCGCTGGGCAACTGGAGGGTATTTGACCACCCTCACAGTAAACCAAAAAACAGAGAACAATGTTTCCACTGAAGTAGGGATTAAGGGTTCCCCTTTTAAGGCAATTTCTCCTCTAGACTTTTCAACCTCTCCAAATTTCTTCCCTAATTTTTTCCTCCCCGTAAAAAACCCAAAAACCAATTCAATTCAGACAGACTCCAACAGATCATAAGCAGTTTTTGCGACTGAGAAACTCCCACGTACAGGATCTCAGCTTTGTGCTTGCCACAGCGCCTTCAGGCTGCTAATCCAAACTTTTCCAGAGGCAAGAAAGCTGCAAACATAAGAAGCCATGCTCAACCCCTCAGATTTGCAAATCAAGTCACAAACGGCACCAACATCAACAGAAATCTCACTGCTAGTTCCAGGCACATATATCCTAGAAATCTGCAACACTTTCTGCAGCTAAAATTAGTCTTAAAGCAAAAGGTATAGGTCGGAGAGCAAACATCAGGTTCTTTCCTCCCTTCTTCAGCAGCCTCACTGGTGAGGTCAGTATGCAAAGTAGGACTTGGCTCACTTTCCCCTGCTCTTTGTTTCCCTAAGTGTATAGTCCAGAGAAGAGACCGTACTGGTGCAAGGTGTTGTGTTTAATAGTCAGCACAACATCTTTCAATAGTTTCACCACCCAAAATGCAAAGGGAGCCTTGGCCGTTTATGAAGCATACAAGCCTCTTTTTCTGTTCTATAAGACCATTGCAATTGCACTGCAACTGATGCTTGGTACAGAACAGGCTTCTTCTGAAAGAGTTCTCCAGCCAGCCTCTGATCACTAGATCTTCTGGTCTACAGATGCTGCAGTATTTGCACAAATCAGCTTTTTCTGTCATTCAGCAATCAGCGCTTGTAGAACAGAGAGTAGCTACCAGGTTAAAACCTACAAGCCTATGAAGTCTCCTGCTCTGGGTAACAGGTAGAAGCCATTCAGCTGTACCGCAACATGAAGTACAAGCACTGCTCCCTCAGCTCAGTCATGCTGAGCTACAGCCACGCAGAACAAGCACACTGTTTCCATTACGGTTCTTCGCTGGTAGGTCACAGGCTCAAGAATAGCTTAACACTCTCAAGCCCTAGCACAGGCTGCTGACTCATTCCAGAGCTACCTGTGGCAGCCACAGCTTGTGATGGGGCCTGCAGCATGGCAGCAACTGCCAGGCATCAGCACACAGCAACCACAGCCAGCACTGACCTGAGAACTGACACCATGTACTGAAGGTACAGATGTGCGGGCAGCCCCAAGTCACACACAGCCTTGCTGAAATCAAGATCGCAACTCATCTGTGTGTGCACAGTGATGTTGCAAAGCTGCCATGAGCTGTCACCAGCTCTGAGCTACTACTATTCATGGTCCCACCTCTGACCTCCTCCCTTGGCATGCAACAGAAGTCAAGGTAACTGCTTTGCGAGTGACCTTAATCATGCCTTTCCCAACTGATGCATAGCTCTAAGGTCACTAAACACTGCAGACCCTATAAAGAGGGGAACCTTTTGTAAACGTGAATGCTGTGAGTGAATTCTTTCACAGGGGTGGGGAGAGCAACTTGCAATATCCCACTTGTGATCCCTACCTGCCATGGATTTTAGAGACCCTTACCCTGAAGGGTAAACAAACACTAGTGAAAGGTATGAGACTCTTGAGAAACTGCAGCACAGATAAACGCAAAACAGATTCTGAACCACCAGCCTGTCTTCATCTCCACGTTAACAACCTCTCAATAGGGATTAGATGCGACCCTGACTACATGTCTCCCCAGAATGCAGGATGGCTGAGGTTGCAAGGGACCTCTAGAGGTCATCTTGTCCACCTCCCTTATGCAAGCAACGTCACCTAGAGCAGGTTGCTCAGGACCATGTCCTGATGGCTTTTGAATATCACCAAAGATGGAGACTCCACAACTCTCTGGACAACCTGTGCCAGTGCTTGGTCGCCCTCACAGTAGAAAAGTTATGTTCAGACAGAACCTCTGTTTGTGCGTCTTATCCTGTCACTGGAAACGAGCCTTGCTCTGTTTTCTTTGCACTCTCCCTTCAGAAATTTCTACACATCGATGAAATCCTCCCCAAACTTCTCTTCTCGCAGCTCACAGTCCCAGCTCTCTCAGCATTTCCTCATATGAGAGATGCTCCAGTCCTTTCATCATCTTAGTGGCCCCAACCTCCCTTGGGTAGATAAAGGAATGAGGTGTGGCGCTAGGTAGGCTGGCACTTCCTGCTAGATTTCACAAGTCACAGCTTCCCTTGGGCAGAAATCCCCTTGGATAAACACAGAAACAAGACAGTGCATCACCTCCTTGATGGTCTTGACAATCTCAAACTCAGAGGTTGTGTGGAAGTCATAGCCTTCCTTCCGGAGATAGAGACGCAGGAAGCGTGAGACATCACGGCCAGCAATGTCAATCCGCATGATGGAGTGAGGCATGGCAAAGCCTTCATAGATGGGAACTGCATGGGTAACACCATCCCCAGAGTCCAGCACCACTCCTGTAGTCCTCCCAGTTGCGTAGCTAGCAAAGGGGCAAACAATCAAGTCAGAACAAGCAATTCAAAGTGACCACAAGTGTGCAGCACATCCAGCCTCAACTCAGGGAGCAGAGATTTCACACAAACAGGGGCTAAAAAAGCCCCAAAACCCCCTAGTTCTCATCATAGTCCAGCAAATTCCCATAAACGCTTTATTACAAAAATTAAAATTGAGTTTCAGTTCTTGCTTGAAAAGGGGGTAAGTCAGACATCAGTGTGGTCTTCCACAGGGTTTTTTTGGTTTGTGAAAAATGGTTTTCACGGCAGCATTTCACAAGCACAAGTCAAAGACAAACGGCACTTACAGGCTAAGCACAGCTTGCATGGAGATGAATAGTGCTGGCACATTGAAGGTCTCAAAAAACACCTCAGCAGCACGCTCTCTGTTCTTGCGTGGGTTTAGGGGTGCTTCTGTCAGCAGCACAGGATGCTGGTAAAGAGAAGAAGAAGCTGTGCTGCAATAACCAGGAGGCAGCTAGATGTGTGTTCCTGAAAGTTTCTGCTTATTTATTCAGCTTAGGAATCACTGGTGCAAGAGGACAAGTAGAAGGGAGTAATTTCAGCTACTGAGCTGTATTAAGACTGTGAATAACCTGTATTAAGTTGGAAGACCAGGAAGGTTCTAGTCTGGTTATGAAGTGTTAGGAAATCTACTCTGTGAATGACCCTGCCCCATGAAGGATGAACAAGATGACTCTCAGCACCAAAAGTCAGCCAGGTTAGCCAAAATACACAGACCCTAAGAAAGGGTGAAGGCATACGGTCTTGGCATGAACGGGCAAAAATATTCCTGCTCCACATCTACAATTTATTGCTCTCAGTCATTTAATAGTTTTTTGATCAGCTCCTTCCAGACCACAGAATTGTGGTTTTCTCCTTCCTCACTTCAAATCGTGGCACTGCTGAGTGGATATGCCTGTTGCCCAGGCAGAACAGGAAAAGTTAGCAGCACTTGGCCTACAGCAGAATCATTAGAGAACGTGGATAACAAATGCTGAAAGTCAGATTTTCAATCAGGCCAGAACATTAGATCTGGGGAGGAATTCTGCTTGGACACTTCTTGTGCCATATCTCCTGGGATGTGAAAGACCCTAATTTAACAACAGACACATTCAGAAGGAAGAGCAAAGGAAAAGTCCCAAATCTTTTCTGGAGTTCCTGGTGTTATACACACACTGAATGACGCCTGTGCCATTACGTAACGCAGTATCTCACCTCCTCTGAGAATGTCTGAAGCTGGTCTTTTGAATACACATACTGCCAAATGCGCTCCATGTCATTCCAGTCCTTCACTATGCCATGCTCCATTGGGTATCGGATCGCGAGGAGACCTCTGTGCTCCTGAGCAAATAGAAAGGGCAACAAAGCATACCTGTCAGAGACTCAATCAATCACATTTCTAAGCACTATGATTTAATGTCAGACTCACTTATTTTTGATTCCACTAAAAGACAACTTATCTCTAACATGTAAGGCAAAACCTGAACATTAATCACAAACATCTATTCACAAGATTAAACAAGGCCTTTTTATACCAAGTAGGAAAGTCTGGCATTTGCAGAGCACATTCCATCCTAATGCTTTTCAAGCCAACATACAGACACCTATCAAAATGGTATCTTTGTTCTACCAGCTCAGTCATGATATAAAGCATAACACGGTGGTATTGGGGAATGTAGTTCAGAGGGCTCACAAGAAATGTGAGACCATACGACACATGCTGACAAAAGCAGGACTGTGGAAAGCCAGCTTCTTGCCCACACCAGGGACATAAAAGGCAACCAAGTAGGGTCCATTTCTAAAGTTCCCAGTCAAAGAGATGGGGATGTAACCATATGGACCTAGAAGTAGCCTAGGAAAAAAAAAAGGAGATATAGAAGGACTTGGGGAAAAAGGTCTGCGGTCAGTTAAAAGTGACAATCTATTCTGCAATTCAGATCTATACGCAGATACCAAGGAACCACAGCCCTTTTAAGCACAACTGCTACAAACCCTCCTTACAGCAGCATATTGAGATATATGGAGAAACACAGTATATAGATCTTCTTACCTCTGCCTTTGGACCAATGAAAATGTCCCCTTCTAAAGCACCAGCCATAACACGAACATGCTTTGGTCTCCCCACACTAGAACAGAGGCAAGAGTATAAATGCTTCTAGAGGTGCGGTCAGATGCACCCAAGGATTAATAACTTTGTGTTCCCCTCTGTCCTAACCAGTACTTTCTAAAGCAATAGGGGAGCCCGGCGGCACTACCAGGTGCAGACAGACACAGGTTTGCTCCAAGATAATCTCAGAATCAGCAGTGAACGGAACAGATTGTAGACAGTTCTGAATTGGCAGGATATAAGCCAGCTGAGTCTGGCCATACTTTCCCTGATGATTCAGGACTTCTTTGTTCCAACAGTGCCTGGGGTGGACATGGCTAGACTGAGCAATGGTCTGAGTGGATAGATCCACATGGTGTTGCCTGACCTCAGATCAGACACTTACAGTCCCATGCCCACCTCACCATACAGAACACATTGCTCAGAACATGAATATACTCATTAAAAACCCAACCCATTGAAAATAAAAGCCAGTGACTGTTCAGAGTTCCTGATCCAACAGTCCTCTTTCCAGTAAAACTCTCAGAAAACTTCCAGGGAAGTTTATCAGGAATCAAGACATCACACCACACACCAAAGAAATATAGAGGTCTTCAGACCTCTCATCCCAGCTTTGTCTTTTTCCTGATCCTTTTCCTCATGTCTCAAGACCAAAGGATCTTACAGCTTTGGCTGGGTGTTAAGCGTGACAAAGTGATGTCATCTTTTATGGTGCGTCCCCCCAGAAAATCACATAGTACTTAACAGCAGAGATCTCCTCTCCCTGATGCTTCTGTGCAGCAGGCAGAGAAAGAATAACTCATTTCTTCAATTAAAAAATTGAACCATTCTTCCCATTTACGTATCAAAGAACTGGTACACAGTACTAAGAACTTATCAAGACCAGCAGAATACTTACTAGTTTGGAAAGCAGTATTTCGGTATTTGATCGCCTGCGAAACCCGCTTTAATCACACCCGAGCCCTGTGGAAGCAACAGATAAATAAGTGAGCTTATCATTCAGTCAGTCATCTTTGCAAGTTTTAAAGGAGTAGCAAAGTACATCGGCACTGCCGAATCCTCTCCTTTTTACTAGGAATAAAGCTCCCCAGGGACCGATTCTCCAGGCAGGGTTGGGATGGGAAGGTGCCAGCAGGCCAGCCTGGCCACCAGAGGGGAGTAAGTGGCACCCTCCCTGGCAGTGACACATCACACACAGCACAAGCACAGAGGGGCACAAGTACCCGGAGGGTCCTCACGCTGCTCTGTGTACACACCCAAGTGCCACTCTACACAGACAAGTATCTTTATACCCAATGCTATTGCTAGGGGTGCAGGAGGCTAAATCCAAGCTCTGCAGTTTTCTATTGATCTTAAATACCCTCTGGGTTGAAGAAAGCACTCCAGAAAGCCAAGCAAGAGCAACTGAACCCTGCCAGCTTCAGGGGCCACTGCTAAAAGAGCGAGGATGAAGGCTGTAGGCCTCTCAGAAGAAGCAGATTTGGAAAGGATGGAGAAAGGTGGGTAAAGTCAGAGAAGGGAGTGGGAAAGGACTGTGTGAAACAGGTTGGAGCAGACACTAGGGAAAAGAAGGCCAGGTGGTGGATAAACTAGCTAATGCTAAGGAGGCATGTTGCAGAAATGTGGTCAGAAAAGACACTGGAAACAAACCCAGACTGGTGTCTGGAAAGAACAAAGGTGCCAGTCAGACTGCAAGGGGAAAGGCTGGAGGCAGGAAGAGCGGCTGACAGGATAGGGCTTGTTTAGAAGGGACAAGGAAGAAGAGATTAGGTATGGCAGTCAGAGAGGCACAAATCCAAAAAGCCTTCTGCAACATTCAAAACAGCACAAGCAGCAAACACAGAGTGGGTAAAACCAGCCACAGGGAGGCCCTGGCAGGGAGTCAGTGCTGGGCATGTGGCCCCACAGCTCCTGTCCCTGTCGGTATCATCCAGAAGTATCCCAGGAACCCCATCATCAACTTGGATCTGTGCTGACTCCTTCCCCTCCTCCATTTCCTCTCCCTACATAAGGGAATGACATCTTGAAACAATAAGCAGCTTGCAGAAACACCGAAGTTTTACTAAGGAGCAGATTTTCATAGAAGCTCCTCAGATAAGCTGTTTTACTGGTAATCCTAGACTACCATGGGAGCAAGCTCTTCTGCAGAAAGAGGACCAGTTCTGCTTTATTCCGTACTGGGAGCAAAGCATGTGAGTTTGCAATGAAACCTGTGACCTGTGAAGCGCCTGTTCATGCTCAAGAGCTCTGCAGCAGGACTGCTGTTTCTGAGGCCAAAAAGACATTTTGGCCGCCCAGAGCATTTTAAAATGAGTAGTGACACAGCTCCTCCACCACTTTTACCTCCCTGCCACCTCTGCATAGGTCAGCATCACCACTTTCACTTGGAGGCTGAGGCCAAACGAGTTGCTCGGGACTCCGCCAGACAGACAAGCTCTGGCTGCAGTGGTTTCTGGTACTGCTGTCCCAGCTGCCTGCCCAGTTCCAGTGCCAGAGGTTACCAGCCACAGCAGGCTCAGCAGAAAGGAATGTGGGGCGGCTCCAGCCTCTCCAGTTCACAGTCTAGCGCCTTATTCCCAAGCTACTTTCATCAGCAGTTTCAGCCAAGGTGCTGGGCTTTGCACAGAGCATGTGTGATCTGCCGTGAGGGCCCGGGCACTCCTGCCTCAAAACTGCCAGAGTCAGATTTGCCAGGATACATCTGTAAGACATGATTATCAGGAACACTCTGCAAACCAAACCTAGTTAGTTATAAAATGTATAAAAGGTAGATTGCTTGAATCCTCGTCTCCTGACAAAACACCTGCAGCCGGGCTGGCTCAAAGAGCACACCAGAGCTGGCACTGGGGCAGGACTACTCCCTCTGGGCAAAAGGGACAGCTCCAGTTGCATCCCAAGGTCTGCACTAACAGTTACCAGTGTGACGAAGTGGCCTGTGAAAAAGACTTCCCTTTAGACAGACTCTCTTCTGGATATTGACTTCAAAGCAAAGCAAGGAATAAAACAAAACTATTGTTTTGATTTTCCTTATCATAGCTTATAAACAACTCTGTACCTGGGAAACAATACCATCTTTGTCAAACTTTGTAGCAAAGGAGCTGAATCAAACACAGTAACATAACTACATCAGAATATTGTTCTTATTTAATATTTTATTCAAGATAATGACTGATCTTGCCTCTAGCACAGTCTGCTGCTGGCAAGTGGTTTCAGGAGAACAATGATGTTCCTATTTTAACACAGAGATCGAAACTTTCTTATGCCAGGCCAAAAATTACCCAGTGTATCCTGGTGAGATTCCCAGCAAGTTACGCATTTTAAGATTTACATATTGAAGTTCAAAGTTAACTGAATGTGTCAGTAGTTCAGAACTCCTAGCTGAAGTCAAAGACAAATGACTGTTTTGAATGTGCCGGTAGGATGGGACTTCAACACAGTTGTGCTTCCAAGTGCCTGGGAATAAACCAAGCACAGCTGTTTGCTATCTCTGCAGTACAAAGACCTGACAGCACTTTCTGACCTATTCAGTTTTTCTTGAAAACATCTTACTTCTTTGAAGGTATGTGTGCACTGAGTAAATCTATTTATTATAGACCAGTCTGCGATTTCTATACAATGAGAGGAAAAGGTTTAAATTTTGAAATAACTCTGGCTGATTCAGAAGATTTAAAGACCTGTTTCTTCATCTCTGTTTCAACTAAGCAAAAAACTATGCATCCTCACTTCTGCTACAAGCTCTTATTAAAAAAAATTTAGATGTTAACATCCTTCCACCAGTAACTATCCTGGCTGGGCTTTCATGACGTTCTGTTTGGTTTGTTTTTTTAATCTGAGCAAAAGAATAAAAGAAGAAAGAAAAAACATGTCAAATGTCAAGGTCAAGGAAGATTGTCATGGAAAATTCTCGTGAGTACCTTGAAGTAACTGAACATGCCTCTTCTGCTAGCTCTGCAGCTAGTTGGTTATTGATTCATTCATCTTGATGCATTTAGGACTCAAATTTAAATGGAAATCACCAAGAGTCCATCTGCCATGTAGTACTTTTTAATGGGGAGTGCACCTTTTGTATTGTTGTAAAACTATTTTATTAGATACACATTTTATAAGATCAAGAACAAACCAAAGACAGAACGGTCCTTACTGACTGCTCAGCTATTTAAAATGCCACCACTTAAGACTACAAAGCCAAATTTTATCCTATTTTATGTAAACAGAGACAATTCAAATGAGGTCAAGGAATTTGCACTTGCTTAGGCCACAGCTGAACCATTCTATTTACATGTGCATTGTGTTCATCAGGGCTCCCAGATCATTTATTTCAGAGAGTGCTTTCTGGAGTGCAAGATGGGAACACAACTCTTGAAAATTACTTATTAGACAATGAAGAGTATTAAGGCTGTGCTGAGGTACAGCTCCAACCTCTCACAGTGTATTACAAAATTCTCCCTACAGAAAACATGCAGCTGAGCATACTGTTTGGTAAGAGGAAAAAAAACAACCCTCCTTGCTGAGTTTTTAGCTACGTATTTTAATGTCCTTTTGAAAGGCTCCGAGATACTAGAGCAGGACAGGATGATACTGGGACTGGGGTCAGGGGGGTATGTCTGGCTTGTTCACTGATCAGTATCTCCTTTCTCCCTCCCCACCATCCCATGCATATGCACACATGAGACGGGATAACATGCAGCCTTGAAAAGGTGTCTGCAGCTCTCTGAGGAAATGCAGGAATGAGGCAGCAGGAACGGCAGTACCTGCTCTGTGCAGCTCCACTTCCCATCCTGCATGAACTCAGAAGAGTACCAAAAATGCAGTGTCACCACAAGGCTCCTCGGCTGCCAGCATTAAAGGCAGATGTCACAACAACGGCTTCATTCTACTTCTTGTAGAGGGAGGGGATGGGGCACAGGAGGGATAATTTATCAGAGAGGCAAGAAGAATAATTAGCTTTTATAAAGGCCAGCTGATAAAACGAGAAAAGAAAAAGTCAGTTGCTGGCACAGGAGCCCTTCTTCAGGTCTGAAGCAGCAGTGGCAATCATTATGCTAAATAACAACAGGACATGCTGAAATTAGATATAGATATTACATGACTACAGCACAACAAACTCATCCTCAGAGTTCCTGGAAATAACTTTAATGGTTAGCTGATCATGCGACGCCACAACAGGGGCAGTGCTACTCCAGTCATTTCTAAGAACAATCAACCTAATTCTTTATTGTCTCCAGTAAAGAAGACAACATGTTTTTCTCCACATTGTCAATTCAAATATCCATTAGATATTTTCCTTCAACGTCTAACGTAAGTCTCTCTGCTGTGATTCCAGGGGAAGAAACAAAACCAAAACTGTAACAGAGAGCTCAGGTTGTAGAGAAGAAATTGGGATCATTTACAAAGAAGAGGTCAGAAGCATAATTGGCTTGATCTCAGAAGACTGACCATCATTCAGCTTATTGGGGGGGGAAGTAATAGGTTGAGAAGTGCTAGGCTAGCATTTCCACATGTCACATGGCAAAAAGATTCAGCAGAAATTAAGATTATGGAGAAAGAAGGGAGTGCAACACTGACCCTTTGAAACAACAAAATCTGAATCGCTGGCAATATAAGTCAGAAGGGAGGAGCATGAATCTGTGACTCACTACACTAAAGGAGGTTCCCTCCAAGATATACTCCCCACCCCTTGCTGGATGGTCCCCTCTCTCAGGAGGCCAGCATGGCCAGACCTAATCAGAACTGGATCCAGAAGCACCTCACCAAGGCATGCAATCGCTCTCATTCATCTCAGACTGAGGTATTGCCCATGCAGGTTGAAGGTCTGCTTTGAGCTAATGAGAAGTATTATCAGCTATGAGCTGCCATCTGCAACACCACACCCCACTGTCAAATTACGCTGATGCAACCCACGTTGGTAGCATTCCCTTCAGGAGCTCTGCCTCCTGCAGGCTTCGGCACGGGAGTCCATGCCTCGGGTGCCGGCACTCCCTTGCAGTGACCGCTGGGCTGGATGCGCCAGGTGGAGGTGGCTGGTACTGGGGGTGACTGTCCCCCTTTCAGTGGGCCCATCACGGGGTTCTGGCTCAGGGCACCATCTCCAGCACGGTCCAACAGAGAAGCGCAGCCCCCCCGGAGCATGCTGGGAGCCCGGCCAAGCCTGCCCCAGAGCATGCTGGGACTCTGGCCAAGGCCAGGCCCAGCAGCCCCCATTGTCCCCCAGGCACAAAGAGGGACAAGGCGGGGCCGGGAGGCCGGGGCGCAGCCCCGCCTGACGGACAGCTCTAGCCGCCAATCAGCACAGGTACTCCCCGCGACAGCGGGGCGGGAGGCGCCCCGCGCCGGCAGGTAACGGCGGGTCGCCCCCGCTGACTGACAGCCGCCCCAGCCAATGGAGTCGCCCCGCCCCT
>JAVJGI010000065.1:23643300-23756678 GCA_035590275.1 Ibycter americanus | reverse complement strand
GGCGGAAGCACTGGGGCCGAGGCCCCTGTGAGGGGCTGAGGAGGCGGAAGCAATGGGGCCGAGGACCCTGTGCGGGGCTAGAGGGGGGAGCAGTGGGGCTGGGCAGAAGCAGTAGGGTCGGGGCCTTGTGTGGGGCACTGGGGAGCAGGGGCCTTGTGTGGGGTGGAGAGGGCTTTGGGGGAGCAGTAGAGTGAGGAAGGGCTAGTGGGGTTGGGAGAGGCTTGTGGGTGGACAGTGGGGCTGAGGAGGGTTGCAGCGAGGGGAGAGGAACTGGGGGTTGCATGCTGAGTTTGGGGTGGGATGCAGGAGATTTGGGGATGTGTGGTAGGTCAGGGGGAGGAGGCACTGGGAATGCAATTGGGTGTCTGGGAGGTGTATTTGGGGGGGTTCCCAGGGAGGATGCGCTGGGAACAGGAGGAAGGGTCTAGGGAGGGATGCAGTAGAGGGGGATGCAGGAGGATGTGTTGGGGTTCTTGGAGTGATTTGGAGCTTTCCTGAGTGAGGGATGGCTGATGTAGGCCTTGGCTGGGGCAGGTGATGGGAAAAAGGAGTGTGTGTTACTCACTGGAGGGTTTCCACAGAAGGTAGGGGGCTGGAGCTTCTCCTCCTGGACAGGAGGCACAAGCTCTGTCTTCTGGCCTGGAGCTTGGAGTTCGAGTATCGCCAGCACTGACCAGAGTGAACTTGCGTTCCAGCCTCCGAGACCGATGCATGTTGTGCGTGTACCCATAAAACCCATGGGGCAGAGCCAGCTTCTCTTGCCCTTGCATAGCCATTTGTTATCACAGACTGCAAATCTGCTGCTTACCATCTCTGCTGACACAGTGTCTGACACCAGTAACAGCAGTTGTTTATGTGGGAGAGTGGCATGAAGGAAGTACTTGGATGTTTAGCAATCGAGATAAATGTCTAGCATCTAGCCCTGTGCAAAGTTGAGTTCCTTTTGCTTTTCACTATCGCTTTGCTGCTCAGACCCCTCTTCTGGGCCTAAGGAACCTGGTCAGGTCACGGCCGAGTGTTTGCTGTGCCTATCATTGACCAGTCCCTACTCCAGCATTTGGGAGAAGTTTAGTAAATGCTCAACTTCTTTATAGAGTTCATTTTAACCTGTATGTCTCTACCCGATTGAGTCCCGAGCAACAGCAAAATAACATCCTTCCTGTGTTCTGCTCTGACAGCCAAACTATTGCTGTTGTCTTCCAAAGAAGTGTTGGTTTTTTACGTGTTTGTGGCAAGAACTATGTCTGTTAGCCTTTATTACTGAAGAGTTGTTTTATACTTAAATTGATACAGTGGGCTGAGATAAGATGTTGCAAATCTGAGACCTCAAAATACAAATAATTTCTTAATCATCTGTGTGGGTCAGTACTGCAGTACCTTCCTTGTTGGTGGTCTGGTCAGTCTGGTTTTACACCTATTTCTAATCTTAGAATTTCCAGTCGCCTTGATTTGGGAGTCAGCACATCTTTTCCGTCAGCAGCTTAAAACAGTACACACTAGGATGATGTGTGTGGGATGGAGGGAAATTTAGGTTTATAATGAAGAATGGCAGAGACCTTTGTTCGGGAAGAAAACTTGCTGCTTCTTTGCTCAGGAGTTGATGATGACATGACTGCAATTGGAGCTCAATCACTAGAAAAACTGCTATTGGCAGTGATGGCTGGTTGCAAGTAAGAAGTAATGTGAAGGTGTGTTTATCCTGACATTTTCCACTTAGCGGTTCTTCTGACTGTCAGCTCAGCCAGCAGCGAGAGCTGAGAGCTTCGCTTGTAGAAATCAGAGATGAGCTTCTTACTGCTGTCCTGTGCAGAAAGTTCTTGTGCAAGGTGGACCCTACGTGGACACTACAGGTACTTTCTCTCCCTTTAAGTGAAACTTGGAGCTTGGTTTTGTCAAGTCTGGTAGAATGAATTCTGCCACCGCTCACTCTGCTAGTCTGTCCTCCTCTGCCTAAGCTGCCAGCTATTAGTTGGTTCAGATTAGAAGAGGAAATCGCTGAACAAAGTTCCCTGCCTTAGGAGAAATATTTTAACACTAATCAGCTTTTAATTATATGTATCAGTTTCTCTATGGTTGACAGCAATTTTTTTTGTTCAGGGAGCTGAAGTTGTATTCTTTGGCTTACACAACAGAGCAGATCCTTACTTTGTGATGTTGGAGAATCTGCAGAACTACATACCTATTAAATGAGGGGGTTTAGCTGTGTGGATTATTTAATGGAACTAGTCTTTTTTTAAATGCTATTTGCATATCTTGGGAGGGAGTTCGTGATTGCAATCGGAACTTCTTGGAAGAGTTCCTGGCTGGATTTATAAAGGCCATGTGCTGAGAAGGAGTTCTCGCTGTTGATACACAGTATCCGCTTTTATTTTTAAAACATGGTTGAGTATCTCTAAGTGAAATATCTTGATGTGTAGAATTGCTGGTGAAAAAACAAATTTGTCCTTTCCTTGGTGATAGGTTTTGAAATAGGCAGAATTCAGGCTGGACTGTTGGTTTTTCATCACCTGGCTTGAATTTGGGCCATGTACTCAAAAACCAGTGCACTGACCTGTGGTCTGCAGCTGCTTGGGAATCACCAACTACTACTGAAGGGTTGTCAAAAGGTAGCTGTGAAAAGCAGTCCAGTTGTCAGCTGCTGGGAAGTGACTACAAACAGTCCAGTAAGGACTTTTCAGGGTGAATGGATTGGGAATTTTCCAATTTTTTTTCCCCACTGTGCAGCTGTTTCCTCTCTGCCCTCTTTGGGTTTCTCCTTCCTTAGAAACTTCAGAGCACCCTTAACATCAGTGAAAAGAAGGATCTTGGTGGAGATGCAAATACCCGGTTTCCCCCGAGGCTGCCCTTCTTGCTCCTGAATGAGCTCCATGAATAGAGAATGTTAACAAATTTGTACTGTACCTCTGGCTTTGAAGTTGGGCTCTTCCTAATAAAATCCTCCAACGCTTCCAGCTCTTTGTGTGAATGCGTGTACTGATATGTAGATTGTGATACAAGGTCGAACCCTGCAACAGTAGCTGTGGGCGGGAGGATGTACCCACAGCAGCCATTAGCAGTGCTCCACTAGTTAGTGTAGCAGCGAAACCTGCCACCGAAACTGGATAAAACATCTGTGCTGACTAGCCTTTGTTGAGCATTATTGTCATGGGTATGTTATTAGTTGTGCTCCAGGTAGCTGGTTTAAAGCTAGTGCTGGATGCTCCTGCAGTTGCAGCGATTTGGGGATACATATGTGGCTTGGATGTGTATTTTTCAAAATTTAATTAGTCACTGCTGCAGGCTTTTTGTCTGACTCTCTTCGAAGCCTACCAAATTTCTCAGGGAGTAAAGACTGTCTGTATGGGTTGTCATGCAGTGTGTAAACCAGTGGGTTTAAACTCTGGCTGGGTCTGCTTTGGTGCTTTGGGCAGGACAGAGCTTGGCTCCCTGGAGCCGGCTGGTGCCACATTGCTGCAGCTGCCTCCTGGATAGCACGGTGCCCTGGGTCCCTGGAGAGGCTTGGCCTTTGGAGGGAAGTGTGGGGTTGCTGGCAGGAGTGAGGGAGAGGTATCTGGCTCACCTGGTGCGGTCTAGGCAGGACTTGCTTGCTGCTTGCATTCAGGTCTGATGAATATGTTTGAGTAGCCCTGGGGAACAGCATGCTCACAGAGTCAGTCCCTGTCCTGAAAAAGGGCAATATAAGGGTTTGTCTTGTGTGTTGTCAGTGTCAAAGTGCCTGTGTCAGCGGTGTGAATGTTTGACATCTAAGGTGTTATTAAACACAGTTTGGAAGCAGGTTTTGTGTGTGTGGGAGATGCTTGTTGCTTAGCAGGTGGAGGTGTTTTCCCTTCGTTTCAAATCCTACACATCTGCTCTGATCACTTGCTAATCTCCCACACTGGTTTGCCAGTCAGTGTATTGACCTCCCTTGCTCTGGAGTTTTCCCAGTCAGGTAATAATTGTGTGTGGCTGCTGCTGTTCACTGCTACTCATCAGGGGTGAGTGACTATCCCAGCTGGAATTGGTTCCACCTGGCTGTTTCCATCACTGGTTTACTGCCATAGGAAGCCTGAGCTCTGGCCAGGATGTTGGTGCCACACTCTGAACATAGCCACCTGAATGGGTTTCTATTGCCGAGATCTCAACCTCCAGTGTGACCTGGTGCTGGTGAGAGGGAACAGGTGGAGATGGGGTATGTCAGAGGGGGACTTGTTTTTTTTCTGAGTGTTTCAACCTATTGCTAGACTTTGAGAAGGGGTTTTCCCAGGCTGCCACTGGGGATCAAACTCAGTTCCATGCCAGGGTCTAACATGCGTTCCCTGTGCTTGCTCGCCAGTTTGCCTTCTATGCCATAAAGATGCTGCTTGTCATACAAGAAGGCTGCGTAATTCTGACCTAGCCCCCTCCAATGGACCTCTGGGCCATTACGGGGGGTGGAATGCTTGCCTCCTCTGTCCTGCCCTGATATCCTGGACTGCATCCTTGACTGTTCCGCTGGGAAGCTGGAGCTGGCCTGGAGCCACTGTGGTGGCCTTATGTGACTTAAGAGGAGGGAAGCTGTCTTTGGGAAAGTCACTGAGATAACCCTGCTCTGCTTTTTTTTTTTCCCCCTGCAGCAGTAGGAGAGAAGCAGCACAGTACAGCTGTGGAGACAGTCCACAGGGCTTTTAATACAACAAGCTGATATATTACTTTATACAGACTTGATATGGTTGGGCAGCAGGAGGTGAGCAGAGGATTTCAAGTAGTGTATCACTGTCACTAGAAATCTGCATAGAGCATGTAGGCGCTTTCTGGAGACCAGGAAACCTGTTCTCATGGCCCTTCTTGGCACCATCTACCCTGTAGGTGATAAACTCAGGTAGTCCCCATGTGCATTAACTCTCCTCAGAGCTCACCCTGGAAAGGACTATTTTACAGGTGCTTAGCCTGTCAGCTTGACTGGGTTCTGGCTGGCCTCTTGCCAGGCCAATGAACTACCAGCTAGGGCTGGATCCATCTGTCCAGCCATGGTGACTGCTTCTCTGGAGAATCTCTTGTGGAGGTGTCCAGGTGCTGCTGCTCTGTGGTGAGGCCGGTGCAGAATTGCAAAGTGACTTTTCAGCACCTCTGTTCTGCAATGCTACCTACCCCAGCTCTGAAAAATCCTGTCTTCTCAAGGGTCTCTCCTAAATGAACTTCAATAAAATGTGATTTAGGAGTAATTGTGCTAGCTCAGGGTTAAACCTCTTTTGCACAGATCACCTGTTTTCTGACGCCAGTGGGTGTAACTCTGACTTTACTACCAGCAGCCTGGTTACACTCATGCCTTAAAATTGAAATGCTTCTCAGCATTTTTTGCTCTGTGCTGCTGGATGGGGCTCTGAGAAGGGTGCTGGCCTTCAGTGGGATAATTGCAATTAAGCTCTGGTGTTTGATCATCCCAGAACTTCCTTGGTAACACAAAGTGTGGATCTCCACATATGAAGCACAAACACTTCCAGGAGGCATGGAGCAGTGGTATTGGAGGATGCCACAAGAGTCTGATGAGCAGGCTAGATGCTGAGAAAGTATTTCTTGCCAAGCCTGCCAGTGTTTGATGTAAGGGCAGTGGTACTTTAACCAGGGAACAAAACTGGAGTGCTCAAATGCTTTTTGTGCAGCAATTGTGGCATGGTAATGATGATCCACAAACCCTCCGGGCTAGTGAGGGAAGCACAGGCTTGTCCTGCAACCTGCAGATGTTAGAGTCAGGGTCTGAACAGACAATGCGGATGGGGGGAATTGGTGTGTAATAAGTGGTTTGAATGAACAGGGTCATCTTAGTTTGGATTTTCTTGTTTAAAGCAGTTGAGAGTATTTTACTTGAAAAAGTCAATTGGAGGCAGGAAGCAGTTAAACTGCTCATGCTATTCTGTAAATGCTTGTGGTAGGTGTTCTATGATTGACAGGGCTAACAGTGAGCAATGACCTGCCTTTGTGTGGGCAGACAGGATGGCGAGCGGCAGAAGTGTGCTATGCTGTCTGATGGCACACCAGCCTCATTTCCTTGTGCCTTCTAATGGGAAAGATGGCTGCTTGTTTTGGTGATTGCTGCTTAATGTAGTCTGGCTGTGCTGCATTGGCTTTTAAGTAATATTCCTTTAAGGAACTTATTCTAATGTTGAAGCAGAGGGTGCAGTGATGCTTTTTACTCATTCTAGATTAATGCAGGTAGTATATTTTACAAGTTCTGGTACTAATTTTTCTGAGTCAATGTTTTTCTCCTCCAGTATTTTAAACTGTCATCTCTATGTTCAGAAGTATAGATTACTCTCCTTAAAACTTAGTCATTTCAAATTCTGCTTTGAGGAGTAGCATTGGTGTTTTATTTTAATTGAGGTATGTGACTCTGGACTGAATTAAGAGCTTACAGTGCAGATACAGCTATTGCTCTTATACTGGTACAATTTTCTTTGTGTTTTGTGGAAGCTTTAATATGCTTTTCCAGAGGTTTTTATGCTTTAACATTAAAAACATGATAGCATGTTGCACACATGTGCTTTGCCTGTAAGTGTGCTTGAAGCTTTCTGGACTTAACCCAACCTTTCTTGTCATTTTTTTTTTTTTTAGAAGTAACTTGAACATGGTAATTTAATTTTTGTCACTAGCTATGTTTTAAAGCAGGTCTTTGTACAGGCTCTTGTAACACCTGTGGAGACATCCCATTTGTCTGGAATAAACTAACTTAGCTAATAATTTTTCTGTTTTTAATGCAGGTTGGGAGGACCTGACCCTCTGGACTATGTTAGCATGTACAGAAACCTGGGAAACCCAGCACTTAATGTTCCTGAGCACTGGCACTATGTCAGCTTTGGGTTAAGTGACTTGTATGGAGACAACAGAGTACATGAGTAAGTGTCATTTAAGTTCTGTTGCTGTGTTGTGTTTTGTGTTGCATTTTGGGGGAGCATGGGTAAAACTCTGTCCTGCTGTTTGTATTATTTGAACAGCTGGTTTTCTGCTGAGAATACCCTAGCCCTGGTCTCACAAGGGGTGACGTATGCCTGTTCTTGGATGTGGAAGAATTACTGTGTTCCCCTCTGCAAGCTTTGAATGCAATATATTTCCTTGTCAGTGTTAAGTGATTTTTTTCTTCTTTTTTTAATTTCTTTTAACTGGTTAGGATTATTTTTTTTTTAACTGAATGTCTTGTGTTTTTCACTCTTGGTAGTCTGTTATGGTCATACACTTAAATCCTGACCCCTCCCTGTGCATGTTAAATGCCTTCCTCTGGAAAACTGCTATAAGGGCATTTTTCCTATTGCTGTCACAGCAGTGTTACTGTCAGCAGACTGCCAGCCACCCCAGTGACTGCTGTATAAAGTGCCAGTTTGTGTAACAGAAGAATAAAATTCTAATTATTTGACCGTCTTTTCTCCAGTAATTAAATTATTATCTTTGCTTCTTGGTATGGATGGTCTTTAGCAGGCATTTTGTATTAGATCAGGTAAGCAGCAGCATCTAACATGTCTGGCACATCTGCTAACAACAAATTCCAGTCATTAGTTACTGGGGCAGAGGAAAGGTAGGGCAAGTGGAAGAAATTAAGTTAAAGGCTTCCTTCCCTCACTTCCACAAGAGACCCTACCATGGACGTGCTGGTCTTTGCGTGGTGCCTTTGTTCTCAGATCATGGTGTTTAATCTCTGCCACTGAAAATTGGAGGTTGCCAAGATTAAGTGATGTGCGTTTACCCACCTTGTTTTGATGGGACTAATTTTGGAGGGAGTAAGTTCTGTGCTGACTTCCTTTCTGTGGTGACTTGTCAGTATGAGGTTTTCCCATGGTGAGAGTCTTCTATTTGCTCACGCCCTTTCCTGGTGGTTTCCAGTGAGAGCAGGGAGTGGACATGAGGGTCTCAGCTGAAGACATGAAGGGTGATATGTTTTTATGAATGAAGAAGCAAATTATGCAAGGAGACAGCCTCCTTGGCCCTGGCACGTGCTCTGGCTTCTCAGTCCCAAAAACCTGTCTGCTAGACCAAAACCTGTTGTTCTTCTCCACCCCCAAGCTTTCCACTACAGGAGTGAAAGTATCACACAGGTGGAATGTCACAACTTTAAATAACTTCCTGGTATGAGACCTCCTAACTCTTCATACTGTCGTATGGTTTGGTCTGGAAATTTGGATTGAGGTAATGGAATGTGCCTTTTGCTGGTTGCAGGGCACAGGAATTAAACTCCCATCTCTAGATCTAGGCTACAGGCAATTTCCAAGGCCTGTTGAGTGAAGCAGGACCAAAGTCTGCACCATGCTCTGGGAGGTCTGAAGTCCCTGAGTGCCCTGTGTGTGTATGTGAGCCTGGAAGGAGGCCTAGAGAGCTGGTGTGCCTTGGCTGCCCCTGGCACCGTGCGGCTGGACACTGCAAGCAAATAGTGAGACCTTGCTGCTGTGCGGCTTTGGGGATGTTGGCTGCAGCCTCTTGAGCACAGGCCTGCTCGGATCCATCAAAGTGATCTCCACACCCTTAGTACACATGTGTGTTTTCCTTCTCTCTGTATGGCTGGAACAGTGTTCCCAGCTCCATGGTGGGGTGCCTCTTTGTCACTCGCCCTGAGATGTTCAGCTGTATGCAGTCTGTCACCTTTATTTTGGCCTCGTTCTTGGAGCTACAAAACTTAATGCTACACGTGCTGTCAAGAAGGCTGGCTCAGCCTTTGTGGCAAAAAGTCTTAATATACAATTACGCATGTGGTAAAGCTGTCAAAACCTTCACATCTCTTAAACACTGAGCCCGAAGTTATCACCTGGTAGGTGAGCACTGGACACAGGCAGAGGGAAGATTTCAAAGGAGCTGAGCACTCACCAGCAATTCTTGCGCCCTACAGCAGTTGCTGTTTGCTAACTACTCTTGAAACATGACTGCTATGTGAACTACACATCACTAGACCAGCACCGGGTGCATGCTGCAGGAATGTAGTGGTTTTCCGATGTGCTCAGGAGGCTCTTGTTTTCTGGGAGGGAATTTAATAAAGCCTTTGTTTAAGAAAATGTGTATCGGTCTCTTTGCTTGAAGGACTTTAGGATTCTGCTGTCCCAGGTAAAGCATGCTGTGAGATGGTTGGCAGGAGTGCAGGGTGATAAGGGAATCATTTAAATCTTTGGAAGATTTCCTTTAAAGCTGGTGTGGCACTGAACTCTGCTCAACTGCCCTGGCTTCTGGAGATTAGGAATGAGTTTGTGAAGTTTTTGATTTCCTGACTCTGTCTGCAATGAGTGCAGAGCTGGATCTGCTTGTGACAGTCAGCAAGGTTCCTACAGTAGGGATGTGCTTCCATAACCTTGCTGTCCTTCATCCTTTAGAAGGGGAAGGATAGTACACTGCCAAAGGTCTTCTTAATCTCCCAGCTTGCCTTTGGGTAATACAAGTTATTTCTTGTGGACCTCTTCTGGTAATACAGTACAATCTAGACCAATTATAATGCAGTATTAAAAGAAAAGGATTTTTTGATTTTTTTTTTGAGTGAAATAATGCTGAACTGGAGGCCCCTGTATTTTTATTTATAATAGAATAGCAAACAGATGTAGCAAGTAATGTGAAAATGTTGACTTTAATTTATATTTTTTAATAAGAACCTGAAAAGTCTGAAGTGGAGCTCTCCCTGTGCCTCCTTGTTGACAGATTTATTTTCGGTTAAAGCAGCACTATTTCCTGCTCTGCTTAAATATCAGCTATACTCTGCTTACAGAACCGGTCTGGCTTTAAGAGTCCACAGAATAAGATGGAAGAAATCTAAGAATTTCAAGCAGGGAAACCTTTTTCATTTAAAACCACTCAGTGTTTCATGGTATAATGGCAACCATGACACCAGCTGTGCTGGGCTGATCGCTCTAAAAAATCCTAAATCATGACGTCATGACAGCGTTAGGGAACCGCAGGCCTTTCAGTGGGATTTCATGCCAAGCTGCTTGCATGGAAATAAGTCTTCTCCAGTTGAGCATGTTGCACAACTTGAGTGGCAGCAGAAACCTTTCCGGGACATTTTTGCAAGTTATGCTCCATTTTTAATTTTATCTACTTTAAAATCAAAACCAATGTGTAACTTCTTGAATCTATTCAGCAGGGTTAGAGTAGAGCCTTTTTTTGGACTGTTCTTGCTTTCTGAAGAGATTCTGCACTGCAGTGACGAGTGTGTGTGTAGCGTACTGGCAGGGAGCATCTGGCTGGTGCAATTGCAAGAGAGGAAACAGGTCCTGCACCCTTCTTCAGCCTTTGCTGGCAGCTACTGTCCCATAGCAATGTCAGCAGCAAGGAATGTGTCCCTGTGCATCTGCACAAGATGCGGTGCCTTAGCCGGCAACTGCAGATTCGTGCTGTGGTGCCAGACCATCAGCAGGGCCAAGGCACGGGCACCTGATCCTTCCTGCAGTTTCCAGGCATGATGGTGACTTCTACCTGCGTGGAAAACGGGTACCTGCGGAAGGCAGCATCAGCAAGTGTAGCTGGACTTGGGCTCCACCAGTGGCAATGCCAGCTTCAGCTACTGCAGTGCCATGGTGTGCTCCAGCCCTGGACTGTGCTGGCAGAGGGGTTTGCAGGGCTCTCCAGGGAGCTCTAGGAAGCAATGTGTGTTTTCACTAGACTGATTTCTGTCTCCAGTTGACTGTAAGGCCAAAGCTGAATCTCCAGTTAACTGTTTCTGTAGAGTGCTCATCCTTTTTGTTAACAGTTTAAAAAGTGCATGGAAAATGAGAACCATGATGTGATACAATTTCTGAAAACCTTGAATGGTCTTATTTGTATTAAAATCACAAGGTTGTAATTCAGAGGCACAATAGAAAGCAAAGCTTAAATTATGGGTAGGTTAAAAGATAAGATTTTTATTTGTGGCCTTCCCACATCCTGAAAAGAAACATGCTAACTGTGTTTTGATGTCTAGCTTTTTATGTAAATTCCAATAATTGGGTTTCCTGATCTACACAGACTTCATATTGACAAGGGTGGTGGTTTTTGTGGTGTGTTGGGTTTTTTGGTTTTTTTTTCCCCTCCCCTGGCAGCTAGCCAGGAGGCAAAGCGCAGCATGCCATTTGCATAAAACCGAAGAGATTACAGCTGCCTTCATCTCTAATACAGATGCAGGGTACCACCCGCGGAGACAACAGGTTCCAACTTGCTGTGGTCCTTTTGATTTGCGCTACTTACCATTTGGATCAGGAGGGAGCAGTGCATGCCGGGATAACGTGTTGTCTCTGTGGGTGGTGCCTCCCTATTAAAGGTGAGGGTAAGCGTGAGGCTTTCAAGATCTCCAGTCCAGCTTGTGTTCTGCTTGCTTGTATAGATCCTCTGAATGACCTTAACTTGTAAAAGGGCAAGGATGCTTGTTAGAGCTGGGAGGAAGAAAAAGGAGCGCAAAACTAGATCAGGTAACAAACACAGGGCTTGCAGAGGGGTGGATGTTTTCTGGAAGGCTCTTTCCAAGTATGAAAGGAGTTTGAAAAGAGTATTTAGAAAATAGCCTCAAAGTTGGAACCAGTGTTCTCTTTCTTTTGAGTGCATGCTGGTTTCTCCTTTGAGCCTGCATGAATGTAGGATGGAGTGGTGCTGACAGCTGTCACTTCAGTGGCCTCTTAGTTTTGTAGCCTTTCATAAATCTGAAAGTTCACTGCCCTCAGCTTGCCAGCCTTTAGCCTTAAATTTTGGTATTTAATGGGTCCCTAAGTGCTTTATAAACCACATGCCTAAAGCACCGCTGAAATATTACACCAAACTCCAAGGTGATGTTGAACGCTTTTAAAATGGTGGAGACTGACTCTGCCCCTCTTTGTTTTCATGAAAATGCAATAAAATAAGGGGCCTTTGGGAAGATAGTAAATTAGGGAAGGGGGATGGTTGTTGTGGATCCATATTTCAGGTAAGATTTTATAGAGTTCAGCATGTCTGCCTTGGAGACATGAAAGATCAAATCAGTTTAGTTTGGGAGTTTAGCCTGGAATTCAAGGAAAATTATTTAAAATCCAAGATTTTCTTTCACCTTTCATGGTATCCAGTTTCTTTCAAGTGTGCTGTTGAAGCATACTTCAGACACAGAGGAACCTGGGAACTTTCTTAAATAATAGCATAGATGTGCAAACCCTGCCTTCCTCATCCTAATTTTGTTTCCCTAGGCTATTAACTCTGAAGTTAAAGGACACCTGCTGTGTCAGGGCTGGCTGTGTGGCTGTGCTACTTCAGCACATGGAATAGGGAAGTGAGGTTGAATTTTGGGGACATATCTTCAAGCTGAGGATCAGGAAATAGTGGTTCTGCTCCTGGGTCACACTTTTGTGAGGTGTGACTTTGATGGGTTGGTTGTGGGGAACAGCCACGACAACAGTGAAATTCTGGGGATTTATGGTCACCCTGAGGAGCTTGTTCCAGGTATCCATAACTTCCTGCACGTTGCCATGCTTCATCTGTGGGAACTGAACTTTAGCCAGTGCATTGAAGAAATGTTGCTGGTGGCAAAGCATCTGCCCCAGCTAAAGGGAGTGATGTGGAAGAGGACATCAGTAAGCATCAGTTTAGGAAGGAGGTACAGGAGCTAGGACTTGGAAGAGGGAGAGTCCAAGATGGACACCATACTCTGGACTTCTTTTTCTTCCTAGGTCTCTTGTTTGTATATCAAAGATTGACCCCAAATGCAATGCCTGTTTCTCCTGTTGGTGTTTTTTCTGAGGGAGAGGGGAGAACCAGGTTTGTGGCGGAGTGGGAGGGGAAAGGCCACGGAATTAGGGAGTTATGTGACAAAAGATATGTCCTTTTAATCATAGCTTATTTGAGTATCCATCAGAGTTGAAATGAGTAGTTTAGCTGCAGGGGGGCAATAAGATTTGGTTTTTAATGGATTTATCTTGTGGTTGGATTTTTTTTTCATGTCTCTAAAGATAGGAATTAGACTGAGCTTTCCCCAAAATGAGGGTACTTTTAACAAGTCTCGCCAGTGTAGATTCTCTGGTGTCTAGAAATACAGTTGTGCTTTTAGTGAAACTTGCTTACTGGGGAGTGCCTGTAGAATCCTTCTCTTCTGTCTGGCTGTTTGTTTCTGCCTGCTTTGTAGAAATGCGGCATTTTGGGATGTCGTGGTTTAATCTCAGCTGGTACCACGCAGCTGCTTGCTCACTCCCCCTCAGCACCCAGAGGGATGGGGCGGACAATTGGAAAGGAATGTAAAACTTGAGGGTTGAGATAAGAACAATTTAATAATTGAAATAAAATAAACCTAATAATAATAGTTATAATGAAAAGGAGAGAGAAGAGGAGAGGAACAAAATCCAAAGGGAAGGGAGAAAACAAGTGCTCGCCACCCGCTGACCAATGCTCAGCCAGTCCCTGAGCAGTGATCAGCAAGCCCTGTCCAAACCTCCCCCTCTAGGTTTATATACTGAGCATGATGTGCCATAGTATGGAATACCTCTCTGGCTAGTTCAGGTTAGCTGTCCTAGCTGTATCCCCTCCCAATTTCTTGTGCCTCTCCAGCCTTCTTGCTGGCAAGGCCTGAGAAACTAAAAAGTCCTTGACTTAGTATAAACATTACCTAGCAACAACTAAAAACATCAGTGTGTTATCAACATCCTTCTCACACCAAATCTAAAACACAGCCCTGCGCCAGCTACTAAGAAGAAAATTAACCCTATCCCAGCTGAAACCAGGACAGGGGACAACTCTTTCTTTGAAGGACTTGATTGAATTTGACCAATGAGTTCAGAAATTGTGGGAACATTTTAAAGAAGCACATGCACAAGTGTGATCGGATCATGTAAGGTTTGATTCTCTGTTTCCCAGGTGAAAAACCAGTTAAACCAAGCGTCATGCCTATTTACATGCTCTGTTGATGGTGTCCCTCCAACGACTCATGCAGTGCACCAGTACTAAGACTTGTGTTTCTCTGCTGGAGGCAGACCTCCCTTGAAGCTATGGTCACCATGAGGAAATCTTTTTCCCCCCTCCTCCCAGGCAGAGTGCACTTGGCTTCCAAATGTCATTTGTTGGAGGTAGTTAGCACCGCTAATAATATGAAAGATGTAGGCCACCTACAGAGAGAAGTCCACTTTGTGCTGCGGTCTGTGTTTGAATGTGGAGTTTGTGGGACAAGAGCATGCTTGAACTGTGCTAGATTTGGAATTTTTTTGAAGCATTGAAGGAAATTTGTTCAATGTTAAATCACGGTAGCTGAATTTACAAGAAGGACTGTTTTCAATAAGAAAAAAAAGAAAAAGATTGGAAGTAGGTTTATAACTGGGCGTTACTGAAGGCAAGCCCTGCTTCTTGTTCAGTAGCGCATCTGCGCTTGCATCCCGGTAAGATGAGCCTCTTGCTGCCATGCAGGGGAAGGGGCATAGTGTTCAAACTGGATGATTTCTTTTTGTCAGCAGGACTTCATGATTTTGGCATATGGGAGGAGAGCTGGCCTGAGACAGGTTTCCTTACTGTCATCTCCCAGCTGGGTTAGTGCTGAATGATGTGGGAGAGCTTGGAGGCTCTGCTCTCCCAGCGAGTTCAGCCTGCTGGGAAGAGGAGTGACTGGGGATCAAGGCTGGGTGTTCTAGTGAAAGATTGTTTTATATGATAAAGATCTGTTTAGGGATGTTCTAAAATTAAAAGATAGTCGGGTTTTTTTTCAGTGGGACATGAAGGTAAAAGCATTTTTTGTGCTGTGTGGGCATTCTGGCTGTGAGATCAAAGGGGGCTTGACTTTTTTTTATCCCTTTGCTGCCTGGAATAATGATAGTAACAAAATGAATGTTTGAAGAGATGCATCTGAATGCTGTTATTCCGACCTAATCCCCTTTTTTTCCTCAACACAGATTCAGCATTAGGAACAAGCCTTCCTGACTAGTACTAGTGTCACTGAAGTCCGGGAATAAAACTCCTTAACTGTCTTCATACCTGAATAACCATAACCAGAAAAAATAATGCCTTAAAGGTACTCACCCAGGAATCTTGCCCTGAGCCCCAAATGGTCCGTGGTCGAGACTCTCCCTGAGATATTCCGTGGTGCTGGCTGGAGACTGGTCGATCACGGAGTCATTGAGGCTCAGAGGCGAGGTCCCATCTGGGTCACCAGAAACTGTCACTGAAATCTGGGAATAAAGCTCCGTAATGCCAATGTAGTATTAAGAAGCAGGCATTATTTATTGCGGTGCTGGATGCACGGGGGATCGCTTCGCTTAATGTGCATAGCATCTTTCTCTCAGGTAGCTCTTTTTATGCAGTACATGTATACATATTAAACTAATTTCCCAGAGAAGACATACATATTCATGAGATTATCCAATACTAATTGTAATATTGTCCCTCCCCCTCGCACATGCCCGGTTGTCCAGAGCAGGGGTCTTCGGTGTTCTTCAGGGTCTGCAGACTCGCACACTCCTCTATTCAGTTGACTACAGTTCTCCTTTTAGTCCCCATATATGGTCTTAAACCAGGTCATCTCGGTCTCCTACTCTTTCTTGGCCAGGAATCACTGGCCTTGCGCCAGTTTTCCTTCATCCTCCAGGGCTACCTCTTTGTTAGAACCTGAATTTATTGCTTACAAGCATACAAAGATTAGTTTAAAACAATCAAGTTACCTTAACGCTAACTGTTCAGTCCTAGGTTGCATGACTACTTCTGAGTTCTTAAGATTAAACCTTAACTCTTCTGTAACCTTCCCCCCCTTTGAGATTTACTAAATTTCTTATAAGTCTCATTTATTTAAGTCAGATTTTTCAAAGTGATTCTCTCTGCAAGTTTCACCTAAATTGCCTAATTCTGATCTACAAAATGTGGACCGTGATCAGAGGATATTCCTATTGGTACCTTGAACCTTGGTATTTCTGTGAGTGATACCTTAGTTACTCCTCTAGCTTTGTTAGTGTGACAGGGGAAAGCTTCCGGTCATCCTGAGAAGGTATCAGTCAATACTAAGGTACACCTATACCCATTTTGTCCTTGTAGTTCAGAAAAATCAACTTGTCAGTAGTCTCCACGTCAGTTTCCCCCTTGGTGGTCCCTGGCGGTGGTCTTTTCCTATTCACAGGATTATTTTTAAACAAATGGGACACTTTGCTATTACAAACTTTACTATTCCAGTGATTCCTACGCATATAATCAAATTTTGAAGACTAGAGATCATGGCCTCACTACCCCAATGCGTTTCTTCATGTCTCTTTTCTACAATCCCAGTCATTAGTTGCGACGGAACAATAACTTGTTTTGTGGGGATTATTAACCAGCCCTCTCTGTTTATGGTTGCTTTTAACAGTGATGCTAATTGTTAATCTGCCTCATTATGATTTGGCTTCAAAATTGGCAGCTGTACCTGTTTTACTGGCACTAATGCAAGGATGCTTTGTTCAACCACCTCCTTAGCAGTTTTATCAGCCAATTGATTACCCACGTTTCCTGCAATTTGTCTAAATTGATGTGCTTTGCAATGCATTATTAAGAACTTCTTCCATGTATTTAGTAGGTGATCCCTGGGCCAACAACAGTCCTCTTTCCTTCCAGATAGCCCATGTGCACAAACTATCCCAAATGCATATTTAGTGATGTATTGATGGGTAGAGCCTCAGCCTCTATCACCTGTGCAATTGTAACCACTGCCTATCTGGCCATCCGTCTTCCGTCTCATACAAAGCTACTACTATCTGTAAACAATTCCAGATCAGGATCAGTTAATGGTTCATCCCTCACATCCTGTCTGCTTTAAATCATGATATAGGGATTCAGAATTCTTTGTTTCTGAATTTAAAAACATTGCTGGGTTAACTGTTGTGATGGTTTTAAGTTCCCCGTCATCCTGCTCCAACAAGATAACTTGATATGTGAGCATGCAGCTTGGAGACAACACTAGAGTAGTCTGTGTTTCTTGATGGGACAGTGGTTACAATTGGGAACCACAAATTAGCAATTTTATTTAAAAATTTGAGCTATTAGTATTTTTCTCTCTTAAGCTGGAAACTCCATGGCAATTACCTAACTCGGCTGCCTTTCTACTGTCATCTCAGTTTTGAATCAAGACCCAGTAGTCAGTGACACCAGGCTGACAAAGGAGAGCTGCAAATCTTTGGTGGTCTCCCATTCAGATGGTATTCCCTTCCTTGGACAAAGGGGTGGCCAGGGCTCCTGAGTGCCACTCTGCCTCCAGGGATGTTAAACAAGGAATGGATCGTCTGGTAGAGGCATTTTTTGATCACTTGACAAAGCTGGGTAGGTGGGATACCACCTGAGAAAGGGCTGAGGTTTAAAGAAAGATTTTGCAAGGGCTCTTAAGAACAAAAAGAAAAAGGGGGAAAAAAAAAAGACCAGAAAACTGTTTTTTGCAGGATGTAAACAGAGCGGGCAGAGGTGAAGGGGGACTCTGCCATTCTTGGGGAGCTCTGATTTAAGCCCAGAGGATAGAGACAAGGGAAGAGTGCACAGATGGCTCATTGTTTTGTCTAGCTTAGCATTCTTGCACTGCCAAAGTGAAGGACAATTGTTTTAAAATCTCTTTTGCAAAGAGTGCTGTTTGCTTTTCAGCTGTCCCTTGTCCCTGAGATGCAAACTGTAAACCAGAAGGGCTAGTCTTTTAACACCCATTTGTTTTGGAGGGTCAGTGCTCTGTCCAAGGGGCCTGGGACAGTTGCTGGGCTGGGAGGCATCACTCCTGTAAGGGAATGGGGAAAAGAGTGTGCGCCTGGGATATGCACAGCAGCAGCTGGGGAGAAGGCGAGAACAAAAAGATGCACATGGAGGGGCTGATGCAGAGCAGTGTCTGGTTTGGGGAGCTTTACTGAAGCTATGAAATGTGGCATAAAACTGGCACATACCTTACCTGCAGTGATATCTGATGTACAGTATAGTTTTCTCACAGCATTTTTTTTTTTTTTTTTTTTTTTTGGTAACAAATCATTAGTATAGAGAAATACTCCCATTTCTATACTATTATTCTTTCTACCGCTCCAGTTGCACTGGCATAGCTCCTTCCCCTCCTCCCCTGTGAATTGTTGTGGCCTTTCTGGAGCAGGGGCCTTTTTTGGCATGGTTGACAAAAATAAACCATAAAGGCAGCTGTTGTTATGAATAAGGCTCAACAGGGGAATTTTACCAGTAGAACTACAGCAATATAATTATACTGGTAGACTAGTTACAGTAAATTTCCTCATGAAGACAAGCCTTAAGTTGACATTTCCTAGCTAAGTTGAATCCATATGTATAACTTTATTACGCAAAAATAATATGTCTCTGGGCCTTGAATTCTTTTTTACCCAGAAGAGTAACATTAAGTAGAAAAGCAAAGAATTTAGTGTTCAGAGGTAGATGGGGGATTTCTGTAACAGAGCGGCTGTGATGAGCTGTATGCTGAACACTGTGTTTTACTGGGTAGATTATTCCTCCTAAAGTTATCAGGAATGAGAGGAGCGTGTTTGTGCATACTGTACTAAAAAGTAAGCAGTACTGAAATACGCTGTAAGTTGACATGTCTCTCCCAACTTTACTCCTGTTTGTAAGAGAAGCTGAGCCTTTTTGCGGATTCCATAACTGAAGTGGTTTGATGGAGAGCCAAAACTATTTTGCCACCACTAAAATCTTCAGGGGCAAGCCTGGACCCACTGAAACAAAGGAGGGGAATGATGCTGTCTTTCTTCCTTTGTTTGATTTAAAGAGGCCAAGATTTATTTTATCCTTTTGGATTTTGTCTTACAACGGATGGAGTCAGTGTAACATTGACAAGCCAGGTGTTTATTTCTGTAGATCAAAAATATCAGCCTATGATTCCTACCTCTGAAAGTTTCCAATGCTTCGAAGGAATGATAGTCTTGCAGGAGAAGCTTAGCACTTAAAGGCAGATTTAAAATAAATATATGTAGTAGACTTTTCATCACAGCTGTCTCATGTTTCCCTTTTGGGAGTCTTTCACCAGCAGTTTGGTGCTTTCTTTTCCCTGGAATTACAGCTCGAACTCCAAGGGCCTTTCACTGCCTGTTTAATTGCTTAAGATCTCTTACGGTGCTCATCTGTATGTTTTTCAGTGCACCCTTTACAATGAAATGAGACTATGTAACAGCTTAGCAAGTAAGGAAATGTTGTCTTGATTTCCACAGCTAACAAAGTGAAAGATCAGGGATTGAATCCCAGTTCCAGCAGCATATTTGAGTGCCTAAACCCTGCTTGAAATCCATTGGCGGTCAGGCTCCTAAAAGCTCCAAAATACCTTGTATGCCTCAAGCTCATTTATTGCACAGCTGAGAACTTAATTGTATGAGCGTCCTAAAAATGTGCTCGAGGGTGTGCTTTACTTTAGTTGTTTCTTGCATGATTTTTTGGTAACGTATGTTCTTTAGCCAGCAGGGAAGTAATGGAAGACACCAGTGTTTATATTCTACGTAGCATGCTGGAGCCCTGATCCTTGCCTGAGACTTCAGGCAACGCTGAAAAAACCTAACTGTAGCTGTCACTGTAGCTTCTGGCTCTGGGGTTTTCTCTTTTTCTTTCCACCCTCCCATACTGCTTTTGAAAGCTGCTTTTGTTATGCGAATGGGTTCCTCCCAGCAGCTGCAGAACTTTCCACAGTCAGAGCTAGGAAGGAGCCAGCAGACACTGCAAGAAAAGTCGGTGCCCTTTTCCCAGCTTCTCACCAAGCACAGTAATACTGTCCTTCCTAGCCATGCTTTCTTGAACTGGCCCTTTGGTTATGTTCTCTCGCCTGATGAGGTTGCAGCTGAGCCCTTGGGTGCAGTTTTGGAGATGTATTACCATTCTCTGCAGGCTATGCAAAGATCAGCATATCAAAGCTAAGGATTCAGTCCCAATATGAAATGGGATCTGTGTGCAGATGAAAGGTTGTCTTCCCTAGTGCACTCTATAGCGCAGTGACAGTGTGCTTTGTTTGCGGAATCACCTCCAGCTCTGGTCAAATGAGAGCACTGTTCTGCTGGACCTTGTAGAAATGAGGGATGAGTAAGCTCTAAAGTGCAGCATGAATAGACAGCTTCAGTAAAATGTTAAAGTACAGATCTTGACAAGTTGTTCTCTTTTTTACTAGTTCCCTGCCCCTTGTTCTGTGAATGCAACAGTAAGTCCTTATTGTACTCCTAGCTATTCTTTCCAGATCCTTTCAGTGGGCATTAGAATGATGCAACTCTGCTGCAACTTCCCAGGTCATTGCAGTGCGGTTGTCTGCACTTTCCCTGTGGTGCCAAGAAGCACAGCCCTACTTGCAGTGCTCACTGTGATTGCAGCGTGCTGCAGGTGGTCATTGAGAACCTGTCCACAGAGACACCTCAGCTGGGTTGGGGTGGATTCTGCTGGCCGTGAGGTGGGAAGCCTGGGTGGCTCTGTGGAGAAACGTGTGAGCCCTCAAGCTGAAAATCATGGCCAGTCCTCTAGTCACTTGATTTCACGTAGTTGGTTTTTTAGTACATATTTTGGGAATCATGAAGATAGAATGGTTTGTTCTTGTCGGTTTAGTTATCACTAATGAGAGATCAAACCATCACCTACTGGTATTGCTATGTCCATGCACCATAAAATAGAGAAAATAAAAAGTAAACTGCCCTCGCGTGGACATCTTTTGCTGGAGTAGAGAGTGACACATCCCATGCAACCTCCTGTTTCATATTTTGTTGTTTTAGTCATTTCCCATGTTCAGTTATTTGTCCATGCTGTGCAGAATGTGGAGTTAATTTCCCAGCTTTTGTGACCTCGATAGATGGAGTATATAAGCATTTCCTATATGATGAGTGTGCCACATTACTCTTTGAAGCAGGAAAATATCATTATTTTACATCTGAGAATTAAATTCCTAAGTAACTTGTTGAAGAGGATGGGAAGTTTGTAGCAGATGAGCTTCAAACTTAGGTCACCCTGATGCTGTTTTAGGACTTTAAAAGTGTTGTGTGGTTTCTTGACTTAGTGTTAATAATGAAGCAGATAGATCCCTTTGGCATTAACAGGGCTGTTACAGCCTTTTGCACTTATTTTACATGTGCTATCCGTACATGTATGACTGTATGTTGGTGTTCTCCAGAATGAGACGATAGTGCTTCCAAGTCTCTAGAGCTCAAATTAACCTCCAGCAGCTAAGTGGGATCCTATCCTTCTTCCAGATGCTACTACTTTTATGGCATGGACAGCTGAACCTCCAAGAAGCAACTCCTAAACTGCCTTAACTTGCAGCCCAGCACATTAAAAGGACCTGAAAACTGATGGTGTTTTACTTTAGCATGATAGACTGGAGTGAGTATAGCTCAGGAGCTGTTTCCCATGGGGCTGGGCAGGAGCGGAGTATAGTAACTACTTCTGTCAAAATGAGTTTAACTCATGTGTTTGTGAATTATCAGCTGTGGGTCCTGCCAGCTTGGTTTTGGACACAGGGTACCAGCGGTAAAAGTTCATACCTGTTTTCTTGGCTGTGATGCTTCATAGGATCACTTGGGCTGAAAGAGGCCTCTGAAAGTTTCCAGTTGATGCCTGCTCAGAGGGCCAACTTCCACAGCCTCGCTGGATCCTGTTCCAGGGTTTGATGACTATCGTGTGAAAAAGATATCCAGATACATATAACTAGAATTGACTTTTGTCATTTTGCTGTGCATCTCTGAGAAAGGTCTGGCTCTGTCTTCCCTTTGCCCTACCAATAGGTAGTTGAGCAATAAGATTCCCCCCCTTCCTTTTAGCCTTCTTTTGGTAAGGCTGAACAAACCCAGTGCCCAGCCTTTCCTCATGTGATGTAGGTGACTGTGGTGTGGACACATTTTAATGGCACTGAGGTGCCATATGCTTCTCATATGCCTGCCTGACTGATTTAGGTGTGTACAAAGTGGCCAGTCTGTCAGGTCTACAAAATGCACACAACAATTCCCATGCTGCTTGTGTCTAAAGGTGCTGGAAACCCTTACTGTGTTAGCATGTAGTTCAAGTGACACTGTTTCATAAGACAGTTGTGTCTGCAGAGTTAGGAGTAAGGTTGACTTGATTCTGTAGTCTGAAGGTTTAGAGGAAAAATCATTTATCCATTGTATCAACACTCATTATTTACAGAAACAATTTTAAGAAAACAAAACCTAAACTGTGACTCTCCAGACTTCAGGGGCAAGATTGTCACCAACTGAGTTTTGAAGAAGCTGAATAGTAAAATATGTGCGATTGGGGTTGTGTATGTGTGAGTGAAACTTAAACTGGAGTCTCCTCTTCCCCTTCTGCCCCATAACAGCAGTTCACTCGCTGAATGGTAGCTTAATGAAGCACAGTTCTGTTTTCATACTGGCCAGCACAAATAGATTCACAATTTTTACTCAGGTCTATCTCAAGTTTTCTAAGCAGATCCTACATGAATATTTTGGAAAGCTGAGAAACCCACCTCCAAATAACTGTAGAGCGAGTGCTCTGCATCTGTTTGAATTTAGATGTTGGAAAAATTCTCTAACAACAATTTAAGTTGCTGTTCCTAGAAAGGTTTTGCATTTGCTTGATGGCTTACACGTTTGATGTAATGTACTGCAAGAGCAAGCTCAAAGCAAGAGCTTTGGTAGTAGCCATAGACTGATTTCTTGAGCACCATGTGTCACTTGCTTTCTGACCTTAATTTTACATGAACAGAGATCTTTGAGCATGTGTTCTCTTTGCATTTGTAGTTGCACTGCTTAGGCGTGAAGCTTTTTCTTGAATCAAGTTAGAAATGAGTCCACTAAGACTCTGTGTGCAGGTTTGGGGTGGTCAGAGCTCCTGGAATTTCCTGTCAAGCTCTGAAGAGATAACCATCTGATGTCCAGATAACCACCCCCTGCTTTTCTCAGATGTTTTTATGTGTTTTTCTTTAAAATTGATGCTTTTTTCAATGCCAGGAGACAATCCGGGAGAATATGTGAGTGAGCAGGTGGGTCTTGGCCGAAATAACTTTCCTGGACACTTTTTAAGCCTTTCATGTAGGGAGGTTGCTGTGCCTATCTTCTTCTGAAATTGCTTCACAGGAGTGTCCCAGCATGCAGTCAGGGCTCTTGTATGAGACTTTCATGTTGTTTGACAGCTGCACTAAAAAAAAAATAGTATTCCTGTTAGGCAAAATGCTGGAAGCACTAGGTGGGGTCACTTCTTTTTTTCCCCCCTTCCCTCTTTCTGTTGTGTCCCGTATCCCCACCCCACCCCCCCGCCCCCCTCCAGCTCTGGAATCTGAGCGTCACTTGCTTATGGTGGAAGAACATTGTGTAATGCACCCGGAGCTTGAATTCAGAAAACTGACTCTCTGCATAATCTTATTTGGGGAACATCAGCTCTTGCCAGATCTCCTTCCCAGGAGATGGAGACACTAAAGTGCTAATGGCTGTAAGAGGCTGCTGAAGTCTTCTCCTTGGGTTTTAGACAGGAGACCACTGTTTGTGTTGCTTGTTCTTAAGCTCATGTGGGCAGTGAAAGGGTAATTATATATGACTTGATTTGCTCAGTCATTGGTACTCAATGACCTGATGCTTTTTGTAACAACAGTTCTAGAACTGTGTTGCTAATAGTAATATCTTTGCTAGCTAATAGAAAAATCTTCTGGGATGGTTACTAGCTATGCAGTCTTAAAACACTAGTGAGAGTTGGGCCTTCAATTATTTTGGTCTGATCAAGCAGAGTGATGGGCATTGCCCATCAGCTTGGATTAACCACCTTCTCAAATTTATAAAATGTCCTGATAGGCTGACCTGGAGTACCAAAAGCTGTGGATTGATGGTTACTGTGGGTTTTTTGGGGGTGAAGGTGGTTGAGGGGGATAGAATTAAAACTGCTTTCTGATGGAAATTAACAGCAGCTCCTCCTGATATCAGGCTTAGAAATGTAGTGATACTGTATTTCTGCAGTCTTCAAAATGGTATCAGAGCAGCTCACCAGCAGGAGAGCAGGAAGCTTTGTCTTTGTGGATGTGGGGAAATGCAATTAGGGAGTTGAAGCAAAAGGCATCTTAAGTGGCTTCACGAGAGTAGTGGTTGATGGAGCTGAAGGCTGAAGTTGGGACCAGTCAGTCCAGACTACTGTGAGCCTGCCCTGGCTTCCCAGAAGAGACCTGGTTTATCTCCCTGGAGCTACTGGGAGTGAAGCTGTGACTTCTGAAAGTGCAGTTCTAACTATCCCAAATACCCTGAAAGAGCTTGCTTCTTGTTCCCTGGCTGAAATAATTGTAGTGTAGGGCCAACATTTCCCTGCGTAAATTCCCATTTTCAGGGATTGGTTCACCTAATATATTTATATACACATACTCTTAAACTCTCAAAAAATAAACACCTCATACACTCTGCTCCTTGCCCAGAGCTGTGTAGCTTTCAAAACCAGAATTTCAGAAATACAGCCATTTTGCACTACAGTGAAGCAAACTTTCTCATTCCTTGCGAAAGTGAGAATGAAAATGCCTTGGCAAATAGCTTTGATTTAAACTGAAAAGCCTCTGGTTTTCAGAGCTACTTTTAAAGCAAAGGGCTAGTTTGGCTTTTGATCCTCTTAAGCTGGGTTATTTGATGTGAAAAACGCCGTGGGTACTCTGCTGTGGAGGGGAGCAGCTTTTCAGTTCTCTGTGTGTGGCATCAGGAGAGGGCCTGGCAGAGTACGGGGTGGCAGGGGACTTGGGGGGCCCAGCCACATGGCTCTGTAAATAAAGGGGCCTCTATTTCTTTGGATTCTTTTGCTGGAACTAAATATCATGATCAGTGAAACTCTTACCTCATTAATGGAACAAGCCAGGCTCCTTCAGGGTATGCGCAGTGCTGCAATGTGGTCTGTTCTGCTGAGCTGATTTGCTGAACAGATAAAGGGAGTTTTAACCCAAAGAATGGCATGTAATATATGACCTTGGCTTTCAAAAGGTTTCTTTTTGTTCATGCGACAAAATAAGGTTTTAATATTAAATATAAGGTTGGATTTGACTTGGCAGACACCAGAGCCTTCCATTACTGCTGTAGTCATAATATAAAACTATCTGATGTGTGCCATGTGGGCATGGAGCAAGCCAAGAATTTCTTCATCAGTGTTTGTTTTTGTGAAAACTTGAATGGCTGCTTTGCAATGGGATTGGCTATAAAGGTGATAGGCCTTTGTGTTGGAGAAGGCAAAGCAGTGGTGGGTGTAATACAATCTATGCTGTCTCCTTATACTTAGTATCTTTAGTTTTGGGGCAAAATATGGATGTATTTTGTTTCCTTCTTAGCATTTTAGGGGTGTTTAAAAGAAACTTTAACTCAAAACTGCAGGGTTCAGCAGAACCAAGGCATAAACCAACTTATGTGAAATATGCAAATCTGTTAGCACAGAAACTTAATGCTATGTTGCAGCTTTCAGTTTATGTACCTGGGGCCATGCACAGATACAAAATACTAATTCTGAGGTTTCCTTTCTGCACACACTTCATTTCAGATCACTGTCTTACTGTAAAGCTGAGGCGCTTTTGGACGGCTATATTGTAGTTGTTTTGCTGAAGAAATGACCTGCGAAGCACTTCAGTGTTGAGATACTGAACTGAGCTCCAGGCCTTTCTTCGAAATAGGCTGTAGTCTGAATTAGTCACCTTCAGATTTAAAAAAAACCAGCAAAGCAAACAACCAAAGCACAACCAAAAGACCCTACCCCAAAACCACCACCCCAGTCCACACCTCGCCTGCACAACAAAGAAACCAACCCCCAATAGTGCCAGAATCTTGCTTCTGTAGAACAAAAAGTGTGTAAGAAAAATGTGTTACCTCCGCAGTTGACACAGGAGTTGGGGTCAGAATAACCTGTTGAGGGTGCTTTGCTGCCCACTTGGAAGGGAACAAGTTAGTACAGGTGCAGGAAGCAGTGAACTTGGGTGAGTCGGTAGAAGAAGCCATAAGCAAACCTGGCTTCTGTGTGCTTTAGCAGGACTTCTTCCATCTATGGGTTATCCTCATACCTCCACCCAATTTTCCATGGAAATGGCACTTTTTCAGTCTGTCTCTTCTGGAACTATTTTTTTTTTTTTTTAGTTTGTTGGTTGACCGTGGCTGGCTGAAGGTGGTTGACTTTTCTGGAAGTTTGGTGAAAATTGGGAACTTGTGGGAAGGAGCATGAGTTTGAACATCTACAAGCCTGCAAGGTGTGATTCCTGTTTTGTCCAGTTCCTCAGCAGCCTCCTAAGATAATCCCCAAGCAGTGGGGACGTACCCTACAGGAGGAGGCTGCCATGGGAATCCAGTGTTTCCATGTGGAAATAATAGAACATCTTGGTATAAATTAACTTGTTTATGCCAAATCTCACTTATTAGCTCCCTGATCATGTGTAGGTTTCTTGATTATGATAGGTGCATCTTTTGTGTTGTTGGTAAGGCCTTTAACAAAAATGGACACAGTTGACTGGGGGAATGAGCAGCAGTTTACAGCCCAGATATAAGGGAGGGGTTTCTTTATTCTTGTGGGGGCTAAAAAGCCATTTTCTTGGTCTTCCATTCGTATGGTATGTGTGTCTGGAGGTCTTGGGCTTCTTACTGGGCAAATTTATTTCCCATGTGTTTAATGGCTGTGGCTGTTACTTGCCTTTCCACAAGTGGACTAATACATTTGTAATGCACTTATCCTCACAAATTTTGGAGTTGGAGCCAGTGTAAGCACTCACTCCCTAGTGAAAAAGACTTCTGTAAGAGAAGCCAAGCTGCATAACATGGCTACTGGATTATTCTCTGTGATTTTTTTAGATCAAGGGTCAGAGGCATGTGGCAGGGTTATGGGTTTATTTAGTTCCTGAAGCTCATGTCTGCCTCCATTGTCATGGGCATCCTCCAAACTTTGGCCAGGAGCTCTGGTCCTGGATTATGGTCCATTGTTCATTGAGGGAAATTTTATGGCAGCTGTTGAAATTACATTCAACTTACTTTCAAATACAAGACTTTTTTTGAAGAATAAAAGCAAAAGCTTTGGCAAAATGTTAATTGAAAGTTACTGTCCTATTTACATTCTGATTGTTAACATTTCTTCCTATAAAAGAGTTGTCTGACTTAAACATAAAGGATTTCTAAAATAATCTCAAGCATTAAAAGCCACATGTGTCACAATTTCTTCAAAACCAAATTACCAACCTAAAATTAAACAGATCAAAGACTTTATAGACTATTACCTGGGAACAGCTGCACAATACAGGTGAATTGCATGTATTTAAATTTTCATTGTAACAAGTCGGTCTTATTTCAGCAACCTGTGACCATTAACTATTCAAAACCATTTTAAGTCTAATCTTTCAATACCAGTGTCTTATAAGGAAATAGTTTTTTCTAAGATTTAACTGTTAAGAATTTGAGAATTGTAAGCGTTGTATGCTGCTGCATTTTTTGAGTGTTTTTTTAGAAAATACATATTTTGATTCTTCAGAGATTTTTTTAAATCTTAGAAGGGAAGTAACTTCTTGTTTCTTTATCTTTTATTCTATTTATTTTCTAGTAGTCCTTCTCTGTTTTAGTCTCTTTCATTACCATACAAAAAACCCCATGTAAGTAATATTACCTGTCAGTTTTACTGCTTTGCAACTACTGATACATTGCTGACCAGCAGTGTTCTAAATGCTCATCTTGCTTTAAATTTTGTTGATACTCACCTGAACACTTCTGTTACTCAGTAACTTGCATGGGGATCAATATAAGGTATGTGCAGCCTTCTTTTAAGCAGTTATTTCTGGGAAGCAGAGATATCTGTGGAGTTGAAAAAAACCCAAAATGCTAAACTCTAGCTCAGTGCATATTAGAAGTAAAGCTGTGTTGTTTCAGAACAGCCTTGAAAGGAGGAAATTCAATAGGGAGCCATCTTACTTTCCAAAAATTTTGACTGTGAAAGGTCAGCTTGAAGGCTTTTTGTTACCTTTGATCTTTCTTAAAATTGACCCATTCATAACGTGTTTCAGTTTCTGGTGTATGCTTTTTCCTGGCATCAGTCCTTGAAAACTCCCCACTTTGAAGCGTTTTTGTTTCTCCCTTAAGAAATGTTTCTGTTTTTCCTTTGCTAACTGGTATGTGAAACTACTAAAACACTACAGGGGTGCTGAACGTACGAAGTACAACTTTGCATTTGTGAAGCTGTCACCATCCTGTATGAATCTCTTTGGTAGACCTGCATGCTGATTGCAGAATAAAGGTTTCACTGCACATCCAGATTCTACTCCCTGGCTGCCTGGTTATTCAGTAAGCTCTTGTTTTGTTTAAGAGCCAGATGTTGACTTGGTGCTTAAAGGTACACTTGTTTCCTAAAAGAGGTTTTATATCTACCAGTTGACCATTCTGAAATGTGTTTTCTGCTCTGTTCATGGAGAATTTACTTCCGTAGTATATAATTCTCAGATTGTGTATTGAAGATAATATGGAGAGAAACAGAAGTGGACATGCTTTGTATATTTTTATACTAATGAAATAAAGCCTTTATTTGGTGTATTGTTTACTCCTCTTTATTGCAGGTGTCTGACTGACTTTCAATACCTACTCTCTTGTTCTCAATCACAGATTTTTTTAAATTATTTTTCCCCCCTTCTTCGCATTTATTGGGTATTTAAAAGAAACTTTCACTCAAAACTGCAGGGTTCAGCAGAGCCAAGGCGTAAACCAACCTATGTGAAATTTGCAGATCTGTTAGCATGGAAACTTAATGCTGTGTTGCAACTTTCAGTTTATGTACCTGGGGCCATGCACAGATACAAAATACTAATTCTGAGGTTTCCTTCCTGCACATGCTCCATGTCAGATCACTGTCTTACTGTAAAGCTGAGGCATTTTGGACTGCTGTATTGTAATTGCTGTTGTTCTCTCTTTGGGCTGTCCCATAGTCTAGTTCTGTCCTTGGGTAAATTTCTTAACTACTTTCATTACATAATTTAAAAGTCTACTGCAAGCAAACTTTCCTTGAAGAATCCTCAAATAAAGTTACATCGCATGATAAAGGAGTTGCATCAATGCTTAAGTCCGATCAGTTTAAACACTTGCCATAAGGCAGGGTCACTGTAAAGCATTTCTGCTTCAAATTCCTTACTAACAGGACAATCCTTGTGCTGCTGGTGAGCTGTGTTTTTCAAATGGAAAGTGCTCTAATTACTTTCCTGACTGCTCTATTTGACTGTTTTTAGTAGTAGTACATTAATGCCTTGTGCATTGTATCCTTCATATGTGCTAGCAAGGTACCAGCATTCAAGACATTTGCAAAGTTTCTCCAGAGAATTTGCCAATGGCTGCAGGTGTTGGAGATTTGAACTTGCAGAATGATACTAGTTTATGAAAGCTTCTGTATGGTGTCTTTATGTTTACTGTAAATCCTTCCTTTTTTCCTTTGTCTTTGTGGAACAGCCACAGCAAATGAGTGAGGGATGTGATGACAGTGGTGAAAAGGACACGGATGTCCCCAGCTTGCTTTCAAATTTGCAAGTTTACATATTTGTCTATGAGGTTTCTCATTTTCCACAGGCAAATGTGGCATTTTTAGCTGTTGGGGACTTGAAACAGGAAATTTCCCTTATGTATAAATATAAGAAAAAAGGATTCTCAAGGACTAGTTTTGTTGAAGCCAAGAATAGTATGGTGTATCCCTTATTTATTCCTTTTTCTTACAGCCTTGATACTTCCATTACGACTTTATTCTTTGGGTAGACCCTATCTGACTAAACCAAATAAATTGGCATTTATCTCTGTCAAATGAGGAGACGGCCAAACTACTGCTTCTTGAACAGTAGTTGTCATATTCAATGCTCTTCCACTGTCGTCCTCCTAGATACACAAGGAGAATGAGTGCAGGCCTATGTCGAAGCTAAGTAAGAATTAGTGCATTGTGCATTTCTTCCTGCATCTTCTTGTTTCCCTCTCCCCTGCTGACCATCTGCAAAGGAGAAATTCTGTGCTGTACACCAAAATATTCAGCTGTTTCAACCCAGAAACCTACTACCCAGTGCTTTAGTTGCATCCCACTTCTCAATGTGTAGAAATTTGAATTCACAAGGGTGAAATAACATTTTCTGTTATGCACTTTCTTTGGTACCCATTAGCTATCAGTGCAAAACTTACAATGATGTTTTAAAAACAAATTCAGGTTGCCGAAAATCCCACTGGTCCCAGGAAAGAAGTCATGGTTCCAAGGCTGCATTATTCTGACTGAAAACACTGCTATGATAATTATCTTTGAAATTGTATTACATCAGCTAACCTAACAATGTTATGGCATTCGAGCTAGAGTAGACCTAAATAAGATAATTTCTAAACTTCTCTTTTCTATGAGGAGAACATTCATCTTTTTTCCATGGTCCTAATCTTGAAGCCTGCTCTGGTTACGTGTATGTCATGACTTTTTATTTTTCATTTCCTCCAGGTTTACAGGAACAGATGGACCAAGTGGTTTTGGCTTTGAGCTGACGTTTCGACTAAAGAGAGAAACAGGGGAGTCGGCACCACCTACCTGGCCAGCAGAGTTAATGCAAGGCTTAGCCAGATACGTCTTCCAGTCAGGTACTGCAGGGTTAAATACACTGCCTTGCTTTTTCCTGCTCTCATTGTGAAGGGCCACATCTGTTATACCATGTGACACTTCTCTTATCAGCACTCAGTCAAATCTTGGGAATTATCTTTGTGTGGGAACCCAAAAGAGTGTGTTCCTTCTATCAGCCCAACTTGCTAGGGACAAAACCCAACCACTTGTCAGGTAACTCCAAATCCCTAGTATTGAAAAGTTGAAGATACAGAACAGTTATTAACCACAGGAAGCCTGCCCCATGGTTCTTTATTGCTTTCCTGTAGTGTTTGTTTCAGCTTCTCTCGGTAAGAAAACCTCATTTGCTTGTCCTGAAATGGCAGAGGAGCACCATCAGCAGAAGGGCTGTAACTTCAAAAAAAGTTGTAGTTCCTTCACAAGAAAGTCTCTTCCTATGGTCTCTGCAGTTGAACAGCAGCAATGTATGTAAACAAGGAGTTGCTGAGATGAGAAAATGTAAAAGTCGTAAGGGATGCCAAGGCTGGGAGGGCTAAGGAATTAACGATTGGGAATTGTTAATGCAGATGGGGACTTGGTCAGAAAACTGTGAACTAGGGTGACCACAAAATGTCCTCTTGCATTGCCCTTTGCAGGTTTTGTTTATAGCACTAGATTGAATATTAGTTTGTAGTGTGAGCACATGAAAACTGGTGGAATGGTGGAGTGCATATCATACTTGAAAAGCACTCTCCAGCATCACAAAATGTGAATCAAAATACTTGAAGAACTTTTCTTAACCTAGTTTGAGGTCCTTTACAGGCAAAGTACCTTCTAAATCAATGATTATTGAATTTGTAACATTTGGTACTTGCTCCTACTAGTTAATAAATTGCTCAGTAACTTCTGATTCTATTGCTGGTTTTCAGTCCGTTGGCTGACTCTCAAAGGAGAGAGGTCAGGGTGAAAAGAGGAATTGCTCTGCTAACCTCAACAAATGGTGACAAATCTCTGAAACAGTGGCAACTCTTGTGGGGTATTTTTTCTAAATTTTCTAAATTTCTCTGACTGACAGAGACCAATTGCTGCACAGATTATTGCTTGTCTTTATATTGGGAGTGTCTCTTGTTGCAGTTTAAAATGACACAAGTATTTTCTGGGTAACATTTGCTGTGTAGCTGTCTTCCTCAGTTGTCACCTGAATTTGGGCTCACCTTTCTATCTTGATTTTTGCTACTCTTAAGCATCTAATCCACATGACTGTCATAATTTTTGCCATAGTTTGAGGTTCCTGTCCTGCCTAAATTGTATTGTACGGTAGCTTTTTGATATTGACCATGCAGTGATTGATTCATACTTGCATTTTCTATGTATTGGCTGCGGGGTCTGAGGAAAACATCTGAGTCTAAAGTCTCCCTCTTAGATATAAAATACAACATGTTATACGTTAACTTATCTTATATATAAAACCCCTCTTAGAGCCTTATAAATTTTCTAGGCCAGTGTAGGTTCTCGTAACAGTGTCTTTAACAGAGTAGTTTCAGTGCCTTCTATTTGCACATTAAGCAGCCTCTATAGCAATTGCTTTTTTGTCTAGCCCTTTTCGTGGGTGAGAGGAGGTCTGCAGAGTGAAACGGGATTTGGTAGGGTACTTCAGGACAAACCTCGCAGTGACTAAGATGGCGTTGAGCAGAGACTTCCCTGGTTTGGTTCCTGCACTAATGTAGTCTCATCTTTATGACCTCAAAGCCAATGAACTGCTTTTACACTGGAAAGAGCGGTTGCGCCCATGCATATCAGTCTGACATGAACTTCTAAGGGCCTCCAGTATTATCTTCTGCTTATCCATGCTGGTTTTGACTTTCTAGCCACCATGACTCTTTAAAGGCACTGCTTAAATACATGTTAATGGATTCTAGCCTCTGGGTGTTTGACTCTCAATTTACGTTATTAAAAAAGCCAGTATATGAGTCATAAATTGACTTCTTTCTTTGAATATGAAGTTAAGTATGAGCCAATGTTACGCTCATCATGCAATAGGCAAACCACATGCTGGGTTACCTTAGGAAGAACATGAGCAGCAGATTGAGGGAAGTTATTACCTCTTTGGCATGGCACTGAGGAGGCCTCACTTATATTACTGTGTCCTGTTTTGGGCCTCCTGGTTTCAGAGATGCTGAAAACAGGAGAGAAGAGTCCAGGGTGGCTGGGGTCCTAGAGCATGTGAGCTATGAGGAGAGCTGGAGGGAGCAGGGCTGGTTTAGCCTGTGAAGAGAAGGTGCAGTGTGATCTAACAGGAGCCTACAGCTGTTGGAAGGGTAGTTACAAGATTGTGGGGTCAAGCCCTAGATAATACACCAAGGAGCTACAGATCTGAATTGTAGTCTGGGAGGTTCTGGAAGGGCTTCAGGGAAAATTTACACATAAGGAGGGTGGCAAAGGACAGGGAACAGTTTATAAGAGAGGTGGGTCTCTGTTCCTGAAAAGGTTCAGGAATTAGCTCAACAAAGCTTGCAATGGCCCTGATCTAGCATTGGTCATGGCTTCGTTTCAAATAGAAGGCTGGACAAGAGAACTCCAGAGGCCCCTTAAAATATGGATTTTTGGTTCTTGCCATACAGCTTCATGCCCTTCAGCAAGCAGCTGTGTGCTGTCACCAAGTATTACCAACCGTTCCTTGCCCTGTATAAAAAGAAACTGTATGCTGTTGGCAGCAAGTGATAAAGCTCTAGTTTTATTTAGTACAAATTTGTTTATCTCTTGTCTCTTTTGAATAAGAACTTTCTCGGGCTAAAATCTTCTGGCTAATTGTAGACATTATGTTAATCCTGACAAGATAATGAATTTAAAAGTAAGACTTGTAATGGGACACATTCTATCATGTTTGTTCTTGATCTCAGGGCAATACCAGTTGACCATAGCTAAATGAAGTAATGTTCTAATTTAGTATAAGCTTGCTCACTTCATTGCTCTGCAGAGTCCCCAGTCCTTCTGCTACATGTCCTGTTTTGCTTTGCTTTACTCCTGCGAGCCGCCCTCTTGGGCAGGCAGTCTCCAGAGCAATTCCCATGTTCTCCCCTGCATCGCACCTGGGTAATCAGGCACCCAGTGCTCGGCACTGTTATTCTTTTTCTGCCTGACAGGATTTCCTGCAGTCCAACCTGCTCACTCTGCAAAACCAGGTGAGCTGCTGCTGTTGTCTTTTTTCCTTGGTCTTTTGCAGGACTTCTCTGGTCAGATGTTAAAACTTTAGAACTGTGAAGTATTTGAAGATGTGGTTCTTCTGAAACCCATTGGGCACTAGGCAGGATGTGGCATGACAGCATTGTTTTACATGATGAAAAGTTTTTGCTCAGGTTCTTTCTGACTTTGCCACTTGCAGCATTTATCAAATGCAACAATGATAACCATTGTTTGACTCTGATGTATGTACCTTAATGTTGTCCTCTTCAGTTGTTTAAAAAAATCTGTGGAGTGTCTTTAATACTCAAAAATAGCCTTAAAAACATTTGATGAACCATAACAACTTAAGTAATGCTTATGAATCCACTCTGAACAAGAAGCAAGAAAAAGCATTAAACTGGCAGGAACTTTTTGGATACGCTCCAAGCATTTTCACATGTCAAAAGATTGTTTACTTTGAAAGCTATGCTAAGAGCTAAATTCTTATCTCTTGAATAACAAGCCAACTTTCTGGTTATCATAGATGTGCTTTGCTGGGTCTGGTTGAAGTTGGGGGAGAGTAAGGTGTAGTTATAATCCTGCTGAGCCTGAGCATTTTCAGATGGTGATGACTGAGTTGAAGACTCATCTAGCAACTACTGCTGTCCTAAATATTATTACTGTGTACTGCAGTTACAAAGCATGTCTCATTGCAAGTGATGTATTTTTGTAACAAACACTTCTGGACAAATGAATGTTGCGTTCCTTTAGTTTCCATCTCTCCTGCCTTGTGGCTGTGCTTTAGAAAAGCAGTCTTCTGCATTGAATTTCAGACCTCTGAGCCTTGGCTTCTCTGTTCACTGTAGCAAACACTTGATGCTTTGTGCTTTTGATTAAATGGCACTACTTCCCCTCCTTCAACAAAACCAAGCTTGCAAGTCTCAAAAAAATTTATTTGTGGCTTTATCTGTTCTTAATTTTATCACTGTTTGACCATGACCACAAATTCCAACTCTGTTATTTTTAGTTTTAAAAAAAAACCCCAAACCTGCAAACCCTGAAAAAGAAACTTTGCACAAGTCGGTGACCTTAGCTTGTCATGGTTCGTGAGTATACTGGGAATATTTCATGGCAGAACAAATTTATACTTCAATTCAAATGAAGAGGAAGAAATGCTCCTCACTTGCTCTTCCTACAGAAAGCTTATGCAGGGCTTATTACAATTGTTAACTCTTTAGGTACAACACTTGATCAGTATAGAGAGGCTATGGTTTGTGTTTTCCTGAAATTAAAATCTGGAGGGTTTTTTTTTTCTCTCTCCAGTAAAGTTAGGTTGTTTTCAAGGGCCTGCCTGATACACACTGTGAGGGCAGTATATTGATGTAGCATGGAAACAAATGTGTTGTATGAGTTATTGCTGCTTTCATGTTTCTTGGCCTGAAAGAAAACAGCTACAGCCGTAAGATACAGGTTTGGAGAAACTGTCAGGAAAAACTAGTCATGCATAGAGCCTAAAGATAATGGTATAGCATGTCATGGTTATATTCTCTGCAGTGCATGAATTGTGGTAGGGAACTATCAAGTGAAACTAGCTTCACAAGTGTTAAGACAATGTCCATGAATCAGAGGTTTGCAGGTTGGCTGAGCTTGGTAACATTTACCCCAGAACACATCAGCCTGAGCAATCTGAACCCACACCGTTGCAGGGGGCACAGGTACCATTACAGAGGGCTGGAAAATAGCAAATGCTGTTCATCACCTCCACCCCAACAAAACCAAAACAAACCCAAAAAATGCAAAAACCTGAGGTTTCTAATTGGTCAGTCAGAACAGGTCTGAAGAAACTGCTAGGAAAAACAGACCGTCTGGAAGGCACACAGGGAATAATGGATGTTCCAGCAGGGATTTATTAAGAATAAATCAGAACAGACTAATTGTGGTGAAGTAACAGACACCATGGGAAGCAGTGAATGTTAGTTACCTTGATACTAGTGAGACTTTTGACATTGTCCCAGCAAGTATGTGAGTGAGCTGAGGAAATGCAATCTTGGTAAAAACTAAAGAAAGAGGGATGCAATACTTGTTGGATACTTAGACTCTGAGTAATTGTCAATGTCTAGTCATCAACCACAAAAGATGTGTAGAGCTAGTGTAACTGTAGAATCTGTCCTAGAGCTCATGCAATTTGGTATTGACTGGGATGATGAAATGCAGAGTATCCTGATGAAATCTGCAGATACAGCAAAGCATTATGGCATAGAGGGCTGGAATTCAGAACAACCTTTGCAAATAACAGAAGTTGTCTGAGATGTGCAGTAAGGTCAGGGAGGTGCAAGAAGTACGAGGTCTTGTGCTTGCACAGGAATAATCCATTGCGCAATTACCAGTTGGGGAAAGGCAGCAGTTCTGAAAGCAGAATAAAACGATTCAGAGTTACTGTCGCCAGTGAGCTAAACCAACATGTTCTTCATGCTCAGAGGTAGAAGTGAAATTATTCTGGTATATAAATAGAAGTGTTCTGTGTATTGCGTATGATAGGGTCCCACACTGCTGGCAACACCTTGAAGAGAAAGGGAGAGCATTGCATCTCATTTTGGGTAAGAGACTTCCAAGTCAGATGCATCCCAGTTGGAGAGTCTGGAGGAGAGCAGTAAGAATGACCCAAAGGTCCATAATGTGACCTGTGGAGGAATGATCAAGAGAATTAAGTTTGTTTAGTCTAGAGAAGAGAAGATGGAAGGAAGATGTGAGAACAGTCTTCAAATATGCAAAAGGTTGCTGTAGGTAATGAAGTAATAAATTTTTTGTGTGCCTACTGGGGATATGAGAGGCCTATCTACTAAAATTTCTGTAAGGTAGGCTTAGGGTTTGTTATTTCATATGATAAGTGTGGTGAAGCACTGAAATAGTTGCAGATTCCCCATTGCTGCATACCTTTGAGAATAGGTCAAACTATTCGTCATGGATATTTGTCAGGAAGAGTTGATCCTTCCCTTAGGTAAGGGCAAAGTAGGAGCCTTCTTAGTCTCCTTTGGTTTATACATATGTCTTGACTGACTAGGCATCCTCTTCAGGTCTTCTAAACATAATTTTCTATGGTTCCATAAATACATAATTTATCATTTTTCATAGTCTCCTGATTATGAATGCACTAAAAGATATTTAAGTGTGAATTTGAAGTCTCAGCTAATGTAAAAGTTGAGTTTTAATATTTAACCTTCGACTAATCAGTAGTAGGAAGCTGTGTCTTGGGGACTGCAAAACAGTAGTAACAATGTGTACAGGTCAAGGAAGTAAGCAGGCAAGATGCAGCTGATTACTTTGGGAGAAAATTACTTATATGAATTATTCCTTAGAAAATTTATTATACTTTTGCAAAGTGTATTGGACAGAACTAATTCCAGCAGGTACACGATGAGTTAGTTATACGTGTTGATAACGCGTCAAAATGATGACCAAATTAGCTATAGCTGATTTGTGTTGGGGGTTTTTTTTTCCCCACAAACACCTCTCTTGGCATGTCTGCCCCATCTGCACTGTCATGGTGAGGGATTGCCTTTTCAGAGGATAAGATATGAAATATCTTCTTCTGTCCTTTAGTTATTTCTGTGAAACCTGCAGGAACTTAGTATTCGTGAGCTTCTGTCCTCTGTCATGATTCAAGTCCATGGGCCAATTTCCCAAAGTTACTGGAAGGGGAGGATGGTTCTGACTGGAGGGAGGATGGATGGTTCTGACTGATGTGTGCAAGTGCCCAAGGCAGCAGAGCTACACAAGCCTTCAGCAGCCAGGCTGAAAAGCAAGCCCAAAGGTACGTCTAGCCTTCCTTAGTTATTTCTGACCTGTCATGCTTTTTTCAGGTAGAAATTACTGTCCTAACAGCTTGTCTGTACTTTGAGGAAGCATGTACACTGTTCCTGCCTACGTGCACGTTTGCCCAGTGCATCAGTTTGGGGCCATTATGCCAACTCTGCATGCTGCAGTTTCCCCCTTTTTTAAATGAAGGTGATAACAGGAGTTGTAAGGACTGCAAGTGTAGATGCGCTCTTCTAATTCAGCAGTTTTCATCTGATTTAAGTTAGTTTAGTCTGAGCCACAGAGGCACTTTGCATTTGACAGGCAGTATAACTTTTACACTGAAAATGGGACTCAGTGGGATTAAGTGTTTTGACTGGGGTCACAGACCTGTAGCCATTAAGCCAGCAGATACCTTGACACCTGCTGCCCTGGTGTAACCACTATGCCTCATCTTCAGATCGTCTGAAGTCCAGAAAGCCTCAATGTGGTAGCCTCAGTGACTCTTTCCTTGCCAACATATTTTCAAACATTCTTGACACAGGCCAATTTCTGTGGGTAAAAAGGAAAAAAACCAAACCAAAAAAGAAAAACAAAACCCCAAACCAAACTCCTTGCTTCCCTGAATACAAATGAGGCTTGTGTAGCTTGTTTGTAAAACAGTGTTTATTTTTTCCCAGTAGAATGACTAAAGCCAAATAAAATCTCTCAGTAATTCATATATATATATTTCCCTAACTGTGCCTTTTTTTTTTTTCCAACCCCAAGCTGATTTATTGTTCTCTTCTGGTTGCTATGGCTCTGTAAAATACATATATTTTTTCTATCATCTGTTTGTAATATTGACCAGTTTCCAGTGTAGAGCTGGCCCTGGCTTCTCTGTAGTATTCCAGGATTTTAGATTAAAAATAGGGGGGATTAACTGTGTTTTTTAGCTCCACAAAGAAGTATAAATCAACATCGACTTCATTTCAACAGAACCTGTTATGTAGTGAACTCTGCTGTGCAAACATTGAAACTGTAGCACAGTAAATTGCTGTAGGTGAACAGGACTCTACCAAGCACGGAGGCTGCATGCCTTTATTCTGCAAAGGGGTATGGAAACATTAAGTCACTGGTTCCAATTTAACCCCAGTTTGTCATGGCCAAAAGCTCTCATCATCTGATAGTTATTCAGTGGTCCATGAGAAATTGGTTGGGTTTTAGCCTAATTCCTCTTAGACGTTTCCCATAAAACAAGCTGTTCTGTGAGCAGCAGCACAGATCAAGCCTAGTCCTTTACGTCTTTGTGCACTAGCCCGTCCACATCCCACACCACCACAATAAATCCACTTCTCCCCATACTGCTGCCTATGAGCTCACCTCCCCAATATTTCCCATCCCTCCCCTCCCCCCCTCCATCTCCCAAGCCAGCCTTGTGACATCTAGCTTCCAGCTGGGATGTGCGTGCTATGGCTGGTACCAAAAGACATGCTGGCTGATAAAACAAACCATTTGCTTGTGTGCAGAGTGGTTGGCTGACATGCTGGGCACAACAGGCAGCTCTTGAGCTCGTGCTTCAGTCTCCAACCTGTTGCTGGCTTCCCCTGGAGCTGGCTGGGGGCTCTGAAGTTGTTGGGAAGGGAATTACCAAATGCAACTCTTGTAAATTGTCCTGATAGGCATTGCAGCAAAGTGCTGGTTGCAGATGGGCCTGGCCCTTTTTACTCTCCCCTGTAGATAACAAATAAAGCTTATGCAGCACTGCTAGTAATCCAGAGAGAAGCATCTGTCTGCAAAGCTGTCGGTCAAACAGGCAACACTGAGAGACCTCATGGAAAATGTTTTTGTCTGCAGAAAGGATGACTCTAAGAGGAGGCATTTTATAGGCACATAAATGCATCTTCTCTTGAAATACTGTCCCAGGGTTGTGCAGAGAAAATACTGAAGCTGGGACCAGATTTACTCTTACAGTCTTGTCGCTGTTGCTGCTGGGGATGCTCAAGGGTTGGAATTTGCTTGCTGGCACTATTTCATCACCCTACCCTGCCCAAAGCTGGATGCCTGTTGTATGTCCTGCCAGATGAGGCTCGTCCTGCTATAGCAGTTCTGTTCACTTTGTGTGCATGTGCCCACATGAGGCAATGCCAGTTGCAGGAAACCCTTCCTTTTGCAGCACAAGAGATGGCAGCTTGCCTTATGCCACCTCAGCCTGTGCATGCAGTTAAAACCCACACTGACTCGATTGTGCATCTGAGCTCTTGGAGGAGAGACATTAGCGTTGCAATGTGGCTTTATGTGTTTTTTTTCTTTGAGTATGCTTGAAGGATGGGGCAGCTAGACACCTATCCACTTTCCTGACATAACAACTTTCAGGCAAGTCTCAAGAAGCCTTCTCACTGTTCAGTCTTTGGCATCAAACTTTTCTCTCTAATCTGTTTTGGTCTTCTCTGTGACTGTTCTGGGTTTGGTCCAGCAGAACTCATTGAAAGACATTATTATAGGTCTTCTTTTCCCCCTCTCAAAGAAAGTGTAAACTTCCAGTGCCTGCTTTTAATGTTAAGGTGGTCTTGCTAACCCCTAGCAGGAGTCTGTCTTTAGGGAATAAGCATAGTGATACTGACAGTCTGCAACATCCAGGCTTTTTAGTGGAGGGAGCCTTTCACTTGGAAAGGAGGGAGAGGACAGGTCTTGGCACTGGTGACACTGAGACTTGTGCATGGGTCAGTGTGCAGAAGCGCTTCTGGGTTCCCTAGATTAAATTAATGCACTTCCTCCCTGCACACTTGCAAAGCTTGATAATATTTGTCTGTATGACTTTAATATTTGGGACCTTTAGAGTCCAATGCTTTTAGTCGCACTTGTGAGGCAGGAAAACACACCCAGCTCCATTTTGTTGCTGCGTGCCAAGGCACAAGCTTGCCAGTTGCTAGAGAGGAACTTTAGAGTGACCCTGGCCGTGACTGAGGCTTCCTAGGCTGTGAAGTAGCATGCACCTTGTGGCCTGTCCTGCCTTGGTCAGAGTGGTTTCAAGTATGGGTGGTAAACCAGCTGAGGGCATAAGCAGAAATACAGCTGTGAATGCTGCTGAGTGTTGTTATGCCACCACATGGGTGGTGCACCCCTACTGTCCTCATTCCTCGCAGCATAAATGGAGTTGCATGACCTTAGATTTTGGCTGATTAAATTAACTTCACTTTTCTTTCTGTTTAGAACAGGCAGGATGTTGCCCCTTTGCAATACTGGAGGCACCCCAGTGCCAGGCTCAGTCCTGCTCTTTGCCTTGGAGTATCATCACTTCCTCAGCTGCTGATGGGACAAGCTGGCAGTTATTTAGCTCCTTCTGGTTTTGGTGGGTAGCATTTCCCTGGCTTTTGTTTGGGACTTGCTAGGACATTGTGCCACACCAGAGAGTCTCTTCTCCACAACATTCCTTTTGCTGCAGTGATAGAAAAGCCCCTGCAACCCTCTGGCCAGGTTTAAAAAGCACTGGATGTGTTTTCAGGAACTTGAGAGGGGACCAGCTTGAGGGGACCAACACCACTGCTGTGTGACATTGCCTTTGTTTTCTCAGCACTGGTGGTGTGAACCTGGACTGGACATGAGGCTCCTACAAGCTTCCTCCCAGTCTGCAGTTCAGCAGTAGGAAAGCATGACTGGGAACCCAGAACAAGGACACCTGTACTCTCATTGGACTTGGAGGATGAAGAGTCTACGGCTTATGTTATCAGTGAGCTAGCTATATAGCATAAACTAAACTTTGTTCTCTACCTCCCTAACTTCATGAAGTTTGGGCTTTTTTCTTCTTCTGCAGTTTGCCTGGACTCATGGGTCAGGCTGGGTACTATCTGTGCCTTGCTGTGGAAGCCGCTATTGTCTCTCTGACTTCTAGGCTCTCAGCTGAGAATAGGTCTCTGACCTGCTCCAGCCCCAAAGGGCAGGTTGACACTAAGGCATGGAAAGACTTCGTGCCAGGAGCAGAGGCACAGAAAGTCTTTGTTCATTATAAAAGACTTTGTTGAAATAGAAGGAAAGCTGTCTTCCCCAGACTGCTTTACAGATTGCATAGTATTTCTAGGCAGAAAGTGGGGGATCTCAGCACTGCCTGAAAGAAGGTTTGTTGTTAGCTTCTACTGCAATTTAGATAAAGTAGGTTTAGCCCCAGTTTGAGTTGGCTAGATTTCAACTGGTGCTGTCCCTTTTAATTCTGTCAACTCATGTCCTGTTCCTGCCTGGGAACTGAACTTGGCTCGTTGCTTTTCAGCTGTTCAGTACAGTTCATTCAGTTGGTTTATTTAAAAAAAGAAAAAGAAGGAAAAAAAAAAAAAAAGGCAGGGGGGGTGGGGGGAAGATCCATCTTCTGTCTGTGCTTTGATGCCCTGAGGCTGTTCCCAAATGTCAGGGATGGACAGAGCAGCAACACTTGTAAATCTGATATGCAATTGCATTTATAAACGCACAAGTTGTTTTAGCCCTCGTACTGCATGTGGGCTGCCACTGGGAGAGGGAGAGAAGAAACAGCCATGGAGACCCAGAGGAAACAGTTTGATGCATCTCTGTGCAAGGCTGCTGCAACAGCCAAAGTGGTAGGAGGACAGCCAGCCAGCTCCGTATTCTGGGATGCTTGGATGCTGGCCCCTAGCAGGTGTTTGTCCTGAGTGGCCACAGTTCAAGATCAGAACTGATCTTGCTAATGTTTTCTGCCCAAAGTGGAGGTGAGCTGAGCGCTCTGCAGGAATTCTTTTCTCCATCCTACCCAGAGCCTCCCTGCTTCAGGAGGGTGAGGAGGAGCCAACAGGCTGGGGACCAGCAGGCCTTGTTAAGAGCAGCATCATTTGACTCCTGGGATAAGGATGCGGGGGACAAGCTGCATATGGTCACCCCAGCCTTGGACAAAGGCTCTGTCCCCTGTACTGAAGGAAGAATGCAAGACAAAGGAAACCGCTCAGGCAAGGCAGAAAACTCCCCCTCCTGCTGGTGTGAGGTCCTTTGGCATCTTATATGTGAGGTCTTTGTCCCACCGAGCCTTTCCTGGGAAACAGAAGCAGCCGCTTTAATAGTTAAAAGCTTCTGCACAGAACAGAGTTGCCTCCTCCTATCGAGGAGCTGAAAGCCACAACACAGAGGGATTGTTCTGCACTTGCAGGAGCATCCTCTCTCACTGCCTGTGTGCAATTGTTTAGGATGCACAGAGGAGAGTTGGAAGGTTACATGTACTGAGTAGCCTTGTGAAAAGGACTGGTTTTTCCCTTGACAGCTACCAAGCATTATTTTAGATGAAACTGCAGAGAAGAGTGGACTGAGCTGGAAGTTGGGTTCACTGTTACATATCTACCTTCTTACACTTTCTATTGAAGATCTGTGCAGCTAGTGGTGCTCAAACTGTGCTTTCTGACTAACCCACTCTGCCTGCAAGAGTGGCAGTAAGTGGAGCTCATTACAGACCATCTTCTGACAGCCTCAGATGCAAAGATCCTTTGCAGCAGCCTTCTCAGCCAGGAGGCAGCAAATGGGCACAGCAGGGGAAGCGTTTTGTTCTTGGTGGGGAAGAGAAACTGGGAGAGTATATTCAGAGGCTGCAGGCAGCCCAGAGCCTGTGGAAAGTGGAATCCTGCTTTTTGGTTTAAAATCAGGGGCTTAAAGGAATCATCTCAGAACACTTGGGATGGTGTTTCAAAAGGTGCCCTATAAACAAGCTGGCCATTTTGCATTTGAACCATAAATGTAGCTCTTGGACTGTTTGTGTGTTTCTCTTGCGCTGCTGTAATGGGTTGGTAGAGCTTAATGCGTAACCAGTATTTTACACAAATATGTTTGAATATGAAGTTCCTCTGTTTCCTGCCCTTCAGCCTCCTGCTTTGCCAAAGTAAAACAAAAGTTTGGCCTGTGCAAGCTTTAAATTCCTGAAAAATTAAGGCAAAATAATCAACCACTGAGAAAAATGCTACAGTGCTCCCTCGAAGACCCCTGCCCTTCCTGTCCTTTATAAGCCCCAGAACTAATGCCTAGGTAACTAGAACAGTTTTCTGAAGAGATTATGGTGTGATAACTCCATAGGTGTTTTCTCACAGGCCGTCTGCCCATTCTTGAGTAGTTTTTGCTCAAAGGGACACTTTAGTGCTGTCTAGCAGTCTGTCAGATGTCTGTGCTGTGAAGGCTATTAAAAGAAGCTGTGTGCATCTTCTTTGGGTCCTTCAGAGGAGGATATTGTCTTTGCTTCCCTTTCAAGCTTCTTGAAAGCTCTTCAGCAGACGCGTCTCATAGATAGGTATCTAGGGGAAGATCACAAGTGGCTGTACAGTCTTATTGTGCTCCTATGTCCATCTAAGCATTCATCTGACTCCATGGCTTGCACATGTGCAAGTATGTAGGAGGTCCAACAACAAGAAAAAAGTTTTTCTCTCCTGCTGCAGTTCTTTTCCCTCTCTGAGGACATCGAAAGGTTGCTAAATGCTGTGGGCACAGGTCTTTGTTCTAGTTGCACCTGGCTGAGAAACATTCAGATAAATGTAAAACATTCTGGTTTTCATGTGCCATAACACGGGATAGGGTTTTTAAATGAAAGACAAGTATCTCTTCAGATTGGTCACGTGGGACCACATAATCTGTAAATAAACTGTCATTAAATACTTATTTTGAGCTGAGTCCTTATCTGACAGGAGATCCTGCTGTATAACATCCTTTCATGATCTTGGGCCTCCACCCCATCCTGAGGCTATTCAGCTTCTGAAACTATTGAAGACATACCATCCTTTGCAAGGGGAGCTGTAAAACGTGTCTTGTTCAGGTGAAGGATGCAGAAGGTTGGTGGCAGTGCAGCTGGACAGAGGTGGAAGGGTCTCTTGCCTTTCCTGGAGCTCAGGGTTTGGCAAGTGTGTCACTCCTGCTGCCTTGTGGTTGCTGGGCTTGGGGTTGGAGAGGGTAAGGGCAACATTGTCCTACTTGCCCGTTGGAGGAGGCAAAAGCAGCCCAGCCCTGCAGTACCCAGGGGTGATGGGTCTGAGTGTAGAGGAGCAAGAGCATGGAGCAGGAGGGTTTTGTGGGGCTGTGGAGGAGCAACTCGCATCTGTGTTTATTTTCTTTCTCTGTCATATTCAGTAATGCCAGGTAAGTCCTTTCATGCTGCTGTGCCTTCCTCCAGCCTTCCCTCCCTGTGGAAGGGAGCCATGCAGATAAACTTGTAGATACATAAGAACTGTGTTGCAAAAGCAAGGCGGGAGATGCATCCTGCCCCGGGCAGCTCTGATGCCAAGGGGATGCCAAACACAATAGATGGGCCAGCTTCTGCCTCTGCCTGCCGACTCTAAGGGCTGGAGAAGGCTGTAAGGAGCAGACGTGGAGGAGCTGAATGAAGTTGTGGGAAGGAGAGGAAGTGTGGGAGGAGGTGGCTGGCGGAGCAGGCTGTAAGGAGTCAGGGAGAGGACAGGGGGCCCACTGCTCGCAGAGGGTGGGAGCGTGCCCTGGGCACGGGAGTCACTCGCTGGGAGCCTGCGTGAGAAATTCTCGGAGGCTGCAGTCATGGAAATATATATATGTGTGTAGAGATGGGCAGAGAGGAGCAAGCCAGACACGTGGATGTGTAAGGGATGGAAAGAAATGTCCTGGAAAACAGAAGAGGTAGAGGAGCCTGAGAACCAAACTGGTTATTGTATGATTGCATTTTAGCATTTGTTTTTTGGCCAAAATACTACACTCTGCAATGTCACATAAGGCATCCGGGTGCCTGGGATCTACTTTGTGATAGAAAAGCAGCATTTGCAATTCCCATCAGTGGAAGCTGCAGTACAGTGAGACACATTTTCCACAATCCCACTGCCAGTAGGGGTGAGTGACAGCTCTGAGCAGGGCACAGAGTGAGGAATCGCGTTGGCTTGTTGCTGATGTACCGTGGGAAGGCATGGGAGGCCCTTCATTGGGCTTTCAGTCTAGGGGACTTAAGTGATCAAATAAATTTATATATGCTTGCATAAGTTGACGGGAATCTTTTGAGAGGCTCATTAATTTTCTAGACTTAACACCCTGGAGCTGTGCAGTAATCAACTTTGTATTTTCAACATGCTGATTGGTTTTTTAAAAAAAGGTCTGCGTCACGCTACTGCTTTCTGCAACTGTCTTTATATCTCAGAGGTCAAACAGTCCTTACAGTACTGATAATCTGTTTTTTCCACACAGTTGGGTTTTTTTTTCTAAAAGAACCTTTTGCCTAGGCCCCTAGTTTCTAAAATCCCGATTTGAATCCTGCAGTGGAGCTATTGTTTGATTGTACTCCAGGGATTTAATTCATCCTGAGGCATCTTATCTGTGCTGCATGTCTGCAACAGGCAGCAGCACCCTGTGAATTTGCACCTCTTTCGAATGCCCGGGCTGGGACAGTTCCTGTTTCCCAGATGGGAGATAAGGAGCAGCAAAACTGAACTGAAAAAGAAAAACAGGGAGGAAAGGCATTTTTCTACTGTAGTGCAAATCTGTCATGGCTTGGAGTCTACTGACTGTACGTCTACTTAAAGTACGTTCAGCTTGACTTGAAAATGAAATTATAAACTAACTGCCAGCGGGCCCCACAGATTGTATCACCATTGGTTTTCCCCTTTACCGATCCATGTGTGCAGTCCTTTGTAGGTTAGGAAACTAAGCAGACAGACTGAATTTAGCATTACTTTGATTATCCTGAGATTATCTTAATTTAATGTGGCTGGCAAATGAGTCTGAGCAAAGTATTTTTCTTTACACTCTGTTTTTTAGAATTTGCATCTATATAATGAGTTGCAATAACAGTATTACTTTGAGATTTTTAGACATGATTTTCATCTTTTGCTTTTGCATCAATTTATTATAGCTATGTATTTGCATGCATGCTTATATCTGTTACTGAGCTAGTTAGAAATATATTAAGTAGCTCTGGTGAAAAACATAGCTAATATTCAGTGTTGGACTCTGCATCTGCCCTTAGTTTCTCTCAATTCTAGCTGTTCAGTCTGTAAAATGGTACTGAAAAACAGCATCAAATCTTATTTGTGACAGATTGCCAGATTACCTTTTTTTAACAAAGCCAGACTGAATATCAAAAATATGTTGGAGAAAATACATTTATATAATAAATTATACAGACCATGCATGGTGTAATAGCAATGCAATAAATTACATTGTTTCTATAAGTATTGGATAAGCTGCATTCAATTTAAATGTCTGGCTGCATCACTGTCATGCTGGTCAGGAACTCACTGGGGGCCTTTTTAACATTCTTGCTCCCATAAGTCATGGAGTCAAAATCCTTCTCTGCTTTGCCCTCAAATACAGAATCTCTGAGTTATGTGGGCTGATGTCTGTGACTCACTGCCTGCAGTTTACCTGAGGTCTCACAGCCAAATACAAAATGCAGGTTTGTACCCCTTAGAGCATTGAGTTTTCAAGCTGCTGAGTGACAAGGTTAATGTAGGTCTGGCTTGTGTGAAGGATGTGTTCATCTTGTGTGCATGCCAGCATCCCCGGTGCCAGACACTGTTGCAAATTTATTGAATGTATTTTTTTAGACCAAGCTGGCAGAGAACTGCCAAGTGTGCTAGCATAGCTAAGCAACAGTACTGGCTCGAGAGGGTGATCCAGGTAGCCACTGCTTTTTCAGGGGGACAAGCAGGATTGTTTGTTTCAGCATCAACTTGCACATATCCCAGAATAAAGTGACCACGTAATGATGGCCTGGCTTTCTGCAGAAACAAGAGAGGAACACAGAAACTTGCTTTTGAAGGGTATGAGTGCAGTAGAGCGGCTGTTTTCCCAAACCAAGCACACTTAGTAGTTAATGCGCTTAGGACTTCTCCCACTCTGTGCAGTATCAGCTCATAACCTGTAACCCACTGTCCAGATGGATTTATCTGGCTGGCTAGTCAGAACAGTTTAACATCTCTGTTGCAGATTTTAGGTGGCATTTCGAAGGCAGAGGGGTCTTAGAAGAGATACAGAGGAATGGTCAGGCTACAAATCTATTCCTTCAATTTGAAAATATAGCTAAAGAATTGCGTGGTGTGACCATGTCAGAAGGGGGGAGTTTCTGGCCTTTGGATGGACCAGGGTGATGCAGTCTGAACTGCCCCAGAGCCAGACTCAATCTGGGGGACTGGCTGTATGCCAGGCCATGTATGGACAAAAGATAGATTTCAAGTTCCCTTGCTGTCTCCTTGCTGGTGGAATAGCATCAGCAACTTGTTTTCCTCCATACAGTCCCCTATGCATGTGCCAGAAAAGATATTTGACTCCCAGATGCCTGAAGAGCTATTTCACATCTGCTCTGGGTGCAGGATAGCAAGCTCACTGGAGATGTACCCTGACCCAGATTCAGCCTGGGGCCACCTTTTGGATGGAGCTCTCTTAGCTCCTAGTAGGTGTCTCTGTTTGCTTGTCCTTTTCAAGTTACTCACAGTGGCTAGCCAGGGGAGTTAGGGCGCTTAGCAGGATCATGTGAAACTGGCAAGTTTAAAAAAGAAGTTGAAAATACAGTGGGAAATATGTGTGTTTCTCTGTAGAGCTAGGTAACACCTCTTGAGCCTAGGTTGCATGCATTACACTGTTCATAAAACGTCTTGAGGCCAAGAATATGACTTGGTTTTGTTTCTTTAAGCATTAGCTGTATTTAGTCAAATTAAAGGGGGGGGGGAGGGGGGGAAGGAAATGCATTGCAAGAAAATACATGAGCAGTGTTACACAAAGAAAATTTACTAGTCTATAGTGGAATGGTTCCCTCCAAGTCATTTCCCCAGTTCTCATTATAGAAAGATTGGATGGTAAAGTTAGGAGAGATTGCGCAGCTGAATTACAACTGTTGCTGCGTGAAGGAACCTAACCTGCTTTATGTGGGTTGTGAAAGAAAATGGATAATGACATTTTAAAGACTTCAAAATATGGGAAGTTTAACAGTGGTCTGGTCTAACTGTCTTATAGATGCTGCTTTTGCATAATAGAATGGTACACAAGCGGTCTATGGGAAATTTAGACACTTCTCTTTTTTGTAGAGCTAGAGAGAGGCTTCAGATTTGCTATTATAAATTATGAAATAGAATTGTAAGTTTTAAATGAAATGTTTTAATGATTTCCTTGTTGAGTTCTTTTGAAATCGGTACCTCCCTATGAAGCAGTTCGATTTCATAGAATCAGCATTCCCTAACAGAAAGGAAAAAAGAGTGTTTGCTAAAACAGACTTGCAGAAAAAGAACCAGTTTCAAATCTGTGAGGCTGAGTTAGGTTGAAGTCCTGTTAGTGCCCCTTCCAAGCAGGAAGGGTGCAAGTGTCCAACAGGTTACTCCAAGCAGGCCTGTGTATTTACAACACATCCAGTGCACCCATGGTAACTGCTGAAGGATATGTATTTATCCTTAGGCAGGTCAGGTAGCTTAGCTCTTCCTTCCATGGAAGGAACATGTAACCACCTGAGGTTTACTGTTAAGGGAGAAGTATTCAACAGCATTGTGAACCAGCTTGTATGCAGTAAATCAGAGCCTTAGTTTACTCCTGCAGGTTTGCTGATTTATCCACATGCTAAAATGATTTGGATTTAATTTTTTAACATACTTTCTTTCAGTTCCTTTGCTGTCTGATTCCTCCTATTGATGGCTAGATCATTTCTGTGCCTTGCCATCTGTCCTATGGATTTGGCAGTTCCCTGGTGAGGTCCTGGTAACTTTTTCTGATGACTGTCATTTTTGCTGTGCTCACCTAAGGAAACAAAGCTTATGCAATCATACTGTTCTCGTGTCTAGAAGACTGACTGTGCTGCCCTAATGGTGTTTGAACCTGTTGGCCAGTGTCAAACAGACTTAACAGAGTGGTAGGGCTTTTGGAGAGACTTGGTTTTTAAAGGATTGTAAAAATGAGCGGGTGAAATGCTGACTGTGCCCCTTGCGGTGGTGAAGAGTGGAGATGTGTCACATTGACCTTAGACACAAGTCAACCTAGATAGGGTCCTCCTGTGCATGCCATAGCTGCAGTAAAAGCTTTAGTCAGAGCTTCTTCCTCCTTAAGCAATGAGGAGTCCGTCCACAATGTGCACACCCACAGGGAAGAGAGCATCCATAGTTCCCCTGCTCATAGAAGTCTTCTCCAAACTTACTCCTGAGCATGGGAAGACACCAGTTGTTTTGACACTTGCTAGTTATTATGAATACATCAAACTCCTCCCATTATATAAAATTATTTCCCTGGACATGTCACATCTCTTGCTGGCTTTGCTGTGGAGTAGGGTAACAAGTTCAAAGGGGCGGAAGTGTTTGCAGCAGCATCACACCTGAGTCCTGGTATTTGCTGCTCCCAAACTGATTGCTGCCTTCTTGTTATGGTAAATGTGCTTGTCCAGTAGAAGCCCATGATTTTTCACAGCTACTGCTGAAAACTATCTCACCTTTTCCTGGATTCTGGATGCAAATGCATTTTGTCTCCTTAAGAAATACAGTGCAAGAGGACTTCTGTAACATCTGTTGTGTTTCAGTTCCTCCTCAAAACCAGTAAGAAACTTTGCCCTGGGTGCTAATAGGCACATCATTACAGCAGGTCGAAAGGGTTGTCAGCAGAGCTTGTTAGGAGTAAAAAGTGTTAGATCAATATTTGCTGTTAGTGGGCTTGGTTAGAACAGAGGCTGTTCCCAAATCTACGAGGGCCCAGGACAGCATCAGTGTTGTGATGTGATCTTTGCAGAACCAGCTTTGTTGCTGACGCTGTAAACTTAGTGGTTTACTAAACAGATAATTTGCAAAGGAATGTTCTGTGCTTATCTGAAAGGGGAGCATTGTTTTGGCCTAAACTGAGAAATTGTTGTGGAATTCTTGTAACAGTGAGTTCTGTCAGACTGGGCCAGTGCTCCATGGACATAAACTTCTTCCTCTAATCTTTTATTTTTACATACAATATGTAAATACTGCATGTTTATTAATTCCTATTTTCATGTCTGTATTTTCAAGTATTTAATATATAAGTTTTATTTCATCTATTTCATATACAGCTTCCAGTTGTGAGTGTAGGTGTCTCATTTGATTTCTGCAGTGGGCATCACAATATGTACTGAGAGGTATGGCTATAAAACTGTGAATTGTTGACACCCCCATATTGGCATCATTATCATTGAAGGTTCTAGTCCCATCCTCGGCTCCTAGCAGTGCAAAACAGAGATCTCATCAGGACTTAGTGTGAAGATGGCAGGCTGCTTCTCCAGTTAGCCCACATGGTGTGGGAGATACAGGGATGTATTTTGGGGAAGAAAAAGAGCTGTCTTTAGGCATGTCTGACTGAAGTGTGTTGCTCCTTGTAAGGTGTTTGTGCTCCTTGTGTACGTGAGGTGAGTGCATGTGTCCTGTGCCTACTCATCTCTTGGTTTTGTGGAAATAATCTGTAAATGTAGAAAATACTAGCACATTGTACATGTTTCTGGATGAAAAGCAGGTTGTAGAAAGTGTGTTATTGACAGCACTGCACATGATAGAAAGGTGCAGAAATCACAGGAGACCTCACATCCATCTGTGCTGTGATGACTTTGAGTATTTATCTGGGTGTTTTATGTTCTAATTCCAGATTTGTGAAAGCCACAGATTTATAAATTTACTTTAGAGGAATCAGTTATGAAAACTTTAGGATTTTCTGGCTAAAACATTGTTTAAAACTTAAATGCATAGAAAGATTTTGATTGTCTTGTTTTGTAAACATAAGTGTGAAGGTGGGAAGAGAGGGTGGTCGTCCCTGTTTCCAGCATGAGGCAAGAGAAAAGTGGTTTAGTCCTTTGTTTCTGTAATTTCTCAGCTTCTGTGGCTACAAGTCCTGCAATTCAAGCTGTCCCCAGTGCTGCAATGGTCTCTGTACGAGAGCAGATCTTACATTCCACATAGATTGCAATGCAGCAAGCAAAAAGCTGAGTTTCAGGCGGTAATTCAGAATTTCTTGCACTCTTACAGGTTTTAATTCGGCTTCATTTTATTTCATGAAAAAATGTTGTGATTTGAGTAGTCAGTGTGAATTTTTGTGGTGTTTGTGTGTGTGCAAAGGAGAGGGAGATTTTCTAAGTGTTCAGTGTTCACATGGACAAAAACAGGTGGGTTTCCAGCAGAGACATTTGCATTTGAAAACCTGCTCTAAAACGGGCTGGGCTTTCCCAGGAGAAGCAGCACCAGCAGTGAAACGCAGCGATCGATCAGCATAGAATTGTGTGAGCATTTGATGGGCAAAATGTTGTGGTATAAAGACAGGGCCCAAGAATAAGCTCTTTGTGGCTTTGTTTCATTCCTGAAAACTGTGACTGAAAGGCTTTTATCATTTAAAGAAAAAATTGATCAGCCACATTTTGACTAACCTGGAAAATATCACAAGATCCTTTGCAACATTCTAAGTGCTGTTTCTTTAATCCAATTTTGATACTTAAAAAAAAAAAAAAGTTTTTTATTTCTGTCTGCTTCTATTTCCCCAACTCTAAAAGTAAAGTAATATCTGAACCACTCCTTTTAGTTGCAGAACTGAAAGCATGTAATTTAGTGTACGTAATGATAAACTCTTTCAAGCAGCTTGCATAATTCTAACTAAGGAAAACATTCCCTTACTTATCACAACACTTCTGTTACATGCGTCGTTTTTTGGGCCAATTTCCTTATGGTATTTGGAGTTTATTTTAATTCTTAAGCAAATGAGCTGTCCAAAAAATTCATCTGAAAAAAACATATATAATAAATATTCAAATACACACCAATGGGGACACCTGGTGGAGAAACGAGGAGTTGCCCAGGACGCCCTGCATTAAACCCATGGATGGGTGAGCATGAGTTAGCTCCTCAGTGAGATGACTGAGAGTATTTTTAACCAACTGCGAGATTAAGCAACTGGCAGATAACTATCGTTGGTTTACCTGCCTACCACTGATGGCTCCCCTGAAGCATCCTGCAATTGCTGCTGGCCAAGAGTACATGCACACAGTTGTGCTGGTGCTGATGCACAATGAGCAGCATGCAGGCACCTGATTCTTCAGCGTCTGTTGTTTAATGTGACTGGGGACAAAGCTGCAATTACTGGCAAATGTGGTTTCTCTCTTGCTGCTGCAGAAGCCGCCTGTTCAATGATTCTCAGATAAGCCCTATAGATAGTCATTTAAGCGATGTTCTATTGACATGTATTTGGAAGGTGATGTAGTAAGGTTAGGTGAAGATCCAGGACCATGCATGGCCATAGCTGCAGGGCAGAGCAGAGCACTCCTCTGAACTGGATCCTGCCTTGTATCACATGAGATGCTCCAGTCTCAACCGACAGCAACTCAAGTAACCACTAACATTTTCTGGTCTGGAGTGGAAGTCCTAGTCGTCCTCCAGTGGACAAGGCCTCCCTTCCCACTCTCCTGAAAGCATGGCCTTGGGAGAGACCATGGTGAGGACAGCAGCCCAGGCTGCCTTCATCAGGGAGAGGGGTACTGTGCTTGCCACTGACTTTGGAAGCAGGCTGGCAGTACTTGGTTCACCCCTGGGACACTACAGCTATGTCAGAGGGCAGAATATGGATTCTAGGCTGGTTATTTGTATGTGCTATAAAAGCTCTAACTGGACTGGGACAAGCACAAGACCAGAGGACAAGGCAGTCAGCTAGGCAGTGTTATTGCACGCATGCTCTAGGAACTGTGTGCAAATGAAGCATGCATTAATTGGTGTTAAAATGGTCATGGTTGGTTGTTTTACTTTTAGCTCACTCAGACAACAAGCATTAGCCTCTCCTGTGATGGGCCAGCAACAAACAGATGAGTTCTGGTGTGCTTTCTGGCATGCACCAGCTGTGGAACATGGGATTATCTGGGGGTTTTGTCTTTCTAAGTAAGAGAGGAGGAAAAGAAAGGAATACTTACAGTTGTGAAGAAGGAAGGATAATTTCTGGCTCTTTGTTTTGATGCAGTCTATTCTGACATGGAGTGACATTTATAGCCTACTAGTTTTCTCATTGTTTGGGAAAGAAGGAACATTATAATTCTGTACCAGAGCTACCAGACAACTGGGAGAGAAAGTGACTTTGACTTAGACCATGATAAGCTAGGCAGCAGACTGGATTTTTATTAGATATAGTAGACTATTATTTGTGTTTAATTCACATTTCAGAATATTTTCTCTGTGGCAAATCAGAGCTGCAAATTAGATATGAATTGCTATCCCATAGGCATCCAGTATGGCCTGCTGGCTCTCTGTGCCTTCTCGCAAAACAAGACTAGTAGTAAATGAGACACAAGCTAATTGTATTTGTTGTTATTCCTGTGTTGGAATTAATATCAAAGCAGGACACCATTTTTTGCCACAGGACTCCAGTGTGGGCAATTTTTAAGTCAGAATTGAGATGGCTCAGTGAGATTCCTTTCCTGCTTCAGGGGCTTCTGCTGCCTTGGAGACTCAGCAGAGCTGGCTGGAGGCAGTCACTGTGAATAGCCTCCAGCGACTGTTCCAGTCCAGACCAGAGGTCCCTGCCTGAGAGCGGTCAGGAGCAGATGGTAACAGAATATTTTAGCAGACTTTATGGACTAAATATTTCTTGCTTCTCTTCCTTGCAGAAAACACCTTCTGCAGCGGTGACCATGTATCGTGGCACAGCCCTTTGGACAACAGTGAATCTAGAATCCAGCATATGTTACTGACAGAAGACCCTCAGATGCAGCCAGTGCAGACTCCTTTTGGGGTTGTTACTTTTCTACAGGTATGACCCAGCAATGGTGGCTCTGACTGTCACCTCCTGGGCATGGAATGTGGCTAACATTACATTTCATTTAGCTTTGCTAAGTCAGGCGCTTATTATCCTGTCTTCCACCTTTCTTCCTTATTTGATTACCATGGATCTCACCTTTGAGTTGTTACTCTGGAGGTATTCAGTAAGCGTTTTACCAGGATTGAACAATGACACACTCAGCTCTCAAGATAGAGGTCTATCTGATGGGGAGAAGGTTTACACCCCAAAACAGACCTGGAGTTGAATATTACATTACTGCTCTGAAATTTCAAATATGAACATAGGGAAAACAGCTGAGAGAAACACTTTTGAAAGGTAACGTAAAGCTAAATTCAAATTAATTCTGTGGCAGTATTGGTAAGTGATCCACTGGTTTGAGTTCCAGGAAAAGAAGAGTTTGGAGCAGGACTCGGAGTTGCTTTAGCATTATTTAATGGCAGAAATGTAGCTTGCAGCATTGACTCAAAGATTCTTTAGAGGCTAAGTGAGTTTTCCTGTATTGACCTACTGTTTAAGAAGGGTTGAGATCTGTTTTGCAAAAGAAATATTTTTAAAAATCCCTTGCGATTTAACCCTGCTGTTCAGTGAAGGGAGCTTCCTTGGCCAAACAGCTTTGCTTGCTTTCCCAAAGTCCTCCTCCTCAGTAATGTCTCTTAGACATGGGCTGCTTTGGATATTTTTAAATTGCATGTGGAGTTAATAACCTTAGTGGAAGAGCTGGCATAGTTTATGCCAACTGCTGATTTCTCGCTGCTCCGTGGAAAAGCTTCCATCCTGTGGGAAAATGCAAGTGTCTGTATTTTACAATTTAAGCTTCAAGTTGCTCCCATTTGTCCTTGGCTGTAGTTGCAACATTAAGGGGAAGCTCCATTACCACAGACCTGTATAAGGCAACTGCTGTGCAAGGGCAAAGGCTTTCCTGAATTTTCTGAGGTGCCTAAAAGTCTGTTTTTACCAACAAGAAAGAGAGGTGTGTGGGATTAATCAGTGAAAGGTGAGTTGTGGGACCTGGAAGGGGAGACGGAGAGCCAAGCTAAGCTAGGTGATTCCTGGCTGACTCCCCAGTTAGTGCTGCATTAGTCCATGTCTCTTCCGTAGCAAGCTGATCTGGTTTAAAAGACAGTCAACTTTTTACATGCTGAGGCTCTTGGCCTCTAATCTTTCACAACACAGATGGCTGCCTTGTTTTTCCCCTTTGTTTGGTGCTTGTTGTTATGGATTTATTTTGACCTTTGAGGATAAATGATTGCAAAAAGAAAAGAATGAACACAAAATATGATTTCCTGTTTAGACTCTTGCTGTTCGCATGTAATTAGTGAGTGAAGGCCCAGGGAGGGGTGTCCTGAAGCGAGGGTGATTCTGGCTGCTCATGGAGGAAGCCTGGGACATGGGAGGGGATGAAGTGCATCTCCAAGGGCTGGGTCCTGAGAAAATGAGCTCTGCAAGGGGCAGGGGAGGTAGGGTGTGTGCAGAGCTGGGTACGTGCTGATGTTGATTATTTTCCATGCAGATCTCTATCAGTGCAGGTATGTGCTTGTGGCAAAGGCACATGCTGCACTTCTGCTTGCTGCTCTTCAGAACTTAGTTTTCAGTTTTCCTCTTTTCTGATAAAACATCAGTTGAACAGATGTCCTGGTTTTGGCTGGGATACAGTTAATTTTCTTCCTAGTAGCTGGTACAGTGCTGTGTTTTGGATTTAGTGTGAGAATATTGTTGATAACACACTGATGTTTTAGTTGTTAGGTAGTGCTTACTCTTAAGTCAAGGACTTTTCTTTGCCAGTGAGCAGGTGCACAAGAAGCTGGGAGGGGACACAGCCAGGACAGCTGACCCAAAGTAGCCAAAGGGATATTCCATACCATAGAACATCATGCTCAGTATATCTACTGGGGGGAGTTGGCCGGGAGGGGCCGATCACAGGTTGGGGCCTGGCTGGGCATTGGTCAGCAGGTGGTGAGCAATTGCATTGTGAATCACTTGTTTTTCTTGAGCTTTATTCCTTTCTCTCTCTTTCCTTTTCATCATTATTGTTGTTACTAGCTTTTACTTCTGTTATTAAACTGTTCTTATCTCAGCCCATGGGTTTTACCTTTTTCTTATCATCCTCCCGACCCCACCAGGGAGCAGGGAGTGAGCGAGTGACTGTGTAGTACTTTGTTGCTGGCTGGGGTTAAACCACAACAACAGATTTTGACCAAAAATTCAGTGTCATTGTAAAAAGTTTATTTAGAGTATTGAGGAAGAAAATAGAAGGCCATGGCTAAAATAATTTTTCATCCCAAAGAGTGAATCATTGTGCTCAAAGGCACAAGCCAGTGGTTGATGGATCAGAAAGAAACTGCCTTCCTCTATCAGCTGGAGGGGTGTTTCACCCCTTCATTAGAAGGAGCTGATCTCAGCTGCTGTGAGACAGACATCTGGTATTTCTCAGTGGGGCAGCTCCTATCCTGAAAAGCAAACACATCCTGCCATATACAGGAAGGCAAAAGTCTGCAGTTGCTTGCAGTGATGAGTGGACTATGCCATGCATAAGCAGCTTTACTTTATGGTGCCAGGTAAAATGTAACCAGTCAGCAAACTGAGTTGGTCAAGGATTTATGAGCACCAAAGCACTCCTTTGTGGCAGTGACTCCCTTGCCTGACTGAAATTGCAGGTGCAGTATTGCATTTGCCCCTAGCAGTTGGCTAACAGAGCAGTGTTTTGCATGTGCTCAAACCCTAACTTGTCCTGTCTTGTGTGGACTAGATTGAAAGGGAGAACAAACTAGTGGATTGTCAGTAAACCCTCATTTGTCACCATGCCCTCCTCATAGTTAGCTCCCACATGCCATGCAAGATTAAATGTTACATGACTAGGGAACTTCACGTGGTAAGTGTAGAGAGAGGGCATAAGGAATTGCAGAATCTCTGTGTTGTATCATACTCCATTTGTCCCCATTCATCTAGTTAGTTTAAAGAAATGATGCTTCTCTGTATCTGCACTGTTTGATCCAGCACCACATGGTACATTTTCTCTACAGTTCTTGCATGGTTCCCATCCAGTTTAGTATCTCTGTTTTCATTTATTTCAGATTGTTGGGGTTTGCACTGAGGAACTGCATGCAGCTCAGCAGTGGAATGGGCAAGGGATCTTGGAACTGCTTCGGACTGTCCCAGTGTAAGTGCTCATATAGCCCATATAGGGGAGCATTCCCATAGAGAACAATTCAGTTGTTTATTTTTATTAACAGTCTTTGACTTGTTGATGGAATTTATTTAATCCTGTGCTGTAGCAAGAGATGGGAATTCATTACAAATCTGTTCTCATGCACAGACACTTAGATGGCAAATCAATGCATGTGGAAGTCCACATGTTCAGACTGAAAGAGCATGAGATCTAGAAAGCATAATTTCCTTCCTCTTATGCCTGCAGTCTTTTCTCATTGGTTCTTCTGAGAGAGCTGGGATAACTGTTACTGGTGACCCCTCTGTGTAGTTGAAAAGAAAGGAAGGGAGAGGGTCTGACAGGACCTAGCAAAGCTTGGGTACTCTCTGAAAATGAGAACGTCACTGTCAAACTGCCCCCACTCTTGGTGGGCCAGTTTGCAATAGGAGGAGTGTTCATGCAAGTGAAGTTCTTTGTTCTTGCTCCCATGGCAAAACAAAGATGTTATTGGGTTAAGGAGGAGATGGGTTTTAAACATTAAATGGTATGTTGATGCTTTATTCGCCGCCAAGTTGCAGCTAAACTTTTTTCTCTTATGTTTAGTGGAAGTTATTGCAGTGTGATTGTAGCTCAGAAGATTTTACTTCTTTTTTTTAAACAAAATGGTTCTAAGTATGTGTTCCTGGGCACAGTAGTACACTCTCTAGTGTCACAGTGGCCTTTAATTGATTGATTATTTGGAAGAACCTTTGCTGCTGGACTTCCTAAACTTGAACTTTTCCCTTTTAGGCACAAGTGCAGATAATTCATGTGAATGCCCTAGAGTGAGTGAATTTGTCCGGCTGCAAGCTTTTTTTCTGGGACCCCAAGACAATAAACACTGCCTGCAGCTCCCTTGGCTCCTCTTAAGTCAATACAGATATAACACCCCGTCCTTAGTCTGTTCTCATGTTGGTTTTTGGCTTTTGTGCTGTGGTACAAGCACTTTTCCAAGGATAAAATGAAACCCAAATGTACCTGATTTGAAGGCAAAGCTGCAAACTACTGAGTAGCTGATACGGAGTCAGAGTCAAAGTCTCTTGCATCCCAGTGAGAAACTGAAGCAGGTCACACCTCTACCGTTAATAATTAACAGCTTCCAAAGTGATGTGAAAAAAGAGTGGCTAGCGACGCATCTGAAAAACTGTAAAATATTAACTTTTATTGCTCCCAATCCACGTGCTTTAGGAGACTGTAACCCAGACAAGGCCAGAGGGAGGGGGCTTTTGACTGCAATAACAAAGTATCTTGTGGAAAAATAAGAAAATTTTTATGGCAGTTCCAAAAGACTTCAATTTTTACTTCAAATAAAAAGCAGCATCTAAGGCTGACTTCTGCAGTCTGCCTGCAGTGTGACCCAAAGTAAAGTCTCCAAGTAGTTCATCTTCACAGTAATCTGTTTTCTGTCACCTTTGTTGGAAAACATCTTGACCCTTCTGACTTCTATTGCTAATGAAAACAAAGATTTTCTTGAACTATCTGAGTATTTGGCTATTAAGTACCAACTGGACAAAACATCTGTTGTGAGAATTTTTATCAGAGCAATACGCTTTTTATGGTACTGAACATGACTTCAGATTTCAGCAAAAAGTGCAGTCCCATTGGGACCCTGCTGCATCTTTAGATATGTAATAGAGGTATAAATCTTGACACCTTGTCCATCTTTCTTAGACCTAGGCTACACTGGACTGCTCAGTCCCAATTCAGTTACCTATAAGATTAAAACCCGGTTCAGTCTTGTATGAAGTGGGTCCACACAGGGGATAGTCTGTGTCCATCCTGACTGCTTTGCAAGACCTGCTGGTGCCAGACACTAGGCAGGTAGCAGCTGGGTCATGGGGGGGCTTTCGTTAGGTATTTGGGAAATGTAAAGGACAAATGCATGTTATGGGATGTGTGCACAATACAGAGGGCCTTCTAGCCTTGTTTTAAACTCTTGTGCTTTCTTCCAGTACAGGCTCGCTCTGAGGATTCCGTTGGGGGGAGTACTAGCTAAAGTGCTTGTTTGGTTCATTACCTCCCTTTCTTTGTAGAGCTGGAGGCCCCTGGTTGATAACAGATATGCGAAGAGGAGAGACAATATTCGAGATTGACCCACATCTGCAAGTATGTCTTCAGTTTATAAAATGTCATGTCCGTTGTAGTAGCCAGGGAGAATTGGTTTAATGGTATAAACCAGTTCTGTTTTCTGTAAAGTTGCTGTGATCTCCTCAGTGTTTGCAATAATCCTGGAAAAGTCTTAGAGATTCCCTTTGCCCTCTCAGAAGTGGTTCAAGAGTGCACATGTCCATCCCCAGGTGGATAGCACCTCTAGGAAGAAAGTTAGAGAAGGGAGACCAGGAAAACAGAATCTCACATGTGAGACAAATTGACAAGATTTGAACTGCATGTTTTAGAAAGGAGGAAAACAGAAGATAAAAGAACATAGAACAATACAAGATCTAGAGAACAGGAAATTCCTCCTTTGTTTTATATGCAAGCATAAGGAGATATAACATGCAGAAAACTCAAAACCAATTAACTAGTATTTTTTTTACAGCAAATGTGACAGTGTAGCTCATTCCTGTAGGATGTCACTTGAGGCCAAGTAGTGAGTGTGGTCTGAGAAATAATAGGAAGCCAAAAGTATCTCATGCAATTATTAATAATTCATGCAGGAAGATACATTAAACCTTCTTGTTCAGAGTTCAAGTTAATTTCTGAAGTTTGAAGATCAGAATAGGACCTTTACAGGGGCGGTTACTGTCCCATGGACTACTGCTGATCTGTGCGTTTGGGAGACAGTTCTGCATCCCTTCAGCAGAGTTATGGTACTAGAGTACATGGGTCCCAGGCAAATCCAGTGTGGTGCTGACCTAGTTGCAGTGAATCACTGAGTATTTGCCTTTAACAGAGAAGTTATGGCTTAGCCTGGTAGGGCACGTGCATATGTGCACGTTTTGTACAAGCTATTGCATTTGCTTATGGTCTGTGTGTCTGCATCTGATTACCCTCAGTTGCCTCACAGCATCTTTTATTTTGAAAGTTTAAGAACAAACCCAAATTCTACTTTTACTGTTTTTAAGGATTTGTTCATCTAAAATAACTTCAGTCTAAGACACGCACACACACACACGAAATGTTCCACAAATGTCCCACAATGTGGGAACTAATACAACGGCAAGTCCTATGAAGTTTTTAGGCTCTTCAAAATTTTGCCCTCTCCCCTCCTGGAGGTGTTTCTGTTCAGCACAGTGGTGATTCCTAATAACAGCAGAGTTTTCTTCAATTTACTGTAAATGAAAAGTAGCTCAGCTTACTGGAATCTGAGTCAGCCAAGGCAAGTTAAGGCAAATAAAAGAGTAGCTCTGCCTCGGCAGTGTGTCCTGCCACTGAAACCAGCTATGTCTGTGGTCTTTCCAGACTTTCTCGCATTGAAGACATTCCTGTTTCTGTTCTCTCCTGCCCTTGCAGTAGTGCGTATGCGCAGGTGTGTGCGTGTGCCTCCTTCCGGCTCTGCTGCCGCAGCCCCTGGGGATTCGCAGGGCAAAACCTGTTGCTGTGGCGCTGAGTCCCGCAAAGAGCCTTTGCTGAGTGCAGCGAGCTAGGCTGTGCCGGGCTGGGCTCAGCCATCTCATGTGCCTCCTGCTCTGATTAGTGGCAAAAAGATCAAGTGTCATTAGCTTGGCATTTTCTTGGTGGTGGTTCAGGGTGTGTGAGAGCTGAAAGGCAGCAGTGGAAGATAGGTGGAGGTGGTGGAGGGAGCAGGCAGAGAAAATGGACGACTTTCCTGGGAGCAGGCAACCATGTTGCCTCTCTGGGAAGCGGGCAGAGCTGTTTTGAGGCTGCATTGTCTCTTGTGGGAATTGGTTGAGGCCTAAGCCCAGCCCTGGCAGCAGCAGCTGTACTTTCTGTTCGGAGTTGCTGAGAATGTATCCCAACTAAGATGTCATCCCAGGATGTCAGCAATTAACACTGTGGCAATGCTGACTGTTTTCTGTTCAGCCAGGCTTCCCTGTAGGCCGTTCAGATTTCCCTGGCAGCACTGTCAAACAATCCCTGTTGGTCCCCAGCTCTATGCTGATTCTCAGTGCTTTGCTTCTGTTTTAGCAGATATCTCAAAAGAGAATAAAGCTGATTTGAATTTCCTGAGTTGTGGTTGCTGCTCTGTGGGTCACGCTGCAGTGCTCTGGCTTGTTTAGAAAGGGATCAATGACTTACAAGAGCCTCAGAGCATCCCTCCCACATGCTGTGAGGAAAATGGGACAGAAACATCCTTTCTTTGAGGAAGGAAAAAACTGAACCTCCTTTGCCCTGGGCTCCTCCAACCTCCTGCTCAGGCTGCCCTTTCAAGGGAGGAAGAACAACAGCCCCTCAGCCCAGGCACATCTTTGCTGGCTAAAGATGGGGTGAAGCTGTGCATTGCCCCCGCTGAAAGTCTGCACTGGTTAGGTTTTTGTTGGGTTTTTTCCCCCCCTTCAGCATCAATACTTGCAAATGTTATAAAACAGGCATGTAAATTAGGCTGCCTTAGGCCAGCTCGTTTCCATCAGCCCCCCTTGATCTCCAAGGGAGTCAACAGAGCAGCACTTCTTCCCCTGAGGAAGTGCTTTGCAAACCAGCTGAGATGCAGATGATGAGTCCCTCTCCCCCTCCCCAAGGCTCTGTGCACTGTCCAGAGGCCCTGACTGTGTCCATGTGCAGGGGCCCTGGCTGCAGGGATGGAGAAGTGCATCCCACCAGAGCCTCTGCCCTCTGGGTTCTTCTCACAGCTCAAGGGCAAGTTTGGTGGCTCTCCCATGCTTCCCCCATGACTGGAATCAAAAATAACTCTGCTGACAAGTTATGCCTCCCCATGCCAGCTTATTTGGGTCCTCACAGAGCACCACGGAGGGCTCCCAAAGGAGCCACGAGCTAAATCTCACTTAGAGCATTGTTTGCATATGTAGGATCGGATGTATTTTTATTTCTTTTTCCACAACTCCTATTTCTGGGTGAAACAACTAATTTTATGTTTAGGATATAACAAAAGAAAATCCCAGCAGATTTATTATTGCTCAGATTTTCCCATTACATTTTCATAGAAGCCAGTTTCCCCTGATGACAAAGATCCCAATGAGGAGTAGCCTTTCAGGGAAAGAGGCAGAAGGAAGGCAGTCTCTTGAATGCTTAAATCCAAGTCAGGACTGACTGCTCTGGTCCTGCCCCCAGCCACAAGCTCTCTGCTCTTGGGACAAAGAGCCAGTTTAGGGAGGTGATCCAGCTGAAAAAAAAAATAGAAAGAGTTGGCTCAAGGGAAGGGGTAGGAGCACATGGAAGAGGGTGGGACTACAACCACTGCGGATTACATCAGTTTAAAATGCTGCGCAACCACACCCCGAGTGCTTGTGCTTATCTTTGAGCTGCCCAAATCCTCTCTTGAATGGTCACAAGAACGGGCAATACTCTTTCTAGGGCACAGCATGCACAGCTGGGCAAGGGGAGGAATGTATGTGGGTTTTAGCTTGGACAATGCTGCTTAGGGAACGGATTTTGCACAGCACTGGATGCTCCCACTGTCTCTTGACTCCAGTGGCAAGGACAAAATGGAGGGTAGTAATAATGAGCAGAGACAGATGCTCCCATTGTGTGTAACACAGCTCTGCTCATCCCTCAAATCTTCAAAGTTTCTTCTCCCGCAATTGGTGGGACTTATCACCTATTTTGACGTGACCCAGATGTATGCAGTGAGATGGAGTTCTTGCTGGTGCCACTGAGCGGTACCAGAAGTGAGACCCCTTCAGAAGAGGGGAAAACGAGCCTGGTTGATTTGGTGCCAGGGAAGAGGTGACCGCAGTAAGGGCAGCCCTTCCTTGGTGTAGCTCAGCCCTGAGTTTGTTCAGCTCAACATTACCCCCTTGTGGGACATAGGTGAAAATTCAGGCAGAAAATTCAGTTCCCCTAGCAGGTAAGGTGTCCTGTGGAAGTTTTGGCTGTGGCAGGGCAATCTTGCTGGTCACACATGCATATGTCCTTGATAAAATGCATGGTGTCTGAGAGCATCCAGCTACTTGTGGTTGGTGTGTGACACCTTCTGAGACCCAAACGGTAGTTACGTGTTTGGAAGGTCCAACTTGCAAGGGAGGGAGTTTTGTGTATTTTGCTGATAAAGCTATGCAAAATCTTTGACGTTGTGAACAGGTTTGTGTCTCCTTGCATGTTTGTCCTTCACTGAACACCCCAGCACATTGAAAAGCAGCAGCTGGCTGGGCGGTTTGCAAATGATGAACTCTGGTGAGTGAGTCTCTCTGTGAGCTGTTTTCATTGTGGGACTCCTTGGTAAGCTTGCAAAGAGAACTTAAGTTTAGTTATTCAGAGATTTTTTATCATTGACACACAATAGGTAGACTGCCAAGCTGTGCTTCATGCAAGAGTGTATAATGTAGTGTCATAAATACTTTGAGTTGATCTAAAAAGGAGCTAACACTGAAAGAAGCAACCCTTCATACCCTAGACCATTGATTTCCACCTTTCTCTTTCCCTGCTTTGTGCCTGACAGGGCCGTGTAGTGAAGCAGCAGGGAAGGGGTAGGAGTTTGGACTGACCTGCTATGGAAAAGGTTGGTTCCAGTTCATACCAGCTCCCTGATTTGTCTCAGTGTGCAGTCACTCTTAGCTGATACATCGAAGCCCAGGGGCCAGAGAGTGGGAACTGGCTGCAAACGGAGGATACGCAGGAACTGCTGAAGGTTGAGTTGAGCTGTGGGTTCCAGCTCAGGTTCAAGCCACGCCCAAAAAAGTCTTGGGGTTTTGGATCTTTTCAAGCAGGAAAGAGTCGACAAAGGGATTGAGACAGATGGCTCAAACCTGAGTGGAGTGAGTGCCAAATGTGCCTGGGATGATCTCAGCCGGCCCCCAGAGGATGATGAAGACAGCAGGAGCATTTGCATTGGGACCCAACCGCGGCGGCTCTCTGGAAAAGGTAAGAGGTCTTGGGCCGAGTCTCTGTCATGGCCTTTTGGCTTGTTTTCTGGTGGGTCTGGGCAGTAGGCTGAGTCATGCAGCATCCTGGGGTTCATAACAAACGCCACATTTACTGGAAGGCTGAGTATGTCTCAGGGGAATGAAATGAATTTTGGTGTGGCCTCCTTGAGGAAGGCAGAAGAGAGATCTTCCTTTTTGTTTTGTCTAAATGCTTCTTCCAGTTTTTAGGCTACTTCTAATCTAAATCCGCAAAGTTAAACTGAGCACTGGGTGAAACTAGGGCTGTGAACACCTGCAAGATGGAAGCAACTGCATTTTCCCAGGCTGTGTTTCCTTACTAACATTGTCACTTCTTGGGTGGCAAGTTGGACTGACACTGCATGTTGCTGTAGCTGAACTCAAGTGATTCTTGCAGATACGGAACTTTGGAAAAAAGAAATTAAATATGGTGGAGTTCCAATTTGCAGTGAGATGCCATCTCATGGTACAGATACCACAGCCGTTACACGTGCTTGAAATTATGTGTGTTACCTTTCAAATAGGTGAAGCAATGTAAAATTTGAGGGCTTGAGATTTTCTGGACTTGCGATTGTTACCACAGGAATGGTGTCTTTCTTGTTTTTGAGTCCATAGTAAAAAAATACTTAAATGCACATATGGTTCCTTCTGCCATCTGTGCAAATATTTTGAACTGTGCTCTATCTAAAAAGGCTATTTTCCCTCAGCTCTGCAAATGAAAAGACCAAGACAGGTATACATGGTGATATTTGCATATCCTTCAAAAGATTTTGAAATAATTTGGATTTTTTTTCTCTACCTGATTCCCACATTTCTCAAAAAATGATGAGGAAACTTGTAAGGTAGAAAAGCATCCTATTTGTTGTTAGTATTTGGTTGTTAGACATTAGAGAAGAATGAAAAAATAAAAAGACCGCATCTGAACTGCATAATTTGCAGTTTATTTTCAAATGTGAGCTTGAGGCTAGAGTTTGCCCTGCATAAAATGCCTTTCTTTTGTGCATCTTGTTGTAAATTAATCAACAGATTTGCAAAACCAATTGCAAAACCTCCTTGCACTCATTCTGTAAAGAAACAAATTCCTGTTATGCCTAATGGGAAAAGTGATTTCCAGCTGAAAGGCTGGAAGTGTCAGGAGGTTCTGTGAGAGCTGCAGAAAGAGCAAACACCTTGTTTATGAAAGGACACAAAACTACTCAGAATTTCCTCATCAGGAGGGCTTGATACCAAAGGTTCCAGCTCTCTTTGCCTGACATAACATCACAACCCAAACCAAGAGAATTCAAGCTAACTTTATAAAGTGAAATAACTCCAAAGATGCAGGAAGAGCTGTTAAGAATTCACCTTTAGCATCTCTTCATTGATTTCTGAAGGGGAAGAGTTTACATGAAACACACCACAGAAACAGGAGAAAAAAAAAAATGTTGACATCTCCTTGTGTCTGTGATGTTTCTGGGGACTCTAAATCATGTTTTAAAAAATTCTCTTTTCAGATACGGAGCAAATCAGGGAGACTTTGCGGAGAGGGCTTGAGATTAACAGCAAACCTGTTCTACCTCCAATAAATGCACAAAGACAGAACGGGTTGAACCATGACCGAGCACCGTAAGTTTCACACTGCACGCTCAGATGGTGGGTGGAGGGAGGCTGCAGAGCTCAGCATAGAAAGCAAAGTTAAAGCTTGGTGGGAAAAGACTTGGCATGGGGAAAGGAAGGCTAGCAGCAAATACTTGCAAGGCACAAGGATAGAGGGAGAAGAGTTGTTCGGGTTGGGTTGATGGGCTAGTACTCAGGAGGGCAGATTTTTAGAAGGGTTTTGGACTAACCTTGCTAACACAGAGTGTCTCTGACTGTATTCTGTAGAACCTGATGTTCACGGTGTACAGTTTTTTAAATCAGACTGGTCTGAGCCCTATAAAATGTACTGCAGTGAACGGTGCTATGGTATCCAAAGAGCTAGGTGGCATAGATGCATGTTTGCCAATATTTTTTCTCTGAGCATTTTGTTTTCAAGCTCATAATTACAAACCTTTTGGTTAAAATGTTGCTTTTTTTTTTTTAATTATTTTTTTTAAGTGACTTTGATTTTGCCTTGCTTAAACAGGCAGGTACTGGCAGTAATTACATGCCAATACCACCCAGTTCTCTCATAGTCTGTAGAATAACAGATGATTTGAGCAGGACTAGGTGGGCCTGTAGATCTCTCCTCATTTGTAACTTGTGACTTCAGTGAATCTATAGGAAATTACCTGTAGTTTCAAGCCATCTGCATTATCTGCACTTCTATCTTTTCAGGTTTCTCCCCATCCCTTCTTAGGCTTATTTCAGTTGCTAGTTAAATGTCTTCCCATTAGTTTTAATGTTTTCATCTAAATGATAACATGCATCTTTGCTGCACGCTTTCCTCTTCGTATTTTCTTTGGTTTCCTAGTCTCCAATGAACATTTTTGCTTTCTTGTTCCAAGAGTAAAGACAATAATGACATCAGTTCTTTCCTGTAGTGCCAGGCAGGGACAGCATCCTGCTCTGTTTCAATTCCTGTTTCTTTCTTGATTCAAGCATTTCATGAGAAAAGTATTCCTCATATTTGGTTAGCACCCTTATGTCCTTTCTTGTTCTGCTTTGTGCATGACTTCTGATTAACCTTATATATGAATGTTTCTGAGTTGCCTAATCCTTTGGGGGAAGTATTATGTCAATTGCTGATGCTGTGTACTTACAAGTAAGATGAAATATTGGTGCATATTTTAAAAAAAAAATCTTAAGTGGCTTTGTTACTGCTTTAGGAATAATCTTGCTTTTGCTATATAGTAATTATAAAGAGCCAGATTCTGACCTGACTCAGATTTTGGGTAGTACTTCCCTGTCTGAAGGTTGGTCCCATTGGCCCCACTGAAAAAATAAAACTATACCATCTGATTTGCACAAATCACACCCAGCCTTGGAAGGCTCAAAAGGATTGAGCGGGATTTTTCACAGATATTGGGCTCCTGCATGAATCTGCATGCCCAGTAAAAGCTCTGAGTTCACAGTGTTTAGGGATGACCAGAAACATTTGGGGTGCACATCAGGTCAGGGAGGCAGCTGACGGGTAAGCCTTAATGCTGGGAGGCAGTTGTTGCTCAGATAAGAAAGCTCTGTGTTCTTCAGGGTAAGATAAACAGACATAGGCTCAAGACAGAGCGGCAAAAGGTTAGCAGAGGTCTAAGATGAAGCACACAAATATTTACCTGGGTTTTTAACTGTTCTGAGACAGAGAGGAAGGCAGGTCAAATTCAGAGCCTCATGTCCATAATAGTGTTCTCTGTTGCAAATCTCTTACCTGTAGCAGCTGCCCACCCATCCTTCATGAAGCCTGAGCAGTAGAAATGGCTGGTTCCCAGTATTTGCCTCCTAGAAGATCAATACATTTCTCTGAGGACCATGGTTACCACTCTGGAAACTGATAGCTAGCCTGTGTCTCCGTAATAGCAGTTCAGTTAAGGAGAGCGAGCTGTGTATCTTGTCAGCATTACTTTGGTGATAATTAGTATCAGAGGGATAGAGGAGATCCCCTCAACTTAAAACAGCAGTGTGTCCTAATACTTTCTTCCTCCATCTTACTGACTACTTTGAGAGGAGTTTGGAAAAGGTCGTTTTCTACTTGTGCAGTGGCACCTCTTCTCCTGTTCATGTAGCAGATACAGTGGGACTTGTTCAATGCATTGACCATACTGAGAAGGGGTGGTTCGTGCTGGAAAGCAGTGTTTACTCGCAGCCTCTAACTGGTACTTAAATCAAACCTGATGATTACCCTTACTGTGGCTAGAACTTATCAGTCAACATATTTTCCAGCCCAGTGTGGTATAGATGAAGCAGAAGAGGAAGATCTTACTAGGTCTCAGCCTTTCTTAATACACTGTCTCAGCATGTCTTATGCATTTCAGCAAAGTTGCTCAATGTGCTATTACGTACGTGAGCATGATCTGGAGACTTTTGTCTGCAGCTGCTGCAGAGGGATGTAACTTAGGAGTTCAGCTTTTGCATGTAGTAATATATCTACATCCATGTTCCCTACGGGTGATTGCAGTGGCAAAGGCTGAGACATGAAAGGCATAAAACCTAGTACAGATACAGTCATTTCATAAGATTACAAGCAGCTGAGATGGACAGCTCTGCACATAGATATAGTTCTTCTGGTGCAATCCTTGCTTGGGCCTGGTAGGGTTGGGACTCAGTTCTGTCCTTCACTGTAAATCTTGTGTAATTGAAGGTAAGTCATTTAGCTATTGAGCTTCAGTTCTGAATCTGTAAAATGGGACTAATAACAATGTCATCTTCTTGAGGCACTACAAGGATAAATACGTTAATGATTACGAGGTGCTGGCTGATGGGAAGCAGGCTTGTGTGTAATCATATCCTGCACTGTACACACCAGACCATAAAACATCAAACCTGTGGTTCGTTGCAAGGGTCCTGTGAATAACTGGTGCATTCTCAGGAACTTGACAGAAACGCTCTGTTGGGGCATGGCAGATTGTTCCAAAACTACGTTCCATAGGGAGCACTGCAGAACCCCAGGCTGTCAAATTTGCACCCAGCTGACATTAGGATGTTCAAGTCTGACACAGGCTCTAATGGCTTTGTGCAGAAGAGGAATGTGCTGTTTATTTACCATAGATTTGCAGCCACTGACTGCTTTCCTAGTAGCTTTCTTCCCTTTCTTTTATCCTAACCCTACCACCCACACACAATAATCTATCAGGGTTTAAAGCAGACAACCTGTTCTGCATTCAGCATCACAAAATAGTATCAGAAACACTCAAACGTTCAAATATTTATTTGTATAAAATGTGGAGGATCTAGATTCCATACAGATTTCCCTGTCTTTGTGGAGTTACAGTTTTCAGCACTTACACAAAAGCCTCACATTGTTTGGTTGCAGATAGGGCTTGATTCAGTGTTGTGGCTCCAGCAAAGCACATACTTATATGTTAAGCATGCATATTACCAGTTGTTCACTGTCCCAGAGTCCTAAAAAAAAATTCCTTTGAGAAAAAGCTGGTTTCTGTCAAAACCCTGTGGGCAGCTGTAGTACTTTGATTCATTAGTGTTATTACTGTAGACTGTGTAGCCCTTTTTCTCCTAAGAATGTGAATAAAAGCACTCTTAATGCTTAAAACTGCAGTGGACATCTGTTTCTCAAAATGACTGTTAGCTCAGTTCATAAGCAGCCATTAAATCAGTTCATACGCATTAAACAAAAGAACATGTAAATTAATCTTTGGAAACATGACTAATTATTTTGACCATAGGTAATATAATACTCTCAATTACTGCTTGGAAAAATGAGGCGTGTATGAATACAAATGTACTTTACAGTTATTTATTTCTTAGAACCCATCAGCTTAGTAGGTGCTGCTCAGACAGACAGAAAGGCAAGGCTCCCAGTCTCCTGGGCTGTGCAGATTCACTCTTGTTGTATATGGCGAGCTGTTATCCGCAGGCAACATTTAGATGTCAGACTAAACACTGCTGCTGTTAAGACCTCAGTGGGCTGGAAGCTCCAGATGTCAAAGTTCAGTGACACTTGTGGAGTCTTGCTTCATTCGCAATTTAATTTCTTAATCTAATAAGTTCTGGGGCCAAGTCTTTAGCTGTTCTTGGGAATTAGCTCATTGCTCTCCTGTGAGGTGGGTGAGTAGTATCTCCACTTTACAGATGAGGACAGAGGAGTTAATTTGCCACAGTTGCAGTGAGAGCCAGGGTTGGGGTAGGGGAGTTCTTGACCTTTTCCACCCCTCAAGGGTCCCTTTGATCCCACAGCATTGCTGAAAGTGATGTTTTTCTGCCCCTTGGCTGATTCAGACCATTCTACTGCTCCTGTGAGCTGAGGTATGGAGTAGAAATCCAGAGCTAGCACACTGCGTTACTGCACATGTTGCGACTAAAATTATTGGTAATTGCTACGTTTCATTGTGCCAGGATTCAAGTAATGCCCACACACATCCCCAGTTTCTCAAGTTGAGGCTTGAGTGGTGAAAAAGGTCTCCCAAGGCTGTGTTACTTCGACATGGCTTTCCCAGCATGTCTCTGCTGTTTATTGCTCTCCTTCTTCTCAAGAAGGATGAAGTGGTGTGGTTCAACATGCCTGATTCCCATATTTCTGTCTAGGATCTCCTCAATAACTGTGCGTGTGCTGGTGCCATCATGCATGGTTGTTTGTCCAGGGACACACAGCAGATGCCCCAGAGACCTCAAATCCTATTTGCATTCAATTTCCAGGCAGACAGGTTGAGTCTAGGGAAACCTGAACATACGGTAGCTCTGTGCCCACGTGTTAATTCCATCCAGCCCTGAACAGTTTCCAGCTGTGCAGGGAAATGAAGGCAGGTTCCTGGCAAATGGAGCAGGGAACAACCCGCTGGCAGGACTGTCCTGACTGTGACCTTCTGCTGCACTGCACCCTGAGCATCTCAGGTTGTTGCCCTTCCCTTGTGCGAAGAGGGAGGAGTTGTGTCACTAGTCCTCCTAGGATAACCCCAGACTGTCACACGGTGTGCCTGGTTTGGAACGCATGACTAACAGTGGCACCACTTCCAGGACGGGAGTCCACTGCCCATGTAGTTCCTCTCACTTGGTAAATAGGGCACGCTGATTTCTGCTTTCAGTGTGTAGCATTGGGTTAATGCACATTAACAAGCTCCATCTGAGCAGCATTTCTGAGGAAGTTCTGACGGTAATAGCAAGATGTAGGATTTGCTTTTGGGCGAGTCTGCACTTTGCTTCTCCCAGTTCCGCTGGGTTTTGATTGCTGCTTTACTTGGGCGGAGGGGAGCTGTTGTCTGTAGCTGGTTTCCTGTCTTCAATTCTTGGAGGCAAACTTTTACTTAAAGGGGAGCATTTCAGCATTCTCTGAAACTGTCTAGTTCTGGCTGGACTTTCTGTTTCTGCAACCACTAAGCAGTAAGTTTCCAATCCAGTCCTGCTTATTTAGGCATGCTCTCTCATCGAGACGCCATTCAGTGGTGTCTTGCTTGAGTAAGGAATGCTGACTGGGGGGAGGCAATATACTTCAGGGAGTGCCTCTCAGCATGAGGCTGAGTGCTGGGTGACGAGCCTGTGAACTAGAAAAGTAAATGTCTGGAAAACCAGTGTCAGTAGAAGTGCAGAGCGGTCACCATGCTAATAATTTGCACTTCTGCATAGCTTTCCCCATCTAAGAATCCAAAAGTGCTTTGCAAACATTGACTTAATCCTTGCAACACCCCTACATGGAAAAATGTCTCAGTTTTACAGACAGGGAACCTGAAGCATAAGCGAGTTGTTTGACTTTGCTCATGTTTCTGCAGGGTGCCAGTGGCACAGCCTAAGTCTCTCAATCCCAGTTCAGCAGCAGGTCTGGAACAGTCTGGCCCCTGCAAGCACTGACAGTAGTTATTATGCAGCTTTTCAAAGGGTATGTGAGTGGCAAGAAGATTTTTGCTGCTGGCATTGTCCTTGGAGCCCTTCTGTGCTGGGAAATGGACACAGAACATCTTCACCGTCCAGTTTAACCAGGTTAATGAGCACACAGGTCTGAGCACTCAGGCTAGCCTTGTCTCAGTGTGACCACAGCAGGAGCTGTGTAACTGTGTCCTCCTCATTTCTGCACTTGCTTCTGTGCATCTGTGACATGTGCCATAACTCTGTGTGCCAAGACGCTTAGGGCTCTTTCCCACAACTGCTGGTTTGCCCTTCAGGGGAAACTGTGGGAAAGACACTGGAAGATTGCCGGCACTTAAGTGATCTTTGACCATATCTTCATTAGGGAGTTGAGGAGGTTTGGAATAGCCACAGTTGGGAAGGGAAGAAAGGAGGGGGGGGGGAAAGTGCTCCGACCTTTCTCTCCCAGCTATGTAAGCTTTTCCTAATTGTTTGCATTTGCTAACTCATGGTGCTGGGTTTTGTACTGAGGAAGCAAGGAGCAGTGACTGTAACTCAGGTTAATGATGCAGTGGGCACCCAGTCCTACAAAGAGCCCCTGCCGTGACCAGCTTCCAACAGTGTCTCCTTTGTGATTTTGGTAGCTGGGAGGGTAACTTGGAAATACAGCAAAATTATGCTCCATGTCAGCAACAAAGCTTGGAAGGGAACTGAGACCTCCTTCTATGACAGATCCATGAGATCAAGCACTCTGATCATAAAGCACAACACAAATGCAAGAATAAATAAACCTTTCGTAATCTGATCAACCTGGTTATTCTTGAATCTTGTAAAATTGCCAGTGTTTGCTTGAGAAGAGTTTGCTATAAACATGACTTATAAGGAGGCTACATCCAAACTTTGTGCAACCATTGATTGCATTGGCCATTTTCCAGGATCCCCACGGGCTGCTGCTAATTGGCATAAAATTAAGCAGGTTGCAGCCACCCTCATCTTTAATACAGAGAGGGCCCCCAGGAAGCTACAGGTTCCAGCGTGTGGCAGCTCACGTTGAGAAGGAGCATAGCACACTGGGATGTGTAGTCACCTTGGGCCCTTTCTCCCTATTGACAGAGGTCTGGGGAAGCTGCAGGCCACATTGGATACCTTTGCAATGGTTTGACGACCCCTCTCTCTCAAAAAAAAAACAAAAAATCAAATACAACTTCATTTAAGTCCATGGACTGTTAATCAGCATTCATGAAATTTAAAAATAAAAAAAAAAAAACAACCCCCAAAAAACCAACAAACATAATTTCCTCCCTCTCTTCTCTACCCAGAAGCAGACTACTGGTAGAAACCGAAGCTGGAAAAAATAGTTGAAAGTCAGCTAAAGTCACCTTGGTAACTGCAGCAATACACTTGCCCAGAACAGGAGACATCAAACCCAACTACAAACAGCTTTAAAGAAACAAAAAGAATGTAATCATCTAAAGAATTAATCTGACAACTGCCCACGTTTACACCTCCCACAAGCTCCCAATCAGAGGGAAATGCGCTTTAATCTCCTCCAACTCCCCTCCAGTTTCACAAAACACGAGATGTGCAGTCCTTAAACTGGGGCATTTCCGGCATGCTGCTTCCATTTAAATCTACTGCCTTTCCTAATGCAGCAGCCCTGGATTTTGCAGACTTGTTTTTTCTGGACACTGAGAAATACGAATTTTTTTGTGGGGGTTGGATGAAGTATTAAATATGGAATAGACAAAGTTTGCAACATTTTACATGATAGTCAGCTAGATCTTAGTCATAACAAGTAAAACTCCACTGGCTTATGCTGCTGATTTATTTGGTGATGGGGTGGAAGAAGCAAAGGCTTATGGGTAACTGACAGTTGTAAAACCAGGGATGTTAAGTGTTAGAAAGCAAACTTTTTCTACATTTTCTTCTGAGGCTGAAAACTACAAGCTGTGGATCACAATGCATGTTATGACATGAACTTTTTATTAATAACAACCTAGAAGTCCTGCCGACCCTTCATCTGGGCCATCAGCCTTCAGAAGGGTCAGCTCCTGGATTTCCGTTCCCAAAGAGAGAATTTTAATGGGTCTTGCCGAGTCCATGTGTCATGCTTCCAACTTAAGAACTTCTATGATTCTGTGTTCCAGAGTCTGAAAGTGATGGCACTGTAGCCTCTTGATGTGTTATGTGCAGTCTACAACGCACAACTCTTGTTCAGAAAGATATAGCTTAGACTGAAAGTTATTTGGTTTCTGCTATTGGAGTTTTGCCCTTAAGTTTAAATAGCTGAAATTGTGTGAGCTCCACTAAAGTAAAACAAGAAACACTGAGACTGTGTCTATTTTGGAAAAGTTTTGTGGAAAGGATTAATACTTTCGTGTCATTCAAAGTATTAACTACCATTTTGCTTCACTCCTTCACCTTTTTGACAGAAGGGCTGGTTACTTATTAACGTGAAGACATAATTATTGACAGCCTTAAAGCCATGACAGTTCCGTTTGATAGTTACACATTAGTCAACATCTTCTCTTGAGCGTGTAATGACAAACAGCATTTGCTGTTTTTAATAAGACTTAGAAAGCTTTGCCCCTTGTCTCCAGAATATTGTCGTCATTCCTATTATTGCATTAACAACCGGAGGCTGTTTCCCCTCTGGACTTCAACTCCATTGTGCTAGCAGCTCTACTGGCTAGCATGGTGGAAATCTAAAAACCCACCTTCAGCTCGGGGAGGGGGGGTTGGAGCCCAGGGATATGGGGAACTGTCCTGCCGCTGTCTGTCCTCAGCAGCAGTTGCCTGGGAGGCTGTGTTATGGGACATGCCTGGCACACTTTAGGCAGTCCAGGTGAGAAGGGTAGTCTCTTGTCTGTAGCAGTAAATGTTGCTGTACAACTCCTGATCTGCCTCAGGGTGCGTAAACTTTGGAACTGCATTTAAGGAGTGCAAGCTTATGGTCTGTTTCAAAATCATGCGTTGCTAATGGCTGACCCTTTTGGTAGGGATTGATAAATGAATGATTGGAAGCTGTAGACCTCAGGCTGACTTTCCCACAGCTCGCTGTGTATATAAGATCTGATAAGGAAGTTGAGGCAAAGCTTAGCTTAAGGTCAACTGATCATTAATCAACTGTAACTGCACTTCTCAGGTAATCAGCCTGCAAAATGCTAGCCCACTCCACTCTTTGAAGACCCCACCTACAAAGAGCTGTAAAATGTTTGCTGAAGTAGATTAAGCATACCTTTAAATGCAACCTATAGACGACAAAGCATGTTGTGTCTTTGCTTCAGGGTTAACCCGCTAGACTGACACTCTGCTGACTGTCATTCCATCAGCCTACCCTGAGCATAAGCTGTATCCTGACCTGCTGTGTCCTTGCTGGGCCCATTATTGCTTCTCTGCATTGCTAAGGCAGAACATGGGATGCATTTTACAGTTTTTACCTTGCAGAGAGCTGAGCTGCTCTGATTTTTTTTTCCTGCATGTCTCTGACCTGGCCATGCAGAGTATTTGTAGAAAGGCACTGTGAAATACCAGAGTTTAGCTTGTATCCTCATTTTAGAGTGGGCAGCTCAGCAGCCTGGCTGAAAGGCTCACCTGGGACTAGGTGACCTGGCAGAAGCAAAGCCACACTGAACTGTATTACTGTGTGTGTGGTGGATGGGAGTAATTTTGGGAGAGCAACCAAATGTAAGATCACGTAGATGTGTGATCTAAGTCAGCTCATGAGGGTCAAGCTGTTTCTTTACAATCATTTCCAGATGTATGTTGAAGGTGGTTCCACTTGGGTGGAGGAAGGATCCAGGCTTGTTTTAACAGTCTTCCCAAATGGAGCCACAGACCAATAACCTTGTTTGGCTTTTGGTCTGTCTGGCACAATGGAACATTGCAATGTGGCATCTTTCAGTTCCCTCCTGCTTTCCCTGTTCCCTTCCTCTGGTGATTCTGTACTATAGAAACTATCTTATCAAAGTCTTACCTCTATTAAGTTCACATGGAACACCAGGTGACAAAAATACAAATCACATATCAGACACATCACATCAGTTCATGTCATCCGCAAAAACCATAAACACCCCCCACCCCCATCCTTCATTCTTTGTTCTGAACTATCAGTTAAGGGATCATGCTAATGCTCCTTGAACCATATAAAGTGTTTATGGTCAAGTATTTTGAGATATACCGTTTGATTATCTAGAGGATTCTGTCTGGCGAAGTTCCTAATCCTGTAACAACATAACCTTTACTCGTAGCTTCACAATATGCTGGTCTTGCAGAAATGAACGAATAAGAAAGCAAAGCTGCACTGTCTTAAAGCAGCCCTACTTAAAAAGGAAAACAGTTTGGGGACGCCCTACTCATCACATGTAGAGTCCATCTCTTGGCTGTTGCACTTGATGCTGGTGGTAACTGTGCAAAGAAATAATTTGAAGACAATTGTAGGGATGCCTCAGACCTCAAAGATATTCATGCAAGGGCACAAGGGACTGTGGACAACTCTTCCCTGCAGGCCACTGCCTAGAAAATCCTAAGGTAAAGCAAAAGCAGGAGAGGGGCTCACCTGGTAATTCTTCCAAGCCATTTTATAGTGCTTTGGGGTTTTTGAGAGTGTAGTTTTGCTCCAGTTCTTTCCAGAATTTGTATTTCTTGTATGCAGGGAAGGGATGCACCATGTGTGTGCAGGAATTCAGATCCTAGGTCAATAAATCAAGGTGAAGAGCTGCATGCTGGGACTGGTAGTCTGAGGGGGACTCTGTTCTTTGTAGGGGTGATGAAAACTCAGATGCGTCTTCGTAACGGTTTGCTCCCATGTCCTTCAATATTTGCACAATCACTCTGAAATGCAGCGGAAATCACACACAGCACTGGGATCCTAAATACATGTATTTTGCCTCTTCTCTTAGAAGCCGTAAGGACAGTTTAGAAAGCGAGAGCTCAGCAGCTATCATTCCTCATGAGCTAATCCGCACAAGACAGCTGGAGAGTGTACACCTGAAATTTAACCAGGAGTCCGGAGCACTCATTCCCCTCTGTCTAAGGTGAGTGAAGCCATCCTTCTCCTCAGCTTGTGTTGACGTGCCACTTTTGCCTTGTGGCATTGTTTCACCATACAGACATACATGCAATGGGTCTTTAAAGGCCAGAGCTGAGATATTGTGCCAAAACACATGAGAAACAGATGATTCTTTGCATGTCTGTTCATCGTGGTAAAATCGTTTCTCATTCTTTTTACGTCCTGCAGTGTATTTTGAGTGCTGAAACAGGACAGGGTTAGTATAGGGGTTTTTTTATTAGTCTAATACTGGCAGCTCTGTGATAACGAAGGGATGTCTTAATGTTCTCTGTCATAGAAATCCCTTGAGTTGTTAATTCTGGCTTATGGACTCAGGCACAAGTAGTTGTGCAAAGCCTGTTTGCAGTCACTTTATGCATGCAAGTGTGTTTTTTAGACAAATTACATCACTTGTATGACTGAAGGGGCAAAACATTGCCTGTATACTGAACACATTGTCTTTTTAAGGTTCAGGCTGTGCATACCACTGTAAGTGACTTTTCTAAGTTTCCACAATTTCAGTCAGCACTGTTTTTAAAAATACCTGTGGCAAATGTTGTAGTCCTTAACATAAAAATGAACTAGGGGGTAGAGACAAATGATTGTAGGTGATTGAGTTACTTTAGCTTAATGAGTTACATGTCTGTAGTATCAGAGTTAGCAGCAGCGGGTGCACACTCGCCTGTACCTGTTGAGAAACCAATGAGACAGTTAACATGAACATATTTTATTTTACATCACAAACGTGTGAACAGTCTGTCCTGATCAGTTACCACAGCTCAGCTGACCAGCAGTAACTCATCAAGCAACTGTGATGCTGTTAGGTGCTATGTATCTTACCTGAAGTTTTCCTCCTTGTATGTTGGAGGCCATGCATGCATGTCACACATGCTCTGAGCCTAAATACCAGAGCCATGATTTCCCCTGTGTAAATCATTGAATGAAGAAAAAGGGAAGTGATACCATAGATGCTCATGTACCCATATTTTCTAGGCATTTGTTTAAGTAACACAGGTTACATTTGTCAAGCACCAGGGCAATGGATTACTAGGTATTGTCATGGTAGGTAAGTTTGGCCCACCAATGAGCCTGCTTAGAAATGCATCTTCACATTCTGGTGTAGACTTTTGAAAACTTTCACGTTTTTTAATACTATGCTGCTGCTTCTGAGGCCATATGGTTGCTCATGACCGTGAAGGATGAGGAGCAGAGTCACAGCTATGGAGGAGCCACTGGAATCCAGCACTCCATGGTCAGAATAAAGATCTGCCAATGTGTGATCGCCTCAGAGTGGGAGAGGGATGTGGTTTAGTAGTGGGCTTGGCAGTGTTAGGTTAACAGTTGGACTCAATGATCTTACAGGTCCTTTCCAACCTAAAGGATTCTATGATGTGGAGTCTGGATTCTCTTCTACAGCTTTCATCTTACTGAAAGACTGGCAGTCCCCTGCCCTTACAGACATCAGCATCTCATCATGGCAATAGACATGCAGTGGGCTTTGGATGTATTCTAGTTCTGTAACAAGGCCCTGAGATTAAGGGGGGAGATAAGGAGGAACTCCCTCCCTCAGAAGGAGGCTTGTGACCTGTTTTGTGGAGCAAATCATATATTCCTGAAAAATGAATCATTGCTGCCTTCAAAATGGTTTCCCATGCTGATGGCAGAAGCTGTAGTGATACATCTTCATCATTCTGTTGAATGCTGCTCACACCCTCTCAATTCATGCATGTTTTATTCCACAGGGGAAGGCTCTTACATGGACGGCACTTTACATATAAAAGTATTACAGGGGATACAGCAATCACGTTTGTATCAACGGGAGTAGAAGGAGCCTTTGCTACAGAAGAGCACCCCTATGCAGCACATGGACCATGGTTACAAGTGAGAGAGCCTTCTTCCTTTTTCTCCCTCTTCTTCCTTTACTGTGTCCTAAAAATGATCCTGCTAAGGGCTTATGTGGTTTAAAAGTGTAACAAACCTGTGTTTTCTGCTGCAACATCTCGCATAGCTCTTGCGTAATATTTTCAGTAATTATGGACTCAAAAAATAATGGTGAACTGTTACTATTTATATTAATGGAACTCAGATTGATAAACAGTGGCTGGAAAGTTCAAAAAATCATCTGTGAATACAGTAGTGTCTGTTTCCTGGAGTCAGCAAACACTTTACAGGCTGTATTTACTCTTGATTTCTTCCAGAAAGGAATTTGGGGAGGCAAAGTGGAATGACCTGAACAAGAGAGCCAGGGTGGAAGAGCTTAAAAGCTGTGGGGCTGTGATCCTACAGAGCCAAGATCTCAGTTTTACATCATCCCTAACAGCAGAGTAGCACAGAGAGCACTGCTTCTTTCAGTGTTAGCTCTTTCCTGTTGATTCTTTGACAAAAGCTCGTGGCTGCTTGAAGCACCCACACATTTTCTGCACTCAGATTTTTTCTGTATCACAGATTCTCCTTGGAAACTTCCCATCTGCCTGGTGTTGAGGGTCAGCCCTATGGAGCAGTGATGCACTATATGCATGCACTACGTCTCTGTCTTCACTGTTACTGGGGCAGTCCTGCCTTCCCCTCTGTTTTGAAAGCAGAGGTTTGTTTTAGCGTTGCAGTGTTGCAGTTAACCTTCCAGTGACTTGTTTTCAAGGCATTCCACTGCCCGTGTTCATACGTCTGGAGGACATCATACCTTGAAATCTGTATGACTTGTAAAGGAGCTGATCTTGGCTAGAATCATCTCGTGGAGAGATTTTCAAAGAGCTTGCATGCTTTGATTGTACTGACTGGAAAGTGCAACACTCCTGTAATGATTAACAGCAAAGGGTCAGGTTTAAGGGTGGGTCATTTGCTGTTGGTTCCTATGCTTGCCAACACATGATACACAGGATCTTGTGACTGTGTTAACTCCAAACATAATAGTGTTTGTTTGCATTTACATCACATCTCCAAATGTATTGGTGTGTAGAGTAATCAGGTAGCCTCTAAACAGTGAAGAATGGCAATAATTAGGTCACCATTCAGACAAGTTAACCCTTATGAATCTGGATGCTTCTGTGCTTGCTACTTTGGTGCTGAAAATTATGGAAGATTTTTGGAGTAGCTGAGAGGGAAAGGTGAAGAATTGCTGGCTTCTGAGTGGTAAGGAGAAGCAAGTTCCCTTGCTTGTCTCCTACACAAGGTCCGCGTATTGGATCTTCTCGTCTGCCATGACTGGCTCCGCTGCTGGCTCCTGCCCTGTCCTGTGACAAGAATGAAGGACAGACTGGGTGGGGGAGGAAGGGAGGCTAAAAGCAGCTTGGGACAACAGGAGGAGCACCCGGTTGTGTGAGATACACGTGGGCGTGTCTGAGGCTCTTGGCTTAATATGCAATGAGAGGCTAGATCCGTGCTCAGCAGTCCCTTGTGGTGTTGGGAGCAGAGGAGGGGGGTTCATGTGGCTTTGCTTTCCAGAAGTAAAGCAGTTGTGGTGCATAAAATTTCCAAGGAGGCGAGCTGTGTTTGGTTTAGTCTCTTGCAGCCTGGGCTGGCTGAGTTGGCAAGCCCTGCAAAGCTTTCACAGCAAGGCCCAGAGAGGATTTGCCTCCTCCCTCGCTTGGGACCCCAGGCACAGCGATGAGCTCCAGGGAGAGCTGGTGGCTGAAAGCAGATCACTGCAATGCAGGGGCTTGTTGCAAAGACAAGTAAATGGAGGGACCGTGGAGAGAAAGAGAGATGGCAGGCATCTTCTCCTGTGGACTTTTTCCCTATCTTAGGGGAGAAATAAGAGCCTGAAAAATCCTGGCCTCAACTCTGCAGCAGCCAGAGACTTGACTTCTCTTGAGTCTGAGCTTTGGTGCAGTGAAAGCCCAAACCTGCAGACTAAACATAGTACCTCCTGTTTACATCTGTGGGCTGGAGTGGAGCATGTCCAAGGTGGGACAGGCCAGAGAGCTGCTGCACAGTCTATCAGCCCCCGCTGCCCAGGCTGAACAATGAGCTGAGAGTCAGTGGGCTCCAGTGGAGGGTTAGCAGATGACAGGAGTTTGGCAGGTCCCAGTGCCGTTCCTACCAGGCAGGTGTCCGTATCACCACCGCAGCTGGTACTCGACGGGAGCTGTTTTAGGAGTCTCAGCAGAAAAGGCAAGGAGTCATTAGACCACAGAGATTGTACGCCCCATTTCTATCAACAGTCTTTCCAGGTCACGTTCAAGGCATGTTAGTAGGGGAAGCCTGTCCTGCTGCTGCCCATGCTCTGGGGATGATTAGATTATTTCATTCTCCAGAGCTGTCAAATTGGCACCTTTCCCAAGTACTTGGATATATTTTTTTTTATTTAAGTAACATTTAATTAGTTCTAAGAAGCTAAATTCTATTAAAGGTCTAAGCATGTCAGGCTGGTTTATTTCTGAACTTCTTCCACAGTGTCATGTATTGTTGAATAGGGAAATTGCTTTGACTCAGAAATGCACAAACATATTCAAGAAGTCCTCCTTGTTAACACTAGACTCCTGTTTATATGCTAGTTACTGTGGCAAAGTCTCTGATGTGTAACACTTGCATTAACATTACACGTGATCAAAGGCTTCCACGGTTCTTTCTTCCACTCCCCTTCCCCCAGTGCTGTGACAGCAGAGCCCCCACACTGCCTGCTAAGCACCTCTCCTCTCCTTTCCAAGGGGTAGATGTTCCAGATGCACAAAGAAGGGCTGCACAGGATGTGTCTGGCCTGGTGTTGGAGGGTTAAGGTTACTGATCGTGCAGACAGACTCTGACATTAACAGCCCCACAGTGACATTCATATTCGTGGTGAAGTGTCCAAGGTTCTTGGTCCAACATGTGAGCTGTGCCAAGCGTGTAATTCATCACAGATCAACCTTGTTTGTCTCTAAAACCTACCCAAAGCAAGGTGAGGTTGTGTGTGTTCTCCCTCCCTCCCTTACTTAGGTTCCGGCAGATGATAGAGACGCTCTGTTGAAATGTGTTACTGATCAAGCCCATCCCAATAAAGTTGCCTGAGCCTTTAATACATATTAATATTATCCTGGGGTAGTTTGTGTCAAAGCCTGTCAGCATGCATCATCCTTTGGGAATTACCATCATTAAGTCTCCAGTGATGGGAGTCAGGACATGCTTCTGCAAAGCTCCTCTGCTTTTATGTGGAGCTCTCTGCCCGTCTAGCACAAAGCAGACTGTTCTCCCCTCCTACCTTGCTCACCTGGACTGCTTACTCTCCCCAGAGGGGCGAAGGAGGTTTGTTTAACATTACCTTTAGATAATTTCTGCTCCTGCTGCTTTAGGCAGTCATTGTTCTAGGGAAGAAGATGACACTCAAGTCTTTGATCATGTGCAACGTACATGTTATGCATCAGATATTGTTGCAGACTCTGACATATGAGCCAATACAGTGCAGTAAAAACAAACCTATAGAGTCCTTGTTAACTGCAAATTCTAGCACACAGAATTTAAGAAGTATCTTTGCACTTTAGCCTTGCCCCTGTTACACACTGTATTTCAATACTATATCTAATTGAAGGATCGTACGTACTTTTTACAAAGCATGCTGCCTCATTCAGTGCGCAAAGATGCAACGTGTTTGGGGGATGAATCAAGAGTGTGGAGTAAAGTAGAGTCTTGCCTATAGGACTCCCACTTTGTTTGTTTGTCAAAATTAGAAGGTGTGTAATGAATGAGGCAGGTAATTGCAGAAAAATCACAATAGTCCTATGGCAAAGCCTGTTAAATGTTGCCCTGGAGAACTGGATCCCGTTCCTGCCTCTGCTACTCTGTTCTTTCTCAATGCTGTTTGAGGGTCTTGAGCTAAAATGTTCTCACATGGCAACTGAGTTTGTGTTCCTCTTTTTCTGGATGCCCAGCTCAAAACATGAGGTCTGATCTGTGTTCCCAGTGGCAGGAGGAGGCAGGGAGGAATTCCTCTGTGGTTACCCCTGTGCCCTGCAGGGCTGAGCAGGCGGGAAAACAGGGACCTGCAAGTCTCAAGATGGGCACCCGCGAGAAGTAGACATTCAGATTCAATTTTGTCTTCATTCATTTTCCCATGTCTGTTCAGGAAAACCTTCTTCCAGTCATCCTGTGAAGATTAATTCAGTGCTTGCCAAGTATTCCAGCTCTACAGATGAACACCAGAAACAGTTTCAGGAAGAGATTAAAATTTGTTCTTGCAGGTCAGGAGAGAGAAGGGATCTCTCTGGGGTAGGAGGTCAGCCTGGGAGTCGAAAACCCATGTTCAGCTCCCTGCTCTTGCTGATTTTCTCTGTGACTTTGTTAAGTCTCTTAGTTTCTTTTAGCCTCCCTCCCCCATCTGCTGCACAGAGAGGAGCACTTCCCTGCCTCACAGAAATGTGAGGCTGAGCACGCAGAGGCTGTGAGAGTGGTAAGGACAGTAAGATTAGGTACTTCCAGTGTAATCCATGCTGGCAGTAGTTGGATGGAGCGTACTAAATAAAGGGGAAGAGAGTAGGAGGGAACGGGGAAGTAACTTGAATGATAATGAAAAGAAATGATGACTAATGCTGCATTCAGTGAGCAGAACCATCCTGAGGACTGAGCAGGGCAGAGGTCTTGTGGGAGAAAAACTGCAGGCGATCCTGTGATTACAGATTTGTTTTGTGAGGCAGATGTACACTGGGGCCAAATTAGCATGGCACAGACAATCTCTGTGCAGCCATTTCCAAAGTTTTGTATGCCTGATGTCACTGGTCTCGTAAGTTTAGAGGGTTTTTTCCAGGTAATTTACTCAGTTTCAGGATGAATCCTGTTAGGCAGATGGAGGCTATGGTTCATTTGCAGTTGGCACCCTCCGATTCTCAGCACAAGGTCCATGTCTCCGCGTGAGCTGAGGAGCTCACAGCAGTGGTGGGGTATTATCCTCTGGCACTAGCTGCTGCTGGAGGACACTGCTCACCTCCCGTGCCAGTAGGTCTGCAATGTCCAGCAGAGAGCATGTAGATGCTGGAGCTGTGGAAACGGGGTTCTCCTCCAGTCTCCCTGCCCTTTGTGTTGCCTCCAGCTTTGGCCTCTGATCTGCCCTCCATCCTGTTTTTCTGTGTCTCTGTCTTCCCCTCATCCTGGCCCACCTCTGCTTTCCTCTCCTCCCCTTCATTTAAGCTGGCAAATTCCTTCTCCTCCTCCTCCACACGGCCTGACTTCCAGCAGAAACGCTGAGTGCTGGAGAGTTTCCCTGCCTTTAGTCCTGATGTGCCTGGTGCCATAGCAATCCTTGCCACTCAGAGGAATGATCAGAGGGAAAATTACTCCTTAGCTGCCTCTGCCCTGTGTTTGGGGCAGAGCTGCCTTGGGCTGGGACATGCTCTATGATGAACAGCTCTTCAGGACATCTTTCTGCCTTTCTCTGAAAGGCTGTGGACAAACAGTGACTTTGAGAGGCTTCTGCCTTGACAAAGCATTTTCACAATTGGGAGAAAGACTTTCCCTTGACCTCCAGAGCACTTTTTTGCTAATCTCCATCACGTTCCTCGTAAGGGTAGTTCTTGTGCTTTGCAACAAATTTATCATACTCATTTGTTAGTACTGTCAAAAAATTATTTTTTCCAAAATACCTCTCTGAGATAACCTGATTCCTTTTCCTCTAAAAGCCTTTAAACAAAAAACCCCACCAAAACCAAGGCATCCAGCATGGAAAAATAAGTTGAGGCTTAGGACAGCAAGGTCACACTGCTCATAGAAAATGTTAAATGTGCCTGTAGGCAGGATAGGTACATGGAGGCTGTGGGAAGCATCCAGCATTCAGGAAATATCAACATGCACTATCTATGCTGGCAGTTGCAGCAGAGGAGGGGGATTACTGTGAGCAGGGTCATGGGGGATGATCCATTCTTTTGGTTTGGCAACCTAAGTGAAAAATCTGGGAAAGAAGATCAGACTGAGCCCAATCTTTAAATATTTTCAGTTTTTCTTGCTGAAACAAAAGCCTTTAAGAGACGAAAAGCTGAAAAAAAAATTCTTTTGTGTTGAATGAAACCAGAAATAGGTTTTCTTCAATAAAAACAGAAAAGAAAAAAATAATCTAGTTTTGCAGAACGGAGCTGGAGTTGATAGAAGTTTTGCCTTCTCTAATGAATTTTGAGGGATACAGCACTCATGTAAGATATGAGAAACTCGTATTTTATTCCTTTCCTTTTATTTGAACCCCTGTTTCTACTTCTTGGCTTTATGGGCACCACAACTATATTTTGGTTCTTCCTCAGCTCATCCAATTGGAGTTGTTCCACATCATATAAACACTGAATTAGTCACAGAGACGGAGAGCACAAGAGAATGACTCTGTTCCGGTAGAGTTAGGACATTCCCCTGGCAATGAGCACATCTAGTTCTTCTCTCTGCTATACCACATGTTAAATCATTTATGCACATTGGCATAATGGCAGCAGCAGAGGTTCAAAGCAACGTTTGAAAGAGCTGCTCTGATGCTTGAGATGTGTGCTTGTAAGTGGCAGCTATGGGTCCAGCCCTCTCTTGAAGAGATAGGGATTGAATTTTGGGTCTCCCCAAACTTGAATAGATGTGTTATGCCTATCACGGTGAGCTTAAGGACAACACCCACAAACTGGCTGAAGTCATGTACAACTACAACCTGTTCTTCTCCAAAGCAGTTTTATGCATCTGCCCCAAGAAGAGCTTTTTCAGAATCTTTTGGGTGGCTTCCCCCAAATTCTTGGACAGGTCTAGGAAATATAAGCTAACACTTTTCCAGTAAGTTTATTGTCTTCCCCAAACACTCCCCAAGACCTCGCTGCGTTGTCCCTTTGTGTTCTTCTTCCTCACTGCTGAATGAGACACTGGAAGAAACTTAAACTAGGGTATATAGGGTATAAATGTCCCGTTAGGTCATCACGGTGCTCCCCATATCAGCTCTCATGCAGCATGTTCTCTAGTACTTTGTCCAGGCTAGTTTTTGCATGAGTCAAGTTCTTTCATCCTTCTTAAGCCGGCTGACTATCCTGCCACCTAATGCCCCTCCCTTGATACTCAAACTACATTTTGGCTGCTTTGAGGAGGGTTTTTTCCACTCACTTGGAGCATTCACTGAAATGCCTGTTCTTCCTCTGCTTTTTCACTCTGGAAGAATTGGTATTGCCTGTTGTCTTGGCTCCCTTGTCAGCCCTCTCACCAACTGAGGCAAACTTTACGTGTTCACTCCAAGCAGGCCTGTCTGCAAGACAGTGGCTCTTCTCAGTCTCAGCTCTGAGAAGCCCAGGTCCCCAGTATCAGCCTTGTAGTTGGGAATGTCATGGAGGGATCCCACAAGGTCAAAATCTTTCAGTGTCATCATATACTTCCTCTTCTGGGATTGAAACATTGCGGTGTGAAGCAATAGGGTCCCTGAGGCATCCATGAGTGGATGTTTTTCCTTTACAAGGAGGATTGTGAGTCTCCTGGAAGAACAACGGTGGAATTTCCCATCAAAGGTGTTTGTTGCAATACTGGTACCTCTGAGGCTGTAATGAGAGCTGTGGTGGACTCAGGCGCTTCTCTGAGGGTGGCCTCTTCAGACGGTGTCAGGGCTGGGTGTGACATAGAAGGATGCAGTGACAGGGCCTCTGCCCTGAACCACTTGCAGTCAAAGCAAAGCAGTGCAAAGAAGGCCAAGCCAAGGGGAGAGCAGAGAGATGGGCTGGGGGACGCTTGTGGCACAAAGAATGATTCATCAGGGATTTTTATTGGTAATGTTTAATTTCAGTGAGAAATGCTGACGCACTTTAACTTCACTTCGTGCTGTGCTGTCAACAGGAATTAAGCTGAAACATTTTCAGAGCAAAGGGCTTCTAAAAGTTGCTGGATATTTGCAGATGTAACAGATGACATGTGGCTTAGGGTACAGCTGCTCCACCCATTCCAGGCATAGCACCTGGATGGATGAACACCTTCTTAGAAGGGTTGGTATGGTTTACATAGGGGCTTATTGCTATGTGTCCCCACCTTCTCTGGCTGAGCCATACAAGCCAGCTCTGTACTAAGTCCAGAACTAATAAACCATGGTTTCCTTTCTTTGACAAACCTGCTAGAAAAGCAAGTGGCAGTGTTTAATGCAAACAAAGCACTGGAGCAAAGTGTGGGATTGTTTGGTTTGTTTCTAGGTAGGCAAGAAACTTGGGTATTATGAGTAAAAGCACCCTTGCATTCATTGTCCCTCAGCCAATGGCATGTGTCTTGCCCTGGATAAAGCATGTTTCCTGAAGCTGCAGCTCAATTCCTATCTCAATTCCTAGCTCAGCTTCTGGTCGTCTTCCTTGATCAAAGAGTTGCCAGCTGTGCCAGGCTTTCAACATCAGTGTGACCTCTGGCCCCAGCCAGCCTTTCCTGAGCTAAGAATTTCAACGCTCATGGTAGTATTGAACCCTATAGTAAGAGATGGGGTGTTAACTGTGGTGTGGTACTTATAAGCTGACTATAAAGTCTTTAATGTTTTACTAAGCACCAGTTGCTTTCAAAGTCAGCCAAACTAGTCTGGAGCCCCATGACCTTGTGTGCATTTTTAGATCTCGCCTGTTCTCATACACTTGCAGCTGCATACCTGTAACAAGTCACAATGCAGGCTTCTCAACTATCTGCGGGTATGAAAGCTTCAACACTGAAAGCTTCAACACAAGCTCCTTCAGTTGATCCGTAGGTAAGCCCTGTAGGCGAGGTTTCAGCAAGCTCAGGTGAGATTTGCCACGAGAGGGAGACATCATGCACACAGCCCATGTGTTCCCTGAACGCGTCCACCTGAATAAAACAGCCTAGCCTGGTATTTTGTAACATGTCTGGACACATGCAGCTGTTAGTCAAGTGGTGAGAACCCAAACTTCGGACCTCAGTTGTGTGGTAGGTACTTGTGATAGAAAACAGGGCTTATCTTTTGGCTAGTCATCATCTTCCCAGCATCTGCAGCATGACTAACAGCCACAAAGCACATAGAAAATGGAATTTAGATCTGCTAGCAAAGGGATAGCACATGTCTGCTCCTCTCTGGGTCAGGTCAGGATGATCCTGGTGCAAGCAGGACCATGCAGCACTGAAGGAGATGTTTCAGATACCCACAGCTGACTGGTGAGGCCGTTCCCTGTTCATACTGCAAACAGCCATTACAAAGACTGAGCTACACCCTATAACTAGCTTCGGCAGGCTGGGCCAGTGAGAGTGTTTGTGCAGAGCTGTGAAAACACAGCACTGCGAGCACCCGGCCGCTGTGGCACCTTGGATGCCTGCTGACGCTCGGGAGAGCTCCTCTGCTTCCTCAGCACCAGCTGAGAGATTTCATGGGAGAAGAAGCCTGTTCAGTGCATGTGGGATGGTTTCATTTGCCCTCCAGATTGCATTGGCTTTTCCCATGGCTGCAGCACAACAGCAGGGCTGTGTTTTCCTTTGGGAAGGGAATAAGCTGCTTCATCATTGTGATCTTTGTGCAGTGTCCTGTTGATAAGATCAGTTAACAGCATCGGAGGAAAACTGTAGATTCAGGTCTGAAATATAGAGTGAACGGGGCCTATTTGTTTAATTTGAGCTTCTAACATTTAAATCCCAGAGGAAATTAAATTAGGTGCCTAAAGCAATGGCAGTCTGTCATGTTTATTTGCTGGGAATGTCACCTTTAATATCATGCGCATATAACGTGTGTGTGTTAATGTAATGGGGTATCATACTGTGCAGGAGCAGGCATGCTACAAGAACTGGAAACCTGAAATATTGTGAGTGAGGGGAGCTGAGATGGGATTGGATTTATTCTCATCCTTCTCCATAGGAGCAAAGTCTCACTCACCATCATGAAGATGGTTTTGCTGATTGCAGGTGGGGATGGCAGCCTGATCTATGAGCACAGGGCTGTATGCTCTTGAGCCATTTTGTTTGGGCAACTTTTAAGAGGGGAAATCTTGTCTAGATGCAAATCCAGGATGACGATACTTCTTGCTGCTAAGCCCTCTTCAGCTGTTGGTGTGCTGTGGACACATGCCTTGCCTCTGCATCCTTGGGAGAGCTCAAGAGTGCCAGATTCCTGTGCCGAGGGACACGGCTGTTTGTTTGGTTACACCCGTGCTTCGGAGACTCTTCTTCTCCAGGAAGGAGAGCAGCTCTCCCCAGCAGCATGGGGTAGTAGGGTTTGGAGTGGTTTTTTTCTGACTCGGGCTGTTAAGGATGGGCTCTGAGTGACACACTATGTGAATGTCACTGCAGCAGTTTGTCATTGCAGCCTGTGATGCCTGCCCTCCACCAAAGTTAACTATCTATGCAGGGCTTGCAGAATGGCACTGCAATCTTTTCTCAGTATACTGCATAGAGCAGGCTGCCATTGCTTTGATCCCACAAATACAGTCCATGAGACAGCTGAGCTGTGGACTCCTGTCCTACTCCACTTGTCAGACCCTTCAGGGAGCCAGTTCAGCTCACTGCATCAGTGGAATTTGGTTTTTTTTTCAGATGGATTACTGAAATTCACTCAGAGTGGGCAGTGAGCTGCAGATGGGCTTCAGCAATCTCAGAGGGTTGCACCCCAGGTCAGTGCTAGCCACAGTGCTCCATGTAGGTTTGTTCCTGCTCTGGGAGTCTGTGGTTTAGCCAGGACCTGACCTATCTCCCTTTTCGCTCTCTCCACCCTTTGCTGTTTACCCCTGCATACCCTGTCTTGTTTTCCTCCAGCCTCAGAGCAGCTGGCTGCCTCACACACATGGTTCCCATTTCTCTCCTGCCTCTGGCACCTTGGGAGCACCCAGGGGTCTTCCTGCTGTGCTTGTCTTCTAGTTCCCCTGCCAAAGCTGTGGCTCCTCATTCCTGCTCTGTCACCCGTTCCAACCTCTGGCATTTTTGCTCATCCGTGGATGGCTGAATATTCATTTCCTCCTTGCCTGATTACTGTGAATACCAATTCCTCCTCCTTTTTCCGGCTGTTCTGTAGATTTTGATGTCTGCCAAATTGTTTTCATTCCCTCACCCCATTGCAGGCTGCACCTCCGCAGAAAGCGATCTGCTTGGTGCAGAGCCCCAGCTCCCCACCCAGCTCTTCCTCCTGAACTGTGTGATCGGGTTGCCCTCCTGCCTCCGACACGGACAGACGGCTTCCTCCTCCTGCAAACAGCCATCAAACGAGTGTCTCCAGTTCACCAGGCAGAATAGTTACAGGCTCCTGCAAGGAGACTGCAGTAGTTTGCGGTGGTACTGCGTGTTTCAGTGCAATGTTTCTCAGCTTGCCAGTCTGCAGATTGGTGCCAGGTTGCAGAGTCCTGTCCAAAGCAGCAAGCTCCTGGCTCCTAGCTGAAGCAGATTTTTTTCAGGCTCGAGGTATGATCAGAAAGGCCTGATGGAGGTGCCTGCATCCATGCTGAGCAGCTCAGTCATAAACCCTGGCCTGGAAGCCTGCTGCAGGTTGAAGCTAAGTGAAGACAGGAACGTGGTGGAGAGGGGAGACTGCAGTTCCCTGCTCCTCTGGGAAATCTGTGTGCAGTGGCAGCAGTGTGGCAAGGTTGACGAGGAGAGAACTGCAGGCACCTGGTAGCTCTTGGATCTGGATTTGGTGTTTTTGGATCTCTTCTTTTGCCAACCAAAGGAAGAAGGGGAGACCAGAGGCTTCCCTTTCTCTTTCTGTCCAACAGCCCTGCTTGTGCATTACCAAAATGGAGCCCAGAGGCTTCCACTTGCCAAACAGCCCACGGCATCCCTGTGGTCATTCACTCCCCGCTTATGTTACTGGTACCAAGGAGCTGGTGGGGATGGAAGGTGGGTTCCTGCATGGAGGTGGGACAGTGGAGAGCAGTGGGGCTGGGCACTTAGCTCCATCAGTGTTTGGTGCTGGAGCGGTCCCTTCTCTGGGAGGGAGCACAGACCCTCATGGCTGGGGAGAACAGGGAAAGGGAAGGGTGAGAAAGGGGGCATGGAGATGGTGGTTGCTTCAGAATGGAAAGCAATGCCAGAGACAGAGGAAATGATGGAGCGAAGGAAGGAAAGGAGGAGCAGGGGGTAAGAAACAAACCTGTAGGCTGAAATGGGAATAATCCACATGATACTGCTGCAACCTAACTCCCAGGAATGCCGCTCCAAGGCCCCCTCCCTGTGTGGGGATGTTTGCCTGGTCCCACACTACCGTCTCTGCTCCTGTGCCAAGCCAGCTGGCCTGCCTAGAGCTCTAGCCTTTATGGCTGTTGTGAAGAGAGGCAGGATGTGTTTGCTTTTGGCTATCACGTGCTTTTTTAAAGAGGGTGGGAGTTCCTCCCCTTGAATTCCTGGGGCTGCTTTCCCCCCCAGTGTCTCTGGTATGTGTGACTTGGGGGGCTCCATGGAACCAGGGTCATGGCCCTCAGCCGGGAATTTTGACCTGTTGGCAGCTGCTTTCCTTGGCCACTTTGTGCTTGTTAACCTGACCTTGAGATGAGCCAGGATTTTTCCCAGCACAAGTGTGCGGGATGGTCATGTGCTATGCAGTGTGGAGGTGCCTGTTGTGGGCACCTCTGGGAGCATCTCCCATACCCAGCATGTGGTTCATCTGAACAATGTGCTGCACTTGGGTCAGAGCCCTCCCTCTGCCCAGAGCACTGACTCTGTACAGGTCTCAGGCTCTCCCTGCGCTGTTGTTTCCTGATTAAACTGTGAGGTTAACTTCAATGCATCAGATGAAAGTGGCTGTCTCCCACTGTCTCTCCAACAGTTGTTATCTTGACCCCTTTTTCTCCTTCCCCACTCTGTCTGTCTAAAGCCAAGCCTCTAATTTTAGACAGAGGAGGATAATTGAGGGTCAAAAAAGATTGCTGTATAATTTTTTTCAGTGGTTGGGATGGGAGGCAAAGTTGGGAGCTCCTTGCCCTCAAACCTTTGTATTGCAGGAAAGAAGGGCATAAGGGAAGGAGTGAGATGGTACATTCTGCTCTCTGCTGAAGTCATTCTGTTTCTTGGCAATTAGCTAAAACTAGCAGTGTAAAGGCGTAAACTACTGTATTTCCTTTGCAGATCCTATTGACTGAAGAGTTTGTAGAGAGAATGCTGGAAGATTTAGAAGATCTGAATTCTCCAGAGGAAGTAAGGCTGCGTCATTCCCATATCTCCCATGTACTGTCCCACAGAGCTCAGCCCATCCTGCAGCTTGCCTTTGATCCTCCCCTCCACTCACAGGCTGAAGCCCTGCCCTGTAGACTCGAGGGCTTGCTAAACCTTCACATCTGCTGTGAACTGAGGCACTGAGAGAAGGGATTGCAATATAAACAGGGCAGGGATGGATATTAAGGGAAACTCTGTATTTTCTTTCCACCAGTATCTTTCCCAACATGGTATCTGAGTGCCCTGGATGAAAGCGGTGGAGCATCCGGGCCAGGTGGTGGGGTTTCTTCCGTGCCATGCATAATGTCCTCGGCAGCAGCTTCAGGCATATCACCTACCCTGCTTTCAGAAAGGCTGAAAGTGGTGGCAGCACATTTGCTGCTGAACAATCTATCGTAGGGGCCTCCTTTTTTTGGTTTGGGGAGCAGGCAGGGGCTTTTTCACATCTGCTACTTGGCCTTCACCTGCCACCCCTGCATGGTGTGCAGAGGACCATCACCAGCCTGGAAGTGTTATAGCAGCAGCCAAGGGAGCTTTATAAAGCTTTGCTGTACAGTACTAAACTTCCCCCTGCCATGTGATCTCTTCCTGGGGAACATTTAACACCCTGTCTCCCATGCATGCCATATAAATACTCTGCTTGACTTCAAAGAGCAGTGGCAGAAATGACATGTAATATTTTTAATCCCATTTTTTACAGCTCCCTGCAGACTCTAAAGAAACTTTCCTTGGCTTGTAGAGCAGCCCTCCCATCCCTCACTCTGTTCCCCTCCCCCCAGGAAAATCTCAGGGCTCTAATTGTTTAATCCAGAGTTGATTTAATGCCAGGGTGGTGTTCTCTGTGTGAGTGAGGGGAGCACGCTGCTGGCTGTGCAGTGACTTTCAGGCCAGCTTTTATCCAGTTAAACCTAATCCAAAGCTCATTTTTGCTAGTGACATGGAAGCCCAGGAGCGCTTTGGTTTGAAGGCCCTTTAGTTAAGGCTTTGAACGGCTCATAGTCCTTCACTCTCCACTGAGAGGCAGAGGCAATGAGCATGGCAGCTCCTGGCACAGCGACCGGGCATTTAGTTCCGAGTTACTGTGACTTTTCTAAATTAAAAAGTGAAAAACAAACAAATGCAAAGGATGGCTTCTCCAAGAGGATTGCTTTGGAACCATTCCTGTTTATAAAAAGGAAAATACTTGAGATGAAATGTGATCTTTCAGCATCCAGATTCCTCCAAGGATTTGTAACTTGCAGGATCCTGGTTTGGGCCAACTGAAGGCGTTCCTCAGCAACCCTGACCGCTGCTGCTGATATTCATGTGGTAGAGTGAAGCACTGCAAGGACAGTTCGCTGCATAAAGAGCCACCTGTGTTAAATGAAATTCAGTGAAATGATCTGTCTGAATATCTGTAGCGTGTTTTTCGCATAACCTGGACACTGAACTCAGAAGAATCCACTGGGCACTGCAGGGCCACCAGATTATATGGTGCAAGCTATACGCAGGGTTTGAGTTAAAAAAAAACAACCATAAGTGGGACTTGGGCTGTTTATGTTTCCTAGAGGAGAAAGAGTGGGAGTTTATGGTAGCTGCTATCCTGGAGGATCCTCCTGCCATGCCTGGGTCATGGGTCAGACCCTGAACCACCAGCCTGACATACTAAGGTCAATGGGTGCCAGCTGCAGGTAACACTCATACACAGCTGCAAACAGAGCAAGGTCAGGAGCAAATTCATGTTAGAGCCGTCCTTGCTGTGGAGCAGGCAGCTGGCGGGCATCTCCTTTAGCGGGAACCTGCTGCTGGGTGTGCGTTAGGGGTGCTTATGGAAAGAAAAACAAGTAATTGGATAAAGACGGATGACTCACAGGTCACTGTCCCCTTGCACCAACTCACTAATTCACATAGCCCCTGGGAAGCTTACGGCACTGCTGGCCTTGGTCTGAGGACTCTTAGGAGAGGACCACTGTATCTGTAACCATTCTGATTTAGCTGCTTCCAGGTCAGATTGTCACTGGTGGTATGGGATCCTGGTGAGATTCCTCCCTGGGAGTCCCATCCCTCCCACAGGGACTCGCAGTGTCACGTGGTGCTACACTGTGGGTGCAGCAGAGTTTTAAAAACAGAATGATCCTGCAAACTTCCTTGCAGAGCTGTCACCCGTGTGTTTCAGAGCCTCAGGCTGGGCACTGGGATTGTGTGAAATGCTTGTGCAGAACTGGTTGCCATCTAGCTGTGGATGGGGCAGATTTATAGCCTAAGAGATTCCACCTCCCACCTCCCTCCCCAGAGCTGTTTTTGAGATATCTGAATGAACGCATGCGCCCTGGTCAATCGTGGTTGTGAAAAGGGTTGGTGGTAAGGCTCCTTGAAGCTCTGTGCCTGCATGGTTGTGTTTGGCATCAGAGATGTTGAGGTGACTTCCTAGCCTAAGGCAGCATACCCTGGAGTGACATCAGGATGGGATCAGTGCACTTGCCTTGTTTGGGAAACACTGGCCAGAGACAGTGCTGTGTAAACCAGACTGGGGCAAAAAATCTCCATTCCGTGTGCTTCAATCAATGTTTGCAAAACAGCCTGAGCAGCCGAGTGCCTGTGTGAATGTGAGGCATTGTATGGGCGCTCTGCAAAGCCCTTGTACCGGAGATGGGTAGGGCTGGAGCAGAAACGCTGTTCAGGCATGCTGGCTTTCCCCAGCCAGGGCAGCACAGTTTGCCCTCCCAGAGGTGATGGCACTTTGCAAGCCTGTCACCTGGCAGAGCCATGCTAGCTCACATACATCCCACCCTGTACAAGCAAGAGTGTGAAAGCTGTCGTAAGTCTCCCTAGAAAGTGAATGGGGGCTCTGGGGGCCGGGTAGGTGAAAGGAAAGGGACATGGTCAGGTAGGAGGGGAGATAGTTCTGCTGCAAACTTTCAGAGAGGCTGGGGGGAGGAAATGGTGATGGGGATAGAAACCCTCCAGAATCCGTCTGATGAAATAAACAGCACTTGAGCTGAAAGCTCAGAACTTTACTTTGGCAGCTGAGGCACAGGCCACATTATCTAATGTCCACTGCTGTCCAAAACATACTGATGGGGAAATGTTTTCTTAGTGGCCTCTTGTTTTAAAAAATAATAATAACATGGGGCTGCCTGCCTTTGCGATGATTTTGGGTTTTCTGTGCAGCTTGCAGCAATACACATTAACTGGTTCTCTTCACTGTCTTACAGTTTAAACTTCCAAAGGAGTACAGCTGGCCTGAAAAGAAACTGAAAGTTTCCATCTTGCCAGATGCCGTGTTCGACAACCCGTTGCATTAGAGCTGAATTACACCCTTCTAACGACTGGGAGAGCCAAGTTACTGTCCATTACCCAGTGACTCACAGGATAATTAATGCAGTAAAAACTCTGCCTGCAAATAAAAGTTTGCTGTACAACCACTGCAAACAGAAGAGGAGCTACTCAGCACCAGCCCAGACCGAACTGAGCCCTTTCCTTTATCCTTCCCAAGGCTGAGCTCTCTGGGAACAGCCTGCGTATGTGTGAGTGCGAGTGAGAAATATTTAACTATGAAAATTAGTAGTAAGAATCCTTTCTCTCTCCTAGCTACAGAACTCCCCTCTGCCTTAGCCCAGGGTGTAGACGCTCTGCACGCCTGTATTTACACATGCATTTCTGCCAGGTGCGAGCCTATAATCCATGGATTAAATGTTCTTTACGTGACTCTGGAGTCCTTTTGTTAGCCAAACTTTTACTGACTGCAGAACTGTTCTTCCATGTGCTATTTTTTTTTTCTTTTCAGAAACGGAATGGTATTTCCCCTGTTTAAAGGAGGCCAAAAGCTCACATGCTTGAAGCTGAACAGATTTAAAGATGAACTTTCTAGTTCAGTCAAGAAAAACAAACCAAGATCCTCCCTGCCCTCAAATTAGTCATGTTTTAAGTGTTGGTCTTGGTGCTATTAGCTATGGTATCGCTGCAAACAGAGGCAACTTTATTCTCGCGCATCCTGTCCTTGTGCCTGAACCCCAGGGAAGGTCGCAACCTCTGGTTTTGCACAAGCAGGAGGAAGAAAGCTACCGGGGCGGGGGAGATCTCCTGTTTACAGTGTGTTTATCTTTAAAGAGATACTGTCAAGTATTTTTTCCTTGCTATTGTACAGAATTTGAGAAGCTAGAAAGGACCATTTGTTCACAGGGACAACTTCAGCAGCTCTGCAGGATCCAGAGGGCTGCTTGAAAGCATATGAAATGGAGATCTCTGCTGCCCTAGTGTAGCAGAGAGGAGATTCAGCCTCAATAATGCCAACTATTCTCCCTGTTCCAGCAGGGTTGTGCCCTAGTGCAGCTCCATTTTCCCCTCTAGCCTCTCTGTGGTGGCTCTTGTTGCTGACATCCCTCCTTTCAGATAGATTTGAACTGTCAAGCATCAAAATCAGTTTGAAAAGACCCTCTCTCTAGAACCCTGTGGCTTCCTCCTTGGAGAAAAACATGGTGTGCAGAGGAGATTGTCTCTGCAGGGTCAGGTTGTGTCTCTGCATCGAGATGCTGGCCCCCCTGGATATACTGCAGCAAAGCACCGCAGGCTTTACCCCCTGCTGCTGTTGCAGGTTGTTTCTGATGCATATTTCCCAGCCTTCCTCTGCCCATTGTCTTTTGGTGACAACTCTTCGCTCTCTGTCAGGGGAGGTGCAGCTTTCCTTCCACCCCTTTCTACCTACAAGATAACTTGGCGATTTATGCGCAGTTTGCTCTGTGATCGTAATACAAGTATAACAAAAGCTTTTAACACTTAACTCCCCTGATCAAACAGCAAAGTCCAGGAGGCCTCACAGTACCCCAGGGTTGTTTTTTTGTTTGTTTTCTGATTTAATTTCTTCCTGGCTCAGTCAGCTTTGATGTTTTTTGCATATATTTGAGGCTGGTTAATGTTGGTCAAGAAGCAGAGCTAGGAGCCACAAAGCTTTCCTTGGACTTGCTACAGAATTCCTCTGTGGCCTCAGGCAAGTCACTCAATGTCTCTCTGTGCAGAGAGGGTGATTATTGACTAGAGGGCTGTAGGACCTACCGAAGCATGCCAGGGTTTGCAGGGGAGGGCGTGCTTTGTGTACAAAGTAGTATTTGTATTATTATAATTGTTGTTATATTATAATTTAAGGCAGGCCAAATGCAGGGTCCAACACTGCTCGGCAGAACCTTCCTTTCTGCAAAGCTACGAAAGCAATTTACATGCAAATGAGTTTGTCATTTTGTCTGAACTCAGAGGATCATCTTAAAATCCTGCTGCGAAAGAACAAACTTTCAGATATCTGCATGTGCCAGCCAGAGTGATTTCTGTGCTGTGGCAGACTGCATTCATCCGTGGGATCTCTTGGCCAGTTTTCATTGTCCTGGTTAGCACTAAGCATCCCTTCTGCACTGTAGATGTATATGCAGGGGACAGTGTGGGCGAGAAAGCAGCATGAAAATGTACCAGTCCAGCATCAGATACGACGTGCCCAAGTGTCCCACCGCAAGATCACGAACAAACAGACAATTGTGGCAATTGGGAAAAAGGCAAGGACAACAACTACAATTTTGTCCCAAAGCCATCCGCCAACAGTAGCCCATGGACTGCTCTCATATGAGCTTGCTGGGGGTGTCTGCAGCAGAGCTGGCTCATTGCCACGATGCTGGCTGCTCTTCCTCGTTTCCAGATGCTAACTCTTATTAAAAGGAGCTTAAAATCTGCATCTTAGTGGAGAAAAGGGACATTTGGAAGGTCAATTGTTGCTGTTCCTGCAGAGATCAGCACGGGGCAGAGAAGTCCATCAGACCCTCTCTGGGCTCTGACACACATCTGGAAAGCTTAGGACCTCCTGCTCTATGAACTCTTCGAGCCTTCGCAGCAGGGATGCGGTGCTGTATGCAGGGAAAACACCTCCTCCAAGCTTGCTTGTGCTCCAGTTCTGCCTTTCTCATGTGTTTGTTTTCCTCACCATATTTACTCTCATCAGACGCTCTGGGTTGGGTTTTCATTGACTTCAGAGGGAGCACACTGAATGCATTTGAAAATCCACCCAGTATCCTTGTGTGTGTGTATTTTTGTTCCATGTCATGTATTTATATATAGTTCTGTGTATTTGAGTTATGAACAGGTGGCATGCCAGAAATCTCTATTTCTCAGACACTTTCTCACAGATCTTTGCTGGTAGCCAGATAACAATTGAGGGGAAGGTTTGAAGGGAAGGAAATTAAATCGTATTTAGTGAAGGGGAAAAATATTACACAAATTACTGTTAAAATAGAAATATCTGTCTTTTTGTTAGACCAACTGTAAGAGAGAAACTGGTGAAAGTCAGCCCTTAAGCTCCAAGGTCATGTTGCTGCCTCTCAACAGTTATCTAAGAACAAGAAAGTTGAATGTTCCTCAGTATTGTGAAGAGCTGTGCACCCACAGGACCTTCCCTCCCCCGATTCACATCAAGTTTGCAACTGTGCCAAAGGCTTATTCATTGGCAAGTAAATGAGATCTCAAGTTTGGATATTTTCATCTTGGGGCAAGAGAACATGCCTGTGTGTGAAGGAAATGGCAAAGAAACCTTTGCATTTTAGTGAGCAAGTAGTTTAAAAAAGGGAAATGCATCAGTGTTAATAAACACCACAGTACTTTTCTAGCCCAGACCTGCTGAGATGGTACGTCCATCCACTGGTGCTGATTTTTTCTAGATTGTGTAGGTCTGAAGCAGGATTGTATGAAACCAAAACCTGAGGCTTGTGTTGGCAAAAGATAGTGATCTGGATGGAAATGAATGCAGTTTAGAAGCAGCGAGTACAGATTTTCTCCCTCCTGGAGAAATCTTGCAATGCAGGTCGATAGGATCTTTCCAGAGATGAAGAGCCTTATGGCAGACCCACAATGCCTTGAAAATCCAACATGTGACAGCAGTTCTGAAACAAGAGAAGACCCAGAAGCCAGGATTACTCTCCCTCTCAACTCATGACTGAAAACAGAAGGAATGTATAGTTTCAGTATTAAAGTATGTGGGATATGATCTGAGCAGAGCAGTCAGTCTTGTAGCTGGTGTGACCTACAGTGGTATTTTCAGTGGCTTAGATAGGTGGTGCCTGCTGTGTATAATGTCTTTGAGGATGGTGATATATTGGTTTTACTGCACATAGATTTGCCAGCAGTGATTTGAAATGATATTCCAAAGCTCTTCACTTCAAATATTCAGTTGCCCTTGGATAACTTCTGAAATTACATCATCAGGTCATCAAATGGTCTTTGAAGAAGTGGGGGTTGTGTTGTTTTTCATCTGCAACCAGTAGAAATATTTAGGGGGTGTAGCTTTTAAAAAGAAGAAACAGTTGAAAGCAGTGCTTGGCTTGGAGGGGACGGATTGCTGGGGAGAGGTTGTGTGGTGGGGGAGCAGGTTAGCAGCCTCCCTCCGGCTCCCACAGCTCAGGCTGGTTCAAGGGAGCACAGTCCTTATGCATCTCAAGCACTACAACCACATCAACGTGGGTGCAGGGAAGCTAGAAACCAAAGTGAGACTCATCAGGGCCTTGGCACAGCATGCAGTCCCTGCAGGCAAGTCCTCATTTCCATGCCAAGACCCACTGAGGTCCTGCATGGGTGCAAGCAGCCGGCCATGCACATCCCAGTGCATGTTCACGCTCTGGCCTGTACCTGTCGCTGATGGTAGAGACTGCAAATGGCTGCGTTAGCTGCATCTGAGGTTGAGTCAAAGATGGGGAGTGGCAATGTGGCTGCTTCAGTCTCATTTGTTATTCTAATTAGTGTGGGGTGGAGAGTGGAGCTTGTGCTCCGCTGCCCCTCGTGAGAACCTCCAGGCTGGTCACTGAGCGAGCTTTATTGCTTTCCCACCATCCGTTCCCTTCGTAAAATGTTCCCCCAGCTCCTCACAAAAACCTTTCTCAGATGCTTCACTGGAAAGTGTTTGGCTGCCTGCATGCTTCGCAGGATGCTGGGTTAGATGACAGGTTGGCGTGGGATCATGGCTGCTCGTCTGTTTAATGGGTCCTGATGACTACTCCCTCCTAGGCAGGCATCTAGGTCTATGACCTGCTTTGCTGACTTGTATCTGGCCGGGGCAAGGCAGCATCGTGTCGGGTGGGCAGAAGGATCCGCACACCTTCAGGCCAGAGGAGGCCCTTAGATCCGTGTCTCTGGTTTTCCCCTAGCCCAGGGCATGGCCTTGCACCCTGTGGCTCTGCTGTATGAAGGCTGGGGCTTCAGCTCCTGTGCTATCGTGGCCAGGTGAGGAGGGGGTCCAGCACCACAAGAGCCCTTCCACCTGCCGGGATCGTGGTCCTTTATGTGACTGCACTCTGTTTAGAGTATATGTTGTGCCTTAATTCTCCCTGTGGGTGAAGCTGCAAGGGCAGATGAATTGTCGAGCAACCAGGAATCCCTTTCTGTGCGTCTGTCCCTATCGATAAATGCCAGCCTGTGCAGCAGCCAAACTGTATCCCAAACAATCTTGAAATGCACATTTGCCAGTGGGGTTCACCTCCCAGGATTTTAAAGCTGGATTTAGGTCTCTGGGACCGTGGCAGTTTTTAACGAGCTCTATAGCAGCCTACTATTTTTATAACATTTTTTCTGTTGTGCAGTGTCTGCTTGTTCTCTTTTCTTTTAAAAAAGAAAACAACCTTGTGTTCGACATGAGTCCAAAATTTCAAACAGAGAGTAAGCCTGAGGTTGCAGATGTGTTCTAAACGCAGCCCCGTGTTGATCTGTCTCTCCCAGGCAGTGAACCTGTCGTGTATTGTGCGTCATCACCTCTTCATTCCTACTATGATTCTGTTTCCCTAAAATCACTGACAGACCATAAAATCATCATAAGCAGCACATCAGTTCAGAAACATCATTTCTAGTCTGCCATGAAGGTAGCCCCTTCCCTTTCTCTCGCTGAAAGACCACAGCATCATGCATCGTTCGGCTCGTAGGGCCCCGCTAGCAGGAGAGAAACATCAGCCCAGAAAGGGCTGCACGTGGCAGATGTGGCTGCCCAGTGCCTGGTTGTTTTTAAACTGTCCTGATGCTGTGCCTCCCCTCTTTAAAAAGAGGAAGAGAGAAAAAAAAACCCAGCCTTGAAAAGCCAGAGGAAGATTTCCTGCCGATTGTTGTGTTTTGCAAACACTGGTCTTTTTTCTCGCCCTCTCCCTCCACTCCCGGCGAGGCTGGAGATGAAAATGGCTCCTTTGTTCCTTTCCCTGGGGCCCAACTGCAGCGAAAGTGCGGCTCCGGAAACCCTCCGCTGCACAAGCGGCGAGGGTGGGAGGGACCGAGCTGTCGCCGTGTGTGGTAGGTCCTACATAAACAAGACATGTGTTGACAATGCTGCGGGCAGGATGGGCGCAGGAGGACTGTGTGGTGCTGGTGACGAAGCTCCTGCACCGTTCCTCCTGCAACAGCAAGCGGGCTGCAAAACCCGCAGGGGGCAGAGGAAGGGGAGGCGGGTGTGAGTGGCCGTGTCATCCCAGCAGTGACTGATCGCAGGCTGGGGGGCTCCGGGTCCTTTTGTCTTGGCTCTTGGCTTTCCCTGAAGCAGCAATTTGCAGCCCCATGGAAGCAGATGGCATCCTGCTGGGGGCTTGTACTGATGCCCTGGCCCCCATGCCAGGGTGCTTCTTGCACCCACCCGGCCCTGGAGTCCCAGTGCTCCAAGTTTGGTTGCGGTTATGCTCCAAACCCAGGTTTAGCCATTCAAAACCCTTTTCTCATCCAGCCCAGGTTGGACACACCAGCTTTTCCCCTTTTTTTGTTTTTAAAGTGATGGGGGTTTTGCCGCTGACTGGGGACACTACTTGTTTTGTATGCTGGACGGTTTCTGCAAATCCTAGAGCAAAGGCAAGCTTCCCAGAGCAGGGGATGTGTGGGGCAACCAGAACCACAGCAAACCCTGACCTCTGGGGCTGCTCTCGCAGCCCAGAGGTGAACCTTTCTGTAGTTCAGCTGTGTGCGTGTGCATGTGTGTGTGTGTGTGTGTGTGTATGTACATGTGCAGTCTGCGTGCGCAGGGTCATGTCGAGCGAGGAGCCCGAGGATGCTACCGACAGGGCTGGAGGGAGCCCACGTTTCTGCAGCCGCTGTATCAGTACCTTGTAGATGGCCTTTCTTCCCCCTCACCTCCTCCTTTTTTTTTATAAAAGACAAAAAACAAATGGAAAGCTAAACTAGCAGAGGTTTTTAAATATTTTATATTAGTTTCTAATGTAAATTCTTACATTGTTATTGCAGTGCTGGGTGTGTTTCGCCTGCACGTGACTTTTTGTAATATTTTTGTGAATCACTAAACATTTTTTTCCTCTCGTGTATTCTAAGTTCATTAAACGTATTTGCAGAATTGTGGTGTCCTTCTCTGCAGGCAGCAGGACCGCCTGGCCTGCCTCCTGCTCAGCCCCACTTCTCATCAGCGCCTTCTCCCCCAGCCCCAGGAGAGCAGAATCTGTTGCCCAGACCTCCTGAGGATCTTCCTTTTCCCAAGAAAAACTCAGCAAAACGCCCGGGCCTGGGCCCTGCCAGGTGCAAGATCCTCCACGAGCGTCTGCTGGTGAAACCCCTTGAGCTAAGGCAGCCCAAGCACCCTGGCAGCCAGGGTTTTCCATGAGTTTGGACAAGCTGGGATGGGGAGAGCTTGCACATGGGTCCGAGGACACGGCCAGTCGGCCGAGGGATGGCAACCTCGTCTGCCAGCGTGGGAAGGAGGGAGCCGGGGTGAGTGCTGGGTCAGGTCCACGCTCCCATCTTCTGCCAAGCGCCTCTTGGCTTCAGCGGGATTTGCGGGGGTGTGGATGTGCGCGTGGAGACTGAATATGTTGGAGAAGAGACACAGCAAACACTTATGAAAAAATATTACTGAGCTAATGTTGCAATGATTTCCCAGTAACACAGAACGATTTTGCAGTAATCTTTTTACACTCCTCGGTAATAAATTCCTTTAAGGTCAGAGAGAAAGGGTGGAATATCTTGCGGGGGGAAGGGAGATACCTGTGTGCAGAGGGTGGGTGACAGGGAAGGGAAAGGATGCACAGGAAGCCGAAATCCAGCTTTGGCAGATTTTGCGCTTGCTCTTTGGGGGTGTTATCTCAGCCCTCCCTGCACTGAAAGGGAAGCAATCAGCAGAAAGCATTCCTGTGAGCATTTGTTTTCTTTTGAAGTTTGGGGTGAAAACCATCCTTTCCCAAAGAACCTCTCCTGCAGCCGCATCCAGGCATGAACGGTTCCTGCCCCAGGGCAAAGCAGTGGGGTCTCCGAGCACCACTGGTGCAGAGCAACCCATGCTGGCTGTGCTGAAGGGAACATGGCCATAGCCTGACCAGGTGTCATCGTGTCACTTGAGGAAACCTTGCCAGTCAGCTGGGATCCCCAGCGAGGCTATTTACCCGGGCAGGGGTTTGGGGGATGAGAGGCCACCCACAGCTGCACCTCTGGCCCAAGACCCCCCCATGCCCCTTGCCTTCCCAAGCCTTGAGGCATTTGCAAGCACAGGGCTGCCCCACTAGGACATCCCAGCAAGGATGGCAGAGCTGGGACCGGCCAGGGACCCTGCCGCTCGCGCAGTGCTGGGAACCCTCTCTGCCAGCCACTCGGGTAACTTAATGACTTAAATGATCCACTTTTGCTATCCCTGCGGTGGCCGGGCAGCACCCCCTTTGCAACGGCACATTCCAGCCAATCCCTCTGTTCAGCCCCAAACCGGGAGGGAACCAGGTGTCCCTGGGGCTGCAGCACAGCGGGGTGCCCCCCTCCTGGCAGCACCCCGCACCCCAAGCCCCACCACCAGCATGGCTGTGCCTGGCCTGGGCAGCCTCACTGCTCTGCCTCCACCCCAGCCAAAAGCACCTTCGGGCAGTGAATTTAATTAAGGTTTCTGAAAAGCGGTGTCTGGGAGCCCCTCCTGGATCTGCGGCTCTGAACTTCATTAGGAGCGGTTTGTTGCTAATAATGCCGGAAGCTTCTCTAATTAATAATGGAAGGGCTGCAAGCAGATGCCAAGCCAGGAGAGGGAAGGGATTTGTTTGTTTATTTCTCTCCTCTCTTGGTTTTGGGGTTTTTTTAGGAGTGTGGAGGGAGGGCTGGGGCTCATTTCCCATCTGACAAGTGAATGGCTGCACCTGGGAACATCGATGGGGAAGAGGGTGTACCTGCAGGGCAGGAGGGGAAGGTGAGATGGGATGAGAGACAGGTCCCCACAGGTGGGACAAGGGGGCAGCCCCCACAGCCAGGGGCTCCAGCTCCCGCAGTGCTCCCTGCCCACCCAGGGCAGAGACAATGTGGCTGCTGGTTGTGCTGGATTTGGGCACCCAGGAATGGTCCTGACCCCCAAACCCCCTCCCATAGCATCACCCCTGCAGCATGTCCCTTCCCGTGGCATGTCCCCCAGCCCGTGGCATGTCCCCCAGCCCATGGCATGTTCCCCAGCCCATGGTGGGATGGTGCATTCATGCGAGGGAGGGGTTCTCCATGCTTCAGCCTGTCTGGACCACAAGGATGTGTCATGCAGCACCCAGAAACGTGGGCTCCTGGGGGATTGGCACACCGGGTCCCTTTGGATTTTTCTTTTCCCCTTCTTTTTACCTCATTTCTCTCCTTCTTGCTGTTTTGCCCAGCCGGTGTTGATGGCACAGCCGGCCGCAGCAGCACCTCAGTGCAGGGGAAAGGCTCCCAGCACAGCCCGGTGCACAGGACCTGACACATTAACGCCCCACGCTCCTGAGGGCCCCGTGGTCAAGCCATAACTGGAGAGGGGCCCGAAGCAGCCAGGCTGGTCCAGGCCCTGCTGCCTCCCGGCCCTGCACAGGACAAACACCCCCAGCCCCATGGCCAAGCTCCAGGGATAGCGGGGAGCCAGCAAGCATCCTCACCCCACTGCAAGCCACAGCCTCCCCGTCCACACAGGCATCCAGGACCTGGCAGAGGTGGGAGAAGCGCTGTAGGGGAGCCCCCTGCATGCCCCAGCTCCCTGCTGAGGAGCCCACAGCGTGCCCAGAAGCTCTGTCTTCTCCAAACAGCTTTCAGAGCACTTGTTCCCACTGTCAGGCAGAGTTTGCATTGGAGAAAAAAATGGCCTTACCTTGCCCCGACACCTCGTCGCTCACACTAATTGAAGCAGCGCAGGAGACATGCCACGGTAGCACGGCTGGTGTGGGCTCTGTGCCCTTGGTCCCCGCACTGGTCACCTGCTGCAGGCACGTGCCGGCATCCATTGCCCCAGCAGCTTTCCAAAAAAACCTGTGCTTCAGGTCTGATTTTGTTCTTCCAAGAGGAAAAGTAATTTTAATGCCCTTTTCCATCATTCACATTTCCTCAGACCTTCCACACTCCGGCCACAAATAACCCACCGGAGGGCAGTGAGTCAGGCTGCCTCGTGCTGGAGACGTGCCTGCCACAGGCGGTGGGGTACCTGCTCCAGAGGGGCTGGGGGGCAGGGAGCAAAGGGAAAAGCACTGTTAGATATTAAAAAATCTCCAGGAGTGTCCAAAGCCGAGTGGGGAGACCTAGCTTCCCACTGGGCTGGGATCGTCCCCGTCTGCTCAGTGCATAAATCCCTTCTCAGGCTGTTAAAAACGGCGAATGTGTGGCCGTGGCACCTTGTACTCCCTGCTTGCTTTTTGAGCAGGAAAATTGTCCAAAGCATCCAGCAGAAGGGGGAAAATAAAGGCAAAAAGGGCTCAGAAGCTGGGAGGGGGAGGGGAAGCTGGCTGGGCCGCCCAGCGGGGAGCGTCCCCGGGGGCACGGGCTGGGGTGGCAGCCTGCCCGGCCCCGGTGCAGGCACTGAACAATAACGCGAGGCGTCAGGAACACGCTTGGCGGTGGGAATCCCAATCCTTGCCTTAAAAGGAGATTTCGGGGGACGCTTTTATTGGAAAATTGTTTTCTGATTATTCAGCTTATTGAGAGTTTCATTTCATTATTCGCGACGTGATGTGAGGGGGGTTTCGGCTGCACATGAACAGTGACAGCCAAAGATGTTTCCGTGGGTTTCCAGGCCACAAGAGCCCATTAAATCATCCCGTTCGAGCTCCCGTGTTCGCAGGCCAGAGAATTTCACCCAACTCCTCTCACATTGTGCACAGTAACTTGTGTTTTTGATTGAAGCGGGCGGTCCAGGACGACGACCTGTCTCGGCTTGATGACTTCAAGAGAGGAAGAATCTGCCACCGACTTCCCTCGGCTGTTTGTCCTGGTGGCAAAACCCCCCCAACACTCGTGAGAGCAACACCCTGCTGCCGACTTATTTCTGATGCCGCTGCATCCCACTTGCTTCGAACCTCTTTTGGACGAAGGGGGATGCACCGTGGCCCCTGGGCCGGTGCCTGCCCCGCAGGTGTGCTTTCTGAGCCGCACAGGTTAACACAGATAACCAGTGGTATCCCTGCTGGTCTGCCCTTAGCGAGCAGCTCAAGAGTTAATAAACTTCTAACAGATGTGACCAACATGTCAAGACACGAGAAGTACGTGGTATGGATGTTTATAAGTACATCGACAGAAGGCATTCATAAAAGGTTATAGAATGTGGTAATAAGCAACCCATCAACTTGTTTGGACTCTAACACTTGATTAACTGTTTATTAAAAGATGCAGAATCATTCATAAGCCGTAAGTGGGACTGAACATGAAGTATGACTCTTTCTATGTTACTAGAAGCCTCAAGAATTTCCCCTCCCTCCGTGCCACATTTTGAGTGGTTAAAGGCTAACTCCGGCTGCCAGCTGTCCCGGCCCCTCCTCGGTGGCACGCCAGGAGCCTCGCACTCTCCCGGTGCCCATGGAGGGGGCCACCACCCCACGTTTGGCAGCACCCTGGGGTTTTGCTCACGGGGAGCCCCGGGTTTATTTTGGCCAGGCTCTGGGTGATCTCCACCAGTGCCCAAGCATCCCTCTGGAGACCCTGGGAGGGACCTGCCCGGTGGGCTCGGGGCCACCCTGGCAGCAGGGAGGGACGGGCAGAGAGGCATTGGGCCACCTTGGCAGCAGGGAGGGGCGGGCAGAGGCATTTGCTGCCCAGTGGTGCAGTGGGCAGCACGAGGTGGTGGGCAGCGAGGGAAGCCTGGCAGCCCCCTGGGGACAGGAGGGCCGCCAGCAGCTGCACAAGTGGGAAGAGCTCCGGCACTTCTCCCAGGCTTTCCGGCACAGCCCAGCACCGGCCCTGCCACCCACAGGTCCCCGTCGGACCCCAGGGGTGGGCTGGGGGGGGACAGTGGGTGCCAAGTGCTGAGCTGAGGAGAGTGGATCAGGGACCAGGGATTTCAGAGGGGTTAAAACTGGCTGCCTTGAGTCCCTGGTGCCCTGGGGTGCCTGGGGGAAGAAGCAGAGCACAGAGAGAGCTGGGAACCCATTCCCTGCATCCCCTTGCATCCCCCTGCACGGCAGTCAATCCAAGCCCCGGGCTGCGGATGCACCAGGATGGGATGGAAACACCTCCAACATGAAGGCAGCTTCATCCTTCTGTCAACAGGACTCTCATTTTTTGTTTGCCATCACACTCCTCCTACCCCCAGACAGACGGTGTTTTCTTTCCTGGTGTCTTAACGAGACCTAAAGCCGTAATTGCTCCCATTACACAACCAGGAGTGACAGTTTACTAGCAATGCTTCCTGACCCAATTTACACCAATACCCTCATGCTCTTCCCTTTGCTGTGGGCAAACAGACCTTTAGGCTTTTGGAGAGGAAGGAGAGCCCCAGGAGCAGTGGGTGGACAGGTTGCAGCTCTGGGGTGAGCTCCTGCCTCAGTTTCCCCTGGCTGCACCGAGCCGGGGTTCAGCAGCGCTGCTGAGCTCGGGGGCTGCGGGTTTGAGGGTCACAGGGGGCACGGCAGCGGCAGATGCTTTGCCCTTCAAAGGGAAGCTCAGTAGCTGCCTGGCAGGGGGCTTTTTAGCATGCATGTGGCACTGGGTCATTTGGCTGCAGCCAGCTTTAATTGCCGGGAGCATGCGGAAGAGGAAGCAGGCAGCTGAGAAATTGCTCCGGAGTGAGGATTGCAAAGGTTACACCTCGGCCCAGGCAGGGACCATAGGGGCCTTCTGGTGGGAGGGCAGCTGAACCGAACGGCGGGTGGGAATGGAGGCGGTGGGATCACACCCTGCTCCCACCCTCAGTCTCCCACGAACAGATCTAGGGCCGGCAGCTTCATGTCCCCAAGTTTGTTGCCGGGCTAGCAGTGCCGAGCAGCTCCGTCTTTCCCCCTGGGAGATGCCCAGCTACGGTGGGTGCAGGATGCTGTGCCAGAGCTTGATGCGCAGGGGAAAGGGCTGGTGCAGAGGGAGAAATGGGGCCGTCAGTAGCCACAAGCTCAGGGCAAAGGGCTGCTGCTTTCTGCCCTGGCCTTGCAGGCAGTGAGGGGTGCGTGTGCGGCACCCCGGGGACAGAGGAGCAGCAAAGCGGGGCAGGAGGGTTTGTGTGGCCACCCAGGAAGCTGTGAATCCTGGCCTTGAAGCTACAATGCAAACCAGATGGGAAATGCCTCAAAAAGTGACTTTTCTACCTGCAGCACCGCCTGGGCTTAGGGCAGCACCAGCCAGAATGGGGCCCCGGGAGCAGCTGGAGGGATTTGCTCCTGGCATCACCTTCCCCTGCCCCAACCCATGGTGGGAGGCCCACCACACTGGGGTCTGCTGGTGTTTGCTACCATCCCTGCCCAACCCCATTAAGACGAATGAGTTTCACCCTAGCCGGTACATTTTTCAGGGTGCAGTGGCGAGGCTGCCCCAGAGTGTTGCCAAAGAATTTGAAATACCGGCTGAACCCCAGGGCTGGTGGCTCCCTCAGATGCTCACACCACCCATTCCCTGTTAAAGGCCGCCCGCTGGCAGCCCGGCTCCAGCAACACCTCTCCCACTGGCAGCAGAGGGTAAAATTAGAGCAAGCTTCATGGTTTTTTTCCCCTCGGCTGCCCAGCAAACTTTTACAGCTCTTCTGCTGAGTCCCATCCCATCTCAGAGGAAGCAGCTGCCCCAGCGGGGGGAAGAGCGGAGGAGTCCGTCTGGCGGCCAGTCTCCGTCGTGCTCAAAAAAAAGAAAAAAAATTAAATTGTGCTGGGTTTTTTGTTTGGTTGGAGGTTTTTTGGTTTTATAAAAATATATATATATATATATATATATATGGAGGTTTTGTGGCTTTGACGCAGTTTCCTGAAAATCCTGCCTCATCCTGCCAGGGGCTGAGCAAATACACATCCCAGCCCTCGGCAGTGGGGGAGAGAAGGAGGAGAAGCCAGGGAGGGAGAGAAGAAAGCATTTGCCAAACTGGCTTGACCAGAATGTGACACAAGAGCAGGAAATGAGTCACGCCGGCAGGGCAGCTGCTCCCAGGCATTTGCATAGAAAGAAACCCCACCAGGCAGGGAACCGCACCAGCCCCTGTCCCAGCTCCCCGTGCTCCAGCCCTGCAGCTGCCGGACCCACTGCCACGCTCGCTGGCACCCATCTGCACCCCGAGGCCAGCCAAGGCGGCGAGCCCAGTAGCATCACCCCTGCTCCATGGCTAGCTGTGCAACCCTGGATTTGGCCATTCAAACTCAGATTGGGTCGTTCCACCCTGGATTTGCCCCGGGCCAAAGCGGAGCTCCCCTTCATTGCCCTCCCCTGCAGTCCCCCTTGGCCAGCCCTCAATATCTGCTTTGCCCCATGCTTTAGGCTTGCGGAGGAAGGGAGACAGCCCAGCATTTTTGTCCCAGGAGGAGACCCAGTTGTGCATCCATTGCATAAGGGCAAAGCTCTCCCAAGGGGCCAACAAGGGCACCACCACCTGTGCATCCAGCACACCATCGCAGCCCTGTTCCCAGCTGCCAGTGTGGGATGTGGGTGTCACAGAATCACAGAACAGTGGGGGTTGGAAGGGACCTCCAGAGATCACCTACTCCAACCCCCTTCTAAAGCAGGTTCTCCTAGAGCAGGTTGCAGACAGTCATGCCCAGGTGGGTTTTGAATGTCTCCAGAGAAGGAGACTCCTCAACCTCTCTGGGCAGCCTGTGCCAGTGCGCTGTCACCCTCAAGGTAATGAAGTTCTTCCTCATATTCAGATGGAACTTGCCATGTTGCAGTTTGTGCCCGTTGCCCCTTGTCCTGTCGCTGGGCACCACTGAAAGAGCTCGGCCTCTGGCCTCATCCTCTTGACGTTTGTCCTTAAGGTATTTGCAGACATTGATAAGATCCCCTCAGACTTCTCTTCTCCAGGCTACACAGGCCCAGCTCGCTCAGCCTGTCCTCATCAGGGAGATGCTCCAGTCCCCCCATCATCTTCGCAGCTCTCTGCTGGACCCTCTCCAGTAGTTCCCTGTCTCTCTTGAACTGGGGAGCCCAGAACTGGACAGTGACTGGATCCAGTGTCGCTGGATACCAGTGCTTGGGTGCTTGGGGGAGGGAACCTGCTTTGTGTGCTGTGGGGACCAGGCTGCACACCTGGCTCCCGGTCCCTTGTTATTAATCGTAGAGGATGGGAGGTTTCCCCATGCACGCACATGTGCATCTTCCCCCAGTGGGTACTGGGCTGCGAGGATGCCAGAGCAGGCAGGTGACAGCATGGGACAGACAAGTGTGACACCGCAGCGGGGATGTATGTGGGATGGCTGGGCACAAGCAGTGCATGTTGGTGGTGTGCTCTGGGCTGGGTCAGGAGGTGACTGGCCGTGGGGACCTCTGTGTCTCGCCTCCTCCGTGGTGTTGTTTCCCTCCTCCCCGACCCCAGCCAAGACCAGGGGATGTCCAAAAGCAGACAGATTTAGTGCTGCAAACCAGGCTACTGCCACCCTGCAAGCTCCTTAAATCCTTAAACCCGGTCTTAAAACTTCAGCAAAAGCCTTCAACATGTTAATCACATGAAGCAGGGTGGAGGGAGCTTTCTCCATCACGCTAAGCCACCTCACTGGGCTTACATGGAAGGGGGACAAAAGGGCAGTGATGGCTTCTCTCTGGCTGCTTAACTGAGTTATGAATGCCCCAAGCAGCACATTGTATTACTTTTGGAGAGCTCAAGGCTTGTGGGGAAGGTGCGGGGCTGGGTGCCACAGCACCCAGGGGTGTCTCAGGGACGGGATAGGGGCAGGCAGGGAAGCTGTCACTTTAACAGCCAACCGCTCTGTAAATCTGTGCCAACACTCTCCCTCTCCCATCAGCTCAGTGGCATCCTCAGCCCTAAACAGCAAACAGAGGTTCTGTGTGTCTGCGGGCTGGTTAAACATCACTCGAGTCTGCCTGGGAGAGCAGGGGCAGGTCCTCGGTGCCAGCCGCCAGGCACGGCCCCGCTCGTCCCCTGCCTGCAGCGATGAAGGCACCTTGGCTCTGTGGACCAACCAACACGTCCCTGCTCCCCGGGGACGAGGTCCCTCTGTACCACGTGATGCCACTTCAATGCCAGACCCTGGTGACATGTGCCCGTGCATCTGGGCTCTGCAGGGCGTGGGGCAATGCTCTGGTGGCCCTTCATGTGTGGGAACTTGCAGCCCAGTTAGTGCTAACGGGGGCCTCAGCAGAGATGCTGATACTTTGCCAGGGAGGCCGGTGGGGGTGGTGGTCTCTCTAGGGCAGGGCTAGGGGCTGCTGAAGTGAGACTACCAGCAAAGGGTAACAATGGCCTGGCGGTGACTGGGAAAACCAAGGCCTGGGGGTGGTTGAGGTTTGTGCACCAGGACTCAGCTAAAAATTGCCTCTGTGGCCCCTTGGTGCGAGCTAAGACCCCCACAGGGCTGGATCCTGGTGGAGGGGAGCCCAATGCACAGGCAGGCTTACTGCAGCTTGCTCCTGCTGGTGTCCATCAGACACCCAGGGCTGGCAGGAGGGCATCTAGGAGCTGTGTGGGCAAGGGGAGCCCTGCCTACAGCCCCCCCATGTAGCTCCTGCTGGCTGCGGAAGGGCTGTGATGCTCAGCCTGGCTTTGGGGCTTCCCTTGCCTACGGGGTTTCTCCAGGCTGGGCAGGGAGATGGCATTGTCCAAACCGGGGTGTGATGACAGCGCCAGTGCTGGTCCTGAGGCAGCAGGATTCTCAGCCGAGAGCAGGACCCATCTTTCAGCCTGGCTCAGCCCCATCCATCCACCTTCCACTTTTAAATCCTGCTGAACACTGCCAGCTTCCCCAGGTCACCTGCAGCGGAGGGCATGGGGGGGCCCCCAGCAGCCCCTGCAGGAGGGCTGTGCCCTGCCCGGGGTGGGGACGGTGGCAGTCACTGGGGGCTGCTCTATACTGCCTGTGTTTATAAAGAAGTGAGAGTCACGAATAGTTTTGCACTGACTTTTTGAGGAGCGGTTTGCCTCCGCACGGGCTCAGCCGGCCGACAGCAGCTCTGACACATCCTGCACTGCCCTGCCCAGCTCCTGCCGGTCCCGGCTGCCGGACAGCCTGTTAAACCCCGGAGGAGATGTACAGCCCGTGGGCTTCGAGGCCGGGCAGAGAAATTACATGGCAAACCACTCACTTTGCGGGAATCAGCGCTCAAGCCCCAGGAGCCGTGGACTGGGTGTGCGGGGATGGAGGGAGGCGATCAGGGGGTGGTACAGGGTGAGCCCCAGTCCCAGGGTGGCCTGGCTGTGAGCTTTCCCATGCAGGCAGGGATCACCCCGCCGAACCCCGAAATAGGTTTTATTATGGCAAAGAGACTATGGGGGCCTCACTCAGAAAGGAGAGGCAAGCAAGGTGTCCCCAGCCAGCCTGGGCACTGCACACCGGCTGCAGCCCCATTGGCATTATTTGTTATTATTTGCCCTGGGGCAGCATTTCAGGACCGGGATGTGCTGGGTGCAATGCAGACAGTAGGTAGAAGTGTTCCCCAGTGTCCCATCAAAGCATGAAGTGAGAGGGGAACTGTGGAGGCGGCGAAATGGGATGGGAGATCCCAAATCCAAACCAACCTGAAGATAACCGGTACCCATCACTGTCTCCTTACCAGTGTGTCCCTTGGCAGGACCCACTGTGCACAGAGGGTTCCTGCAAAGGAAAATCTGGAAGGACCTGGATCACCCTTACCCTGGGCGTGCTGTAGGATGCTCATCCCTCTAAGCAGGCAGCCAGCTGCCCCAGGTGGCCCATGGCACTGGGACTATTGGGTGTTGTGGTGGATGCTACTGGGTGGCATCTCTGGATGGCTTGGTCTGCGGCTTTGAGGCTGTGGTTGAGGAATTCCTGCTAAATCCCTGCCAGCCCCAGAGACAAGGTTGGGGCCAGCTTCTGAAGCCACGTCTGAGCCTTTGCCCCCTCGTCAGGCCACCTGGCTGTGCAGCCTTTTTTTGGTCTAAATGCTCAGCTTTGAAGCCATTTGTGACCCCCTCGCCGGCGGGAAATGGATTTACACCAGCCAGGTGCTTTATTTCCAGCAGCCCGGCACATTTGGCAGGGATTGGATATACAGCATCCCGCGGAACAGCTGAGGACACATTTGGTGGCAGCGCTGCTGACAGGGACACCCCTGCGCCCCGGGCCCGGCGAGAGGCGCCAGGGCTGCCCGCGGCCGACAGACCCCCTGAGACAAACAGCTGCCACCGGGGGACACACAGCCCAGGCTGTCCCCTGCAAGGTAACAGCCCAGCCGGGCAGGCCGAGAGGGCGCAGGAGGCTCCAGAGGGCACCTCTGGTCCCCAGGGCCAGCTGTGGCCCAGATGTGAGCTGGTTCCAGGGCAGATGGGCCCCTTCTATGGACTGGCACCCTGACCAGCCCTGGGTGGAGATGTGCTGGCGGCCAGGCAGGGCGGCCCTACTGCTGGCACAGCAGCACGGCAGGGACATCCCGGCTGGGGACAAGCCTGGGCTTCTCGGCGGCTGGGCTGCGGCAGCTGGGGCGGCCATGGCGCGGGCCGAGGGCTGCGCACCGCGGC
>JAVJGI010000065.1:23608145-23633128 GCA_035590275.1 Ibycter americanus | reverse complement strand
GGTCTCTGGAGGGGGCTGGGAAGAGCTGAGCTGTGGATGGCTCCAGATGAGGCAGTTGGCAGGGAGTGACGTTCCGGATGGCTGTGTCTCTCTGAAATATGAGTAAACGTTGTCAGACTAGCCGACTGTGCGATCTGGGGCTCGGGGGGGGCTGATCAGTGCTTTACTCCCTCCACCCATCTCTTCCTGTGTGGGATCCCCCATTTGTTCGGCATCACCCAGTTCTCTCCCTTGCCTGGGTGACCTGGAAGCTTCATCCATCCACGAGCTGGAGCTTTGGAGAAAAGGACGGAAAATCCCTGTATCCTAATGGAGGCAGTTTTCCCTCACGGTACAACAGCTTAATCCAAACCCTCATTTCAGCCAGTTATTGTGTGCCTTTAAAACCCCATCCCCTGGAAACTAGTCTCCCACCCCCTTCCCTCCCAGTCGATCCTGGTCGGTGGAGCTGAGCTCCGGGGTTTGGTGCCTGGCCACACGCAGGCACAAATCGATCGTGCTGGGGGGCAGGTTGATATTTTTGTGGCAATGGTTTTTATTGCTGGTTGCGGTGGTTGTTGGAAAGTCGGGGGGGTTGGCGTGTGCTGTAACGGGGTTGTGTGTGTGGCAAGGAGAGAGAGGGTAACGCAATTGCGTCCTTCTGCTCATTATCCTCTTGCTAGCGGGGGGCTGTATCCCTCTCCCCATCCGAATCAATGTGGAGCTGCTGGCTCTGCAGTGGAAGCTGGTTTTCCCTGCAGGTGAACTCCTCTGCGCTCAGACAAAGGGCTGGGGGTGCCGGTGCCTCCCTTTGTTCTCCTCCTGTCCTGGTGCACCCGCCTCTGATGGCAAAAAGCCCCTTGAAGCGTGCCTCTCAAATGGATGGAGCGGAATGAATGCACTTCGAGGTCTCTGTCCCCCTCGCAAACCCTTTGGGGATGGGGGGGCGGGGGGGGTTGGTCCACACTCCCCCTTCCCTCGGGTATTGTGCTAGTCCCTTAGTGATGGGGGTGGCTGGATCCGGGAGGGAATTACTGCAGCTCTCCTGCCACAGCTGCACTGTTGTGGCTGGGTGGCTGAAGGCCCGTGAGCCCTGTTTGGGTCAGAGGTGGTTTGGTTGTAGGGGATGGGATCTGTCCCCTGCAAGGGAATGGGAGCACATTTTGGGTTTATTTTCGTGCCTCTGCCTGCTGGCATCCTGCACGACAGGGCATCCAAGCAGGGGACTGGAAATAACGCCTTGTGTGTTGTGCGGAGACCACCCCTTGCCAAACGCATCTCCTGACAGTGTGAGCTCAGCATGTAAAACCACAGCTTGTCCTCCAGCCAAGGATATTGTAGCATTCTACTTACCACAGGAGAAAAAGGTCAGTTTAATCTCTGCAACAACCTAAAATCTGTGCAGGGAAGTCAGGATGTTACCCTAAAGTAGAGATAAACAGAAGCAGGGGGGCCTGCTAGGGAGTTGGGAATTCCATGGCACCATGGGGAAGCAATCCCGAAGACTTGGGCTTTCTTTGCTGATGGTGGTACCTTGATGAACACAGACCCTGCTAGCTGCCCCCACCCAGGTGCTTCCTCCTCTGGTCTTCTCCAAGGCTGGCTCCTGGCTCCTGCTGTCATCTAGGAACACACATGGTACTAATCTCCATTTATCAAAGTGTTTTTACAGCAATCTGCTAAACACCCCAAGGTGATGAGCTAAACCTTCCTCTACACGTTAAAACTGCCTGCTGGAGCCTTCCTCTGGAAATGTTCCTCCTTCCCAAAATGCAGGGCCCAGCTTTGCAGGAGCAGGGGAGAGACAGGAGGCATCCAAAAAGACTGACTTCACGCACACACTGCACCCTGTAACTGTAGACCCAGACATTTGAGGAAGACCTTGTGCTTCCCAAAAGTTGGAGGCTGGGTCTGTCAGCTTGGGTGGAAGATGAAGGAAACCAGGGGAGTAGGAACCCATGGGGCAGAGATCCCAGGCGTGTCCCGTCCATGGGATGGTGATCCCAGGTGTTTTGAATCCCAGCCCTGCCGGCTGCTTTGCATCCGTGGAGTCCACCTCTTGTTCTGCCCGGTGGAGGGAGCAGGTGTTAACATTTTAAAGGTCAAGCAGAAATCACAAGCTGGCCCTGAGGTGCGGTTGTGCTAGCTGGCAGGTAAGGAGAAGCCATCACAGAACCCAGCTAGCAGCCAGGTTCCTTTGTGGATGCAAGCTCATCAGGGGATGAGGAGCTGCTGTTGTTGGTCCTTCTGCTCTAGAAAATGGCAGCTAGAAATGGCTTCTCTGATTGTACCCTGCACACTGGCGCTGCCCTTCTGATCCCTGTGCGGCTCTGAGCACATCCCGTAACCTTTGTGCCTCCACTGCATCCTCTTTAAAAAAGAGGATAATGAAACCGAAAGGAGGAAGCAGTGCATGTGGACTGCCGGGCTTGATAAGGCACTGCTGGTCTGGTGGAGACCTGAGGAGCTGGATTTTTGAGGCAGGAGATGAAATGCCACGTGGGGAGAGGGCATCTGGCGAAAGCCACCTCATCTGGGCATGGAAACTGAGTCTCGAACACCGCTTGTGTGAACTGGCAGGCCCAGGGTTGAGCAGAGCAGATCCTCTGGCTCCCGGGGAGGATGGAGCTGGCTGGGGTCTGAGCTGTCGAGCTCCCATCGCCAAGTCAAACCTGGAAGATAAATGATACTTCAGGGGCTTGAGATCGATAATGTCAAAGGCTGGCCAGTAATTGGGCGAGATTAAAAACCAATGACAGGCCTCCTCATCGGAGCAGAAGTCAGCACGCTGAAGGAGAGCAGCAAGGTTTGCTCCTTTACAGTTATTCCCTCGTGCCCACATCCAAAACCCACCTTCCTGTGCTGCCCTCTACAACATCAGTGATTCCCCCCCTTAGTCAACATCAACCAGATCCTGCAGGTCCCCTACGGCCAACCCATCTTCACCAGTCCCAGTGCAGCTGGTCCAGAGTGCTCCTGCCCTTGGGAGGGTGTCTGAGGTAGAGACAAAAGCAACGCAGCCCGGTGCTGGCTGCCAGCTGCCTCTGCTGCTGGGGGATGAGCTGGGGCCGTGGGAGGCAGAGGAGGGGAGGAGAGGCTGAGCGAGAGGTCGCATTGGTGCTGTGGGTACTGTGATGTGCTGCGTGTTGTAAAGGTGTTCGGCTTCGAGGAGTGCGTTGGGGAGAGGAGCATGAGAAATGAGGGCTGCAGATGACTTTGTCCCGAATATGTTGTTTTTACCTGTATTGACCAGTTAATGGGTGCCACGAGTGTTTAGCCATCAGTGGGCAAGAGATGGTGAGGTGGGGTATGCCATTGTGCCCGTTTTGGGTGTGTTGGTGTTCAAGCTTGTCACAGAGGTGGCTGTGGGCGCTGGGCAGGGGGCTGTGCTCCCCAGGCTCAGCTGGATCGTGCTTCCCCTGGTCAGCAGCAGCAGCAGCCACAGTCCAGCTGAGGTGGAGAAGATGGAATTGATTTATTTGCAGGAGCAAATTAAAATAAATTCTAGGCCCTTTTTTCTGTGCATCCTTAAAGGGGTGCATGCTCCTTCGCAGCTCCACAGGGCAGGAGCATGCTGGGGCTCCTGTGAAGGGTGCTGGGAAATAGGATGTTGCCTCTCTTTCCTGAGCGCAAGGGCGATTAAAGGAGAAGGGGCCGTGCCATCTCCTGCCGCCATCTCCTGCCTCTGCCCCTCATACACGCGCAGGGAGCTGGAGATGCCGGTTGCCTTTGCCCCAGGCTCCTCTTCCCCTTCCTCCCCGCTCCCCCACCCATTCCCCACCAGGAAGTCTGGCCTTTGTGTGAAGTGATGCCTCCTGACATCAGCCGGGCGCTGCGATTTCCTCCGCAGCGGGGAGGGTGAGCAGGCAAGGAGAGGGGTGCCACGCTCCCCAGGGGGTGACATATGGTCCTGCCCTTGCTGGGGCACAGAACAGCAGCACCTGGGGGCAGGCTGCATACCTTGTTGGGATGCTGCGGGGAGGTGGTTGCCCCCAGCTCTGCCAGCGTGGTGGTTTGCTGGAGCTTTGCCTGCTTGTGCTGCTCTGTCTGAAAGCACCATGCCGGTTGCTTCTTGCTACCTGCGACTGCTTTGGTGGCATCTTTATTTGACCGCTCTAGGGATGCGGTGTTGGGCTCTATGCAGCTGAAGCTTGGGCAGTGCCAGCTGCAGGGTCTTGCTCTGGAGTCAGTGGCCCAGTGCCATGGCACAGAAGTGGAGGGGCTCACAGCAAGGCAGGAGCAGGGCTGACATCTCCTGCGGCCCGGGGCTGCACCTGAGCTCTGGGAGCATCTTGCTGTCCATGCAGAGACGTGGCTTCAGCAAGGGCAAGGCGCAGCTCGGCTGTGAGGGAGTTTGCAGGGTGCGGGCTCTTGGCTGCTCCTTGGGAAGGGGCTAATGCAACACATGGGAATTGGCCAAATGCCTGCCAGCAAGAAGCCGTAGCTGGCACCTTGCCAGGAGCTTGGGGGCCTTGCATCTCTTTAATTCGAGATGTGTTTACTGGCGGATGGTGTTTTGCAGCTGGCTGGCTGGAAACTACAAGTCCCAGCATGCTCCTTCGCCGATCACCTGGCTGCTGAGCTCTGGCGGGAGTGGGGTACCATGGGGATCGTAGTCTTGGTGCTCGCCACTGCAGGGGTTTTGCTGCCGTGGAGATGGGCTCTGGTTCGGCATTGCTGGGCAGAGCCAGGCTACCAGACACAGGGCTGGTCTCTACCTCCTGCTTTCTTATCACCCCGCCACCCACTTGCTAGATGCAAGGCGAGGTTGGCCTTTTTATGTTACCAGGCTGGGGAAGGGATCTGGTCCTATTCTTACTTGTTTGCAACGTAAATATTTTGGTCTCGAGTACGTTGCTGGGAGCTGGGTGTCACGTTGAGGAGCATGATTCATTCATGCTGTTGCTGCTCGGAGCACAATGAGGCAGCCTTGGGACCGGTCCCAAAGATTTCCTGTGATCGCGGCTGGTGGGGAATTTGGGACGTCACGTTTGAGTAAGTCAGAGCCCTCTTCGTGCGATTCCTGCAAGCCAGAAGTACTGTGCCGTGCCCAGCGTGTTCAGGGCTTGCCACCCCCAAAATGTGGTGGGTGCGGGTGGCTTGCATTTCCAGGGGAAGAACAGAGAGCGAGGCTGAGCTCCAGCTCTAGCCTTCCCCAGCTGCTGGCATGCAGAAAAGCTTGTAGGGTATTGGGCTTTGTGCCTGGTCCCAGCCAGCCTAACAAATCAAGGTACAAAGCGATGCAAGTTCAAAACCTGCTGCATACCGAGTCTCAGAGGAGGCCCCAGCACTTTCCCTGGTGGGGCCAGCACCACATGAGTGTCCCTGTGTGTTTTAGAGGGATGAGGGACAACCCAAGGCGGGACGCTGGGTAGATGGGCAGGAGCTGTGGAAGATGCCTGTCCATCCCTTACTTCCAGTGGCGATGTTCTGCTGCCAGAAGGGACCTTTGCTCTCCCAGTCTGGTCACTGGTACAGGAGGGGCTGCACCCTCCACCCCAGGACTGGCTCCCTCAGTCCCCCTATGTGTCATTTTGTCCTCCCCACGCCTCTGAGAGCCAGGTGCGGGCTCTGCAGCGCCCAGATTTGTTCTGGCATCCTTCATTAGATGGTGTTTGTTCATGCTGCATTTTTCTTTTTGCTGGCTTGTTTGGACACGCACTGGTACATTCACGGCACTCAGGCAGTAACGTGAGTCTCTTTCCCATTAGGAAAGGGGCCAGGATTTGGGGGGGCTGGGAGGGCAGCTTAAGCAGTAGTTTCTGAGATATTTCCTTCTGCCGCCACACCCTGCGTGAAAGAGCAATATGCGCGGCTTCAGCTGCTATCGCAAGACTCTGAACGTCTCTCTTTTAATATAGATTGGTATCATTTTGCATTTTAAAGTAAAAACACACTGCAAGCTGCAGACAGCTGTCGGTTGGCAGCTTTGTTTGAACATCTGGTATTGCTGGGCTGCTGTTCAGCGCAATCTAACTATGGGATTCATAAAGATTATAATCCGGGCTTTCAGATTCTCAACAGCCGCCTTGCAAAAAAAAAAAAAGGGGGGGGGAGGGGGAGAGAAAACCCAGCAGGGAGGTGGCTGAGGGGTCCTCGGCGTTCAGCAGGTTGTGATCGGTCCCCTCTTGGGTGGAGAGGGGTGGATGGGCTCACTGTATGTCGCCTTGGTTGCCCGCAGGTGCTGACAGGCTGCTTCCAGCCTGCAAAACGCTGGGCACTGGGGAGCTGTAGAAGTGCAAAGTCCTCTTTTTTTCTTTCCTTTCCCCCCTTCTCTTTATTTTTGCAGCTTGTATGCCGAATCTGGTTGAGTCTCATACTCTTCTGGGTGGTGTCTGGCGCTGGCAAGCTGAAGCAGCAGATTCTGCTGTGGCTTTTGGTAGATGTTTGTAACTGTTGTCTGCAGCAGCAGGACTTGGTTTCTTTTTCTTTAAAGTAAGTGATGGAGGAGCCAAGGCTCAGAGTAAACATAGCACGTCAAAACCTCGTTTCTAAGAGAAATTGAGTCCCCTTTTTTTGAAGCAACCACAAGGTTGAGATAGCCACCTTTGTAAGCCTCATCCATCCCTCTGCGAGTCAGGCACTTTCCTTGGCACCTTTGAGAATTAAGCAGCCTCTAAGCCCCTAACGGGTTTTATAAATCTTGTTAGTTGATCTGCATTTTTGCAAAGCTCTTTGAATCCAGCCTATTGGCGCATAAGTCACCTTGACTTTCCGCAAGGCTTTGACTCCCAACTCACTTTCAGGCTCCATTTGTCAGTTGGAGGTGCACAGAAAGCGTCCCCCCCTTATCTTTATTAGGGGAAAAAAAAAAAGCTGCCTGGAGAAATCTAGCTGCGTTCTAGTTGGTGCAAGCCAGTAATAGAGGTGCATATAAACCTGTTCTGCCCTTGTTTGTGTTGATTTAACTTACCAGTACAAATTAAAATAGCCTTGAGCGGTTGGAAGTTTAACTAGATCAGTTGGGAAGGAAAAAAAATAAAATCATGGCCTTTAAATCAAAGCAGGCTTTTCTTTCTACTGCTGCCTGAGCCTGGAGAGGAGCTTTGTGCCGCCTGTGCAGCTGGATCCCTCATCTCTGGGTCACCAAATGAGACGCTGATGGGGCACATGGCTGCAGGTCATTGCATTTGCACTTATCAGTGGTCTCATGGCTGGGACGCATGGGTGCACGTGGGTATCACGGCGGCTGCTCTGCTCCTCGGTGGTATCTGAGTTCCCCCCAAAACCTGCTCATCCATCCAGATCCTTGGGCCAGGCTCCCTCCAGAGCAAAAATTAGAAATTAGAGGGGTAGGAAGCTGAAGGAGCTGTTGTTCATAGCTTGGGGCTGAGCCATGGTGGGTGCGGAGCGGAGGTCTTTGGGCAGGGGAGAGGCAGCTCAGCCTGCAGTGGGAGGAGGGGTGGAAGAGGCTGGCTGTGTTTCACCCCTGCAGGGAGAAAGCTCTGAGATCACACAGGCCAGCTGGATCTTGAATCCAAGATGTTTATTTGGAAGACAGAGTGAGGGTTTCTCAATTTTGCAGGGGCTGCAGATGGGGGCAGCAGTGGGAATGGGTCTTTGCAGGATGGCTGCTTTTGAAGGCAAAGCATCCTGCCAGCCCTGGTTTGGCAATGACTGGCCAGGGACCCTGAAATAACAGCAAATTGGGAAGATCTTGGGATTCAACAGAGGTGGATGAGGCTGGGACCACAGCAGATTGAGGAAGGATTGGGGTGCTGCCAAAGCCTGTTTATTTTTTTGTGGGGGTTATGGAAGAAGCGAGTCACAGATGATATGTCAGAGCAACAGGGCTTGTGTGAGGAGCAGGATTTTATGATTCAGTTGAGTTTCAGCACTGAACGATCTCCCATTTCTGCCCAGGCTGCCACCACTGGAGCTGGCAGAGCACTTGTGAGAGCCACTTCGAGCAGATGATCCAGCTAAAAAGCGACTGTTTTTTTTTTACTGGCTTAATTTTTCAGCTGGATCTGTGGTCGGGAAGGGAAAAGAGAGACAAAAGAGGGAGAAGAGGAGGTTAGGGCCCCCATAACATACATGTAAATTGATTGAAACATTCAAGAAACTAGAAGCACAGAGCATGCTGAAGGCAGAAGGGGCAGGACTTCTTATGCAATCTCTTAGGTGCAAAAAACTGTGAAATCCCAGTTGGTGTACTGGCTGGGCCTAGATTTTATTTTCTGGCATGGCAGGGAGGAGGCACAAGGTGATGTTGGTCATTGGGGCCAGATGTGCTCCAGGTGTTCGTGTCATCTGAGGTCCCAAGTGGCTGGAAACGGTTGCTCAAGGCACTTGGGTCTGGGTGTCTGAAACTTTCTGGGATGTCGAAAACCCCTGCACTTTCCCAAAGTGCCCCAGCAGTGCCCCGGCTCTGGTGCTCGAGAGCTGGTTGCTTAAATGGCATTTGGTGCTGGGTCATGCTGGGCAGGGCGAGCTTGTGCCAGGGTCCGCAGCTGGAGCCCTATGCCAGAAAAGGCTCAGCAGCAGGGTGAATTTTGGCAATGATTTATAAGCAGCCACGAAACAGGACGTTTCCCCACTAATACTGAAAGAGGAGGGTGAAAGAACTCTTCCTTCACACCTCTGATGGCACAGAAGATGCGTACCTTGTCCTTCATAAACATGGAGCTGAGTGCTGTGACTCCTCCTGGCTCTCCTCGCTCCCAGGTGAAGGCAGCCTGGACTGTCCTCCCTTCCAAAAGCTGGCTGGGGAGGGCTGCTGGATGGTGTCTGCATCCAGGCCTGGGGGGGGATCTCTTCTCCCTCCCTTCCCAGCAGAGAGAAGAAAGATTTCTTGAGCTCCTCGCTGCCGTGAGGGCCTCGTTGTGCCTGCAGCCCCAGCCCCAGCAGCTCTCAGAGCTGGTCTCTCCGTCTTGCTCCTGCACCGCCCAAAAGCATCTGCTGTCCCTGTGCCGCTGTGACACAGTGTGGGAGTGTGTTTTCCCCAGCCGGATGGTGTCTCTCCTGGCAGATCCAGGGCAGGAGGTGGCTGCACTGGCTAAGGCACAGGCAGCACGGAGGCTCATCGTCATCCTGTGGAACCAGCAGCATCAGTCAGGACTTGCCTGGCTGCACGCTCGGCATGCAAACCAGCTCCTCTGTCTCCATACTCATCTTCCCTATTTCCAGCTCTCTTCCTTTCCTCCGCATGCTGTGAGTCTTGAGTCCCAGGTCTGGCAGAGGTGGTTCACCTTGCTTTCACTGCCTCTTGCTCCGCTTTGCACAAGGGCAGCTCATCTGACACTGGCCCATGAATGGCATGGCCTCGCTCCTACCCTCCCACATGCTGCAAAAATAGCTTCGGTATTTGGGGTGCCTCTGTTACGGGGGGCACGTTGCCTGTACTGGGCACCCTGTGTCAGGAAGGCTCCTGTGTCCAGGACTTGTGGGGCTGCTGGCACAGGAAGGATGCTTCTGCAGCTGCTGGCCTTGTCTCCCTGCTCCTTATCTCCTTTATCCACCTTTTCCCTTTGAAGCAGATCTTCGTCCCTACTCAGAGGACACTGACAGCAGTGGCAGCTGGGCCATGGGTTGAAGTTGGTGTCCAAAAACCTCAGGTAGATCCCCAGCCTCTTTCCCCCATTTGTGCAAAAGGCACAGCCACAGTAACCCCCACAGCAGTGAGGAGCAGAGGGGGACACAGAGGCCCAGCAAGGCAAATTAACATCCTCAAGGTCCTTCTGAAGGTCATTTTCCAATGCAGAATAGGTCCCTGTTTCCTGGCCTCCAGAAATCCCGCTGCCGGCCCCACATGACACAATGCCTCGCGCTTTCCCCTTACTAACGAGTTCTTCCTTTTTGCTGGTTGTAAACAAGGGGAAGAGCTGTCCTGGGCTGTGAGCACCGGCACAGCCCTTTGGCGGTCCAGGGTCTGCTGGTACAAGGCTGTGCAGAGGAGGGTGCTCTGCCATGCCCACCGTCCTGGTGTGCTGCAGGAGCAGAGGCTGACGTGAATACTGCCGAGCAGCCATGAGTCGTGGCTCTCAGGGAGCATCCAGCTGCTGTGTGCTAGCCACGCTGTGGGGGTGCCCTGTGGTGGCGTGAGTGCCAGAGGTGGGGCATGGGATGTGGGGCTTTGTCTCTGGGGTAGCCAATGGAGATGGGGCATGAAGCTTAGCCTGATGGTTTTTCCTCGCTGGCATGGTGGGGAAGGCTCGGAGACCAGGCAGTGTCTTGCAGGGAGATGGGGACAGGCAGGAGGCATCTCCACCCACCCCGGTGTGGGAACAGGGTGGAGAGCTGCTCTGGTGAGAGGCACCCTGCATCCTGTTCCCCCAAGCTGGTGCTGAGTACTTGGCTTCCAGCCCTTTTCTACAAAGCACTAGCTTTCCTGGTGCTCAGGGGGTCCCTTGATGCTAGCAAGGGGGTCTCTTTGATGCCCATGCGCTGCATGGCTGCTGCTCCCATCCCTTCCTAGCAAGGGCGGCTATTAATATCCCAGAGGCTGTTCCCTCCCCTCTTCCTTCCCCTGCCGGGGATGAACCAGCCCAATCTCTGCACAGGGAGCACCGTGAGAAAAGCCAAACCCTGGAGCAGCATGTGTGCTCGGGGCTGGCCGGGGGAGGCGAGGCCTCCTGCTCTGGCCGGAGACCTCCCCTTCTGCCTGGTGCTTACTGTAAATGTCTGCAAGATGAAACCCCAACCAGAAAACATTTCCTTCCTGTCCCTGTAAGTGGATCAGCCTCCTGCGGGTGCTGTGGAGGCCGTGGGGAGTTTGAAGGAGCTACTTTTGCCTGGGTCTGGTCAGCAGGAGACCATGGTGGGGCTGGGAGGGATGCTGCAGGGGGTTTTGGCTGTGGGGACTGGTCCCTGCAGTGGTGCAGGATCCCATGGTTTGAGATCCTGTTTTGGGGGGGGCACTGGGGTGCTGTGCCTCAGAGCCACATGGTGTCAAGGTGCTGGTGTGTTGGCAGGTGGGGGGATGCTTTCAGGAGGGATGAGAATAGCTCACCGTGTGGGATTTTCTCAGCAAACCGGCCAGCTGACAGCGGAGTGGGGCTGGGGAGCAGGAAGCCTGCAGTGGGAGGCGCAGGGAGGCAAAAGGTTGCACTCGCCTTTTTGGTCCACGGCTTTTGATGCATTAAAATTCAGTCGCTGTGACTTCAGGCCCATCTCCAGCAACGTGCTGGGATGCGGGTCTCAATGGGGGCCCTTGATCCCAGTCCCTGGGCTGAGCTGCAGGTGTCTGGAGCCATTCCCGCAACAGGCATCTGCCCTTCGTGGCTTCCTCGCTCCGGTTCCACCTTCCTCCTCCTCCCCGCCCTTCCTCCCCCTCATGCTCCGAGCTGCTCCCTCTGTTCTGGCTTTCCGGTGGCTGCAAACAATGTCCTTATTCACTTGGTGGCTGGGATTTGGCGGCGAGGGGAAGGCCCGGGTGCAGAGGAGAAGGAAGGAGAGAGGCAGAGAAGCAAGCACGCCTGTCCTGGGCCAGCCGTCCAGCTGCGGTTAAAGGCACTCTGTGGGGCAGTCTGGCTCTCTGCTCCCCCCGGTTTCCTATGGGAATGAGGGCTGTGCGCTCTTGTGGTTTGTCCACCTGCCCTCCTGTAGCACCCTCCAAACCTACGGCTGGGTTCAGCCCGGTTTATTGGGATCCTATAGCATCCTACAAGTGTCCCGCAGGTTGGGTGTGTGGGGACGTGGTTGCTCTTGCTGGAGAAACGGCCCTGAAGGATGCATAGCGCTTATTAGACATCAGAGAAGTTGCATGGGCTTCATTTACCCCATGAACACAGTAAGGCTTTTCACTGCTCTAACTTTGATTTAAAACCAGAGCTGCTCAGGAGGTCATGAAGCATCTCTCTGGCTGGGGTGAAGCTGCCAGGCTCCTTCCTGATCCCAGTGGGAGCCAGACAGGGGCTGACAAGCGCTCAGGGTCCTTGGGAAGCGGTGTCACGGGCTCTCCCCTGCTGGCTGTCCCTGGGGGGCACACAAGGACCCTGGCCATCCTTGGAGCAGGCATGTCCTTGAGGCATGTTGTAGGATTTTGCTGCCCCAGTGCCAGCAGGGCCGGGGGCTGCCAGGGCCTTCAAAGGGGGACAAGGGGAGTGCTGGGCTCCAGGCGGGGCAGGGGCATACTCCACTGTTACCGTGGGCTCAGCAGTGACCACAGACATAGCTCTCTTCTTTGGGAGAGGACAGTGGTGAGACTAGCCTAAAACAAGCCAGGGAGACATCTTGCCTGCAGATTTCTCCCTGCCTGGGAGGTCTCAGGTGGTTGTGAGCTCCTTCCCACAGCCCAGTGTCCCCCCTTGCAGCGAGGGGTTGCCCGGCCAGCTGAGCTGGACCCATGTGTGTAACACAGCTGCCACTTGCGGTGTTGCAGCTGTATGATGACACTTGGATGAGGAGCCCAGATGCCCTGTATTGTCCGCGCTGTTAAACTATTATCATCTTTCTGTCTTGTGGCTGCAGGCATTTGATCTCACAGAAGTTCTGCTCTGTCGGGGCAGCCCTGTCCCCTGGCAGACATTGCCCCCGTCCCCTGCCTGTGGGGGGTGGATGTGCCCCACGTTGGAGAGGCAGGTTCAGGGGGACAGACCAGGAGGTGCAGTAAGGTGTACGTGAGATGAGGGTGGTTTCCCTGGCTGTGGTTTCCTCCCAGCAAGTGCTGGGCAGAGAGCGATGGTCAGCAAGCCTTTCCCCAGCACAATCCCACAGGGACCAGCCGTGCACATCCTTCCTGGAAGGAGACCTTGCAGTGCTTGCTTTGCTTCCCACCGAGATGGCTCTCCAAGTAGCATTTCCCTCCCAGTGCATGACCTTGGTACCCCAAACTCACCCAACTTGCCACCATTGCTCCCCAGGTTTCACCCTGCTCTGCCGGTGGTGGGGCTCCTGATTGCTGAACAAAGGATTAACCTCCACTCGTTTCTTCTCCCACCTTCGGCGGTCCTGTTCCTGCACAGGGTTGATGCCCACAGCGTGTTTGCAGAGAGCCCCGCTAACTTTCTCTTAGGACCCGGTCTTTTTTTCCCCTCCTTTATTTTTTTCCATGAGGAGAAGGGAAGATTACTTGCAACTCAAGCGGAATAAACTGGTGTCCAGCAACTAGCCCCATCTCACAGGGACCTGCGGGGTTGGGGTGGACCAGCCACTTACTCCTGCCGCAGATTAACTTATTAATTAATTAGAAGAGCCTACTGTCTGCTGGTGTTGGAATACAGAGCACTTTTAGTGTCCATTCTGCAAACTGGCAACGTGTCTCGGAAAAGACAAACTGGGATCACAGAGTTGCTCAGAGCCCGGGAAGGGTGCCTGTATGGAGGGAGCTGCGGTTCTCCCGGCATCAAGGTCAAGCATGAAATATGAGAAATTACCCTGAGAAATTCTGATCCTGGAGGAGGAGGAGGAGGAGTTGGAGTTCATGACTTCAGAAATACCAGATTTGGGAGGGGATGGAAGGGGAAGGGATATATTTTCCTTTTCAAAATACCTAAGGAATTCAGCCCGTGCTGTGGAGACAATGAAATTTCACCCCTCGGTGCCAGAAGGGGTAGTTCCTACCCATGTGTCTTGTTAAGGTTTCGGTTGCCGTGGGTGAAAAGCCTTCTCATCCTGCTGCAATCCCAGGCACGTACGGTTTTTGAATCACCCTAAAATCAAGAGAATGGCTCAAATGTGAGATTTAAAGAAAACGCTGCATGTCTGCTATAGTCTCTCTGATTTCGATGGGTTTAGGTTAGATTTTGGTCACTTTTTCCAGCTGTGAGTGGCTATTAAATTACCTTTTATGTATAAAAAGTTATTTTTATATATATTTATGTATATATTTGTGATTTCACATAACTGATTCCAGGAGTGGAGCACTCTGAGGTTTGTTACAAAACACAAAGGTTGGCAGCTGTGCCAACAGCAGCTGCAGGGCGGCGGGAAGGGGACGATGGTACGTGTGTGTCCAGGGCTGTTTGGTCCATCCCTCTGGGGTCCCTCACATCGGTGGGGCTGGCAGGGTGGTCTCTGCCTGCTTGGCATCTGCCAGTGATGAGAAACCCTGTTTTCCGCCATGAGAGCATCCCAGAAGCATTGGGTGAAAAGCAGGGGCTGCCTCAGGGTGGCTCCCCGTCAGATGCCTGATGGCATATGCCGGAGTGGGACAGGGATTTGGCCTCTGTGCCCGGCGAGCTGTGAGCCTTGGATCCTGTCCTGCGTTTTTCCCCAGCCCTGCCCTAGCTGGCAGCCAAGGGAGGCAGGCAGGGGACCTGACTGCTCCCACGGGCCCCTCTGGACTCAGCCGTCCCCACAGTGGGGCTGGTGTGGGGTGGGTCTGGCTGCTCGCAGTGGAGACGGCGAGTCTCTGCTGGCAGGCAGGGAGGGAGGCGTAGGGAAGGGCTCCGTGCGAAGCTCGCTATGTCTTTTGGCTCTCTAGCTTGGAGAGCGAGAAACAGCCTGCGCTGCAAGACCTGCCCTGGCTCCTGGGCTCAATCAGCCTCCTGCAAGCAGGGATGAGAGAAGGCATTTCCTTCCATGGAGCAGGCGGCTTTCCCATCAGTTGACTGTGATTTCAGTGGGAAAACTCCAGCCTGTGGATGCTGGAGCAGGATCTAGAGCTGGGTGCGCTGTGCTCTGCGCCAGGCCCGTGCAGAGGGATGTTGCAAACTGAGTTTTCAGCCAGCGGTGCTTGGGAGCAGGTAGTGTTGACATGCACCTGCCTGGGCCACTGCCGGAGCAGGTTGCTGCCCACCACCTCTCTGCCCACCTGCCTCACAGCCCTGCCTAGTGCTGGACCCAAAACCCTGGCTGCCAGCACAGGACCTGGGATGCAGTTCCTGCCTGTCCCCTAGCCCTCTCTGAGCAAGTGGTGTTGCACCCACTCTCCAGAGTTCAGTTCCCACCGTATTTATCCTGGGAGTGGGTTGCAGCCTCCTGGTGCTTCAGCATCACAAGTAGTGATCCTTTTACAATGAAAAAAGGAGATTTTTAATATTTGCATCAATCTTTCTCTGTGTGGATGCTCCCACCTATTCAGCTGGTCTTAAAAAGAGCAGCAGCGATGCCCTTGGGTGCTTGCAGGCCCCTGCGTTTCTGTACGCATGCGCTACCAAATGTCCCCCTGTGCCTGTGGGTCTGCGTCAGCGTTGCTGCCCCTTGGATCCTGTTTCAGTGGATGTGCTGTCTGTGTGTCCGTCTGTATGTGCGTGGGTGAGTGCACACACGTGGGCATCAGGAGTGCGTGTGGAGTGCGACTGCGAGTGGGAAGCTGGGTTTTTTTAGCTCCTTGTTATTATTAGTGGTAGGAGCCCAGCGGCAGTGAGGCTGGAGGTGCCCGAGACCTTAAGAAAAACAACAGGAGGGAGGAGGCTTCGCATTCCTGCTCCCAAATTGAGTCGGAGGTGACAGCCTTTCCCTGCAATGCAATTAATCCCAGCAGCGCCTCTGCCACCCTCCCCCTCCCACCTCGTCCAGGAATTAATTACTTGATTATAAATCCCAGGGCGGCGGTTTATAATAGCAATAATCCCCTCAAAATTCATCCTCGCTGCCGGTTTCTTCCCATCTCGCCCCTGTTGTTGAGAGTCTAACGCTGTGTCTCTGCGTCGGGTGAAGCCCTTCTCCTAGCCCCACCGGTGTAACATTTCCTTGGGATAACCATGAAGGGGGGAAATTTGGAGTTGATATTGAGGGGTGTTTTGGGAAGCCCTGCTCCTGCTTGCAGAGACAGAGCCCTTCTGTCATGGGTAGTGGGTTTCATCCTGGCTGGGGAAGCATGCAGGAGTGAGGGGCTCATGGTGATAGCTGCAGATAAGGTTTTGTCCCAGTTATTAGGCTGATGACCCAGGCGGAGCCCCGAGGAGTTGGGGCCAGGGGCTGGCAGCATGGCAGGGGAAGGCCCTGTTCCTCCTTTCTCTGTCCCTCCCGATTACACTGACGCTGGCTCTGGGGCTTGTCATGGAGGCGGGGAAGGGAGAAAGGATTTGGCGTAGCGTACAGGGGCACGGGGGGGCTGACGATGCTTTGCAGGAGCCTGCCGGCGATGGGTGATGGGCCTTGAACAGTGCTGCCATTGTGGGAGATGACCCTCTCTGTGTCCCCCCCAGGGTCCCCAAGGCTTGGCTCTGACCAAACCCCAGTGACAATGCTGCAAAAAGTTACCTGAGGGGCTGCCCCCATCCAGAGGACCCAAATCAAGGTCTCCAGCTGATAAGGCAGCCCAGCACGCACGGCCCCTCTGCGTGGCTGTTGAAATAGCGAGGTTTCCACCTTCACCAGCAGCCGTGCATGGCCTTTCAGCTCAGCAATGGCGTCCTGCTGGGAAAAAGCACTGTCCCTCCCGAGCTGTGTGGGCAGAGCTGGTGCAGGCAGCACTGAAGCTTCTCAGTGCATGTGGCTGCTGGGCTCTGATGGCTGCTCCTCTCTCCTGTCTCTGCAGAAGATGCTGATGAAGCAGCAGGACCGCCTGGAGGAGCGGGAGCAAGACATCGAAGAGCAGCTCTACAAGCTGGAATCAGACAAGCGGCTGGTGGAGGTAACTGGTGCTTCACCCTGCTATGTCCAGCCCCGTGGACTGTCACCCCATGGCACAATGGGGACAGGCTCCTGGGCTGTAGGAGCCAGGTGGCAGGGAGGAGGGAGGACATGCAGGGGAGGAGCAGCCAGACAGACCTGCTGTCTTCATTCCAGTCTTGGCTGTCATCCTTCTGGGGGACAAAATGTGTTTGGGGCAGCCCTACAGCCTTGTGGGTCTTGGGGTGAGTTGAGAGGTGAGGAACAAGGCTGTTCTCAAATACCAGATGGCCCACCCTGCCTTCAGTTCAGCACAGCCTTCCCCGAGTCACCCACATCATCCCGAGCAGGAGGCAGGGGTCTGGAGATGGGAGATCCCTGAATAAACCACTGAAATACTCAGGAGGTGGAAGAGATGCAAATGAGTGTTTTGCTGGGACACAGGTAAAACAAGATCAGCTTGTGGTCCTTAAAGCCCCTTGGCCTCCCAGAGCATGGGGAGGGCTCTGGGGCATGACATGTCACCAGCCTGGGGTGAGGCTGGGGCTGGGGATGAAGATGGGGATGGGCAGGATTTTTCAAGGGAGCACACCTGCCTTGGTGGTGCAGCAGGTTGTTGCTTGCCATTAGCCCTCTGGAGGCACCTAGAGCCCAAGAGGTAGGTGCGGGAGATCTGCTGGATCAACCAAACCTCCAGTGTCCCTGTTGGGTCTCTGGCCCATAGGAGTCCCATGTGGCAGCTGATGGCAGGGTTTGGTCTGTGTGGGTGTTGCAGGAGAGAAGAGCTGTGGTGCAGCTTTCAGGTTGCACCCACCTCTGCTGGGGAAAGGACCCAGGTGTCCTGCGACATCATGGCAGAGGGTGGAGGGCGCAGAGGGCCTGACCCTGCTTCTCTTCCCCAGGAGAAGGTGAGCCAGCTGAAAGACGAGGTGCGCCTGCAGTATGAGAAGATGCACCAGATCTTGGACGAAGACTTGCGGAAGACCATGGAGATCCTGGACAAGGCCCAGGCCAAGTTCTGCAATGAGAACGCCGCCCAGGTCCTCCACCTCAATGAGCGCATGCAGGAGGCCAAGAAGCTCCTCAGCTCTGTCCAGGTCATGTTCGACAAAACCGAGGACATCAACTTCATGAAGGTAAGGCAAGCTGCCCGTGCCCAGGGGTGGGGTGGGGCCGTGGGGAGGTCTGGTTGTGCAGGGAGCATCAGGGAGGCATGGGGCATGGTAGGGAGCGGGCTGGGGACACTGACAGGGCTAGCTGATGCCTCCAGAGGGCTCAGCAGTGGGAGAAGGCAAGGAGGAGCAGGACAGACTCAGTGCTGGCCTTGAATGAGAAGGTGCCACAGCTGGAGATGGAGCTGGGGCAACCCATGCTGGTGGCGGAGGGGGCTTAGCACCTGTGGGCAGCCTGTCCCCTCCTGGGGGGCCACAGAAGGTGACAATGAAAGGGGGGGTGGCGGCTGCGACAGGGACTGGCCTTACTGACTAGAGCTTCTCCTTCCTCTCATAGAACACCAAGTCTGTGAAAATCTTAATGGACAGGTGAGTACGGCAGGGCAGGCATGGTTGGGGGGGGAAGGGCATGCTTGTGTTTGCAGGGGCAGCAGCAGCACAGTGTCTGGAGGAGGACCAGGGCCAGGGATGCTGCAGGGCCTGGGAGAGGCATGTTCCGTGCCTCAGTTTCCCTCTCTGCCTGGAAGGGTGGGAAAATCTCCTTTTGCAGCCATTGAACCAAGTCCTCCCCTTGGACTGGGGGAACATAGTGGTGTGCTTGTGGAAGAGCAGAGCTGGGACCCAGCACCCCAGCCAGGGTGGGACCAGCCGAGTTGGGTTGCGAGGCTCAGTCCAGCTCTGCTGGGGCAGAGGCAGGGCAGGGGGTTAAAGCCAGCACTAGTGGAGCCGAGGAGAGCTGGGGTGGCCATGTGGAGGGACACAGGGGCTGTGGGAGGTGTGCCCTGGCATGGAACATTCACAGCAAAGCTGGACAGGGAAGGTCCTGCCCGTCAAGAGAGTGCCAGCTCCCTGCTGCCCTCCATGCTGCTGCCCTAGGGGAGGGGTCTGGCCCCAGGAGGGTGTGGGGGAAGGACCCATCTGACCCTCCCCTGAGTGTAGCTTGTCCCTCACACCTTTCCTCTTTGCCCATGGTCCCCAACAGGACCCAGAACTGTACAGGTGGCAGCCTGCCCCCACCCAAAATCGGCCACCTCAACTCCAAGCTCTTCCTGAATGAGATCGCCAAGAAGGAGAAGCAGCTCAGGAAGTTGCTGGAAGGTGGGTGAAGCCTGAGGGGGTGCGGGGGTGTGGGGGCACTGGGCTTCACTACCTCCTATATCCATATCTGGGTGCCCTGCTGTTCCCAGTACAAGAGAGTGAGTAGAGTTGTCGGAGTACAGGGACCCCAGGGAGCACCTCTGCTGTCAGAGGGGGCATTGGAGATGCTGTGAAGCCAGCTCCTGGCTCTCCCCAGGACATTTCCCTTGGCTTGTGAAATGTCTGTGTTTTGGGATGACACAGCGGGGGGACTGGCCATCACCAGGAAAAGGCAGTGGAAAGATGGGAGTTGACATGTGGGCAGGGACAGCCAGGGGCCAGCATGGTTCTGCAGCCCCCAGCCCATGCCCGGGAGCAGACCACGTCCTCTGGCGGCTTCCCAGTCCTCTGTCCTTGGGGGACTTGGCTTTGTCACCCTGGCTGTCCCACTCTGATAGGGTTATGGACCGTGATCATGAGCTGTGCATGGGTTCAGCCTGTGCAGGTTTGCAGGGCAGCGCTTGGGGCCACTCCCAGCCTGCTGCCGAGGTCTCAGAACAGCACCTGCAAAGTCACCCGTACAGCTGTGTGCCCAGTTTGCCACTGGTTGGTGGGGCAGGCTGGGAGACCTTCTGCTTGCGTGGGGCTGGAGCACGGGTTTCGGGGCTTCGCTGCGGGTTCTGCCCAGCAGCCAGAGCACCCTGGAGCTGTGCCGTGCTGTGCTTGATGGAGTCCCCCTCTCCTGTTCCCTCCACAGGTCCTCTGAGCACCCCGGTCCCCTTCCTGCAGAGCATCCCCATGTACCCCTGCACTGTCAGCAACTCCGGCGCGGAGAAGCGCAAGCACTCCACCGCCTTCCCCGAGGGCAGCTTCCTCGAGCCATCATCCGGGACTGTGGCGAGCCAGTACATGAGCCAGGGCGCTTCGGCTGGCGAGGGGCAGTCTGCACAAGCCATGGTGCCTTGTAGCTCCACGCAGCACATAGTTGGACTTCCCAGCGGCCCGCAGCCGGTGCATTCGGGCTCCGTCTTCAACCCATCTCACTACCCCAACACCACGTCATCTCAGCAGTCTGTGCTCTCCCAGTACGGCGGGCGCAAAATCCTTGTCTGCTCTGTGGATAACTGTTACTGTTCCTCCGTGTCCAACCACAGCGGGCACCAGCCCTACCCACGGTCAGGGCACTTCCCCTGGACGGTCTCCTCGCAGGAGTACTCCCACCCGCTGCCTCCCGCCCCCGCTGTCCCCCAGTCGCTCCCGGGACTTGCCGTGAGGGAATGGATTGACGCATCCCAGCAGCATGGGCGGCAGGATTTCTATAGAGTCTACGGCCAGCCATCGGCGAAACACTACGTCACCAGTTAACCGTCACACTCTCCGGAGAGTCCCGCTCAATGACGCGTTCGGAGAGAAAAGTCTGGTTTGGTTTGGCTTTTCTTTTTTTTTTTTTTTTTTTCTTTTAAATCAAACCCGATTTTTTTCCCTGCCTCATGCCCCTCCAGGATTTTGGGGAGGGTTGTTCTCTCATCTCCCTCTCTTTTCCTTTTTTTTTTTTTAAATACTTTTAAAACAAAATAATAAATTTTTTTTCTTTTAATTCCTTTTTTAATTTAATTTTGGAAAGTCCTTCCTGCCCCTCGCTGGGAAAAGACGAGGGAGAAATTACCGAGAAGAAATTGATGGGGATTTCAGTCGGGCGTCTGGGTCTGTGCGTCGCGCTCTTCCTCGCTCCTCTCTGCCTTTGGAAAACTTCAGAAGGGACAATGGCACCTTCTCTCTTTCCATTTCTCAGAGTTCATTTTTTCTGGTTTGGTTCAGTTTTTCCCCTTTTCCCCACCCCCTCTTATTCCCTTTTTAAAAAGAAAAAAAGAAAAAAAATCTATCATTGATTCAGTATGAAACGATACTTGTAGATTTTGGGTTTGTTACCTTTTTTTTTTTTTTAAAGGCTGATTTTTTTTTGTGTTACGAGGCCACTTCTCATGCATATTGGCATTTTTTTTCCTTTTGGAGATTTGTAAATACACAATGGCAGGAAATTTAATGCACAAAAAAAGGGAAAAGAAACTTAAAAAAAAAAAAAAAAACACACGGATAAATAAATAAATAAAAAAATCTGTTCTAGTTTTCAGGAGGGGAAGCGTGGCTGAAATGCACCCCCCTCCTGCGTATCGCTGATGCAACTTCCTGTAACAAGCACTTTGTATAAAAAAAAAGTGGACTTCCTGCTATAAGGCACAGGTATTTATTCTGTAACCGATTTTAGAACACACACACACACAAAAAATATTCAAATAAATGTGATCACTTAGTGCAAACGACTCGCTCTGCTGCAGCTCTTCCCCTGGGAATGCCAGCTCTGGCGGGAGGCTCCCACTTGCCTTCGGAAGTTACAGCTCCTCGGGTCCCGTGGGTGCCCAGCCGGTGCCCGGGATTTTTCCGGCGGGGCTGTGTGGGGGGAGCAGCTCGGGGTGGGGTGGTGGCAGGTCCCGGCCGGGGAAGGGGTCCCCACCAGCGCCCATCTCTTGTCCCAGCCCCGTGGGGAGGGATGCTGGAGCTCCCTCCCAGCCAGCAAGGATGTGAGTCAGGCGCAGAGCCGGCCGGGCCGCATCCTGCCCACAGCCTCCAGAACAATCCCCATTGTGGGACGGGGATGGGGTCGGCCATGGGGATGGGGATGGCGGCTTTCCTCACGCTGCCGGCATCCACCCTGCTGGCCACACTGCAGCCCCGGCACCTGGCCCTTGAGGCTTTTTCCCCCCCTAAGCCCCTGCTGCCCTTTGGGGCTCCGTGGGCGCCGGCAGCACCCCGGGCTGGTTCGGGGACCCTCTGTGCTCAGCCGAGGCCGGGAAGGGCGAGGAGGAAGCCCTCGGCCAGGGCGCGCGGTGCAGCCATGCGCCGGCCTGGCTGTGGCTGTGCCGGAGCGAGCTGTTCGCCTGGGTCACTGGGGCTGACGTTGTAAAGCAGAGCAGCGTCTCAGAGGCGCTGGGGGTTCCCCACTGCTCTCCTCTGGCTTGGCTTCCTTCGGTTTTTTCCTGGTTGCAAAACGTCCCTGGTTTCGTTCTGGTTTGGATTCCCCCCCTGCTGCTTCGGTGGGAAATGGGAAGGGGAGAGAGTCTCGGTGAGCTGAAACCAGGGGAGCAGCGGGTCTGACGGAGGGGGACCCTCACACGGCTCCCCCCATTCCGCCCCAAGGGAGGCAGCAGCACCCCCCTTGCCAGCAGGGCCCCCCTTGCCAGGCCGTGCTGGGAGGGGGCGAGCCAGCACCCCCTGCCCCCGTGTGCTCCGGGCCGGCGCTGCCCGTGCACAGGGAGCACAGCTGGGTGGCTGGGCCCTGCCGGGCTCTTCCCAGCCCTGTCCTGCTCAGATGCTTCAGGAAGCACCCAATCCATTGGGATATTTGGGGGTTCGCTTCTTGATCACGAGCAAAGCACCCCAGGGCAGCAGGAGGGAGCAGGATGCTCCCAGCTTCCGTAGGGACCCGGTGACACCTGGCTCCACGTCCATGTGCCGGCTGCTGGGGGGGAGAGCCCCGGTGGTGGAGGGGACACAGGGGCGAGACGAGTGACGTCCCTCCCCGTGGAGGGGGGCCCAGGAGGGGTCCCCGGTGCCCAGCCAGGGCCACCCACCACCCCAGGCTGCTCCTCAACCGTGGCCCCTGTGCTTGGTGCTCCCAAGTTTGCCCTCCCAGCTGTCATCGTCATCATCATCATTGTCATCATCCTCTGCCGCCTTGGCACAGCTGCCTTCCCCTGTGAGACGGGCAGCTGCCGGCCCGGGACAGGCATTACAGCACCTGTTGCATAGCCCCCACCCCACAGGGTGACCTCCGAGGGCTTGGGACATGTCCCCATCGTGGGCCACCCTCACCCTGTGCCTTCGCTGGAGGGAGCAGCCCCAAAACAGTGGGTGCCGGTGGCAGGGTGTCAGTGCCATGGCCCCTCTGCCTCCCCGCCCCCAGCCAAGGGAAAGGACCCCGGCGTCTCACCTACCTGCGGCACCACACCATCCAACGCCACGCATTGCTGGTGGTGGGGAGGGAGGCAATGGCCCCCCAGGGGTCACCCCACCGAGTGGCAGGAGGACCGTGTGCCCTTGGCCCCGCTGGGTTAACAGTGTCCCGTCCAGGAAGCGCCGATGCTCTGATGGGGTTTTATGATGGATGGCTCTGTCCGGGGGGTGGGAAAAGCAGCGGGAGCAGAGGCACATCCATAAACAGCTCGAGTTGTGAATGGAAAGAGACGGATTAGGAGCCAGGTGAAAACATGTCACATGGCGGAAAGAAAAATGAGCAGCTGGGCCAGACCAAATTGGTGTCTGATGAAGGACGTGGGGCCTGGTGGAAAAAGGATCCCGGGGGCGGCGGTGCTGCTCAGGGGAGGCTGATGGGGAACAGCTGGAGCTGGACACGCACATCTGGTGGAGCAGGGTGAGGGGAGAGGCGGCGGTGGCAGGAACCACTGTGCCTCTGGCCGCCGGGCTCGGGGCACGGGGCTGCAGCTCATCCCCCTGGATCGGCGCGTCCAGAGGGGCTGATGCTCCATTTTCGCACTGAGCCTGGGGTGGGGCTGGCAGCGCCACGGCCCATCCCGCTGCTGGGACGTACCTGGTGGGGTTCAGGCTCCGCTGTGCCGAGGGGTCCCCAGGTGGAGAGGCCGCGGCCTCTTCCTCCATTTGCATACATGTAAATAAGCAATCAACATAATGAGGGCAAATGCAAACCAGGCTTTCAGTTTGCAACCAAGTCCTATTTTTATCCTTGGAGAAGGGTTTCGGCAGGAAGCTGCCGGCCCTGCTCCGGCCGGGACCTGTCGGCACATCCAGCTGTGTGGGTGCTTGCACTGACCCTCACCCCAAAGCGCTGCTGACCCCGTGGCCACCAGCGGGTTGGTGCTCGCTGCACCCTGCTCCCCTTACCCAAGGAAGCAGAAAGCTCACATCTTTGCAGAAAGACGGACAACACGACATCGTGCTCCAGCTCGGGGGAGCCTTTTCGGGCAGCTCTCCCACCCGCTGAGCCCCCGGGTCCCGTGTGTGCCTGGGGAAGCCACCGGCACCCCGGGAGTGAAGTCCCATGCTTAAACATGAGGGGTATATTTAGACGGCATCAATTTAAGTTTGCACATCAATCTTATAAATATGAAAGCCCATCTTGGCGAGATGTTTAAGATACCTCATCAGCCCTTGGAAAATATGCAGGAATATTAATTAGCCAGATTTGGGTATTATCTTGTAATGAATAAATGAAGAGACTTGCTGCCTAAGATGAATCACTGGCGGCTTGTTGGGTTTGGTTTTTTTTTTTAAGAAAAGAGTGTTTCTAAGGTAATCCTTTTTGACCCAGGGCCTGTGGAGGGGCTTGGGGGACGCAGCTGTGCCGGCGGTGGGCAGGGTGGACAGCCTCCTTACACGGAGGGACCCTATGGCTGGTGCTTTACACCCCCTGATTTGGCCCCAGCTGGCTGCACCGCCTCTGGGGACGGAGGGACGGGGACAGCGTTGGAGTCCTGCCCTGGCTGCAGCAGCCCCGGGCCCAGGATGGAGGCAGAAAGGACAGCCTTACTTCTTTAAAAACTTATTTTTGGCTTCTTCCCCTCCCGCCCTCCAGCCTCCCCTCCTGCCCCCCTGCTCCTCTCACCCGGCGCTTCGCTCCCTCCAGCTGGGCCAGGACGGGAACTTCCCGGTTGCTGTAGAAACCCAAATGAAGGACATGCTTCAAACAAAAATGCCAAACAAGAAATGGCTTTGTGTGCGCCCGGATGGCTGCTTTGCCTTGCCGGGATGCGGTGACTTCGGGACCCTTCTTCAGGGCACCCTGCCTGGCCCGGCGGGCTGTGGGGCCAGCGGAGGCTCCCTGCCAGCCCTAAAATCTTGTGCTGAGCAGTGAGAGGAGGCTGGGGGATCCCTGGGGAAAGGGCTTCAAAGGTCCCTGTCACCCACGGGGTGCTCAGAGCATCACTCCACTGTGGGATGCAGCAGCCACAGGGGCTTCGCCTCCCCTGCCAGCTCTGGCACCATCTCCCCACCTGGCCTTGGAGCTGAGGCACCCCAAGGGGCATCACCATCTGGTTTGCAAGATTTTGGGGTGACGGAGCAGTTTCCAGCTGGTGGGAAGGGGCTCAGGGCTGAGCAGGGGACAGCCTGGCTGGCAGTGGCAGAGGGTGGGGAGACCAGCACAAGCCTCGAGGTCCAGCTTGGATGGCCGCGCCGGTGGGCCAGGCGGCAGAGCCGTGTCCCATGGGCACAGGGAAGGGTCATCAGAGGAGACAGGTCGGGATGGACCAGCCGGCAGCCGCTGCCGCCCCGGGGTGCGTC
>JAVJGI010000065.1:23580071-23608079 GCA_035590275.1 Ibycter americanus | reverse complement strand
CGGGGCGCTGCCGGCTGCCGGAGCTGCCATTGTTTGCCTTCAATCAAGATGTTTCAGGCAGAATCAAAAGCACCAACTGGGGAAATCATCATCACAAAAAATCTTGCGCCTGCAAAATAGGTCAAGTAAGACTCCAAAGAGAGAGAGCGTCTGATCTGCATTGCAAGGAAGAATAGCAACAGCTGTGATCTCCAGTATATATGGATGGGCTGGGGGGGGATAAATATATATATCCATGCATATGTATAACCGCTTACAGCTGTTGGGCCGTATGTTCATTAGGGCCAACTGTTTTGGAGGCAGAGGGATCAGCGCTAATCGGGAAAGGGAGTTTATCATCACATTCAGAGGCAAAAGTGTCAGGAGCAACTGCAGCCCCCCCGCCCCGCAGCCCGCACCAGCTGTGCCGCGCTGAATGCGCCCAATTCAGCGTCCCCCCCCGGCCCCCACGGGGCTGTGAGAGCTGCGGCTCCTGCCCTGGCTCCAAAAGCGGCTGCGAGCCGTGGCCCCGGCCCCCTGCCCAGTCCCAGACCCAAGTGTGGGTGGTGCACAGAGAGGTCACCGTGCCTCAGTTTCCCCATTCCCCCAGACCAGCTCTCTGCGCCCACACCACCATTTCGGCCCCCTGCGGTGCGGCCCCCTCAGTTACCCCCGCCTGGCGCTGGCCTCACAGGTGCCGGCTATAAACATGAACCCAAAATACATATAAATCCTCCCGTCTGACATCAGGGCGGGCGACGGAGCCGGGGCAGGACAGCTGGTTTGGCCACCCCGAGACGCTGGGCTGTGCCTGGCCGGTCGGGACCCAGCTGTCACAGGCTGGGCACCACACGGTGTCCCCAGCCCAGGAGCGATGCTCTCGGTGCGGGTGGACCTGCTCTCCCCAGCAGCATCCCCCTCGGCACCCCGAGCCCCGCCAGCTTTCCCCTGCCAGCCAGAAGAGCCTTACGGCTCGCACGCTTGGCTCCCATCGGTAGCACAAAATAAAGGTTGCAAAGCCAAACAGCAAGGACAACTTCTATTTAAAAATACCTCTCATCCAGATGATTTATTTGCAGGGCATTGCTGCCAGCTCCTGATGCAGCTCAGGCTTGGGGCCTAACCTACCTGACAGCTTCCCTTCCTCATAGGATTATTTATTCGGGGCTGCATTTGGCTGCCCGGCCGTGCCGCCTGCAGGGCTGCGGCTCGGAGCTGCATGGTCATGGCACGTTGCAAGCAGAGGGGCTCCTTCCAACCCTTCCTCTTCTGACTGCGATTATATTTTTTTTCCCCCCCTTTCCCCATTAAAAAGGATACAGATACTCATCTTGGACAGCCAGCTAAATAGGAAATGTGGAGGGGACATACCCCCCGGACCCCGTGCTGTTCCCAGCAAGCCTTTGACGGCGTCCCCCAGCACGGGCGCAGCCCGACTGCAGCTTTACAGGAGTTTTGCTTCCAATCAGCGCTGGGAAGGGAAATAAGTGAACAGATTGCAATAAAAAATCCAACAAGCCCAAATTCAGCCAACTGAGCCCGAAGCTGCAATTTAGCCAGGAGCCAATCACAAGGCTGTGGTGCGTGCTTGTTTCCACTTAAACAAAACAAAATAAAAGAAAAAGCTTCAGTGCAGCACCTGGGTGGGTGCCTGGGTGGGTGGGCAACACGGCTGGAGCGCTGCCGTGGCCATTGGTCCGGCTGCCCCTCGCCGATGCGTGCCCCGGCAGAGCACGGCGGGGCTGGGGGATGCCCACACGGTGAGAGCGCGAAGGCTGGCATCTCCAGCTCCGTGGCCACAGCCCGTTTCTCTGCTCTGATAAAGACAGTGGTCCAGGGGGTGCAAGGCCATAAACAACTGCAAAATGCTGGTCAAAGAGGAACAAAAATCTCAGTGTTTATTTCTCCTTCAGGCTGTGCATTATTATTATTTCCTTTTTTTCCCCTCCCCACATCCAATCCACTCAGTTCCTTGTCCTTTCGGGAGCACTAAATTCATCATGTGAATGTAAAGCGGGGCTTGTGCGGGGAACAGAGCTGCGGTTCGCTCAAGCATACACATGCAAGGTCACACGCAGCCTCACCGTAAATTATGGCATGTCCCAGCGTAAACAGCAACAGGAGAGGGGAAGCGCGGCGGCTTCAGGGGCAGGGGGCCGCAGGGAACGATACATAACGTCATGACAAGTCAAACAACTCTCAGGGTGTTCACTTGCCAGCGAAATATTTTTCACATTCAATCCATTAGGCAAACAAGATGAAAAAGTATTTCCTACTTCGCTGAAAAAATACCAGGACTCAGTATAAAGCGTGCCTTAAAAAAAAAAAAAAAAAAAAAAAAGAAATTAAGTGTGACCACCTATAATGTTTTTTTTCCAGCAGCTCTGACAGCCTTCCAGGCATCCTGGCCAGGCAGGAAGGGAGCTGATGCTTTAAAGAGCTCTAACAGTTCCTCAATTTTTGGCCCGTCCCGGTGTTGCAGAAACAGTAATGAGTCAAATCAGTTGGAAAGAAACAACCCCAGAATTTGCTTCCCTCCCTCGAAATCCCCTCCAAACCCCGCTACACTGAACCAAACCCAAATAATTTGCTGCTTTTCTTTTTCCCCTTCCCTTTTCCTGCCAGGCCAGTGGGGAACGTGTTTCCTGACATGCTTTTTTTTAAACCTACAGAATGATTTTTGAAACAAGAAGATCCTCCCAAAGTTTGCCTGTCTCACTGGTTGGCTTCTCTGATAGTTTTAGGCAACTGAAAATCCAAAGGGAAAAGGCTTCTTCCAACTGTTTTGACCATTTCCAGTACCGGAGACTGCCTCTGACGGGGAGACAGAGGGGAGCGGTGGAAGAGCAGCTTCTCAGACCAACTAGTGGCTCCTTGGGAAGATGCAGTCCTCAACTGACCGCTGGGAAAACGAGTCTGTCGAAGAAAAAGGATCACTCCCAAACACAAGTCGTCTTTCTACTAAATTTTAATTCATTTCTTTTTTTTTGACAAAGACATCTAAATTATACACTGAGTAACAACATGACCAGATATTGCAAATACCCCTTTTTGGTGAAATTCAAAAAGGGAACATAAAAGAAAGAGCTTGTGTGGACCCGGCTGGCCCAGGGAATGCGACAGCCACCACCTTTTGCCTTTGCAGAAGAATGAGCCCACTGGGGCAGGGGGCAAGTTTGAGTGGGCTGGTCTCATCCCAGTACACTTTTAATAAAGAATGTCTGCTGATCAGTTACATTTTCGACAGAGAAAGAAGTCATTAACGTGCAAGCAGCAAAACTGGTAGAGGGAAAATGGGAGAAGGTTGCATGAGGCTTTGGCAAGCATTCTCTGAGGGCAAGGAGAGACATTCTCCATCGGGGCTGCAGTGGGGGACGTGGCCACAGCCGGAGGAGGATGTGGATCCCCACGCCCCGTGCTCGTGGTCAGAGCAGGGGCTTGGACTCACGTTTCCTGATCTGCCCTTGGAGAATTTCACTTCTCCATCATCCCTCCCCTCCAGAGAACACAAAGGGGCAGGAGAGGCATCTTTCATCTATCGCAAAGGTAAAACCAGATTTAATGATGTGAAAGTGAAGCAAGACAAACTCCCCACCAGAGGGGAATTAACCCCTGCAACAAACTTCTTGAGGCCTGGGCTGGATCTGTCTGTCACTCCGAGCCTTTAAATCAAGGCCGGGTGTCTTCCTAGCAGAGGTGCTCTAATTCAACCACAAGTCACTGCGCCGGCAGGGTGGCGTTTAATGGGCTGTGTTATGCGGGAGGTCAGGAGAGAGGAACACAACGGTCCCTTCTGGCTTTAAAAATCTATGAATTGATGCGACGTGTGGCAAAGCTCCACCCATACCAATGAGACGGTTTCCTTCCCCCGAAGCTCACTTAAAGGAGGGCAGAGCAGAGTTGGAAGGACAAAGCCTTGCGTATGCAATTACCATAAACAAAGCAGGAGCTGAAGGGCTGGGAGAGGGGTAGGGGTTTTGCTGAACCACAGCAGGCATTTTTGGCTGGCCCCAGCCAGTTTTACAGGTGGTATTTAGCCAAGTGCTGCTGAGGGAGGAGAGCCCTGCAGAGGGTATAGCAGATGTAAATGCATTCAGATAAGGAGCAGCAAGTGAACAGAACCTCAAATCCTTTTTACATTTTTCACCAGGTCGATGCAGAGAGAGATGTTTACAATACAAAGACCATTTACAGACATCACTGCAGGGTGATTTACTTAAGTCATGGTCATTTAAAACCTCCACCGCCAGCCTCCCAGCACTGCTCGCTCTATCACGGTCTTCCTCTCTTACTACCTGGTGTAGGTAAACCAAATTAATCCACTGGATTACAGGTGAAGCTCTGACTGGTACAGATGCACTCAACCAATACATGTAGCTACACTCAAACACAATGAATGAGCCAGCAAACACTTCTGGATCCTGAATTCAGTAAGGCAATTTTTCCTTCTGAACTGGAGCGATGGGAAAATCACTGTATGACACACACTTCCAAGTTTAACCAATGTGAACCTAAAAATCCAAATTACCCTGCTGGATGCTTTTTGGATCCAGAAAGCTAACTGTGGCACAGATGGGGTGTCACAGTGTAAGTTTGCCACTGGTAAAAAAATAGGGAGCAGGGAAGCACCAACTCGACTCCCTTGCAAGTGAGAAGGATCAATTGCCTGAGCCCCCCAGGAGGTTTTGCTCTGTCCTGCCTAGGCCAGAGGAGTACCGGGTACCCAAGCATTTCACTCTGCATCTGGCATGTAGGACAGGCAAATCCAAAGCTTGGGAATATCTGTCACAAAGCTCCGCAACTCAGCCAGCACAAAGTGTGCCTACAAGGAAGGGCTGCAAGTCTTTACAGTGCTTAACATGAGGCAAATGCATTAATTGCAAGGAAAAGGTGATGCTAGGATGCATTTCTCCTCCTTGGGCTGACCCAGGAACACACAGTGCTCATATTCCTAGGGTTCCCAATAAGCCATTGCAGCTGGGGAGCCACTGAACAAGCTATGTTTAAATGAACATCTCTCCTCATCTTAGGACTCCTTAGTCAATCCATGCAAAGCTGGAGCTGTGTCACTTTGTGTCATTAGTGATTGCTTAACAGCTCACTTGAGCCTGCTTTTCCACACACCGCTGCTGCTCCCCCCCACCCCCAAGTCATCTGGTTTTTAAAGCAAGGCAGTGCTACTCCGGCATGCATGTCCTGCCTCAGTGCTGGAGACAGATGCACTCAGAGGGTGCTGACTCACGGACGCAGGCAGATTAAAGTTGGATTGCTAAAGCAGTTGCTGTCCCAGCTGTCCCTCTGCCCCCCAGCCACAGCAAAGAGCTGAACTACAGGCAGATCAACCCCTGAACTGCTACTGTACATCCTGATGTATGGGGGGGGACCCGGAATCAGCCCCAGATGATTTTAATCTGCTGGGCTGTAACATGCAGGCAGCCAGGGGCTGCTTCACGTACAGTGCAGATGTTTCTGCCGTGAGGTGGAGATGTCCAGGGGAAGGGAGGAGAAAAGAGCTGGGAGCTCCAGGGGTGTCAGCCGTCTGCCTGGGTCCATGAGTCAACTCGCTGACGCGTGGTAAAGCCACATGCTTTAGTACAAGCAGCTTTCCCCACACTGCCCGCCGGTCCATCTCCAAGAGGTGGAAGGGGTAATGCAGTCCCTAGTCATTCTCTGGCCTTTCGCAGGCAGGCAGCAAACAAAGCTGGCAAGCAGGGCAGTGGGATTATTTTACCATCTGTGCATTAGAAACTGGCCCAGGAGTCACCAAGCTTGCTTCATACAGGACATGGCTGCTTTGGCGTGCTAATGACTCCTGCTCACTGTCAGCTGGGGCTAGATTTGAATCGGGGATGAGGCGGTGAAAAACACACTCTCTTTCCTATTTCAGCAACTGCATCCTTTTAGAGGAAAGCCAGTGCGGGAAAGAACGAATCCTCATTTTAAAGAGCGTTTGCCATCTGCCATTCATCAGGATCCTCACCCTCCACCGCGGCACTCTGCAGCCAGCACCAAGCTGGGGGGACCTCAGGCCCTGGGCAGCCAGCCTGCCGCAGGGCAGCCCCCAGAGCCCCTCAAAGGGCTAGGCAAGGCCTGCCAAGGAAGGGGCATAGTCAGAATATATTTTGTGCATTTCAAAAAGGAAGCCTGGGACCTGGTATCTCATTCTAGAAAGTAATCATGGACTTAATTGCATTTTGCTGCAGAGTTGCCTTAACATCAAGGGAAAATCAACAGGGATTGTTCAACATCAAGACTAATCTCACGTATGGAACTTACTGAACGTAGGAACCACGTTTTTGCTGGCTCAAGGTGAAATGCTGGGCTAAATTCTCCTTCAGCTGCGAGAAAAGCCCTAGGCATGCTCATCCTGCATTATTCCAACTGTAAAGAGCTTCAATTACACACACAGAACCCTTCTCTCCCTTCTACAGCGATGTCGCAATGCAACAGTGCCTTGTTATGATCAAACTCCTCTTTTATGGCTACAGGAATATGTGGAAGTCTTCTACCCTCCTTACACAAATGACTCCTTAGCAGCTTTATTTTAAGAAACTACCCACAACTGGTAACACAACTGCATTTTATCTGTCACTGAGGGGAAGCTGTGACTGACACCTGAGTGTGTCCTCAGCAAACACAAACCCACACCTATAGGGCAGGTCCTATGCATCTAAGCAACTACAGTTACTCACCACTCCCTCTGCTCCACACTGAATCGCAGTCTTGCTTCTGCTTACAAACTCGGTTGCTAATCAGACATTTAATATTATTTATGCATAGGGAGGAAATATAATTCCTTTATTGGGATAAAAAATGATACTAAAGAGCAGGTCAAGTTCCAAATCCAGCAGTAGGTTTTAACGGATGTTGTTCCCTTTTTTTCTCTCTTTTTTTTTTTTCCTTTTAACAGCTGTAGCTGTGCACAGATGGAAAAACATTTGGTCAGAAAGCAGCAAATTAGTGTTTTCAGGCTAGAATTCTGCTCCCACCGCTCCTCCATTTCCATGCAGCTCTGAATGCTTTATTTCTTCTTAGCATTGACATTTTTGCACACCCAATTCATGCCGTCCTTCAGACAGAGAAAGGTAATGTTAGTCAAGTGAAGGGAAAAGGAATCCCCCAGTCCCACCCGACCACCATTCTGCAAGCATCGTGTTCTGCCTCCTCATCTATCCCCCGCCTGCCCTCTGCAACCAAAACTGCTGTGGGTTAAAAAAATAAGTGCTTCCTTGCTCAGTAGATGTTGTCACACAGAGGTTATTAAATCTTTCATCTGACCGTAAAAAGTGTCATCATCTCATCATGTTGCTATGTGTAGGCCCTTCGAGGAAGGATCACTTTGCAGTCAAGGTACGTCAGTGGCAGATGAAGGCTCAGTTCCAGGTTCAGCTACAGATGATTTGTGTAACCTTGGGCAAGTCATCTTATCTTTGAGATCGTGGATTTTAGGGGGCTGTTTGTTATACAGTCAGCTCCTTGTTAAGAATACGGCTCTAATTCTCCACTCAGCTGCCAGCCTTGAAATCCAGATCCATGAAAGTCACTGCAATAACTGGATCTGGACCTTGCTCCCTGTTCCTCAGGGCCCTCACAGAAAATGGGCCCTCAGGTGTCCCACAGGGGTTCAGTGAGAAGCAATGCAGTCACATTTTAAGAGGCTGATATATTCTTTAGGGTATCTCCATGAAAACATGTGCACGACTTTTCCAACCACTGCAAGCAGGACGGTAATGCTTCTGCCACAAATACCCAATTCATGAGTTTACTGCCGAGATCCCAGAATGAGATTATGCTATTGAAGGCCAATGCAACACTTTATCTGCTAGGAGATACGCACACCGGAGCGCAAGATGCACAGTGTCCTCATAACTGCATCCCATAAAATCCATTACCTCTAGTCTGCCTACGAGGTATCTCTGCTGACAGGGAGGCTCAGGGCCAAAAGGTGGCAGGTAGGGTTTTGGGGATGAGAGGGGAGCAGCACATCTCTGTGCTTGGAAATTGGGCAAACGTCACCTTAGAGTTTGGGGGGGGCAGGGGGGACGTGTTATGTTCAGTGGTCATTTTTGGATCATTAAAAGAATAGTTAGACCCTACAAAAGATCAGAGCCTTTGTGCCAGCATCACTGCTAGCCCTGTGGTAGCAGTGTTGCTGGCTTCCTACACCCTTGTCCCCCAACTGCCAAAAGGCTGCCAAGGACCTCAACTTCCCCAAGGACAGATGGCTGAAGGCACAGCACAGCAGGCCCTTTGGGTGAGCCAAGACCTCCATGTTGCCCCTCAGCCACAAAGGTGGTGGCCATATCAGAAAGCAGCTAAAGAGTTAAAAGAGAAGAGAGGGAGTCCTCAGGGCTTAATCAGAAGCAGAGAGGTTCTCACTTGAAAATACCAATTCACCTTGATAGCTGTGCTATGTGACACTTCTTATCTGAAGGGGAGCAGCAACTTTTGAAGTCAGCCCTTGTTGCTGCGTTAAATAAAGAATAAGCGAGCACAGCTTGTGCTGGGGTGCACATGAGGCCCTACACTAATAACACTTCTAACTCTAACCTTGGGGAGGGTTGAAATCTCTAGTTTCATTTATTTATCTCCACAGCAGAGATCAGTGTAAAACAAATTGTCTGAAATCCTCAGAGCAAATGGGAAAAGACGAGAGGTAGATTCATTTTAAGGCCCAGTAGCTTTGTGTCTTCCCCTTTCAATAACACTGATAACCTAGGTGTAAAACATGTAATGCCTTAAGCAATCAATAGCGTGGTTTAAAGCTTATCACTTTAGAGAGAGAGGGAGCGAGTGATTCCCAGCATGAGGAATGCCAGGGCTTAACAATGGGGCTAGGAGGAGAGGTGTCAAGCCTTTGGCTTGATTGTGTGCTTTAGAAATCTGCATGATTGCCTGCAAAGAGTAAAAATAAATAAATAACTAAAAATGCTCCCACAATGATTTCAGCTTCCCCTGCCTCGGAAGCAATAATCACATTTGCACACATCATGGCATACAAGGCAAGCAGAGCTCCTCATTCATTTTGAATGTAGGTTTATTTGCTGAACCAGAACAGCTGAGACAGCTTAAAGTAATAAATATCAGCTGACACCCTCTGCTATTCAGCACAGTAATCCCAGAAACAATACATCACTGCAAAACAACAAACACGCATCCTATCTTCTACCTAATCTGACCGCAACCTGAATTCACAGTGATTAAAACTCTGCCTGCTGCCATTTGGGAGCTTGGGAAGGGGAAAGACAGACCATTTCAGCACCAGCGCAGCGAGGGTCATAAAGCAGAGTTTATGATGGGATTTACCATGGCTGGGAGCCTGGCTGCATCAAGCATTTTAACGAGGGCAAAAGAATGACATAGCAAAATGCAAGAGGAAAGGTGAACTCCAAACAGGCTTGAAATACGTAAGTAGGTCACTGAACTTTTAAAGTGGGAATAGATTTTAAACACTCGCTTCTGGCATGAGTTAATTGAAAGAAAAAATCACATTTAATTGTAAGCATTTCCCTGCCTGACAGTGACAAAGGGAAAATGAACACACTCAGGTCTACATGTGTTTTATCAGAGAGGTATGTGTTAGACACCTTCCTCATCTTCATCCACACTGCAGCTACATCTGTAGCTTCTGGTGAAACTTTGTTGTGGGCATGTGTTTTGCAGTGTCCCCAAATGCTTTGGAGAACAGCAAATGCAATGGAAAGCAAAAGCAACTAAAACGTATGTTTGCAGTTTTTCTACCTAAGGTTTGAAGCAGGAGAGAGGGTTGGTAAGAGAAATCCAGGGAAGCTGCTACAAACACAAAGAGCTGCTATGGGGAAGGCACGCAGGAAGGAGGAATCAGTGCTTTAAAGAGTCAAGTCCACAAGGAGTCAACTGTTGTCATCCTTTGTCCCTACACGCTCTGTCCCTACATCTGCATGCTTAAAAGATGGCTCTTGTGCAGAAAGTACAATCCCTACAGTAACACTTAGATCTTGATAGATGTCCTTGTGCTGCTTTGTTGAGACGGAGAGACATTGGCAGGTACTCTGAGGATGGAGATGGATACAATATTAGTATTCCAGCCTCAAGTCAACACTGGGAAAACATAGCCAAGGAAAGATTTCAGATCTTTCAGCTTTGCCTCTCTTAGCTCCTTAACAAGCAGCTAGTAAACTTTACCAAAGCAAAGAGGGAGAACTCCAGGGAAGAGGATAATGCTCCTTGCAGAGAAACGCTGCTCGGCACAACCCCGCCTTGCTGCAGTCGCATCTGCTATTGTGCCAAGGGAGTTGTACTCTAACGCCCTTTGGGAAAGGACTGGTAGAGTCCTCCCCGGGAGAAATAAAAAGTCCTGCTTGAGATTAGCCCACTGCTTGCTTATTCTCTGCATTATCAGCTTTGCGGCTATGGGAGTGAAGTAATCTGACTTCAAACACAGCGAACAAGTCCTTTCCACCCCATAAAAAGCCTCCTGATTTCTGCTCCCCTGCAAGCCAGGGATCAGGCAAGGCTACAAACTTGTGACCCCTAACGTGACCTTAAGGGCAGCAAAGCTTAATCCTTTCATGTAATCCTCTGTCTGCCATAACAAATTGGGTCAGGCAAGTGCAAAATTCTCCATCTCTAGCATTTTTGTTATGCGTTATTTTAACCGTCACTTTCTTCTCCCTCTGCACAGCTAGGATTGTGCCTTCATTATCTGTCATTTCTTTGCACCTCCAGTCATCATACAGACTGGCTTTTACAGGCTCCTGCAAGTACATTATCCATTGTTTTTTGCTTGGGTGCAAGCTTTCCTTTTGTCCTCCGAGACCTTGTATCCCTGATGCAGCGCTGTAGACTCCCTCCTTACCCTGCTTAAAAATCACAAGACTTTGCCCTGTAATCTGGAAACATGGTTGATTTTCCTCAACAGGCACCGGCTCGGCCTGCCCCAGGAGAGCTGCCGTCATCAAAATTGCTTTTAAATCACATTTACAAGTAGCCCCAGAACCTTGTTAAGATGTGGAAGATCCCCATCTAGCCTGCCCTGGCTAAGACATCTTAAAGACAAAACCTAGCTCTGAGGATACAACACTGCCAGGGGCTCCTGTTCTGAATCCTGCCCTTATGAAGTGCTGAATCGCAGCATAGGCATAACTTAAGTCTTGGGCTTCATTCTCAATTAGGTTGAAAAAGCCACGAAGGAGAAGGCGGCTCAGCCCTTCCCACAGTCCTTTGGGCCAGACCAGCTCTGGCATAAATTAGAGAAGTTTAGTGGCTACTCTCAGTTCCACTGGCTTTTAATGGTCTCCGGGGGGCCATTATGCTTGGGAGACTCCGGACACAATACGCTGCAGCATCGTTGTGGAGGACGATTCCTCAGGGCAGGCTGAGCTCCTGCTGCCTTGATCGGAGGCTCTTGCTTCAGACAAGAAACAAGCTGCAGAGCATGGACTGGTCCAAAGCCTTGAGTCACGTTTAATGTACACCCTGGCCCCTAAATAACACCTTCAGCAAGAGGGCATGCTGCAAAACCGCAGAGTCCTGCCTGCTTTCACCCCACTGTGGCCTGCCAGGGTGGAATGTACATAGCTTTTGCACACCAAGGACTACAGCTGGGGGATCTGGTCACAAAACACAACCCCAAAAGAGTCTATGTGGCACCAGAGAGCTATTGTGAGGCAACAGTTCCCTCACATTTCTCTGCTGACATTGGTGATCACCCCCCTCGCTTGCTGTACCCTGTGCAAGGGTCTCAGCGGAAGCTGGTGCAGGATGCTGCTCCAGAGGCAAAGCTACACAACACTGTGGTGGGGAGAAAAAGCTTTCCTGCTTTCCTGACTAGAGCTGAAGGATAAAATCAGACCCAAGCAGACATTTTGCTTGAAAGGGCATCTAAGCATGAGGTATGTCGCTCCTCCCTCAATGGCACCATGAAGTCTGGCTAACAAGACGAGGACTGCCCACAGTTACAGTCAGGAAGTAATGAAGTCTTCAGCTGGCATAACAGGGGCTACCAGCTGGTGTCCAGAGGACACCGCATGGGGTTTCCAGTTAACCCAGTCACCTCTCTTCTGAGCTTGCCCAGGACATTGCTGGGTTCCTTTTCCAGAGTCCCCAGTGGTTAATTTTAAAAGAGAAGATGACAACATGGATTCCCTCCTTAATTAACAATTTTATTAAATAACCCATTTCAAACAATAGTTAAATTCTCTAAATTTATATAATTCTATTAACCATAATCTAATCTCATTAACCTTGAAATCCCCAGTCTTAACTACCCAATTCTATACACCATGGTGCTAGCAGCTAAACTAATTAAATGACCTTCAAACTATTTCTCCTTCATATATTGGCATTATTTATCTTTGGTCATTGCTCTTCCTGCAAGCTACCACAAAAATCTTCCCCTGTGAACTCTGTTCCTGCATGTACTCGGTACTAGATATGCCACTACTCTTCCCTGCAAAATCTGTCAGCAACGTCTCCAATTTTACTCTAGCTAATATATTCCATCAGCAGCAATGGTTAGCACGCTCACTCCTTGGCTTTCATTCTGAATACCTGATGCTTCCACCTCTTCATTTATTTTGCTGTCACTCATTGTCATTTCTCAAATAAGTCCTTAAAGCAGTGACCTGAGATTTAACTACACAGAGAGCTCCTGTTTTGAGCCACGGGTAGAGATACCGTATATCACAATTCTCAAAAACATCTTTCTTAATCCTACTCTTTTAAACAAGTCGTTCTTTGATTCCCCTAAATTTTGAGCATATTCACATCTCCTTAAGAGTCCCAGGACTGAAGATGCCATTTCTTCCTGGGCTGATCCAGGTTTAGTTTAAAAGCCATCTCCCAAACCATTTTGTTCAATGAATTTCCAAGGAAAGGGAGAGCTTGGCATTCTTGCTGTCTGATTTGACAGGGCTGGAGTTAAGGCAGAAGAGAGATGTAGGGGCTCTTTCTATAAGCTGTAGAGAGTTTGAGACTTTCCTGACCTTTCTGCAATAATCATTTATGGAATAAGCTGCAGTATTTAGGGCAATGAGACTGTGGACAAAGTGGGACATTATCTGGCCTGCATCTAAATTAATTTGTCTAGATAAGCATGATGAACAAAATACAGAGGCCTGCAAAGACTTTTATTTAGCTCGTCTTCTGTTTTCTGGAAGTGAATGCAGCAGATTTCATTTCTCCAGAGGGTATTGGGCTGCATATTTTACTCCATTGAATGTACAGGAATGCACTGTACTTCAAGGAGAGGGGCAAAGTAAGAAGGCGCTATCAACGAAGAAGTGTGCAGCCGTTCCAGAGAGCCCACAGATCAGCTTGAGAAGGTGGCATTTTTCAAAGCTCATGAACAAAAAGTGCCACTTTCCATCCTCTAGTTGTTCCACATCCAACACATGTCCCTGAATTTCATCTGCCACTTCACTGCCCCTTTGCAGCTGGAGAGGTCACTTGGACTTCCATAAACTAGAGGAGGGCCTGGAGGAGGGACGAAGGTGACCTATACCTGCTTGCAACCTGTGAACTGCAGCCTCGTTTTCTTGATCACATTTCTTTAGACTTGAATATACATTGCCACTGTGGAATGCATTTCCCTCTACCACCACCACTTCAGAATAAAGATTAGAGTTGAAGCCTTTCACAAGATCGGCCGCAACATAGCTGAATTTGTATCTTAGCTAACTAAATAAAGGCCCTTTGGAGGACACCATCTACTACATTTAGGTCTAAACATTGGGTTAAGAATTTTAAATCAGAAGAACTGCTGTTCTGGGTCAGACCAATGGTCCATCCAGGCCAGTACCTCCTTTCTGGATGCCAGGGGAAAGAACATGTAGGAACAGGATCTCCCTTGCTCTGTTCCTCATTCAAAAGCTGCCTCCAGATCTTAGTGGTCAGTGACTGCCTGCAAACCCCTTCAGAAATTCACTTAGTATTTTTCTGAACCAACTGATACTTTTGGTCTCCACAACATCCTGTGCCAATGAGATCCACAATTTAATTACACAACTTGCAAAGAAGCATTTATTTTCATTTCTTTTAAGCTGTTGCCTGATTATTTCATTAGGAACACCCTTCCTCTAGCAACGTGAAAAATAGCTTATAGTCTATCTGACCTTTTTATACCTTATTTTATAAATCCTGAAGATGTCCCCACTCTCTGTACTCTCTCTTCCAAGCTGCAAGTCATAATTTATTTATTATCCCTGTGTAGAGATGCCGCTTTGTGCTACTGATCATTCTCAACAGAGGATTCTCAAATTTCTCCTAATTCTGAGCAGATATATGGACAGTATTTTTTCTGATGAGGGTAGTTAAGTGCTAGAAGAGGTTACCTAGAGAGGCTGTGGAATCTTCATGCCTGGAGGTGTTTATAACTTGATTGGACAAGGCCCTCAGCAGCCTCCTCTAGACCCACAGTTATCCCTGCTTTAAACATGAGGTTGGTCTGAAGATCTCCTGAAGACCCTTTAACCTAATTTTTCGTTGGACTCTATGATTCTACTACTATTAAAATCTTTCTAGATGTGGCAGAGGCAGAAATTGATGTCATGTTCAAGATATGGGCCCGCCAAGCCTTTATCCTGCTACAAAAGAAATGTTTTCTGGGATGTTTCTTGCTTGCTTTCTGATAATTCTCTAGCATTTGATTTTCCCCTCTGGCCTTTGACGAGCACTAAGCTGCTGTTCCCAATGATATACTTCTGAGTAATAGCAGCTAATTTTGAGTCCAGCATTGTATGTGTATAGTTAGGATTGTTGTTCCTCATGTGCATTATTCTGCACTTGTCAACACTGAATTTCATCTGCCATTTTACTGCCCACTCATATTGCGGGCTGCTTCTGCAACTCTTCATACCCAGCTTGAGTTCTGACTATCCTGAACAGCTCTGTAGCATCTGCAAATTAGGTTTTACTGAAACTGCAGTGAAGATAAATGTCTTCACCATTCTGCTTCTTTAAATATCAGTGAAGGGAGTACTCCTGACTCCCTGGATTTTGAGCACTGCAAATATTTCTTTAATTCAGGAAAGCCTAAGAGTGAAATAAACAAACCTAGGTCCCATTTACATTACAAAGAGCTACTATACTGCAGAAACTGGCTGCAGCACAGGAGCCCAAGACACAGCTATTACAGTTCAGCACAGGAACACAGCTCAGCACCCTCAGTGGGTTTTTGCTACCCCACATGCTGCCATCAGAAGTGGTCCTTGCCCTGTATACAACTCTTGGGTTTCTCTGGATCAGAAAAATTGGTTGGTTTCTCTCTGATGCCTGGGTTGAGCAAAACGCCGAACGACATTAGCAGCGAAGGTAAATCAGATTTCTAAAGTGCACTTTTGTAACAGTCAAAGGGGTTAATAGTAAACGACAATTTGTTTTGTGAAATTTTGTGTCAGATTAATCTGACAGAAGCCCCTTTAAAATACATCAGTGTCTTCATTTGGCCCAGCCAAGGGGTCCTGGGTGGGGAGGCAATTGCTCTCCCCTCTCCCGGGGTTGGAGAGATCCCAAGGGCCTGCAACTCCCCCTTCCCTTTGCACAGCCAACGAGACATGCGCCCTCTGCGTTCTGTGCTGCAAGGGTTTCAGCTGCACTGACCCTCCTTCAGAAGGCAGCCGGTTCAGCCCCACCCTACAGATCAACAGACAACAATCTCTTAGAGATGGCCTGCTGGCACAGCAAGCCTTCTCCAGAGCCTCACCTGTACTCCCTCTCCTGAGAGAGCAGAACAAGACTGGATCTGCCAGACTCTGTCCCGAATTGTGTGTAGGTTCAGTCCCTCAGCGATCTCCGAAGCAGGGGCAGCCGTCAGCAAATCCTGCTTGTTAGCGAATATGAGCACGGGGACTCCACTAAGCTTTTCTTCATCCAAAAGCTCAGCCAGCTCCTATATCATTTACAAGGGAATGGGGTGGTGGGAAGATGGAGAGAGGGAAGGCAACAAAACCTTCAACCACCAGTGGTTGTCTCTAATTAGAAATATATTTAGGGCAAATGCTAGAAGAGTGTGTTCCAGTGAAACCTAGATCTTATTATAAGAGAGCAAAAATGTATACAATCATCTCTGCCCAAGGTTCAAAAGCGAATTCTTCCAATTACAGGTTACAAAAATCTTCATCTTGGTCTGAAATTAGCAGTTGCCTTAAAGGCTACAACTGTGTTTTACCAGTCCCTGCTCCCAGGAGACCAAAATTGATGAAACAGCAAAAAACATGTAAATTGGCAGTATGAGGGATCTGTCTTAAGTTATTGCCTGACTGGCATTTGTACCTGAGCAGCCATTGACACCAGCCCTGGTATCTTTGCTACCAATGAGTTTCAGTGTTTTGTTCCAAGTTTTATACATTGCAATTTGAGCAGAAAAGGACCTCCCCCCCTCCCCCAAAATGGAAATTCCACAAGAAAGTGCTGATGCTTTTGAAGGCATTGGCTAGCTGAAGACAAGCTAGATCAGCTTCTACTAGCTGGAATCTGGCTCCATACGCACAGCACACATTGGGTGGTATCTTGAAATGGGTTTGTTCATTCAAAACTGGGTGACTCAAAGAGATTCTTTTAATAGCTCAAATCTGAATCTGCAATGGATCCACGATGGCTGAAATACTTCATGCCTAGAGTTGTGCAATGGTCTCACGTGAAACTAGCACACAGTCTCAAGTCACTTCTCTATGTGAACATATGACAAACCCAGCAGAACTTGAACCTGTAGGGAGTGCTGGCATTGCAGATAGATGAGTACATGATATTTTTGTGGCTCCTTATTTAGCTGGGAAGGTCTCATGCTCTCAGATAGTCCTAACATCTTTCATCCACTGGCTAGAAACTTTTGGATTAAATGAATGCAGTCGGGGAGATGCTAAACTGCAGTGGAAATCTGACTCCATTCCCCCAAAAGCAATGTTTGGTTTGGAAACCAGGACAAGAGAATGGAGTTATAAACAGAGTTGGCTGGGAATTTTTCAACAAAATAGGTCTTTTATCTGACACAGCTGATTTATTGAAACCAAAAGTGTTTGCGGAAATATGAGGGGTCCAGGCTGACTCTGTCCGACTAAGGCAAGTGCTCTAAGCTTCTGCTTCTTCTCCCTCTCTTTTGCCCAATGAATATTTAATTACTGATATAAAATGAAATAGCTCCAGCAGGGGAAAGATTTCCCCCACCCCTAGAACAACCAACAGTTCTGCTGTTAGGGTGTATCCATGATATTTGAGAGGTGAAAGATCAAGCGCCTCCTTCAAATCAGGCAGAACAGAGGGCTTTAAACCAAATCTCCCATTTCGGGGGGGTGTAGGTAAATCTGTTGCTAGCTCTTCTGGGACACTGTCACTTTCTGAATTTTACAAAAGAAAGTTCAAAAGTCCTATTTTTGTTCCATCCTAAAACGCAAAATGTTACAAAACATCAAAACTTGCAGAACGGAAATCTTATTTTCTGGCCAGTCCTAGTTACAAAGTTCTTAGGTTTTTTTTTTCAATTACATCCAAAAGACAATCAAGTCAATATGATTTCCATTTCAACTCTGTAAATAAGAAAATAGGATTCCTCAGGGTCTTGGTTTGGCAAGGTTTAAAGGACTTAGAGAAGTTTTTGCTTTCAGTATTAGGCTCCATTTGCTATTATTGTATAACTTTAATTAAAACCGTTCTGTTTAAACGGAATTAGGCTACCTATTTTCCTTGTTTCACGTCTACCAAAATAATCTGCATTGATGTTGAAAGGCAAGTCTCTTGAAATGCAAATTTCCCTCATAAACAACAAAATCATCTTCCTAACTTTTGTGAGCAAGGGGCACTCAGCAGCACTGAATTACTTCAAAGGAAGCTGGGCATAAGTAACTTACCTGACCCGTTTCTTCAAACCTCTTCCTATCTGCACTGTCAATGACATAGATCTGAAAAAGAAATGAGAGGAAAAGTTACTCTTCCCAGAAGACACTCTTCCACAGCATCATGTGCTTAACTGAGCTGAGCCTAGTAATTATGCTTTCGGGCACAAAGATCCCCAGTATTATTTATAGCAAATGTTGACAAAACTTCATGATGTTCTGAAAGGAGAGAAACCACCTCTTTTAACACTGTGGGGGGTGGACAGCCACGTAGATCAGACAGGAGCTGGGGGCACTATTGGGGATGCTCTCACCATCTCCACAGCATCTGTTATCCGAAGAGAACAGGAGACTGCCTGGTATCTTTTCAAATGACCGGCTTACAAGCTGAACACAGGAGAGCAAAACGTGCGGAGCCAGACATGGCCTTTCACCCTAGCAAACAGTGTATAAGCACCACACTGCTGTGATTATGCCGTGCTGCCCTCTAGCAGGACACATCACCTCCTCAACAAGCCACCAAGGTACACAATGGCACTCAGGGGACAGATGAATATATTGGGGACACTGAGTTCCCCTCCCATCAGGTGATCCTACTGCAACCTCTGGAACAGGTGGCTGGGAAGGAGGGCTGAATCCAGCCTGCAAGACTCCATCTTCAGCTGCCAGCTTGTTCACCAGGATGATGGAGAAGACAAGGGAGCAACTGGCTCACAAAGACTGACAGCAGAGTCCTGCCACCCTCTTAGGGCTGAGCACCACATCTCATGGTCCACAAGGAGGTCCCAACCAGACACCTGTCCCCTGTTATGAGAAGGGTGGATCTCCCAGCCGGCACGCTCCCAGCCGGCACGCTCCCTGCCTTAGGAAGGGGTCTCCACCCTCTCCAAGCAGCATGGCACGCGCTGATTTCTTTCTGTAAATGTAAATGAGCTTTTTCAGTGAAAGCAGCTCTAGGGCTGCACAGGCTAAAAGGCTCCTCAAAGGTCCCCCTAAATACGTAATTAGTAAGTCCAGCCACCCTCCTTTCCATAGCAATGCTATGGTAGTTCAGAGTGCACAAATATCAAACCACACCTAAAGAAACAGGGAACCTCAGTATAACACTCAGGCAACAATAGCCTGGTACCCCTTTTTTGATTACTTGGTATGGGAAGGTTTTTGAAGACGGGCACTGGGACAGCAGACAGGGACAGGACTGGTGACAAACACTGAGCATTTTGCTTCCAGTCCCTGCCACTCCCCATCAGCGGTGATTGAAGCTGCTAGCATATCATCTGCATGCTCTTTGGTGGCTTACAGGGAGCAAGTGTCAGCTTGGTTTTTAGGGAATAGATGAGCACAGCACCCCGCCATCAAGATAAATGCCATCTTTGCAGGCAGTCTCAGCATAAGACTCCATGCTTCCAGGATAATTTCAACCAAATAGTAGGGGGAGGGAGGATCTCTAGCAGCAATATCTATTAAACTGCAGGCACTCCCTTAATGAGCAGTGTTAGAGTTGTTTGAAATGGGACCAAATGTGCAGCAGGAGAATCTGTATGCCAGGCCTGAGGAGGTAACGCAGCAACCTCTCAGACCTCTCTGCCGATCACTCGGGGTCTGCAGTTCTCCCAGGGCCAGGCTGATGCACACTGACAAGAGGCTGGGGGACACGCGGCAGAGCTAGACCAACTGCGTGGGGATGCGTCAGCAGTGCACGCACTCAGTGCCATGTGATGGGGAAAGGCCTGTGGGCACACCGTGACACACAGCCTCTCCCCACAATGTGATCTCAGGCACGTGCACCAATACGGTATCAGCTATGCCTGTCCCTTCCACCCCTCCTGAGCATCCACCCCGTGCATCCCATCTGGGGTTAGAAACACAGACCGAAAGAAAGGAAAGAAGCTGCAAGGCTGGCAGTTGTGATCTGGGGTGAAACTGGACTGTCATCTGTCCTCCTTCAGGACATCTCAGGGGAAGCTTAGCAACATATGAATGCAGTAGTCTGCTGCTACTTCCCAACAGCAAGGCAGCACCTCCCACATTACGGTGCTTCTCTAACTGGCAAGGAACAGCTCCGAGTCCCAACCAGACAGGCTTTCTCCTGCACTGCTCCGTTCCTTGCTAGGGAGCTATTTTGCAAGATGAGAATTGGAGACAACAGTGCTCGAGGCAAAAGCCACAAAAGCACAGCGCAGACAAGGTAAAGTATGTGTGGAGTGCCTGCTTCCAAACCAGAAAGCACTGTGCCAAATAGCTGCAGGTGCCTGTCTGAATATGCAATCAGCCAGATATCCACACCTTATTTGCCTGGGTTAAGCTTCCAAATATCACAGGTGTGTGATGCAAGACCAAGCTCTCATTCAAAGGCACCTGCATGGATTTGAATTTGCAATCACTTCCTGCTTTTAAACGCTCTTTAGAGGGTCCTTTCTGCTTTGTGCAATATAGTTTAGAATACAGAAGCAGGGCGTCCTGGGAAATGTAGTGTATCTCCTCTCCACCTTTGTTCTATGGCCAGGGCCATGCAAGAGCCTGTTTCTGGCTGTGGTGCTCAGCAGCCCAGTTTGCCACTTTGAACCGACATTGAGTACACCATGTTGGAGAAACAGAGCTTGAGAAAGAAATTCCCATAAAGTTGGGTGCCTCCTTTGAGCAACATGCCAAAACAAAACCTGGAGTAAATGAGTTGGGCAGAAATTGCAAGTGGCGGGACTGGATGAAGAAATAACATGAGGAATAAGCTGGCTCAATTTACAGATGCACAACCTGCACCAGGTTTGTCAGAGGGTAAAATTACTGGCTAAAACAGGGGTGAGGGCTGGCAGAAGGCAGAGAGAGAGTCATCAGCATATACTTGATCCTGGTTTTGGTGTGTATGGACATAGCAAAGCACTGCACTAACAAGGTGACAGTTCCCAGTCTGGGACTGGGTGTCAGCAGAGAGTGCAGGCAGTGGAGCTCAGGTCCATCTCTGCACCTGTTACTCCCTCTGAATTCACAGCGCTGCTTCCACCAAACTGATTCTGCTTTTATCTACCCATTTTCTTACTCATATGAAAAGAAGGGTTTTCTCTGTACATTGCTTTAACTGGGGTGGGAGAAGAGCAGGGAGAACAACTGTCTTCATCTCCTTCAGCCTTCAAATTCACCTTTATTTCTGTACCTCCCATGCAGCACACACTGGGAAGGGTGGAAGCCCGCAGGCTGGTGTAGCTCATTGCCCTTGCCAGCAAAGTCTTCCAGATACTGTTCTGTGGTTGCACAGTCTCTGCAACCTGAGCACCTGCCATAGTGGGCAAAGATTGAACTGCTGCTTTGCAGTGTTGACTTTGATCTACATACCTACCGCCTCCCCACCACACACAGCTGCAGAGCTTGGACTCAGTGGGCACAGTCACTTCACAGCCATGTCATGTCCCCCTTCTCAATGGCCACAGAGGAGCACATGAAGTGTGTCGTGCTAGTTTCTCAAACCCAGACCTCCCCCCTAGGATGATCTCACCATTACTCTTTGCAAAAGCAACCAACCAGGTTTATGCTGTGGTGGCTGCTCTCAAACATCAGATTCCAAATTCAGGCTGAAACAGGAGGATCTGCAAAAAAGATGACTGAGGGCTTATTAGTCCCATTTAAATAACAGCTTCATTTGGACAGTGTTTTCTAAACCTGCAGGCGCAGTCAGGCACTTCAGGACTTGGAGTAGAGTCCTATTCATAGTCGCACTGATCCTTCTGTGGAAGTGCACTGAAGCTCCTGACACACTAGTGAGTATGTGTGTGTGACAGGAGGGAGGAAGGGTGTCTTTCTGAGAGAGCTTCCCGCTTTCCCATGGGAGCCCTGCAGATCTTGCCTTTTCTCTGTTCCCACAGACAACATTGCTTGGGGTGGGGAGAGGCCTAGAGCCCCCAGCCTGCCCTCATCCTGGCACACGTGGCTGCATGTTAAAGATGATCTTTGAAACTAGTCAGGACAGCACTTGGAGGGTCCCAGGGTAATGTGCTCTGGCAAGGAAACACAAAGGTCCTGCACTGTAAATATAACTGTACTCATCTCTAGCTAATTGGAAGGTAATTACAGCTAAGTTGTCAAAAACATTAAAGGACATTCTTATGATTAAAGGAACAAAAGAAAAGACAAGGGATCTCTCTGTGTCCCTCAGCTAGAAGCTTTCCTATCTGATGCCAGACACAGCATTTAATTCTGCTGTGCCTCAGTTTCCCCAACTAGAAAACAAAGGCACCATACTGACCTACCTCTATGCATGAGGCTTAAGTCACTAATGCCCACGACAGGCCTTCAGAGTCTATAGTGAAAGGAGCTACAGATGGGTAGAATACAAGTTATTAATGTTCTTTCATTTGAAGGAGACTGAGATGAAAGGAACTGGCTATAACCAGCACCGTTCTGTGAAAGTAAAAACATACAACTGAATGATTTCTCCAAACATCACTGTATTTTTCTTGCTGCACCCAACAAATCTTGCCATTTCACTCAGAATAACCCCTGTTACAATGGCAATGGTGTTGCTGAGGTCTGGGACATTACATTACTTGTTTCTGAATTTCTGGCTGAGACCTTGGAAAGCCATTGCATGAACACAGCATTCAATTGCAGCCAATACTCACAAGGATATCCGTGTTTTCAAAATAGTTTCTCCAGTACGGCCTGATCTTCCTCTGTCCACCTATGTCCCATACGTTCAGCTTGAAGCCTTGAGACTGTACACTTTTGATGTTGAAGCCCTGGGAAGAGCAAAAACAAAGCCACACAGAACATAAACCTGAATGGCTGGAGCACGTTCATAGGCAGACATTAACACCTTATATATCCCGTGCCTGCAACATGCAGTGAGATGGGCTGGGCAGCCACAAAGACGGATCGGCTGTGGGAGAGTCGCTGGAGAAAGTGAACACAGCCGCCAAACCATCAGTTTGCCAGTGTTCTTGGGTCACAGGTTGACACTGTCATGGCTACAGAGACATATGATGCAGTTAGTGCCCTGGGAAGGCTCAGCAGGGTGGATGCAGGAAGAGGTGGGAGAGCTGCAGATAAGGAGAAAACAAGGGCGCTGTGAGAAGCGAGATTGAGCTTGTGAAAGCTGAGTAGAGAGTCCCAGCTAACACGAAGCCAGAGGTCTCAGCTCAATTCGACACGACACAGTTAATGCCAGACTTAAAAGAGCAACAGCTGCATGTCTGAAGGGTCCATTTCATCAATTAGAGCACCAATTGAAAGTGCATTCAAGTAGAAAAACAGGATGTGGCGTGGGCTGGCAATGTGCTGCCACACCACCCAGGGGACTGGGGCTTGGAATTGGGGTGTCAGGGCTGGGAGCCTTGGGAGGCAGCTATGGGGTAGGGGGAAGCATCATCCCATAGCTCTCTAGCAACCTCCTCTGGTCCACACAGGAGCGATGCTGCAGTGCTTCTGATGGGAGACATCCCTCTCCCCAGCCCCGAGGCATCAGAGAGGGAGTGCTGGAATATGAAGGACCCTTGGCACTGGCTGGGTGAAAGATACAAGGAGACAGGAGCTTGCCCAATGCTGCAGCGTCCCCTGTTTGGCAAGGACAACAGGAACAAAGTCTCATCTGTGCAACCCTAGCGTGACCCAAAAGCCTTGTGCAGAACTCCATGTCACTCACCCACTTTTACACTACCTGACAGCTCTGGCTCCTTCAGAGAGCCTCCCCTTATGCAGAAAATACACAAACTTAATGGTGCACTAGGCTCCAGTTGCTCCCCCAATTACTAAAACACACTGCTGGACCATTAGTGCTTTGTATAGTAAGGCAGGTGGGACCACAAGAACTGCAAGGGCAGAGAAAGGCCTTCCTCACCTGTGTTGGCGTGATGTGGCTGATGTCCTCTGATGCCAGCTGTTTCAGGAGTGTGGTCTTGCCTGCATTATCCAGCCCCAAGAGGAGAATTCTCACCTCCTGGTCTGGGGTACTTTTCAGTTTACGCAGGATAGACAGTAAACCCTAAATCCAGAAGAGAGATCAAAGCTGTTATCTCCTTACCCGAGCCTCTTCCCTCACCATGTCATGCCCTCCTCCCTTGAAATGGGTTCTGTATGGCAGTGGATCCCAGAACACCATGAAATCCTTCCTGCAGTCCCTATTCCCATTTCCTCTTCTACTCCTCCCCCTTGCCCCTATTTTCCTTCATCTCTGAGAGTATCAATGAGGTCTCAGACAGCACAAATGTTGCTCAGTGGGGTGCACCACTGGCTGCATTGCTCTTGTCACACAGCTGTTCGGCATTCCCTGTGCCAGGAAGACAGTGCCTATGCATATCATGTGTAGGAGCTGCAAACCACATCCTTGCGAGCTCTTCATTATCTTTATCAGAGGGAAAACCCCATTAATTTAATCTCCCTCCTAGTAACTGCAGGTTACTATGTACCTGACATCAGTTCTTTTCATAGTAACTCCCTGATCATCTCAAACCCCGTTTATCTGTCTAAAACATGCTGGACCCATGGGGCACGTGCAGTTCTGATTCTCAGGATGTAGCACTTAACAACTATCTCAGATCACCACACATCCTTGCTAAGAAAAGCACAGTGGATTTCAGTCATTAGGCAGGCTCAGCTCTCTGAGCTGACAGTATCACTCAGGATTAGGAAACAGAATATGCAGGTCAGCTCATTTACAACTGCACACGTTACAGCAGCACACCCAAGCTTTTGTCAGTGCCACCACTCAAAGACCTGCAACCTCTCTAAAATGGCTGGAAAAATATTTTGGATCCTGGCATGTAACCCAGACAAACAAATCACCCCACCTCCACCTGTCTGTCACTGCCCAGCCCAGCCCCACAGGAGAGGGGCAGTTGCAGCCGAGGGCACAGGAGCAGACCGAGACTCCACGACTCCCTCGGTGTCCCTGGACACTTTGCCATACAGCAGTACGGCTGTATGGCCTCCATTCCCCTGCTTGGCAGGGACCGCTCCCAGAGCCTGAGCAGCACACATCACACTGAGACCCAGCCTGGGGACACAGATGCTGTTGCAACTAATTTGCCTGAGCAAATCCAGGAGAGCAGTCTTTTCTGACTACAGCCCTTTCTGCAGCCCCCAGGACTCCTACTCAGTCTCTCACAGACAATTCCCATGTTGAAGCCCACGAAGACCCAGAGCCAGGCACAAAGTTCAAATATCAGCACAAATCTGGGCCCGCTGGGGCCCATCTCTCAAGCTTTTTTGTTCTCCCATTTGCAAAACAGAGACAATGCTTCTTGTAGACCTGCAAGGGTGAATCAGTTAAACGTCATGAAGTACTTTGTGGCTACAAGGAACTACACCCTCTAAATATTCCTGCTGGGAGCCAAGGACTATTTGAGCCGTGAAGGTTGCTCTCGATACCCTCCAGATCACGGCAATCAGAAACTTGTCCCCAAGATAAAGAGCTGCAGGACACGGTACAACTGTCACTGCTGCAACGTGTCCCCTGTCTGTAGCAATGCCCTTCTGCTGACTCCTGGAGAGCCCCACCTCAGCCATTTGGAAACCGCTGCTTTCGACTGCTCATCACACTGCTCCGAGGTGGGGAGCGTTTTGGGAAGGACACAGCGCTACAGATCACAATGCCAGAGCTTTTAATAATGCAGGATGAAAACACACGGAGATTCAAATGCATGTGAGATTTGATCCACCCCTCTAAGCATTTTCAATCTGCAAGTAATTTACTGGTTTTCCATTTAATTATCAGACACAGCTCAAAATACATGCACAATGTGTCAGAAACAGGCAGAAGTGAAGCAACTTAGTAAAACTGGAATTGAAGGATATCTGTAGAAAGTTGCAGGACTGCTACTGTTGCTGTGCTTTTAGAAAGCACTGTGGAAAACTGAGGTTCAGAAATTCAGAGCTCATGCAAGAACAGCAAAACTGCAGTCTTGGAGCCTAAAAAGCAGACTCAGAGTATCACCTATTTCATAAACAGGCTGGTAAAAAACTGGGAATCAAGGCCCCACTCAAGAGCTGTTTTATCCGGAAGGAGCTCTGCTTGGTAGAGGGTGCCATGCCTGCACAGTGCATGCACAGTAAATCCCCAAACTGCTTTTAGTCGAAGTGTACAGGCCTGTAACATCACGTGCTGAGCCCTGAGGGCCAGATGCTCGCAGCTGGCTCTCACCCATGGGCCCGTAGCTAATGAATTTGAAGGGCTGTGTTCACTGCAGCCAGTTGCTGCAAGCCCTCCCAAGCCAACAGCTCATCTCCCCAGCCGCAGTGCCCAACCCGTGTTCTGCCCCAATGACGGTCTGTACTTCCACATGTCTGAGAGGAGAGAAAAAGAACAGCAACAAAAATAACTCTAATGCTTACTTGTTTATGTGCACATCCTAAGTGCCCTTGACATCATTAAAAAACACACAAGTCTTAACTGCATGACTAACAACACATTTTCTTTTCACCTGCAGTCAAATTTAGAGTTGTGTTTGTTGGCTTGTAAACCCATGGATTTCAGCTTGATGTGGACAGACCCCACAGGAGCAGAAGCTCTAAAATCCACACATTCTCCTGCTTTCCCAGGGAAATACTGAACTTCCCATTCCTATGGGCCTGACCCAAAGCCAACACACACCAGCCAAAGTACTACTGCTGACTTCAGAGAGCTCTGAATCAGGCCCTATTATTTTAGTTTATTGCTCACAGTTAAAAAAAGAAGCTGTTGAAATGTTAATCCTATTCACAGCACCACTTGCTAAGAGCAGAGCAGTGTATCCCAAAGCAGATCAGGATTAGGAGCCTTTATATTTCAGAATTCAACTCCAAAATACTGAGCGCAGAGAAATGTATTACAAAGTATTGCTTATCTACCGCGGAGCAATTCTCAGGGGTCGGGGAGAGGAACAGTTGTAAATGTTAATAGAGCTTCTTCCATTGTAGATGGATGCTATTTCTGGGCTAGTATGACAGCCTATGAGAAAACGATCAGCATCGTTCCATATTCTACTCAAGTGACACTGCTGCATGGCTGATCACAGGATTATCTGGGGTAGCCAATAGAAGAGAGGATATATATAGAAATAAAAGTATTCTCTAAGGTATAAAGTAAGCTGATTTAAAAGGCTGGAAGACAAGCAAGCCAACATAGAGAAGTGGACTTTATTTCAGTAGCTGCCGGCATAGGTTACATGGTCTGTATACACAACTTAAATCAAGAGCCAAATAATAGTATTCATTATTAGGATTGTTACTATTTTGTAAATAGTATTTAAAATTTGCACCTAGCATTTTCCCTGTATTTAGTGAAGATTTAAGATTAAGGTAAGACATGCACAGGTGTGTTTCTAACAGTTTGTTTTGGTTTTTTTTTAATTGGTCTTATGAGCACACTGGCTAGGAAGACAGAAAGTGTTCCCTGACAGCTTAGTAGACTGGAAAAAATAACATAGCCAAGTTCCCTGCTTCATGTCACTACTATGTGGGACAAGCAGCCTTTACTGCACACACCCTGATGAATGAGCATTTCTCTGCTCACAAACTCAACACTGAAACTAACTTGGGCTGACGACAGTCAGAAAGCAACCCCTTGTTATTGGTGGCAGATGTCAGGTAGAACGCCATGAAATGGGAAAATCTGGTGCAAAGGGGATGCTCAGAAGCAACAGCAGAGGAGCAGGTCTTTGAAGTGGGGCAGCAAACGTCTTGATGCTAGGACTTAACCTGCAGTGAGGAGGCAGATGCCCAGGATGCCCACATGGCAGCCAGGCCAGCAGTACTTGCTCAATGGGGTGTCCAGGATGAGGAGCAGGACAAGTCTCGAGCAGGAACGTGGAGACATTAGCTGGCTGAGGAGCTGCAGAGACAACTCACAAGAGTATAAGGGCAGCGTATCATTTTCACAAAACTAAGCAGACTGCGGCATCTGTAACAGAGAAGGGAACTGCAGATGCTGTTCAGATAATGAACAGCACAGCATGGCAGCGTGTGCAGCCTTTGGAGAAGGGCAGCCATACAGAGCAACTCAAGGCTGGGCACAGTCAGCCAGCAACCACTTCTTGGTCACCTCTGGGTTAAGCAAACTATGTTTTATATCAGATTGGCTTGTTTAAAAACATCTTTGCCCTTGGCAGAGAGGGTTTTCTTTACAAGCACCATGAGGAGACAGACTGATGGGGTCAGCAATAAGGAGACTGAATTTTCCAGACAGTGAGTGGGTACATTAAAAAAAAAAAAAAAAAAAACAAAAAAACCAAACAAAAAAAAACCCAACTCCTTACAA
>JAVJGI010000065.1:23563949-23574129 GCA_035590275.1 Ibycter americanus | reverse complement strand
CAGGGCAGGGTGCAGTGGGCCGTGCGCAGGGCAGTGCCATGCTGCGAGGGCGCGGTGCCATGCTGCGGGCCGTGGGCAGGGCCGGGCAGCATGCAGGGCAGGGCAGGGCAGGGCAGGGCAGCATGCAGGGCAGGGCAGGGCAGCATGCAGAGCAGTGCAGGACAGGGCAGCGCAGCGCAGGGCAGGGCAGGGCAGCATGCAGGGCAGGGCAGGGCAGCGCAGCACAGCATGCAGGGCAGGGCAGTACTGTGCCATGCACAGTGTGGCACACGGTGTAGCACCACAGGGAGCATGCAGTGCAGTGCCATGGAAGTGCAGGGCCACGTAGTGCTATGGGGAACATGTAGTGTGGTACCGCAGGGGATGCAGTGTCGTGGCGTGAGGGAGAGCATGACTTGCGGACGTGAGCGTCCGTGTTAGGGAGGACATGCAGTGCGGTGCTGCTCTGGTGCCATGGGAGGGTGCGGTGTGGGGCCACAGCTATCGGTTATAACTGCAGTTATGCAGTCACAGGAGGGTGCAGGCAGTGTTCAGGGGCACATGCAGTGCAGGCGTGGGAGGCTGCAGCGTACTGCCGTGTGGCCGTGTGGTGCCACTGGGGGACACACAGGACGGTGAGGGGATGCAGTGCCATGCTGTGTGCACGCCAGTGGGGGATGCAGTGTAACACCCCAGCGGGGAGCGCTCACAGGGCAGTGCTGTGCAGCCCTGTGGAGGGGGCAGGCTGGGTGCCGCAGTGCTGTGCAGCATGGTCTCAGCCCAAGGAGGAGGTGCCAGGTGCTGGGGAGGGGCAGCACAAATGGGGGGACCCCGTGCAGGCAGGGCAGTGTGTGAAGGCACGGCCTCACTGCAGTGTTCAGCTGGCAGCAGGGGTGCAGGAAGCTCCTGGCCTCAAGGCTGCTGAAAGTCCAACTTTCCCGTTAAATATAAACCTCCCACGGCTCTCACCCAGATAACCGCTCCTGTGGCCGTGGCAGGCCCACACTTGACGGGCAAGTGAGGCAGGATCTTCCTGAGCCACCTTCTCCTCCTGCCCAGACCCACACCAAAATGGCTACCATCCCCCTTGGCTTCAACATCGACGCCCCACGCTGGGACCAGAGCACTTTTGTGGGGCGCCTGAAGCATTTCCTCAACATCACCGACCCGCGGACGGTCCTGGTGCCAGAGGAGGAGCTGGACCGGGCCAAGGCACTGGTGGAAGGCTGCAGGTGAGGGGCAGAGGGACAGCTGGGGCAGGTGCCATCCCTGTGGCTGTACCCAGCCACTCCGCAGGGCCGCGGGAGGATGGAGGCAGTCGTTCCCAAGCAGGCACGCTGGGACGTAACATCCGTCAGAGGTGGTTTTGGGGGAGTTTCCCAGGCTTCTCCTAGGAGCCTCAAGCTGGGACAAGTTTCCCTTGTGGGAGATGTTTCTTCTGCCTTTCAAGTTTGGTGCCTGGGGCTCCGTGCCCCAGCAGTGCCAGGTGCTGGCGGGTCTGTGCGGCTGCCCCTGACGGGCTCTGGGCTTGCAGGGCTGGGCTGGTGCCTCCAGGAAGCAGCCGGGAGCAGCTGCTCTATGCCAAGAAGCTGTACGACTCAGCCTTCCACCCTGACAGCGGCGAGAAGATGAACCTCATTGGGAGGATGTCATTCCAGGTGCCGGGGGGCATGGCCCTCACCGGCTGCATGCTCCAGTTTTACCGGTGAGCTCCTGGGGATGCTGGGTTGGGGGTACAGCCCTGATGGCCCCCAGCCCCTTGAAGAATCCCTAGTGGCCAGGGCACGGCCAGCCTGCCTCCTCTGGGGCTGGCTGCTGCCTGAGGCATGCCCATGGCTGCTGTGCCTGCCTGCATCCTGTGGCCAAGCCCTGTGTCCCTGTGCCCTGTCACCAGTGCTCAGCCTGTGGTGGAAGCATCACAGGTCCTCCTGGCCCCCAACATGGCTGGGGGTGGTCTTCCTTCACCCTGAGCTTGGCTCAGCTCTTCCTGGAGCCCCTGTAATGATTAACACAGCCAAGTCCTGTGTGGCCAGTGCTCTTGCTCCATGGACCATAACTGCCCCTGAAACCAAGGAGCGAATGTGCCCCCAGGCCAGGCTGCTGCAGTGTCCCCACCCCATGCCAACAGCTCCCTGCAGTTCCCTTCTGAAATGGCTGCTTGGGGGTGAGCAATCCCGTCCCCAGCGCAGAGGCTGTGTCGGACAGACACTGCCTTTCCCAGTGAATCCCCGTCCCATCCCACCCCTGTTTGCTGGACTGGTTTGCCGGTTGTTGGTGAGGTCCTGTCTGAACTGGGGATCTCCCAGTGCTGATGGGTCACCCTCTTCTCAATCCATGTCCACCTTCCTGCGTCCCAAAGCTCGCTCAGATCCACATGTCTCTGTGTCACCTCTTGCCCCACCTCAGTGTCCCTGAGGCATCAGGAAGAGCACAGGCACCCTGGTCACCCCAGAGCTGCCTCTGTCCCCATGTGCCCTCTACTTGCCGCTTCCTTTGACAAAGGCTTATCTCAGCCCAGCAAGATAGCTGTCGCCCTGCTGAGAGCTGGGTCTCCCACCACTGGCCAAGCACCCTGCAGGGCTGGGCCCCCTTGTGTGCCCCTCGAAGCCCATTGGCAGCCAGGATTCCTAGGGTCATTTCCCAGCTTTGCCACTGGCTTGTGGCTTTGCTGCAGTGTCTCAGTTTCCCTTGGGAGGAACCATGACAAGTGTATTGAGGGCATCTTGCCTGTCCCCCTGCCAAGCCCATCCCGGCCATGGGCACAGGCTGGGCATCCCTGATGGCCTTTGGGTGCTTTCCTGGTCCCTTCCCTCCGCAGGACGGTGCCTGCTGTGGTTTTCTGGCAGTGGGTGAATCAGTCCTTCAACGCCATTGTCAACTACACCAACCGCAACGCTGCCTCCCCCATCACACTGAGGTGAGCTGCCCCCACACAGGATGGGGACCCTCTGTGTTGGGTCCCTTGGATCACCCTTGCCCCATCTTGGGCACTGAAGGAACAGGATCGAGTCAGAGTTGGTGTTTCTGTTCTCTCCATTCTTTGAAAATCACTGTCCAGGCAAATCGGGGTGGCTTACGTCACGGCCACTGGTACAGCCCTGGCCACCGCAGTAGGGCTCAACCTCTACACCAAGGTATGCCAGGACAAGGCCAGGTGGGGCAGCTGGCCGCATCCTGCCCTCCCTCACTGACATCAGCCTGTCTCCCGCAGCGAGCCCCCCCCTTGCTGGCCCGCTGGGTCCCCTTCGCGGCCGTGGCTGCTGCCAACTGTGTCAATATTCCCATGATGCGGCAACAGTAAGTGCCACGCGCGGCCAGGGTGCTCGAGGGACCCAGCTCCCTCCAAAGGTGAGCTGGTGGCAGTCGGGCTCCTGGACTGCCTGGTTGCCCTGCTGTGGTTCCCCATCCCAGGGGCGGGGAGGGTTGGGAGGACAGGAGGGAAGTGGGCCGGGGTCTGTGCAGTCATGGTGCCAGGTCTCTGCGGGAGGGTGCTGGGTGGTGTGGCTCAGCCTCTACCCAGAGCAGGAGGGGGATTTTGGGCTGAGGATAGCTGTTCTGGGGTCTGGGTTGGAAGATCCCTCAGACTCAAAGGTCTTCTGTGTGTGGCCATGGGAGAGCCCCAGTCCACGATGTCCTGGCGCTGGAACCCTCCAGAGTTCTGCTGCTTGGGGTCCCCCACAGGTCACAGCACAGGGAGCTGGGGTGCTGTGTGGGGGACTGTCCCCTGGCTCTGCTGTGGATCCCAGGCGGGTGTCTGTCCCCTGGATGGCTGGACCCTGTTTGCAGCCATGCCCTGAAGATGGCAGCATCGGCTGGGCTGAGGACCCTGGAGCCCCATGCCCTAGGGCCAGGGCTGGGGACAGATGCAGCTGCTGTGCCAGCACAGCACAGGGGACCCGCTTGGCACCCCTTCACCCCGTTGCTGTGTCCTCACACTTCCCTGACCACCCCGGCCCCCACTTAAAGCTGCCTGTCCCCTCCAGGGAGATCATCAATGGAGTCACGGTGACAGATGGGGACAACAATGAGCTCGGCCGCTCCAGGGTGAGTCTGGAGATGGGGGTCCAGGTTGGGGCATGGCGTGGCACGGGCTCACCTGTTGCTTTTGCTTGCAGAGGGCGGCAGTGAAGGGCATCGCACAGGTTGTGGTGTCTAGGATCACCATGGCAGCACCAGGCATGAGTGAGTACAGGGCAGGAGCATGGGTGGCCAGACCAGGGGCTCCCCTGGGACCCACCGTCTCACCCTGCCCTGCTTCTGTTTCCCCCAGGAAGAAGAGGGAGGGTGGCCCTGCATCCCAGGTGGCATTTGGTCTCATGTCACTGATGGAGCTGGTCTCCCCATCCTACCATTCCCATCAGAGTCCCCCAAGCCCCCAGCCCTCCTCATCCCAACTCACAGCCAGTGGGGGATGTGGTATGCTCCCACAGCAGCTGGACTCCACAAGGACGCTTCTCATGCTTTCTGGCCCTGGCCCCTCATCCTGCATCCCAGCATCCCCTCACCCTCATGAGATCCATCCCATGCCTCCCTTGCCTCCTGGCAGGAGGGATGGGCGCACAAGGAGCATGGACTGTGCTTCCCCAGTGATGGATGGATAGGGGTCCCGTGCCAGGTCCCTGCCATACGCAAATACCCAGTGGCCCCCAGCACAACTAGCCATGGCCATGGCCTCTGGGAGGGAGGTCCTGCTGGGGCAGCTCTGCAGGCTGGCTTGCAGGGTGGCTCTGACCTTTTCTCTCTGCTCCTAGTTATTTTGCCCATCATCATGGAGCGACTGGAGAAATTCCCGTTCATGCAGGTGAGCCCACGTTTCTCCTGCCATAGTTTTCCAGTGGGTCATGTGGTTCCCCCACCGTTGAGATGCTGGGGATGAAATGGGGGGTTGCAGAGCCTGCTTGCTTCCTTCCTATTCGAGTCACTGGTATACCAAAGGTCTCTCAAGTGACATGGAGAGGCTGTAGGAGGGTGGCAGGGGTCAGGGGCATCCCAGAGATACTGGGCATTCAGCCCTGTTGAGGGGAGAAGCCTCTTCACCCTGTGAGTGGGACTTGCGGCCAGGCTGGGGACTCAATCCTGACTCTTCCCTTACAGCGGATCCGGGTTCTCCATGGGCCTCTGCAGGTGCTGCTCTGTGGGGGCTTGTAAGTATCTCACTGCTCGAATGCTTGTGGGTACCTGGAGCGCAGCTCTGAGGGGTGCTTGAAAAAACACCTCTTTCCCAGCAGGGGATTGCAAAGCTGCTTAACTTTCAGCCTGGGCTTTCCCCAGTTATTGGGAGTCGTGTGGTGTGGGCAGCATATCTTGGGCTGAGGTCCCTGCGGCCAAGAGGCAAACAGGCTGTCATCCCCAACACTAATGTTTGTCTCTTCTCTGTTTTACAGCCTCCTGTTCATGGTGCCAGCAGCCTGTGCCCTGTTCCCACAGAGATGGTACCTGTCCCACTACTTTCCTCTCCTGCACTGGACTTTGGGAGCCTTTTTCCTCCTAGCTCTTGTCTGCCTGTCCCAGGAGAAGCATAATGGGCACCCACCCTTCAGCCTGAGGCAGCACCTGTCTGTACATGCTGGTGCCTCAGGCAGCAGGAGGGCATGTGCCTCCCCTGCTCTGTGAGCTCTGTGCTGGGAGCAGCGGGACCCCCAGCCTCATGGGCAGCTCTCTGCCCCCCAGCACTGGGAGTGGTAGATGGCAGGGATGGGTGGTGGGTCTTGACGTGAGCCTCCAAGATCCATAGGACTGCAGGGCACCTTGAATGACAACGGGGAGAGAGGGTGGCCTGACTGGTCGTCAGGGAGGAGGGTCGTGGGTTTCAGTGTCTGTCCCCTCTCCCCACAGCTCCCTTGCGCTGACTGACCTTGAGCTGGAACTGCGTGACAGTATCGTGGCCAAGCACGGGGACAAAGTGCCATACGTCTATTTTAACAAGGGACTGTGAATGGAAACTACCTCAGAAGCCATTGTACCCCTCCGGCCTCCTGCCACCACCAGCCCTGTATCCCCTGAGCAGGGCTCAGAAGCATGGTCCAACCAGATCTGCTCCCCAGCACAGCTGTCTCCTTCCCCTGGAGAGGCAGGATCTGGCTCTGTCTGCCCAGCTTGCAGCACTTCGGCTTGTCCTGAGCCTCCCCCCACGTGCTGCTGGCTGTGTCCCTGCCTCCCCATGTCCCTCTTGCTCTGGGCAGTGGCTGCACTTCCCATGCCTTCCTCCTGCCCTGCGCAGGTGGATCTGCCCAGCCTGTCTGAACCTCACATGGTCACTGGGCTTGAGCCTGTGAGGCACCAGGCTTTCTCCCTCAGGGCTCAGATCACAGTCCTACCTCCGAAAGCAGGTGCTCTGCCGTTGAACCAAGAACCAAACTACGTTGCTGCCTTCAACCACCACAATGGCCTCTTACCAAGAGCTGGATCATGCCTTGGCAGGCAGGAAAGGACCTGTCCTCTCTGCACAGGGATGACCCCAAAGTCCAGGAACCAATGTTTGGACCATGCCTTCCTTGCTTTCAGGTTCAGATTTTATCCACTTTGCAATTGCTACAATCCAGGAGAGAAATAGCTAATTGTTTTTAAGCTCTAATTTTTTCAATCTACCCGTTCCTCTGAGCAAGAGAGCCAGCCGTCACCCTTGTCCCACATCTCGCTATCCCTGTGGTAGCACCAAGGATGTGCAGCTTTGGGGAACAGTTGATTCTGGGCCCCCTTGGACAGGGGGAAGGAGACACAGGACTCACAAAGCTGTTGAGGCATTAACTCAGGCTCTAAATAGCAGCACTATAAACAACAGAGATGAGGGTTGAAAAATAAAATGCGGTAATTTTTAAAAAACAGCTGTGGGTTCTGCTTTTGGCTGGTCTCTGGGTGTCTGCTTCCCTGGGCAGGGTATGTGGGTCTCATGCCTGCCTTGAAAGGGAAAGGTGTGGGCTCTGTGACTGACCAGGCACCAGGGTGGGGGTCAGCACTGGGGCCAGAAGGAAGAAGAGGCATGAGGCTCAGCAAGGGCTGTCATGAGCCCTGAAACCCTTGGGCATCCCATGCAGCCTTCCCCAAGAGGTTTTTGGGGCTGGCTGCAAACAGTCTTGAGGCAAGTGACAAAGGGAGGTGATAGTGCCATGCTCACGGTGATTCTCATCCCACTAGGGGGGTTGACACTGGGTGACCCTTCCTACACCCATGGGTGCTGTTTGTCTTCTTGGCCTGGTAGTGTTTGCATGATGCTAACTTGGGTCTGCCATGAGGCCCTTCCCACCCTAAAGAAGAGCGGGTTGAGTTTGCTGCAGCCTATTTTTGGAGAAGGAAGAAGCCCCAGAATTCATCCCAAGTCCTGGGCTAAAGACCCCGCTGTCAGCCAGCTGCGTCCAGGCTCTGTGCTTGCTGATGAACATCCCTTGGTGGACAAGTGTTTCTAACCAGTCATATGATGTGGCTGCTCAGAGAGCCCCATGGGCCAGCGGATGGTTGACGCTCATCCCTCCAGCCAGGGATACATGTCAGATCCCTGAGGGCAGCATCATCCCCACATCATCTGCATGCCACAGTGGAGGCACAGGGTCTGCAGCCAAAGGGCTTTCTGGCATTAATCATTCTGCTCCTACAGAGAAAGCAGCCAAACCCAAAATATACTTCTTGAAGGGCCAAGCTGTATCCACAGTGAATTTGCTTCTGCCTAAGCTGCAACAGGCAGAGGATAATGTCTCCGACTGCATGTAGCTACAGCTAGAAAGCTGTACAAGAGCTCTGAAATAATTAATAGGTCAGCAGAAAGTAGGAAAACATGTTCAAACTTGTGTATCTGTTCCCTGGGCATTATTAGATCTCTTGTTAATGTGCAATTAAAATAATAGATAAGCACATGAAATGAAACAGATGTCACTCCTGTTGGGAGTGGAAAGAAGCCACAAGAAGACATCTCTTCTCTCTGCTTTTCTTAAGCTCTTTAACTCAAGCTGCGCTTGCCCTACACCCAAAACTGCTTTGAGCACTTTCAGAAAGGTACCTGTAGCAGCCTGGGCTGTACTTGGGTCCAAAATGCCTCTGGCATGCTTGGGTGCACAGTGATGCTTGTAAAATGATGTGCCGCAGGACCCTAAAACTGCCTTTCCCCTGCGCGTCGCAGCCACACTCTTGCTGTTGACCCTTCCTGCGTTTGCAGTGCATGGGGGTCCCAGCAGGGCAGGGGGCTCTGTGGCCAGCAATGCCAGGGCAGCAGCCACCCGAAGCAAAAGTTGGGACCACAGTGGGAAAGCTTCAGTAATTTTGTCACTCCTTTTTTCCTGTCCCCAGCCATACCGGAGAGGTGATGGAGCAGGGGGACCCTCTGAAGAGCTATTGCCATCTCACGCCAGCTCTCCCCTTGCCCTGGGGGGCAGCACGTGGTGCAGTTTGTTGCTGTTGGCCAGGGGAAGAGAGTTGCTCTGGACTTGGAGGATTGGCAAGCCATCATCAAGCCAGACTTACTCCCTTGAGCTTATAGTAGTGGATTCCCTCTTCAGATCGACTTGGATTTATGCCGGCTGACAGTTTAACTCAGCGGGGTTTCTAGGTTTCTAGGTTGTAGCTGGAATATCCCCTGGAGGATTCAAGTCATCTCAACAGCTCACATGGCTCTGGTGCTGGAAGATGATTGCTGCAGCCAGTGCCTGCCTGCACTTCCCAAAACCACAGCAGCTCCCCAGCCTGCCTTGGTCTTGCTGGGGAGCAGAGGGGTCGCAGCCAGGCTGCGGCCAGCAAGTCCCCATGCTGCCAAGGGTGACTCCGGCCAGCCCTGCTGCTCCATTTCCCATTGCTGCAACAGGAAGGAAACTTCATTGCCAGGAGTCAGAGCTGGACTCATCCCTGTTTGGGAAGAGCTGCAAGTGTTAATTACTCTCCAGTGATGAGTCACACCTGATCTGGGCTTGTCCTGTGCTCTGGTGTGCTCCCTCCTTCTCCCTGCTGTGCCTCTAATTTCAGGGCTAGCTGGGAACAGGAATAAAGCCCCTTTAGTAACTGTGTGTGGCCAGAATGTCAGTGCTCCAGCATGTTTACAACCTCCCTTCAAATGATAACCAGACCGAAGTCGTCATGTTGGGCTGCAGCAGAGCCTGGGGAGAGGCTGGGGAGGCATGGGAGCCTGGGAGTCTCCTCTGAGGCATCAGCAGCCCCAGCAGGCAGGCTTGGCTGGCTGCTCCTCACCCAAAGGCTGGTGGGGACTGGTGAGCTGCCTGCCTACAGAGAGGGCAGCAAGCAGGACGCACATGCAATGGGTTAACTAACACCTGCGTGTGGCAGGCGGAGGAGCTGATCCAGCAGGGTTAGGTGTGCCCCAAGTACTGCCCTGATGGAAAAATGCCAGGGCAGGAGATAAGCTGCTAAGTTGGTTATTTTTTTCTGGCTTTTCTCAGCGTGTTATCTGAGCATCTGATAGACCACGCCATGCCAATCCAGCATGGAGGCTGCCTGGCGCGCTGGGAGCGGCGGTGCACAAAGCCTCTGCCACTGCCCCAGAAACACGGGCCATCTCCCCCAAGCTGTGAATTAACCCCAGGTGTTGGTGCCCCCACTTCTCCTGGGGGTGCCAGCCCAGGTGGGGGACCGCTGCGTGGGGACACGCTGGGACCCAGCTGCAGTGGGAGATCCTCTTCTCTGTGCTGCTTCCATCTCCAACCACCAACGCATGGCTGCCCGCTGGGCGCCTCTGGTCCAGCCCCATGCCGTTGACACCATTTCACCACCCTCTCCGTGCCCAGCTCTCCGGTGTGCCCCAGGGCTGGGTATGTGGGTGCATTGGGGAGGGGGCTGAGTGAGGATCATGGTGACCAGGTGAATGGCAGGTGAGTGCCTGGCTGCCATTGGGGTGTCAGGGAGGCTGTAGCAGGTCAGAGGGTACTTGTGAACCCTGTTTTTGCAGTGCCCAGTTCTGTCCCCGGGGGTGCATTGCAATGGGGGTGCAAGACCAAGGGGCAGCCCCCCACACCCCTCTCTGGCCAGTTCCGCCACTCACAATATGGCAGCCCTCGTCCCACCCCAGGCTCCCTCCCCGGTGCGCCACACTCAAGATGGCAGCTCCCTGCGTGCAGACCCCGCCCCTCCCGGTTCTGCTCTAAGCGACAGCGCGCTAAGCCAATGGCGAACCAAGCGGTGCGCCGCCTGCCCAATAGACGACCGCCTGGGGCGGGGCGGGGCGCGGGGTGCCCCCTCGGCTCCCGTCCCGGGCCGCAGTCGGGCT
>JAVJGI010000065.1:23499219-23563790 GCA_035590275.1 Ibycter americanus | reverse complement strand
GTCGCGCCGTGCAGGGGGGCCGTGTCCCTGGGGTGGGGGCCGGCGGTGGGGGGCGCGCTGGCCTGGGGGGGCAGCGGTGTGAGCGCGGGGGGCTGCGCCCTCCGGGCTGAGGGAGGTGGTCTTTGGGGTAGGGGGTCAGGCTGGGCTGGTAGGGGTGGGAGCATGCATAGGGTGCCTGGGGCTCTTGTGGCTGGGGGAAGAGGCTTTTAGGGGCCCACTTAAGGGTTGGGGACCCCCCCTTGACTTAAGTTAAGCTGGAGAATATGCAGAGACCCTCAGTCTGGGGGTGCTTGTGTGTTGTGGGGATGGAGAGGTGTCGGGCTTGGGTGGCAGTGCCTCTTGGAGGTGCTTTGTACGGCAGGGTGGCTGCAGGACATGGAGGAAAGGTGTTTAATGGTGGTTGAGTGGAGGTTATGGGGAAGGTGGCTATGGTGAGGGCAGAAGGCTTGAGCTGGCAGGTGCGCAGAGGCCTGCGGGTGGAGGTGCGCCTGTCTTTCGGCGGTGGCAACAGGGAAGAAGGTGGCCTGTGAGGGGACGGGGCCGGAGGAGGTTTGGGGTGAGCTGAAGGGTGGCCATGGGGTAGGTAGCCAAAGGACCTGGGTCAGCAGGGAAACGAGACTTGTGTGGTGCTGCACAGGCCAGGTGAGTCAGTCTTCCCCTGGCAGGAGCTGTGGTGGGGAGTTGGCGCAAGCCTCTGTGCAGAGTGAAGGAAGAAGGGGGGCTGTTGCAACTGGGATGAGGGGAACCAGGCCTTGTCTTTGCAGGCTGTGAGCACCTGCTTACTACTTTCTTCATGCCTGGAAAGGGTTTTAATGAAGTTGATTCTCTCTTCTTCATCTCTTTACTCTTTCCTGTCCGTGCTGCAATGCGTACCATTCAGCTCTCCAGTGATGTTCTTGGGTCCCCCAGTGTAGATGCCTGTAAACCTCTCCCACCTTGATATATGGGAGCACCTTGATCTCTGAGCACCACTCAGTACTGTACTAAGCCAAGCAACCTATGCATGACCTGGATCTTATTGTCATGGAGTCCAGATGTCTTTTTTTCATCCTCTGCAGGACATAGATTGAATATGATGACTTCCGATTTGATGTGGTCTATTACTTTTAAGTTACAGATTGTATTTGTTGAAGGTCTGAACCAGTGAGATGCTGATCTGTGAGTGTAGGTCACAGATACTGTGGGTTGTGTGGTGCTTGATGTCACGGTGGTGCAGATGGGGAGTGTCCCCTTCTGGAAGGGGTCCATTGAAATACTTCGCAATGCTTCTGCAGGAAGAGGAGGTGAGGAATTTGTCTATGGCTACAGATGTTATCCCCCTTTTAAATTTCCTTCTTCTTTTCAGGGTGCTGAGCACACCAGACCTACTTTAATAGCTGTGTAATTCCCTGTTGATAGTGCCATCGCAAATCTCCTTCAGCTGCACCAAGGCTACAGTTTGGCCGTTATTGCCCTAGGGAGCCAAGTGCAGGATTGCATTGAATGGTGTTTTTTCCATGTTGTCTCAACTGCCTTTAACAGATAGAAGTGCTAGTTGTTGCTCTGTTTCATCTTTGAGCTGACAAGCATAAACTAAGCATATATGAGCACATCTCAGGTCCGTTTTGCTCTCTGGTTGTTGCAGTATTCCAGCTGTGAGCAGTGGTCAGCTAGCAGGATTATCTGGACAGAAGCTGTGAAAGTCTTCAACCCTATACATGCTAATAAAAATACCATACCTGCTTTGAAGACTGTGGAAGATGCTCCCTGCCTCATACAGCTTATACATTTGTCAAAGAGCTGGTAGAAGAAAGGAATAGGAAGTAGAAAAGGAGGAAAGGAAAAAGGAGTGTGGAAGCAACCATACAGCTAGGTTGCCTATGGAATAGTTGCATACATGACTTGTGGATATCCTCTCCAGTCAGTGCACCAGAAATAATCCTAAAATAATAAGTCTTGAGTGGTATAATACATGAGAGTGGGAGAGAAGAGCTTTGGCGGCCTATGTTTTCTTTAGAACACTTACATACAGATGCATCTTTTACTCATTTTCTTTTCATAGTTTGTCTATATAAAACTCTTGCAGTTTATTTTAGGTGTTAAATGTAGACTCTGTCTGTCAAAAGGCTGGTATTATCTCACTGCATACTAGAGATTGACAGCTACCCACTCAAAAATGACAGTGGTTATGTAGGATCTTGAACATGAGTATGTGACACAACTTTGTTTGCTTTGGGGTGTGTGCACCTTAGAGCCTGTTTTCCTCGGAGCTTGTAGAGAGGAGCTGTGATGGGGCAGTGCTGGAATAGGAAGATCTCCATACCAAGGGTTCCTGTGTTTCTAGCTGAAACTCTTGACAGCATTCGCCTTGTTCTCTCAGATGGTTGCTGCCCTTGCTGCCCCTTGTGATCACTGCCTACTTCCATCTATCTTGCAGACATTTGCCATGCCCTGCTTGCTTCTGCTGTCAGGGGGAGCTTGTTTTTCAGGGTCCATGCCTCCTTGCCTGTAAAAACTGTCGCACAGACCTGGTGGTCTAAGGCTGGGAGGTGCTGCAGGAAATGTGTCCTCTAAATAATTCAGGAGGTGGAGCTGTACTGCCTAGCTGCACTGAACAAACATTCCCGAGAACATGCTGTACTCCACAGGAGGGTCTGATTTTTCAGGTTAAAATAAGTCCAGGCTGCCTAGGATCTTCAAAGACCTTTCTTTTAACTAAGGCTTGTTTGGGGTGGATGGAGGAGAATGAAGATAATGAGCTCATTACCATCCTGAATCCAAGTTGTTTAACTGTCACCATGACTATTCATTTCAGTTTCACTTGTAATCAGAGCGCAAAACTCTTGTTACCTGGAATTGAAGCATTTATCAGTAGATTATGGGCAGAAATATTGCAATTACGTAATAAAGTTAGGATAAATGTCACAGGAAGAAGAAATCTAGCCATGTTCAGTTGCAACCATAGATGTATAGCCTTAACTGCACACCTCAGCTGGGCACTCCCCTGTTGGTTTGAGGGAGAAGGAAGTGAGGAAATAAGAAATTAATATATTTTGAAATGAACGTGATCAAATTTGTAATGAAGAACTTTGAACAGCATAATTTTTCTATTGTAGTTTGTCTCTACAGGGCAGAGTAAAGGTTATTTGACTGCCTTAACTATCTGTCTGCTTCCCACGCCTACAACTTAATTATCACATAGTTTTCTCAACTGTTGTTTTCTTTAAAAACAAGAGATTTAAGTGAATGTTAACTATGTGACAAGTCTGCAGAATCTGTCTTTCTTTAATAATGTGGTTTTGAGCCAAAATCTGACAGAAGCATGCTCTTCTTAAAGACCGATTTCATCCCAAATTAAAGAGTTTTCTTGAAGTACTGTGACTTGAGGGATGATTCATCATATGTGACAAAGAGGACGGATCCTGGATCCTTGCTTTAAGGAAGAACTCAGCGTGACTGTTGCTGTGGCTAACACCCCCATAATGGAGAGTTTCTGTCCAAGGCTGTGCTCTAGCTGTGACCACAGCTCTGATTGCACCAATATGGAGTTACTACACATCATCCAAGAGTTTGGCTGCATTTGGGCCCTTTCAGAGCATCACTTCAGGTAGTTTGTGAACAGCAAAGTCTCAATTATCCTCGTATAAGAGAGGCTCATCTCCACGTCTGTAAATTTAAGACAACTTTTTTGATTAAGATAAAGGTAATTAGTTGCAACTGCACTTTGGTGTCTTCTGAAATGCATCGGGGCCTTCAGGAGGAGAGCTGCTTGTATAACCATAGGATGTATTTTGTCTTCCATGACATCTTTGTCTGTGACACTTGGTTTTTGGCTTGCTGATTTCCACAGTTTTGGCAGGAGGCAGCAGAGATCAAAGTACGTCCTGTACTTGCTCAGAACAGGAATCTCTAAATAACTGCGGATTGGATTAAGTACTACTCGTACTGTGATGATTAAACCACCGTGAACTCCAGTGCCTCATCTGTATAGCACACTTTCCAGCTGATTAAAATTTTTTTGTTTGTGAGTTGCCCTCATAATTACACAAAGTGCTGTAAGAATTTCTCCTTCCATCTCTGCAGCAAATGGAAAGCCTGGTCTGAAAGTGTCTGATAGATCCTGGGGAGAGTGTGGCAGTTTTCTTCAGGATAGTCAAAGCAACTCTGACTGGGGCCTGTCATTGCCTTTCTGAGAATTTCCTTGCCACCCTCTAAATATTAATTAACAAAAATATAACACTACCTTAAGAATAAACTTGGGCAGCTTTTGTGGAGTTGTGCTATGCAGCAGGGGAACTTGGAAAGTTTTATCTGCCAGAGTTGTTTCGATATGGTTGGGAATTTTTCCGTCCTCTCAGCCTCAAGAGCCAGGCAGGGTCAGGCCGGGTCAGCCTCATCTGGCTAGCAGCAGCATCCAGTACTGACAGTTCCCCAGCAGTGGCTCTGCTGGGTGCAGTGCTGCTGGGTGACTGCTGCTGGGTAGCAAGGATCCTGCCCAAAGTCGTGATACCACTACTGGCCCTTCTAGTGAGGCAGAGGGATGAATGTGCTTAATGTCTGGCCACATTTCAACAGCAGTTACTCAACCCTGGCTAAAACACCCATCGACCCCTCACTTTGATTCCTAGAAGTGCTGCTCACCATAGCATGTACAGTGGTTGCTTTTCTGCTGACAAAAATGCAAACTACTTTTATATGGCTCTGTCAGCCTGTATTAACCCAGTGTTATGTTGAAGTTCATCTTTGTCTTTCTTTCTGTGGTATTAGAAAGGCATTAATGTAGGTAACAGTTTGTGTTCCTTTGTAATCTGAAAACACAGGGACATCCTCCAAGGTAATGGGCAGTATATTTAGTAAATGCAAACTGCCCACCTTTTCTTTTTACACTTTTTTCCCTTTAAGTCATACTGGGAGAACTGGCAGGATTGAACAGACATTAGCTTGTGGTGGCACGAAGCTTCTGATGAGCTAGTGATCTTACAGCCTGCTTCTCCATCCAGTGTTGTCTGTGCTGTGCCCTTTGGTCGTGGCTGTGCATATGCAAATGTCTCCTTGTCAGGCATGTCGTGCAGTTTTAGTAACACTGAGCTACATGTGGCCTTTTGTTCTGTCTCCTGACAACATGCATGTTTGGTACTGGGTTTGGGGATGTTCCTCTAATCTGAGCTGCCTTGTTTTACAGGGTACAGGGTAAGAATTTGCCCTTTCCGGTTAGCTGCATAGGAATCTGCTCAGCTTATTAATGCATTTAACTGGTGCCTCTATGGCTGTACACACTCCTGTCTTGCATTTGTTTCAGGGGGTTCATGAATCCAAGATGACTGGGCAAGCTGTTCCTGCCAGGGTTGGGCTGCTGTTTTTGCAATATGGGGGAAAGGACTCGACATGTCAGAGGCATCTCAAAGCAGTCTCTGAGGCAGGGCCGGTGACAGTCTCAGAAGGGCCGTGAGTCATGGCAGGGCAGAGATACTCTCTGCGCATTGCAGGACAACCTGATTGGGCCAGGTTTTGGTCTGTGCTTCCAAGTGGGAAGAAAGAGAGCATGGAGTGCGGGATAGGACTCCTGAATGACTTCATAGAGAGATGCTGATGGGGAAATCGGGTTCCTCCTTCCCCCTGCTGTCTTGTGTGATTAGAAAACCCACAGCTAGGAAGATAGGCTTTGAGATGCCAACACCTGGGTGCAGTGGCAGTAGAGCTGTGACAGGCAAGATTGCCTGTGTGGCTGAGCCTGTGAACAGTGCACATAACAAACACGCTTGAAGTAACAGCTGGCTGGAGAGAACAGTCTTGCCAAGCAGGAATTACATGCCCATACCTTAGCTGTGTCGAGAAGTGTGTTGGTGTGGCAGTCACAAATGATATTTCTTCCTGATTTCTCAGGTAGTGTTTGACTGCAAAGGAAGGCTCAAGGTGCTGCAGAGACCTGCTGTTTATCTGCTTGGACAAGAAAGAACTTGATTTTCCTTAATGATGTGATTATCAATGGGATCACTGCCCTCAGTATTATTTTTAGGTGACTGCTGTAGTCTCTGCAGTGGCTTGGGAAACTGTAATGGAGCGCTTTGCATAAGATGCCTTGCTGGGTGCAAAGTGAGGTTGTTATCCCAAATTTGGGTTCTTCACCCAGCATGTAAGAGCCTATCCACACACAGAGCCGGATATTTATTTATTGGTATTTGTTTTCTGCGCAGACATGGGGGCTAGGTAGTAAATCCACAAAGCTAGCACAGCTCTTGACACTAGCTGAGACATTCTGTACACTTTGAACAATTGTTTACAATTACGTTTAGTCACAATTAATTCTCTTTGGTTCTTACAAGCCTTTTCACCATTTAAAGGTACAGAACTATGGGGAAGGGGGCTTTCTTTGCTCGAGGGTGGATCTTCTAGTATGCTAATTAGGATAGTTCACACATAGTTCAAGGAATTTTCTGTTTGGTCTCATTAACCTTTTGGTTCTCCTTGAGCTTACCATGTTATTTCTTACCTTGAGTATTTATGGTGTCTGTTCCTTCTCCCTAGGCCACACCTTGTTAACTATTTGTAGGGGTTGATTAACACCCTGTGTCTTTCAAATTATTTCTTGTTTTCTTTAAATCAAGTAATTCTCGCATCAAATCCCCCTTTGAGAATATATAAGGGAAGAATTTATTTTTTCCCCTCATATTAGTCTCATCGTTTCATTAGTTGGCCCACCCAAGATCAAACAACATCTCCATGTATGTTGAATTAATACATATACACTCACAAATATTAGAACTCCTACAATCACAATGCATATCACCTTCTTTATCTGTGAACGTAAATCTGGTACGCAAGAGGTCAGCCATTTCCACGTTTCAGCAAAGCCAATAGAACTGTCATCATTTTGTATCTCATCTAAAAATTTAGTTTGTTTCCAAATCTCATTAAGATCGGTAGATATTCTGCTGCTTTGGTCAATGTAAGTACAGGAACTAGAAATTAAGACTGTACACACACACACACACCTTAGATGCTAACAGCATGTCTACAGCCATTCTATTTTGAATAGTAATGTCTGCTAATTGTGATACTTCTTTCTGTAAAGCGGACACGGCATCTAAGATCTCATTTCCTATTTTCTCTACTATTGCTGATATATTTATTATAGCTTTTTCAAGCTTACTTACTCCTAACCACAGTATAAACCATCTAGCAATTGAATGAAAGGCTGTAGGCCTTTCAATCAAAGGATTACTTCTCGTGTGTCTTTTCATATAGGATCATAATGACACCATAATCCTGGTGTCAATTCTTCAACTATAGTTACATTCAGTAATATTGTTGTCCCGTAGGTGGGTTTGTTACCTGGTGTGCAGTGTCAAGTCACACACCAAGTTGAGGTATTTCTATTCCTTTATTCTAGTTTACGCAAAGTAGGGAGCTACATGGTAACTCACAAATGCCTAGCTTGCCGATTGTCAAAACTTTACGCTATTTACACATTTCAGCAAGCGAAGACATCAACTTTCATTGGTTACAAGTAACAATTCTTTCATTACTTAATACTCAGCTTCATATTTGTCAAACAGTTCTCTTGTTTCTTATGTTAATTTGTCTGCTTGTTCAGTCTCAACTTCTTTTTAGGTCGGGGGGGGTTTCTTGAGTTGGTGGTCAATGGGTCGGTGGTCGCGATCTCCCTCTGCCAGAATTACCTTTCCCTAGTTAGTGCTTCTGGTGGTAAACTTCCAGTCAGTTCATTCATCTCCTGGTGGTACTTTCCTCCTTTAAACAAAGAACTTGCTAGTGCTTAACCAAGCAATAAGCAGGGCATTCAAAAATGCTTGTAACTTGATTTAACTATTAACAATTCATTTGTTCTAATTGTCTTAAAGTCAGGCTACTAACAATACATTCAATTTTATTAATAATTCCCTTAATCATTTGAAGTCAATAAGGCTCCTAAAGTACAAATTCCTGACCAATTTATAGGTCAGGATTTTCTTGCTTTTGTCCCCCAGATCCAATACCAACCTGTTTCTTCTGGGACTGGCTAAGATGAGACTTGGGTTTTAAGAATTGGTGTCGAAACATCAATTGTTTTATTACATTTTGTATATTTCCCAATGGAAGCTGGATAACCTCTTTTGCAGTCTTAATTTACCTGTTCCTTTTGGGGGACTGCATCTGTGGATAGAAGTGCAATAATTTTGTGGGAGATGAAGGGTAGTTACTTTCTGTTCATCTATTCCTTGGTTTATATTAAAGGATATATTTGTCCATAATTCTCCCCATGATACATTAGCAGTGATGGACATCCCGATTAAAGGTATTCCTCTTTCCAAGTTTTCTCAGAAATGTGTACAGACCCAGCAACTGGTTCTGTTCACTATTTGTATTGTTTTGTGTCCTCCCAAGGAACCTTTTATGGCTGCCTCTCAGGGTTCCTGCATTGTCCTGTCACTATAATTGAGCAAAGGATAGCGATTTATAGTACCATTTCTTGTTTACAAGGAAATTAGTATTTCTCTGGATGCACTCTATCACTACTACAGCTCTTATAACTAGCATACAACAATACAAAATTAATCCTCAAGTACAATCTAATTCAATATATGATTTTCCAGAATCCCATATACAGGTCATTAAACTTTAGAGATTTTTAATTTACAGCCTCCAGTTTGTTCAGTGGTCTACTGTTTTGTCATAGGTGCCTTCTTCACTCGGGTATAATGTACCCAGGAGTCGATTCTTTCTAATTGCACTGCTGTGTAAGCAGTCAGTAAAACAGTATATGGTCCTTTTAACTTTTCTTTAAGTGGTTCATCTTTCCAACTTCTGCAGTAAACCAGATCTCCTGGTTGAAAGTGATGCACTGGCAAGTTCAAAGGTAAAGGATCTCTTTAGTCTATGTATCTTAACGACCTGTCTCACTGGATTGTATGGCAAGGGAAAGCTTCTGGCCATCCTGAAAAGGTGCCTGCTAAAACAAGCAAATGCTTACACTGATTGCACCTCAGTAACTCAGAAGAATCTATTTGCCAGTGTTTCCCAGCAGTAATTCTTCTCTTTCCAAACTGCTCCATGAGCCTGAATAACTCCAAACACATACTTAGAATCTGTATACACATTAATCCTTTTTCCTTTTCCAATTTCTAATGCTTGGGTTAAAGCAATCATCTCTGCCTTTTGGGCTGATGTATTAGGAGGTAACGGGTTAGCCTCAATATTTTCAATTTGAGTCACCACCACATATCCTGCCTGTCTTACTCCATTATATACAAAGCTGCTCCCATGTGTGAATAATTCCATGTCCGGGCTCTTTAGTGGTCCATGTTTCAAGGCTGGTCTACAAGCAAAAATTCGCTTGATAGTACTTAAACAATTATGTCGTAGAGGTTCTTGTTCTGGCAGAGGCAGTAGAATGGCAGGGTTCAGGGAGCTTACTGTTTTAAGATTGGTGTTGTCTTGTTCCAGCAACACTGCTTGGCATCTCATTAGTCAACTAGGAGAGATCCAGTGACGTCCTTTCAGTTCTAGAATGGCTGTTACTGCATGAGGCACTAGGACAGTTATTGGTTGTCCTAAAGGTAATTTTCAGGCTTCTTCAATTAACAATGCTGTGGCAGCTACACCTCCTAGGCAAGCAGGCCAGCCTTTACTTACTTCATCTAATTGTTTAGAAAAGTGACTGGCCACTTTCAATCACCAAGCAGTTGAGTTAACACTCCCAATGCCACCTGCTGTCTTTTGTGTACATGTAGCTGAAAAGGCTTTTCATGTTAGGTGAGCCCAAAGCTGGGGCTTCTATCAGCTTTCTTTTTATTTAATCAAAGCCTTTCTGACATTCTGGAGTCCTTTCTAACAGTTCTCTGGGACCTTTTATGGCTTCATATAAAGGCTTAGCCATTAGTACAACATTTGGTATCCACATTCTGTACCATCCTGCTGTTCCTAAAAATCCTCATAGCTCTCTTTCTGGCTTTGACCAAAGGGCTACAGGGAGGAATCGTGGATTGGCCTGACCCTATCCTAACCAAAACCAAATACTGTTGGCTGTGGCCCCTCCACAGCCTACCCCAATACACACTCGGCTCTGACCCCTCTGGTCAGTTAAGGCCCCTCTGGCCTGTGTCTAAGTGTGAGAAATACTAATCTCTTGCGAGAGTAAATTCTAAATGGGATACCCACCAATCCAAGAATTCTTCCCCCCTTTTGCCCTTGCACAAATATCTCTGTTTGGGCGTTGCATCTTTTAGTCGCTTGTCACCCCAACTTTGGAGAGAATCCAGAGGAGTCCCTGATCAAGTGTGCAGTGTGTGCTGGAGCTCTGTCCAGTCTGGTCCGCTGTCAGAGATGGCAAGACAATCCGGGCAAGGCCTTATGGTTGTCCCATCTGGGTCGCCAAAACTGTAACCCCAAATCTGGGTTCTTCACCCACTGTGCAAGAGCTGGATATTTGTTTATTGCATGTCTGCACAGATATGGGGGCTAGGTGGTAAATCCACAGAGCTAGCACAGCTCTTAACACATGCTTTGAACAATTGTTTACAATTACATTTAGTCACAATTAATTCTCATTTCTTCTTACCAACCACTTTGCCATTTAAAGTTACAGTATTCTTTTCATTGCATGTTTTGTGGGGAGGGGGCTTTGTTAGTAGGGGGCTTTCTTTGCTCGAGGGTGGATCTTCTAGTATGCTAATTAGGATTGTTCACACAGATCAAGTCATTTTCTGTTTGGTCTCATAAACGGTTTGGTTCTCCTTGAGCTTACCATGTTATTTCTTACCTTGAGTATTTATGGTGTCTGTTCCTTCTCCCTAGGCCACATCTTGTTAACTATTTGTAAGGGTTGATTAACACCCTGTGTCTTTCAAATTATTTCTTGTTTTCTTTAAATCAAGTAATTATCTTATCAAGGTGATGCTGGCAGACTGATAGAGCAGACCAAACCATTTAATGACAGTGTGGCCAGTGTCCCTGGCATGCTGTGTCCTGAACAACATCTGCAAATAGAAAGGAGAGACTTTATTTTGTGCAGAGGCAGCTTCTGGTGCTGCTGGCTTGCAGGCCTCCTCCACTGAGCCAGTATCCATCCACCCACCATCACCTCAGGTTGGTCCAAACTGGTAAGAGAAAAAATGATGTGAGAGCTGGGTTGTATAGGAGATCTAGATGCAGTTTCCTGACCCTTCCTCGTTCCCAAGGACTTTTACACCAGCATGTTGTAAAACAAATCCAACCACTGACAGTGCACTGGTGGCTTGCTAGCAAGTAACAGCTTGAGCATGGGAGAAATCGCCAGTGCATCAGGGGACAGAGCTTTTGCCATTTAAAATGCTGCTGGTCTCTTGCTGATAATGAGTTGCAGAGGTGTCGGTGGGTATGGCGAGCAGCTACCAGAACTGACAAGCTGTAGGGTGCTGAGTTTAAGGAAGAAGGGAGGACAGGGACCTTTCCTTTTTTCGTGGTGGTTCAAGACTTCAGGATCCTGAGTGTGGTCCTTAGGACTAGCAGAGGAGAGAGTTTACCTCAAGAAAGGAAAGATCTGCTAGCAGTAAAGCAAAGGAATCTCCCTTCTTTCCTCTTTAATCTTCTGCATTACTATGAGGTAGAAGTTTGTTACTTCTAGTGGTGATGTGTTTTTACTTCATCTCTGGTTCTGGTGTGCACAAGGCAGCAATAGAAATTTTAGAGGCAACTCAAGAGCAGAGGTCCAAGGGAGTTTTCTTGGTTTTGGTTGTTGTTTTTTTTTTTTTTTCTTGAGATATGGGAAGGATCATGATCAAAGCAAAAACTAAATGTATCTTGGCTCTGTTTGAGGCTGAGGAGCTTGTCAAGATACTGATTTGCCAAAAGTCCTGGAGTGGGACAGAGAATGACTTCAGCAGGAAAATGGATTTTGTTAATGCAAAGAAGATAGCTCACAGAAGGAGGTGAGCTTTATGCAGTTGTCCGTGTCTCTCTCCCCATTAATTGGTTTTGAAGCCACTGGCCAACTTGAACTAAATTTGATAGGAAGAGGCATCAAAGATGCATAGGATTTCAACAGAATTCCTGAAAACAGACACAGAGAGATCTTTAAAAAAATAAAGCAAAAACATAAACAAACCCCCAAAACAAAAAAACCCACCTCAACAAACAGGGAAGCATCAGGGAATGAGCAGCTACAGTTGCAAGCTTATTAAGCACTGGGAAGTTTGTGAGTCCATGATTGACGACTTGATACATGCCCTAGCTTCTAGAAAAGTTTCAGTCAGAGCTCACAGTTTACTAGCCTGCAAAGTCAGTCAACCTTCTGGAACAAATTGATGGGAGGTCAGCTTTACAGAGCTCCAGTGGTTACAGAACTACTTTTATTTTTCTTTTCTGTCTCCTGCTGGCTGAACAGCAAATTGAAGGGGAAAAGGCTGATAAGCCGTAGAAACAGTTATGAAGAGTGTGTTTTGGCAGGAATCTCACCAGCCCTCTTGAGCTTTGCCTGTGTAAAAGGTGTTAAGCTTTGCTTGTTGGAAGCGGGAAGGAAACCTCGAACGTTAATGGCATGCCAGCAGACGATGCAGAGGTTTTTTAGTGAGCAGAACCAATTAGCTCTTTTTTCTTGTGTCCTAGCACACAGATAGGACCAGTAGGCTAGCCTGCTGTTGACCACAAGAGACTTTTTTTTTTTTTTTTTTTCCCCACTTAATATGGGACTGGAGCTCATAATCAAGACAGTCTGGGATAATGATGTCAGTCAAACAATGGTCTAATTGTGGCAGCCACACCAGAAGCTTGATACAGAAAGAGTACAAAATATGCAGAAGTACTCACTGTTGCCAAGCTTTGTATTCCTGACTCTTTGTAATAAGCTTTCTATTTGTTAATACTATATCAGCCAGCTGAACATGAGCTGGCAGTGTGCCCAGGTGGCCAAGAAGGCCAGCACCATCCCTCTGCACTGGGGAGGCCTCACCTCAAACACTGTGTTCAGTTTTGGGCCCCTCATTTCAAGAGGGGCGTAGAGATGCTGGAGCGTGTCCAGAGAAGGGCAATGAAGCTGTGAAGGGTCTGGAGTACAAGTCTTATGAGGAGCGGCTGAGGGATCTGGGGCTGTTTAGCCTGGACAGGAGGAGGCTCAGGGGGGACCTTATTGCTCTCTACAACTACTTGAAAGGAGATTGTAGGTAGGTGGGGGTAGGTCTCTTCTCCCAGATAACTAGCGACAGGACAAGAGGAAATGGCCTCAAGTTATGCCAGGGGAGGTTTAGATTGGATATTAGGAACACTTTCTTCACTGAAAGGGTGGTCAAGCATTGGAACAGGCTGCCCAGGGAGATGGTGGAATCACTGTTCCTGGAAGTGTTTAAAAAGTGTGTGGATGTGGTGCTTAGGGATGTGGTTTGGTGGTGGGCTTGTCAGTCCTGGGTTAACGGTTGGACTTGATGTCTTAAAGGTCTTTTCCAGTCTAAATGATTGTATGATTCTATGTTTGGTTTTGTTTGGTTTTTTTTTTAAACATCTTTCTCTATTTGGGATTCTCTTTAAATCCCAAGTGGTGGATGATGGCCAACAGGAAGAAGCCACAGGAGCTGCATGTCTTCTGCCTCCAGGAGAAGATCAGGCCATTCTGTTGCATAAAATATCCCCTGTGAAAGCCACCCCACTGGCTGTGGGCAGAAAATTGGTCCCACAGAGCTGACAACTTGCTGCAAAAGCACCTTTTAGAGCTCTCTGGCTGATCAGAACAAGAATTGGGAGTGACTGGTGTGGAATGAAAGGGTTAAATAGTGCCTGGGATCAGTCTGAGCCAGGAGGTGGGGGAAGAGCTGGAGGAGCTGGTAGGCATGGTACAGGGGTGTTGTAAAGACTGGACAAAACCTTTTAAGAAAGCAGTGTATCTTCAAGGCCATGATACTGGGCTGACTTCATTTCATCCTGTATATCCTGTGTAATTGTATCGGGGAAATTAACCTAAAGTGCTTTCCCCCCAACCCATCTTGGAGGGAGGAAACACTTTTCTTCAAATATGGTCTGAAAGACCTTTTGCTCTGTGCTTGGAAAGCATTTAATTCAGCTACCTGAATGCATGTGAAGGTCATGACTGACGTCTGGGTCTCTTGTGTGATGAATTCTTCCTTTCCTTACTGGTTTTCTCATTTGTTCATTTGCAGACTGCTTTTCAAACAGTGAATGCTGAAGAGGAGGAGGAGGGTCGTGCCTGTATTGTGTTGTCTTCAAATTACTTTGTCGTTTTGACTTCTGTCTTTTTAGAAGAAGCAAACTTCACAAACGGCTTGTATGTGACTCTCCAGTCTCCTGTGATCTGAAGCTTAGATAGAACAGGCTTGCAGACATCAGCCATTGCTGATTGTCTCCATTTACTGACACTTAGCACTTGGACTCCAACAAAGCCTGTCTTAAATTGCAGTGTCAAAAATAAGAGCTCTTAATTCTCTCCTAGCTGTATTGTTTTCTTTTTGTCTCATTGTTTTGCTCCTTTTTTCTATTCATCTTACTAGGAAATTTTTGCATCTCACATACTTGATTATTAAATATTGCTCTTATGTTTGTGGCTTATTGTTTTACTGAGTTTCTTGCTTTTTTGCTCTGTCCTTCTATCTCTGTACTTCCCAGAGTATGTGATCATACTAAACCACCAGAGAGCAGTTAGGCTGTGGAAACAAGAGTCAGGAGTTTTCTTTTCCTTGGACCTGTTTTGTGCTCTTAGGCCTGTCCCTTGACTGCAAAGTCCGAGGATCATCCTGGCATTAAAAGATCAATTCAGGAAATCTGGAGTGATTTTGCTTTTCGTAGTACTGTTTTTTATTCTGAAACCTGTAGTCTGCTTTCTCTAGATGGACTAGCTGGAGAAGCAGTCCTCCTTTATTTTCAGCATGCTATGTATTTATTGAGAAGCATTGTGCCAGGAAAACTTCAGATTAAGGGACCAGACAAATCTGTTGTTGCCCTGTTTCACCTTTGCTGGCATGTAACTTCAGGTTGATATGAAACGTAAGGGCTTGCTGAATTCCTCACGTGGACAAAGCCCAGACCAATCTTTTTTTTTTCTTTTTTCTTTTTCTCTTTTTCTTCTTACACAAGCCTTTCACCAAGGAGATAAACTTTGGGGAACAGAAAGAGTGGCAGTGATGATTTCTTGTCTGTGTCATACTATCTAGCAGTGCATAACCAAAACTCTTCTTGCTATGATCGTACTCTAAATGATTTTAGAAGAGCAACCAAGGGATTAAATATGTTAAGTGTCCTAATAAAACAGGACTAATTTTATGTATGTAAGCATGGCTTGAGAACATAGACATCTGTAGGGGAGGAAAACGGCACTAGACAAGACGTTCACAGTGGCCCAGATGGGTGCTGTGCCACTTGCACCTTGAACCAGGCAAATGGAGGCTGTATTTGTGTCCATGAAACAGTGTGCTTTGCATGAGTGTAATCTGAAGGCTGGCTGAGCTGCTGCTGTTGGTGTAGCCATTACCACGCTTTTAACACAGGAAAAAGTTAATATTACAAATCTGGAAACCTTAAGTTCTAGTGGCATTTTACAAGTTGGGACAGACTCTTAAATGAATGACCCTAGATTTTGTTTATTTGTATCCTTGCTATGAGAGCTGTTTTTATCACTAGCTCTTCTCTCGCACAGGCACTGCCTGCCAACAGTTCTTCTGAAGGCACTTTCCTTCAGGACAGGGTGCAAGGTAAAACTTGTTTATACTTTTAACTGGTGTCTTTTTAATTAAAGAAATAGGCTTTAAAAACACTGCTCTTATCTGGTTCAACCCATTAACTTGTTCATTTACAGGTCTTACATTGCTTTGGTGTTTGTTGGCTTTTTCCTGGTCCTGACAGCAGGCATCTTGCATATTCTACAGTGGTGAGGGCTCTTCAGGGTGAAGTGTCTTTGATAGTTTACTTAACCCAAAGAATTAGTGCAAAGGTAAATCATGGGGAAAAAGGTTTTCAAAGGAAATTTTTTGGGTTTAGTTGTTGGTGGGTGTTTTTTTGAGGGTGTATTTATAAATATTATAAAAAGTAATTAAAAGTCACAGTGTACTCTGGAGTCCTTCCTTTGACACACAAGTACTTTTTGCAAGAACTCTTCCATTCTCATCCTGGCTTACCACATGATATTAAGAAGGTAATTTCACATTTCTCATCTAAAATGGGGACATTAAAATGGTGAATGTACTACAAACTGTGGGGTTTTTGTATCGAAATACTGGGAGATTGTGTGGTACCAGGTGTATAAATATTGTGTAATTTCCCTCTTCAACTGGAGCTCTGGATGAGAGTCTTCAGGTCTAATTACTAATTGTTAACCAAGAAACTCCTAGTTTTCTTCTCCACAGTTTCGGTTCAGAGGTTTTCAATGCCCTCAAGTACTATGGTCAAACTTTACCTAATTGTTGAGATACAGTTTTATTATTCTTGGCTTCTTTTGTACTTGAGTGGGGACTGTTCTTCTATTTGTCTGGAAAGCATTACTGTAAATAATCAACATGTGAAGACACATGAGGATCAAGCTTTTGTGCACCTCACAAATTGCATATGCTGTGTTTATTGCATAGGAAACAAATAGTCCAAGCAAAAGCTTTTCCTTCTTTGCAACTCTCAGTTAATTGTTTTTGTAGTGAAGTCAAGAAGTTTAATTTCTTGTATTGTATTCCCCTTTGGAGGCAACAACACACAGAGATGCAGACTTGGGAATAAACCAGCAGGTTCAGTGAGCAGAGCCATGAGATGAGAGTGAGCTTGTCAAAATGCAAACACAGAATCTGAAAAGGGAGTACAGAACCCAAACTGGCAGTGCAAACTGTTTTGATAGCTGCATTTTTGCTTGAAAAATCCTCAGATGCTTGGAACAGGGTAGTTTCTCTTCTAGATCTTTGGATGATCATGAACCACGAGGGTCTGCCATGCATATGCTTGGAGAGTGAAGGGCAGAGGGAGCCTGGAGCAGGTTGCCAGCAGGTCCGGTCTATTGCAGGATGGTGTTGGGCTGGGCAGGCAGAGTGAGTGGCTTCCAATTGCCCCTGAGATGTGGATGTCGGCACACAAGCTTGCCTTGCTTTCTTTGGCAGTGGGCAATTTGACTACCCAGCAACCCAGCTGCTGGGAAGGCTCAGACATCTGTTTTAAGTTCTTTACAGGATGGGATACTTCTTGTAATACCCAGCCTTTCTCCAAAGACCAAGATGATCTGATGTGTCTGAGGACGACGTTTTATATTTACACGCTAAAAAGACATCCTCCATTTCCAATGTCTTGCATCTCTTGCTATTTTACATTGCACCTTTCATTTAAGTGATGAACCCTCTAGTTGGACTTCCTAGTTCTTTAGTGCTGACCTGCCTCTATCCCAAAGCTTTTGGGCTTTCTATACAGCAGAAGCCTCTCAGATAATCCTCAAGCCCTTCTGCAAAGAGGGAGCAGGGTACTTCTGTGTGGACGATGGATGTTCATCCTTGCATTTGCTGCTGTCATTAAAGTGAGAGCTTGTTCAGTTTGTGTCAGTAACACCTTTGATCCTCATATTTAAATGAGATAGTGGGTATCCTGCAGCAAAGACCTCTTTAAAATGCCTTGCAAAGTTATGCTGCTGCATGACAGTTAATAAAAGTTCATAAAACCATGCTGGACTGGAGACTGGGAATAGTTTCCCAAGTACGGTTCCCCATATTGTAGTCTGCAGCAAACACTTTATTCTCAGCAGATTGACCTCATGTGGACTTGTGCCTGTGTAAGTAGCAGCTGAAAACAGTGGTCTGAGCACTAATCTGCAAGTCACAGACAGTAGGTTATTATTTAGTGAGAATGCTCCACAACTCTCTTGCTGCCGCATTTTCATTCAAAAGGTCACTTCCGTGAGTTTGTGCACAGCTGAATTTAATGTTCTTTCTCAGCAAGGCAGGCCACACTGGAGAGTGCATAATTATAATAAATACAACTTAGTTCTCAGCTGAAAAATCCATCTGAAATAGATTTTTCCAGCCCTTCCAAGAAATGCTTTTAGTAAGATAAATAAAAGCAATTCTTGCAGATTTCACATTCATTCAGCAAGAATGTTGGTGGGTGGAGGGTGCCTCCACTTAAGTCACTCATCACAGTGCCTTCTGGGCTCTATCAAATTGTATATTCAATAGCTGGCTATGGGTAGCATTTGCAAATTGGGTTTCTCGCAAAGCAATTAAAACAAAGTTCATTATTTCTTACTTGGTTTGAATCCTGGTTATTACTTTGAGTAAAATTGTTCTTAACAGCAAGTACAGAGAGTCAGTTAGACTCTTAACTTGGGCAAACTTTAAACAATGCTTTGATAGGTGCATCTGTTTTTAGGGACATGCATGTATTTATACAAGCTTTTGTGTTTGGGGGTTTTTTTCCTGTTTGGCACTTCTGTGTAGTCAAAGTAGATTTGTTTTCTTCTGTCTTCTATTTCATAACACTGGAAATATTGAAAAAGTCTCTGCCTAAATACAGAAAGAAAGCTAAGAGGTTTCTTTTTCCCCCCTGAACTTCTAAGCAAGTAAATAAAAAAAAAAACCCCAAACACCCCTCTTTGCTTTCATCTTTCAAGAGACTGAGCGGAGTGTGAAACGCCATAACTTCCCTTTCAATTTTTCATCCAAGTATGGTGAAGAGGCTCTGCTAGTTGATCAGGATCCGGCTGCTGGTGGAAGCTGAATCTTTGCATAGTTTCTCTGTGTCCATGAGCCAGTCTGGTTACCTCTGTAGTTTTCAAAGGGGCTCTGCAGGGTGATCCTTGAGTGTCTTTGTGCTTTTCTCTTGTGCAGAGACTCAAGAGAAGCACTTTCCAGTCTTCTCCGCTCAAAACTGTCAAAAGCTTTGGTTTGGGAGCTACCTGGTAATATTGTACAGTTTGTCATTGCTGCAAGGTCACACTTCTGCAGGGCTCTGCTGGAATTTGTGAGGCTGCGAGGGAGAAAAGACTTGCATGGTAGTATCAATGGTAGATGAAAGATAACACAGCCATTCATTCTGCTCTTGCTCTTGAATTTGGACAACCCTGTGCTGTACTGCTTGGCATGAAAAACTGCATGTAAGCTGTGGCACCTAGTATTGATCTATCTTGTTCTGTTTCCTTTTCGTTTTGGTGAGAGGGAGGCATGGAGGCCTTTCTAAGGGAAAGAAGAGCCTGATGCCTGGGCAGAAAGCAGAGGGAGGTCACTGAAACCTGACCACTCAGACTTCATTAAATGGAAATGATAGTCCTGGGCCTGGGGAGGAGGAGTGGAAACTCACTACTTCTTCCATTCATGGTCTGTGTGCTAGGTTAGATATTCATCTCTTCAGGACTTGATATCTCTTCAAGCCCCAGTGGGTTTCCATTGACACCAGAGAATGATCAAAGGGAGAATATGCTCTCTTGTCAGCAGACTGTGGGCTTGTACCTTATGGTCACGTTCCATTTCCATATCGATTGGGAGCACATTTCATCAGCACTTAGATCATGACAGTCTGCATTTTTTTCTCAAGGTATTCTTTTCTCTCCTTGCTTGTCGTCTTTGTTCCTGCCACCCCCTTTTCCTGATGCAAGTCTTTGTGTTCTCTTATTTTATCTGTTGAAGTGATCAGGAGCTGAATACTTGGTACTTGCTAATGAAGCTTCTTTGGCAGTGAGAATGCCAGGGAAGCTCACTTACACGAATTGTTCGAATTGTTGTTTTAGGATCTCTCTAGGCATCCTGACCCTACGTGCAGACATGGTTTATTTTTGAAAGGTGGTCTTGAGTTAGAAAATCATCTCTTGTCCTAAAATGAAAACACACATTCATCAAAACCTGAATTTCACGTGGGCTGTGTAAACATGTAATTTGGGTTAGGTCTGGTCATTGGAAAATATGTGATGCTGTTGTCCAGGAAGTCACAGTGCAAGAAAAGTGGGGAACTTCAGAAAGTCACATTAACTGTGTCTCCTTGGAGAACTGCCTCAGAAATCCTGACCTCTGAATTTCTGCCATGTACTTTGTATGATGCTAGTGAAGACGGTTACTTGCGCAGTTGCAATGTTCTTGTGTACATGTGTTTGCATGCCATTATGTGGAAGGAATAATGCCCAAACCGCTTCCCAGACACTCTCCCTCTGCCCATGCACATGGCACATGAGCAATCACTCTGACTTTCAGAGCACTGTCTGCTTCAGTCCATGCCACGTTTCCTCTAGCCAGATCACAGGAACATTTTGCTAGGAGTCCGTGCACTTGAATTTCTAGGGATGATGGCTGTGTGCTCTCTGGCACCGCTGCGCTTTGCCAAGCCACCATCCAGGGTTGGTGTGTAAGATTTGAGGCTGACCCGGATACCCTCTTCCTAATCTCCATCCAGTAGAAGTTTCCTGTGCAAGATGTTAGTTTTACTCTCCTCTTTATCAGCCCTGACAACAGTTGTTATTTAAATGTTGCTCAATGTTTTCAACATGGTCTTGGGATGAATGCAAATTCCTTCAACCCCTTGTTTTGTTTTAGAATTTCTAATCCCATTTTCTATGACTAAGTTCAGTTGCGTGGTTTCCACACCAAGGATTAGGGTTTACTGTTATAGGTACGTCATTCTGCCTTTGAAGCTGCTTGCTCATGCTTTCCTTGGCAAGCTCTGACAGACATGCTTAGCAACAACAGAGATCATATCTTTTTGAAGCTGCGAAAGGGTTAATCAGAAGCATGTTTATGAAACTAGGCTGATGACCCTTTACTGTGATCTTTTTGGATGCCTTTGGAAGATTTATCACCTGCCTTTGTAATTTATATTACATTTTTCTTTCCTTTTGCAAAGCTATTTTAATGCTATGCATGATATTGTTAAAATTAACTATGATAAGCAACTTTTTTTGGCAAGCCCTAAACTGCACGCTTCTTGGATGCAAACTGGAGAACGTGACTGTCTTCATGTGGATGGCATAAGATTTTTGGCTGGTATGTTCGGGGTGGTTGAATGAGCACAGGGCATCTGAAGTACATCTGTAGCTTCAAAACAAATCCAACAGAAGGAGTCACATCCACCAGGCAGGATAGCTGTTTGTACAGATGCTTTTTCTCAAGAGCCATTTTGTAGGATTGGTCACACTTGTGGTTGAGTTTACTTATGTGTGCAGGGAGAGGGGCTGATGGCTATTTAAGGGGGTATTATTTTTCATCAGGGAGATTAAAGGTATGACTATTGATCATGAGATTTCTTTGTGTGGAGACTCTCCAATGAAATGGAGCACCTGCGCATATGCAGTACTTCTTTAAAAATGTTAAATAGGATCTACCCTCTGATGGGAATTGTTAATTGTGATTTTGGCTCTATCTGCCTCCTTGGCAGATGTACCATTGTGAAATTTTTACAACCTAATATAATATTAGAGGATGCTTCACTTCAAGAGGAAATTTGATGGCTGCTTTCAGCTGATGTCTCTTTGAAACCAGGCGAGGAATGTGCTTGCCTCACTGGGACTTGTTCCCGACCTTTGCAGGCATAGCACCAGGATATTGATGCAAGGCTCATGGATTGCAAAAAGCCTGAACAGTTCTGGTAGGGTAGATGTTATGACGCCAAGCTCTGCATATTTGGTATGATGCAGTTGAACAGATCGTGAAAATCTTAGTTTTTAATATGTTGACTCAAAGTGGAATTATTTGTGCATTTCAATACAAAATGTATCTTTGATTTTTAGTGTATTTCTAAAGCAATGAGGGAGACTCTTTGGACTTGCTGTGTTTACCTCAGTCCGGTAGTGAATGCTGAGCTTTGCAAGTACTGGCTTTTGGTACAAAGTTGTGTGTCGTGCACTTGTAATATAAGGATCTTGCAGAACCTCATAGGAATCTGGTGACTGTTCTTTATATTTTCTTGCTTGTTAAAATGGCAGCAATGTAGAATCCTTTATTTCTGAAGATTTCATTTATCTAACATTTTTTCTTTCCAGGAAGTATAATCTCCTGGGATTTAATTATTTGCTGATGCAAATCTCTGTGATCACAGATAGTTAAAGCACTATAGTGTCATATCATTAGGTCACCAGTTCAAATCTAGTCCAAAGGGGTAATGGGCATTTTTATACTCCTAACTCCTCTTTCACCAGGAATTATGTTTAGTTGCTTAAACTAAAACCAGAGAATTTGCTACTCAGGATTATGGATTCAAGTGGAGAATAAAGACTAGAAGCAGGTTTTTCTGTAGCAGAAAATCCTGTTTGACTTGTGTTAGTATCTGTATATGCTTGTCAGCATACATGGTGCTTTAGAAGGAGTAAAGGTAGCATCTTCCCAGAGGAGTGTGTGGTTTGCTGCATAAAATGTAATGCAGAAAAGTGATCTCACCTAGCAGAGCAGTGTATGCATTAGTCAAGTCTGGTATTTTTTGTATGCTTTCCTATGACTTCTGAGTTGCAAGAGCCTATGAAGAAAGTATAGGAGGACATATACTTTGAAGGGAAAGAGATTTTGAAATTGGAAGTGCAATGTGAGAGTGTTTTGAATGGTAACTGAAACACTTTTGGATTAAATACTTCTCAAATTCTTCGAGGTAGCTGCTTTTCTAAAGAATGATGGTTGGTTGGCTGGTTGGTTTTTTTTTCTTGTTTCTTTTAGCATTCGTGTCAGGATCCTTGTATAAAGCTTCACTTCTAAATCTGACCTCTAGTCTCAGGTTTCTGGTTAAGAAGTGTGGACTTCAGTTTAGAGTGAAATCTAGCACTGATGTTAACTCATTGGATTGTATGTTCCCTTCTCTGTAGAGAGCTTGAAATGGTTCAGTTCAGCTGTACAGGCTTTCACAGCTTCACGGTTCCTCCTTGTCAAGTTGTTATTCTGAAGTTGGGAAATCCTTGCAATCCCTCTGATACGTGTTGGGATGTGGAAAGCCTTGCTAATCCCTGCAGTCAGGGGCTGACCTCTTGCGTGCTGGGATCTGCCTGCAGCCGCCTCTTACTTCCAACCTTTTCCCGAGTATATCCTGAGCACCCTCTGGCTTGTTTCAGGGACCAGCTTGGCAACATATCAGGAATCAATAGCTCTGGAGTCCTTAAGGATAGAAGCTGAAGGTGCTGAAGTATGAATTCTGGTGTCCTGGTTGTTAGAATCTGTTAGCAGAGACATCAAGATGTGAAGGGAGATGTGAAAGCTGGTACCAGTGTTCTCTTTGTGCTCCTGAGTTGAGAAATTAGGATCTGAGTTTGCTTCCTTGCCCCGAAGGCTGTTGCATAGCTTTCCCATGCATCTTGTGCCTTGAGAGATCACTGGTGACTTTTGTCAGTATTTGGAGGCACAAAAAGTGGGTTGTGAGGTGTGGAAACAGGAGAAGAAAAAAAAAAAAAGATATTTAATGACATGGGAAAAAAAAATACTGCCTGTAGAGCTTGAGTTACCACTGTGGCACTTTGTGATGGGGATTCCAGTCCTACAGGTCTTAAAAATACGTTTTCATATGTGTATACTCTGTAAAGTCTTCAGTCACGTGGAGGTCTGAGTTCTTGGCACTTTGGGAGAAATTATAAGATTGTTCATTTTCATTCCTGATGCTGCTTATTTATTGCTATTATTGCTACCATTTTGCTGGTTATCTCTGAGGCTGTTGGCAATATATTTATGACTTCCAACTTAGAATATTCTGTTACAATCAAGTATGTCAGAAGCGTTGAGTTCATATTTCTGCCTCTTTTTCGATGTTGATTTGCTTTATAAAGGCAATATTAAAGTTCTGACTTAGCAAAGGAATACCAACCACTAAACAATTTCTGTGTGGATTTTAAGTCTGATTGCTTTTTGGTTTGTAGCTGTGACTTCAGTCAGAAATAGTGCATGCCTACAAATCTTTTTAAATTATCCATCTTTTTGCTGGAGACTAAAAGAGAAAAGTTACTGAACAGCAAAGGAAACCTGTTTTGTTTTGGTTCTGTGTTTGTTTTTTTTTAAAGCTGAGTCATGACAAGATTGGCAAGTTGCAAGGGAAAATTTAAATCTGGTGTTTACTTACCATAGTTAACAATGAAATCCTCCTTTACAGAAAATTATGAGAGTGAATTATGCTTTCAGTCTCCTTGTTGTTGTGGAAGAGTAGAAGAAAATATAGTTACTGTGGTGATTTTTTTTTTAAATATATATTTGGTGTAGGACAGGGGTAAATGAAGGGAAGGTGTCACTTTTTTACTGATAATTCTCTGAAGGTTGGCCCTAAAAATATGGTTGTCATCAACAGTTGCTAGTTTTTGCAAATGGAATGACTTTGTATTGGTTTTTCCTCATTACAGGCAAATAACTAAATCATGGGATGTCTGTTTCTGAAACCTGTGATCTTTTACTTAGGTATGAATTCTGGTTGTTTTCAATATATATACGAACATTAATACACTGAACTAGCATGAAGAAACATGTCAAATCTTTTGCATAGTGTAAAGTAATAGATGTTATCTATAAACATTAATGACTCTAAACTTCATTTCTGATATGGTAAATTCTATTCTTATTCTGCTGATGGAAAAAAAAAAGAATAGAAAACAGTGACTTTGCCAAATATTAAGTCCAGTACAGTCTGAGAATGGACCACAAGTTATATGGAGTCCCAATTTTATGGTATATAAAGGCCATAATTTGTCTCGCAAAAAATCTGGCTAATGTTAAAAAATGCATTGCCTTTCTGAAAATAGATGAAATAGCACAACAACATATTTGTCAACAGGAAGTAACCATAAACTTAGTTCAGGTGTCAAGCACAGCTGAACAAGACTGGAAAGAATTAAGACAGGACCTCTTTCCCCTCGCTGTTCAGGCTGTAAGTAGGACCAGAGAACGCCTTCTTTCATGAGGGTTGAGCAGGCTTTTCAAACCCCTTTGGTGTGTGTGTGTGCAGTGTCTTAATGAAAGTCTTGGTGCTAGGCTTTCCTCACACAGACTGCGGACCACATGGAGTGAAGCTGCAGGTTGTCACCAGCCCACAGCCATGGCTCTTCCACTCCTGGTATACTAAGGAGTATTTAGATATTGGTAAGATTCGATGTAGGTCAAATCAAACATGAGAATTTCAGGGTGTCCCTGTGCAGGTTTTTGTCATGCTGCCAGATGTGCTTTACTGAACTGTTGCATGCAGTGAAGATCTTTTGTGACTGCATTGATCAAGATAGTACCATGGGTGTGTTCGTCATCCTAGGGGAAAAGTGAGGTCAGTAGCAATGAATGTTGTGCTGCAGCTCAGACTGGAAAAGACATACTTCGGTGTCCTAGGACGAACATGTCTCTGACTTCTGCTTTGGGGCATTCAGTCTGACATGGCAGTCTTATTGTTATGTGGCAGGTGACTTTCTTGTCTTCCTTGTTGGGCTGTCCTACTTATTCAGGTGAAGCCCACTTCTGTACTTTATCCTCTGGTTTCTCCTCTGGCAGTCAGTCCTTTCTGTTGTCCCAGTATGAGTGCTTCAGCCTTGCCCTGCTGTCTCCTCTTGGCTGAGAATTACCTCCTGGGTTGCTCCTTGTAGATGCCACGCATCCCACCCTTCAGAAGACTGGAGGCCTGGTTTCAGTTTTTTGGATGTGATGCGTAGCATGGGAGCCATTCAGATGCATTCAGATGTTGGGCTTTCAGATATTTGGATATTGTAGTAGGAATGAATGCAACCAGGAAAGCAGCAGACGGGAAAATCCTCCTGTCTGCTTCACCTGCCAGTAGCCCTGGAGGAATAAAACTGAGATGTTCTCTTAACTCTTCAACTTTTTAGGTTAGGTCTGCTTGTTTGTTTAATGAGTGAAGAGTATTTTCTGTCTCAGAACATGTGCAGAAGTGGGATGGCTACATACACTGCTCTTAAACTCAGAGAAGCTAATGCTGGCATTCTCACGATTTCCCACATCTTCTGTACTGACAATGTGACATTCCTTGTACATTGATGACAAAATATATGATCTTTCTTTTTATGGTCTTGTTTCTCTCCACAGTTTAACTCTTCTTTTGCTGATGTTTTTGAGTCTGATCAAAGGATATTAACAAAATCTTTATCTTCTTGGTTTTACAAATTTGGCTTAAAAAAATTCTCTACTTGGAACTTGGCAAATACTGCCTTGGTATGCAAACAGTGCGGATGGGATAGGGGAAATCACTTGGCTGTTGAAAAACTACATATGGGAAAGTCACATGGAGCTTTCAGTGTTTTATTTATAATTCTGCAAAGGCCTCTTCTAATTTGAAAAATAGAAGAGACCAAATAGTGGCTTCTGGAAAGCAAACAGCTAGATTTTTCCATGCTTATTTTTAACATAAATATTAACTTCACAGATCGTAACACTCTTTCCTCCTTAAATATTTTTTTTTTTAGCCCACAGGATGTATAACTGGATAAACTAACATTGTGAAGAAAACCTTAACTCCTGCAGCATTTGGCTTTTTTAAATTCTAATTGTGAAGCCATAAGAGATGTTTTGTTTCATTTAGCAAATACATATTGAGTTTCCAGAAAGGTGACTTGATTTACAATAAGTGTACCCAAAAGGAACTGTATGCTTTTCACATTTGTCTTTTAATGAAGGATTAGAGTATATCTTTCAAAATATATTTCCCAGAAAAATGCAAGTTTTAATCCTTAAGTAATGTTTAAGTAAGAACTGAAGCGAGATTTTCAGATTTGGCTGTACGTGTGAACAGACATTGCCAAACACAAATCCTTGCAGTTATTTTACTAGTTAATAATGCAGCCATGAGTTTTATGTCAGCTTGATTCTGAGCAGAGTTTTGCTGGTATCAGCATAAGTGTACTATGTGAAATTGCTTGAACAAAGCTAAAGGAAGACTGATAGAAGTGGTTTGCCTGAGAGGCTCTAGCATTCTCCTCCTGCTTGAATTGCTGAACATGGCTAACTCCTTGCAGAATGGCATTTAAGGTTAAATTTGGAGTCATTAGGTTATAAACAGTCCACACAATATTTTACATACTTCATGTTAATATTGCTCTGAAGATCAAGATTCCCTGGGGAGAAATGAGAATATGTACCAAAAACATTCTCATTTCTTGAGGTTTATCCACAACTTCCTAGATCACTAAAGATCAACAGTCTCATGAAGAAATTATTACAAAACAAATTGTGATGCAGCTCTCAGAGTGTTTATAGGGGAGAATTTACTGGATAGTGCCCTTTCTTTTAGTTGTCAGATTTTTGTATTTTTCCTGGATGACATGTAGATTGTGACTGGAAAATCTTTCTGACTTTAAGTTGGTAAGTTCATATGAACCTTCGTGTTCAAGAATGCTTTTGAGTCCTGGGCTGTGTTGGGAAGAGACATGGCAAAAGTGTTCAGATCTTGACAGAATGTCTGAATGTGTGCTACTGAATAAAGAGAGGAGTCCTTTCATTTCAGTAAATCTTAAGGGGGAGAAGTTCTTGACCTTTCTTGAAGACGCCAGAGTATCTCTGAGAAAGTTGGCCCACCATGTAACTTTTTGCCAAGAATAAATCTGGCTCTACTGTGAAGAAGTGCCTGTTTTGTGCTAGGCACAATTCATGTAAAACTGGATTTGTGTGCGGGGGGAAACTGTTGTATTTGTGAAAATGGTCTTGTCTTTTGTTCTGGCATTAGCATTTACTGAATGCTTGACATTTACAGTTGTACATCAACAGCATATGTGCCTGTGCCTCTTGCTTGTGTGGTCAACCAACCTAGGGCACCACTCTGAAATAAATAAAAAACCTCTAGACTACCAGCTTGTCCTTCAGAAATGAATCTTATTTCAGATTCCACTGTTAAGTTGCAAAATATTGGGATTTATAGATCTGGCAGGATGGCTCTGGCAGACTTACAGCATTACAGCAAGATCTGGGCTCTCTGTCAAAGCCCTGACTTAGTGGTGTTTCTCATACCTGAGGGTGCAACTCAGAAGGGACATCCTTGGCATCTGTGTGCATTCAGATTTCTTCCAGCTTGTCTAGATGAGACAAGAGGCAAAAGGTGGAGGACCTGGATGAGAACCAGACAAGAGCTGCTGTAGGCAGCAGACACTTGCGAGCTAGTTGCAGTTTATAGACTGTAAGAGCCACTGGTGCGTCTTTCTGCTCCTAAGAAGTTTAGGAAGGAGCGTTTTCCATGTGTGTGCTGAGTTTTTGGAGGTCTGGTTATCCCTCAACGTAGTTTGAAAGCTAGTTGCCGACAATTTGACAGCAGTACTTCACGCTAATGAAGAAGCAGCAGGGTTGTGCTTCCTCCAGCCTGCCTTGAAAGGAGTACAGAGGCTTAGCTGTTCAGAGCTATACGACTGTAAGGTATAATAATAGCTCAAAGACTTTAACTACACAGCTCGAGCATACGCTAATGGCATATTAGAGAACTAAACCTTGTCCATCATGCTTCATCAGACAGCAAAGCTGCTTGATTCACCTCTGTTATTGATCCAGTTTACAAAATGAATCTTTCAAGCATCTGTGAGGGTCTCTTGGTGCTTGATGGACACACTGAATACCACTGGTTCTGCTGGCTTGCTTTGGCACGTACAAGTTCCATTTCACTTTTTTTTTTTTTTTGTACATTTACAAAAGATGCTTTAGCTTTTTTCATTGAAACTTTGCTTTGATTTGAAATTTCCCAAGACTTTGGGGACATTTTTGATGGTCACTTATTTTTCCTCATGGTGACTTCAACTCAGTGTGAGCTCAGACTTCAATAAATAGTCCGCTGTGTGCTGACAGTCTGAAAGATAGTCATGCTGTCAGTTTATGCTGAATTCTTTCCACAAATGGGGTATATGTTTTAAAAAGTCTTAACATTTTTCTTTCTTATGCCAGACCTGCATTTTAAAGGGATCTTGACATTTATTATCATCATCATTATTTTTTGCTGATGTTAAAACCATCTACTAAATTCAGTTTATTCTGTCTAAAACTGAAGAGACCGTAAAGATTCTACTGTTTGTATAGTTCACCATTGGTGTAAGAATTGTATCACAGCTAGCAAGGAACACACAAATGCTTAAGAAAAGGCTCTGCAAATACAATGTTACATCTAAAAAAAAAAAATTGATATAAAATTTAATGAGGGAAGTGAGTAAACAGTAACTCGGTAACTGATCTATATAGACTGAAAGGGTTTGCTGCTCTTCTGGTTCTCAAGGGGGAAAAAAAAAACCCAGAAAACGCACAAACTCCTGGTTGTAATTGTACACACATTAAAATGAATACTAAATGTAAAGGGGTCAAATTAAAGGAAAATAATAAGGTAGAAAAAGTTATAAAATGGTGAGGTGCTTCGGTCTCTAGTATGAAGTACTAGAATAAATCCCTGAAGGCTTTGTAAGCGTCTCTAAGGCAACAGGAAATGAGCAGTGTGGATGTGTCAGGAACAACCTCATGGGGGAAAAAAAATTAATTTAGTTGATTCAATGGATGTTTTACAGCCCAACCTGAGTGAGAAAGCACATTGGTTATGGGATCCTGAGTAGGGATCTGTGTTCAGGATTAAATAGTAATGTAGTGGGTTCATTAAGTGACTGGAATATATGCTAAGGAGTAGCCTGTGGTGGTGACAGGGGTGCTGGAGGGGTTTGTTCTGCCACTGTGCCAACAGTTTGGGATACAAAGAAGCAGCACTTGAGATGCAGATGGAGGGTTGTGTGTGGTTTTTAAGACAAGAGAACAACTTGAAGAAATAGTCTGAAGCCTATTTCACTTTTCCTGAGGGAAAAGTGCAGAGTACTTATTGGATGGAGAAAGTCAAATAGAGGGAGTCCGGGATTTTGGAATGTATCAGAAATTGAGTGCAGTTGTTGCAAAAAACCCACCAAATCTTTAATGATGTAGTAACAGAAGTGTCCTATGCAGGTATTTTGTAATACTCCATGCTAGTAAGTGATGCGCACCATTTTGGATCCCACATTTTAACATGGGTTTAAGTTGCAGGCTGAGAAGAGCTGTAAAACTGTGATTTAATCCTTGTAGTCTATGAAAAAAACCTTCTTGTGTCTTCTGAAAGCAGCTTATAGAGGAATGGAACAATTTTCCAGGTGATCTAAGTTTAAGAAGATGACTGTGACCAGTTGTCTTGCTTTTAGTGGAGAAGAAATTACTGCCTTATTTTGCACTAAGGTCTGAATTAATGGGAAAGAACATCCTAGTTTTTGAAGAGCATTGAGCACATGAGCGCATTGCCTGTTGAGGTAGTGGGAACACTAGTGATTGCAGTCATTTTAAGAACAGGTTAGAGAAATGTTGATGCTTCAGGTGCAGCAAATAATTCCCAGAGCAGTTTGACAGGGTGACTTCTTGAGAAGCCTTTCAGCCTGGTGCCTCTGGGTTTGCATCTTTCATTTTCGAACAGCCCTTGACTTGTAAAGCCTGTGTTAAGGAACAACTGCTGAAAGGAGGACAGTCTGATGGCCAGTCTGTAATTAAATCCATAATGAAATTGTGCTCACAAATGTTGCTGTCCATCCCTATGTTCTTTATGTATTCTTACCTAGATGTCACTTTCAGTGGTCTGATGACTTTACAAGGTGCAGGTTTGGTCTCTGCAGTGAAATCGGTGGGTAGTTTTCTCACTTGTTTCCAGGAAAGGAGGGTTGATCCTGGTTTTGCAAAGGAATTCCTACTCCCCAGACTACCTGCTTCAGGGGAAAAATACTACTGTAGGAGCCTACAATGTGTCAGAAGTATTTCTAAAAACTGAAAATACTTCCTTACCTTACAGTTTCTTCATTCAACAGTCACCCACAGGTCTTTGAGCTTTCTGAGTGCTGAGGATGATGTAGGTTGTTCACTTTTTGATGAAAATAACTGGCTTCTGACAGTTTGGGGTTTTTTTGTTGTTTTGTTTTTAAGATTTACTGTTCTATTTTAGTCATGCTAATTAGCACCAGTTACCTTCCTGTGAAAAGGTAGGACCTCAGTCAGGTTTTGATTTGTTTTGATTTTTTTACACAGATGTGTATGGACCATTTGGTTTGTGCTATGGGAGAATTTAAAAGAAAACAATGGTTGCAGGAGTAAGAGGCCACTGGTATTGTGATGTAGAGCAAATGCATGTCTGGAAGCCAGACTTTAGCAAGGAGAAAGCAAGCACATAGCTGCCTCTCTCTTCTGCAGCCTGCAACCTTGCTGCAGAGAAATGTGTGGAAGAGGTGAAGCAGTGTGGGTCACCCTGTCCTCCTTCAGCCCTGCTGCAGCCAGGGGAGTGTTTGCTCTAGTGTTCTTGCTTTATCTGCCAGTGGAATAACAAGCATTAATGGAAATTATAGTAGTTGGGACAAGATCATACGCATAAAGGCAGGTAATAGTGATCAGCATTTCTTCCCAAGATAAAGCTGAAATTAGTTTTTAATTATTGGACATTGAACTATATGAAATAAAGCATGCTTATGCACATAAGGGGAGCCCCACGTTGCCCATATACCTGAGGGGTAAACCCTACAGATACCACAGAGGTAGGGGAGTGGGACAGCAGGGTGTTGAAGGTATCTACCTTTGGCCTTTGGAACGGCAAAACCGCCTAGCCTGCAGATACGTCGCTGAAACTTAGAAACTGGCTACGATTCTAGGTGCCACCAGTGCTTTTAATGCTTAAGGAAAGTGCAAACTGCGTAATGTCACAGCTGATGCTGAAACATGAGACTCGGACATTGCTTCCTCCCAGCCGCCTGTTCCTTACATAACTGCTGGCTGTCCCAGGGGTGGCCTCTAGATGAGCTGAGCCCAACAGGAAATATTTGGGTAACCGGTGGCAGTTCTGCTAGGCATAGAAAGAATAATGATTAGTTGTATTTAGAGTCCAACGGCTGTAATATCTCAAACAACTTTCTGGCGCTCTCCCCGTTTTACAGTTAAGGAAAATAGCTGCAGAGAAGGAAAATGCACCAGGATGGAGGAGCTGGTGAGGGGAGGCATTGAATATTTTGCCCTGTATGCATGGATGGAACCGGCTTTATTTGTACCTGGAAGCCTACATCTGTGAGCTCTCTGCTTTATGGAGATCATGCTTTCTGAGTGCTCTCCTGTTTGATACAATCCCAAAAGCTCTCCCTTCCAGCTGGCAGAGCAACAAAGTGTGTGGCCTTTTGGGGAGCTTTTCTTATCTTCCTGGTAAATATGTGGGCCAAAGCAGAACCAGTGCTACAACAGGGGAGAGATTAGGCTTTAAGGTTTTGATATTTCCTGCTGTTTCACAGACATGGGTAAACTCAGCTTGAAACTGCACTTACCCATATGCTGTGCTGGTTTGTTTATTCCTTATTCTTATTTACTCATCATTTCAAAATAGAGATAAGTTCATGTTTTTCTTCCAAGTACTTGGAGACATTCTAAGCAACACAGTAATTCAAGTTAGAAAAGACGAACTTGTGTTTAAGATGAGGTTTTCTGAAGTGGTTTTTCCCTAAAGTTGCATGTTTAAAGAAGTTTTTAAACCATGGAGGTTAAGATCTGATAGCTCTCAGAGTTTTTTCTAGTGATTTAAAAGTGATGTCTTTAATACTGTTGTGCTGTGATCTCTTAAATGCTTGTGGTATTGAGCTTTCTTAATAGTTAAACTTGTGGTTTCCTTTAATTCTTTGTTTTGGATGTATGAAGATACATGTACGTGACCTTTAGTGTTCTTCATTTTGGAAGTCTTCCTGTCTTTCTGCTAGTCAGACCATGCCGTATGGAAGGGCTTTCCTCGTATTTGTGCCAGGCCCTAACCACAAACTCTGAGCCTCAGCCTACCTGTAGCAGTTCAAGTGAGTTTACTTGTCTGCTAGATAACAGAAATCCTGTAAAACTCTAGGTACTACACAGCCCATTGGGTTAACTGACAGACTTTTAATTTTAGGAGTACCATATTGTGATCCATGTGTATTTTCTAAGAGGAAGAAGACTCAGTTAAACCTGTTGTTTGTGGTTTGTGTACTGCAAACCCAGTAGTCTGTGCAACCCAGAACTCACCTGTTGATGGGGATGTAGGTGCCACGGCAGGACCTAGAGTGTGAAGTCCAGACATAATAGTAGGAAAGTGCTTGAGGCTGTATGTATATAGGGCAGATTGAGGATGTTTCTTTGCCTCAGCATAACTTACATGATACTGCTCTGCTGTGTAACATTATCAAACCATAATATCCAGTGGAGTGCTTGGAAAGAGGCAGCTGCTAATATCTACACACACACACCCCCTTCAAGGATTTCCCAGAATATCTGTTCCTCTCAGGAATGATACAGGCCATATAGAAGTGGTGCTCTGCTGGAAACAGAAACTTAATTCTCAGAACTCAATAAAAGAACCTATTTCTTGTAAAAAGAGCTAAGGAAAACAAGACTGCTGGGATTTTTCGGCCTTTTCTAAATTTGTTCAAGGTGTAAACTTAAGCTCGGAAAAGACCAATGAACTTCAGAAAGATCTGACCAGGCTGTAGGTATAACAGATACCGTGGCAGTCTTACATGATAAAAAAGCCATTTTAACCAATTGGCTACCTCTTGTCAGGTTAACTAACTGCACCGTTTTTGAAGAAAGAACTAAGTATCTTTAGGCAATCCGATGCCCAGTTGACAGCACTGTTTCTGAACAAGGTGCGGGGTTTAGGTTTGTAAGAAAAGTAGTAGAGGTTAACATCAAAATACTTCCTAATTTGCAGGGATATCATCACTTTAAATTACGTGTATCTGTACCTGTGTGATTATCTATCACATGTGCTATCTATTGACATCTCTATGCATGTTTCCCATGGTCAACATCCTGTGCCTTGTGTGTGAGACTGGATTTTATCTTAACAGAAGCATTTCATGAGTGGCACTTGTGAGAGTGCAAAAGGGTATGATCTCTCTTGGGTTTTGTCTTCTTACTCAGGGTGATGTGATGCAATTTGGCTGATCCATGACCATCTTCTCTGGGTCCAGGCTTATATCTTAGGTATATCTTGGTGATGAAATATCATTTAACTACCCCTATCTTCAGTGAGTTCTCTGGTTTTGATAGGTTCTTTTTGAACACATTTGCAGGCTGAGAGAGATATCAAGCCCTGCCTGATCTGCAGCAGGGCTTGGTCCTGCGTAGTTTGGCCTAGCAGTGGCAGTGCTGCATTCCAGATAATTGCTCCATGTACACAAGTATCCTTCTCTTTGAGGGCCTCTAAGGTAAGACTGTCTGCTGTATAATTGCCTGTTGCCTTAGTCCCTGATGAAAAATCCATCCCTAGGACCTCAGAAGGTCATTTGTAGCAGCATTATCCCATGAAATCTAGAGACAATAGGAGAGTAAGGAAAAAGAAAACCTTAAAATCAATGCTAGTCACCCCAGCACTAGTGCTGTTAGCTTTGGCAAATCCTGTCTCAACAATAAAGCCAGCTGCCATTTTGGCATCAAGACAGACAGACTTGGCATCAGCCCCTCTGGCACCAAAAAAATGCTTCGTGAGAGCTGGCACCAACACTGTGAAACAAGGGTAAGGCCCAAGGGAAATGCCACACAGACATGAGATGAGCGCTAAAAATAGTGAGTTGCTGTCATTTGAAGAGAAAACAAATAGCACTTCTAAGAGTAGGGCATCTAAGATCCTCCATCAAGGTTGTGCTGGTAAGCAGCTTTGGGGCAATGCTGTCTCCTATAATGATGTGACCAAAGGACACACACAGGCTGTATTTTTGGTACCCACATGGTGCAAGACTCTAAAACTAGAACAGATGCTTACCGTCTTGATTCCACATTTGGGGGATCTTGTTACTGTCTGCAGGCTCTGCCTGCTTCCCTGTCTGGAGCAGATTGTCTCCTCTTGAGCCATTACCAAAGGTCCTGTTTGCATACACAGGCATAAGGAAAACAAGCACTGTAGTGCCAAAAAGGAAGGAGCCAGGCTAGTGTCCCTGTACCACCCCGGACATACTAGTCCTCCTGGAGACAGTGTCGTTAAATGTTTAACAGCTGAACTCCCCGCTCCCTCCTCCTCTCTCTCACAGCAGGCTCGGAGAAAGCAGAGTAGGCTTTCCAGTGACTTCATTACCCACTCCAGACTAAAACTGACGCCTGACATTGGTGCCCCAAACCTGAGAATGCTAAACAGGCAGAATCAACTCTATCTCCGCTGAAGCAGTTCAGTAGGGTAGTTTCAACTCTTTAGTCCCCCTCCGCCTCAGTGGTGAAGGACTTTTTTTTTTTCTTTTTTTTTTTTTTAACACCTCTGGGCTTGAACAGCAGGTACTGAAACAGTGGTCATACAAAACAGATGATGCAAATAGTCTTTGGCCTTAGATTTACATTGGCTTGGCCACAATTCTGCTGCTGTGAAGAAAAGCGTGCTGGACATGTGGCCATCATTTTCTCCTCCTTGGGGAAAAAGCAGTGGGAAACAATGTCACTGAGGGCTGGAAATTTCAAGCTACACTTAGCAAAAACTATTTTGGTCTCAGAGTAGAAGCCTGGACTTTTTGTTGCCAACACTCTCCCATCAGCAGTGTGTCTGGAACAGCCTGGATGTGGCCTCTTTTGTCTCCTCTGTCAGATGGGTGTTGTAGAGGACTCATCAGGCATCTCCTCCACACCTACCCCTTGTCCACTCCATGCCCTTTCCTGAGTGTCCTTCATATCATAGCTTTATACAGAAAGCAGTTTCAGAGGGATTTCTTCCTGTTCGAAAGTGCAAAGGAACGTGCTTTACTGTTGGTATTTCTTCACCCACATATGAGAAGTGAAGAAGAGGACAGGCTCCTGCTGAAATACCAGGTGACAGAGTGGGTAGTGGCTTCCTCTGCAATGCCCCCTCGTTTGGTTCAGGGCTCACGCATGGCTTTCAGGAAGAGGATGTGGCACATATTTGCATTTGTCTGCTTGGCTGACAATTGCTGTTCAGGATTCAATTGGAATCAATATTCAGTTGGAATCAAGCATGAGCTGTTGCCATTGGGGCTGTCTGCAACACTGAGCATGTCTTGAAGTGCACAGTCTCTTCCTCCCTGGTTAACCATTACTCAGAGACAAAGACAGGTGACAGCAGCGAGGTTGAAATGCACTGTCCCTATTTGCTTATCTTGACTTAGCTGCAAAAGTTTCTTGCACTTCTAAACCACTGAGCTGACAGAAGTGGTGACAGGTTGCAGGGAAGAGGGACCTGCCCAAGGACAGATTCTAACCACTGCAAGCCCTTGTGCTTCATTGCACATTAAAATTTATTGATCCAGCAGACTGGTTGCAGCTCTGGCTCAAAAGCCAATTCCAACATGTATGGTGTCTTTCCCTGCAGTTATTCTTTGCTCTCTCTAACAATGATTAAGTCGGTTTGGCCTGGCAAACAGTAAAGGCAAGTGACTTCAGTGTCCTTGTTTTGTAGTTGAACTGCACAGAAACTGGGAGACCCACTTTACCCCACTCTTAAATAATACAGTAGTATTAGACACAAGAGGGCTGAAAGGTTTGTTTCGGACCATATGTCCCCTAAGCAATAGAGTAGATACTCTAGATCCTGTAGGTACAGGGAAATTATCACACTGACCTGTTCCTGTTTGTCCTCTGGAATTTGTTGATGACGTTGTTTGTAGGCAGTGCCAGTGCTATACATTACATGAACCAGGACACCTTGTCCTCATATTGGAAAGTCATCGTGTTCTTGTAATGGTGCTGTTAGGGTGGGGAAGTGGCCCTTCATTCTTTAGGAATTGACAACAAGTGGGCAGATTTTGCGGGCAGCCAGAAATGGTTTCCAGGCAGATCTAGCATTGCGTTGCTGTTCCAGCATTGGTGATCTCCCAATGTCTCATGCTGGTTTTGCTAGCAAACAAGCCCCTTCAGAACATTTGCTGTGAAAGAAGATGGACATTGGTTGTTCCTGGATGTTGTCTTATTCTAGAGAAACAGAGATCTGCTTCTATACCTTTCTGTATGTTTCTTTCCCTTTTTTTCTTTATTCCCAGAACCATCCCCAGGATAGGGAAAGGTAAAGTCATTCAAGCTGCTTTTTTCACACTTTGTTTCGAGTGCCTGACAGACTTGTGTAGTCTCAGTTCTAGCACCCAAGGCTGTGAACTGACTAATGAAAATGGATAGCTGATGCTCCAGGTATGCTCCTGTTACCAGCATGAAAGTAACAGAGTGCACTGGGGCAAATGGAAGAGTCATTAGATAAAATTGTTCTGACTTTATGGTCAACCTATGCATATATATATATATATATATCTGCATAACCATGGTATTAATGTTTAATTGAGGGGATATTATACACCACCCATATTTACTGTTCAAAACCTCTCACTGCCTAGGACTGTAATAATGGAGCAACTGAGCATAGCCTTGTGCTTCAAGCCTGAGAGATCTGAGCTGTGCAACTCCAATTTTTGTTCCAATCGTGGTGTCACAACTGGATCACCTAAAGGTCAAGCTGTCTTCTCAGGGGGTATCAAAATGGATATTGCATCTTGCTGGGTTATTAAACCTGCTTGCAAACATCTCCCATCAAACACGAAAAGTGACTTTAAAATGGTTCAAACAACTTCCATCGTCTACTTCAGTTGTATGCTGATTTTGGTGGTCACAGTGTGGGCTTGTGAAGATACCAAGCAGCATCCTTTACTTGCCATCACGTTTGGGGCAGATGGCATGTTCAGGAGTGCAGTACTACAGAGTGATAAAACCTAGAGGTCTTTATTCCCTTTTTTGAAAAAGCAACTTGCTCACCATTATCCTGTAGTGGGATCCACACTGACATGCCAAAAAAGATGGTTGGTGGCTGCCTAAACAAGCAAATTTTCAAAAGAATGTAGATCCCGTGATCTGTCCTGACATTAGCCCTGACTTTTCAGAACTATCAAGAGATTAATATACAGAGAAACTGTAAAAACTGGTGTTTGCTCTGTTCATTGTGGCTCTGATAGACACACTCTTGTGTTATAGATGGGTGGCCTTTGCAGATGTTAAAATCCAGGTTTGCGTAAAGGAAGTGAAACCCATGCTGAGCCTGCCTTAGAGCTGATCTTGCTTTCATTAAAATAATTATTATTTCAGCTTGGTTTCCCCAAGCGGAGAGCAATAAAAAATTGGAAAGGTTTTGGAAATGGACAATGAGCAGCTGAAGGCTTTGGGAAAAGATTTTACATTAAAAGGATAGGGAAGATTGATATCTTTTATAAGAAGATAGCTAACAGGTACAGAGTAATGAATGGGTGAGAAGATGGATGGGGACTTCTGTTCCCACCTGCTAATAATATGAAAGTCAGATTAGAAGGTGGTGAATTCACTCCTGATGAAAGGAATTATTTGTTCACAACCACTGTCTATGAAACTCATTGCTGCAAGACAAAGCATTGGGGCAAGAACTTAGAAACTTAAAAAAAGAGGAGGGGGTAAAATGATACCCCCTTGGGTTGGGATATCCAGTTGGATATATCCAGAGCAAATGTAACAATTAGGAGAAACTAGGTGTTTTGAAAAGGTGCTAAGTGTATCGATTAGGGTATTATAAGGGTATGAACTAATTAATCCAACTTCCCCCCCCCCCCCTTCTCCAGGGCTTTTTCCATGGTCACCTACAGCAGTTTGTGGATCTTGTTACTGGCTGCGGGTCACTCAGAGACTGCATGACAGGGTGGCTGCTGCTGCAGTCAAATGTAGTAATTCCTGCTTGCAAACCACCTTTTTTGTGTCAGTCTTTCCAGGATTGCTAAATTCACACATAAATTAGGATGCTTTTGCTTTTCCGCTAAGTTATTGCCTTTGATAGTTCTTCACAACTTGTCTTAGATCTGGAATGACGCTTTGCCTTTTGAGTATGTGCTGGAGGAGAGGCGGGTGGTTAAAGTTAGATTCCTTCTGACAGTAGGGATTTAGAAATTGCAGCATTAGCTCAGCCCTGGGATCTGCCTAGTGCAGGGCTCTGGATAGCAACAGCCAAAATCGGATATTTCAAAGGACAGCATGAGGCCACAGAACAGATTACTAAAACAGAAAGCTGCCCTTTTATATCAGTGGTGTTTGTCTATAGAATTGGAAAAGCAAAGGGTGAGAGTTTGTTTGATCCAAGAGCGCAAAAGCTGGAAAGTCATGCTGCCTGGCTGATGCTAGTTGACGCTGATGTTTTGTATCCTCCAGGAAATTAATTATGTGCCTGTTTTCTCTTAGGAAAAACAGAGATGTGCTTACTTTAAATGGCAAGTTTATATGGTGGCTTTAAGTTGGTATAAAAATAAGTGATACTTGTGTATGGTCTCACAGCTTAATTGTGTGGAGGACACCCACAGTGGGATCTCATCTGGGAAACAACCCTGGGCTGGGATGGGAGGAGGCAGCAGCAGTGGTCACTGAGGGGTTTTGGCATGTAGAAAATGGGTGTCTTTCTGACGCTGCTGCAAGCTATTGGGCTGTTGGGGGGGGGGGGGGGTCTGTTGGGTTGGTTTTTTTTTTTTTCCTCCTTTCGTTTTTTTAATTTTTTTTTCTGCTTTTGCAAATTAGCATTTGTAAGAATTGTATGTGGTTTCTCTGCCTCTCTCTTCTGAAGTCCTGCAATCGTGAAAACTGCTACTAAAAAAGGGATTCAGTGAACTCTCTATGGAAAAAAAGTATATTCCTTCCCTCACTGAGTATTTTAATGTGTTGAACTCTAAAAGTCAAAGAGGCCAAAAGCAAGGGGAGTTGCCCCTCTGTCAAATATCCATGGAGCTGCTGCTGGGGCACATGGGAGTGGCAGTGGTGTCCCAGTCCCCCCCGACAGACGAGGACAGCTGCTGATTAAAGAGAAGCACAAAAAAAGAGGTTGCTGAACTTTCAAAGTGGAGGTAGAAAAGGGAGTTAAATTTAGATTACCTTCTGCAGTGTCATCTCCTACACCCCTGTGGAACTTGCTGTACTCCATGCTTGGGAGAGGACAAACAAGACGTGCCATCTTGGGCACCAGATGATAAATTTGTTTATAAGCTTTAATTGCCCCTTGGCAGGAAAATGTGAAATGAGCTCAAGTAGAACGAGAAACCTTCCATTGGGATAGTCGGGTTTTCCATGGGGAGAGGTGGATTAAAAAGGCTTCCCATCACCTGTCTGATGCTGGAGAGGCCAAATCCTACTGAAACTGGGGGAGTTGTTGCTGTTTCTTTATTGGGACAGCTGTTACCTGGGGGGACTGAATTGAATGGTGGTGTAAGAATTGCTCAGAAAAAAATGGAGCTGTGGTGGTAGGCAGAAGGCAGCATGGGAGTACTTTGGATCTGTGAAGGCTTTACCCAGTGGGTCCCTGGGGTGTGGAGGTACTTGGAGAAACCATGATGGTTGCTCCTAGGGCTCCAGTGCTGTTCAGCAAGCAGCATCAAACTTAGCTTTCTCTTCGAAAATAGATTAAATGGCTATTTTTGCTTAGTGAGATTTAATCATCACTGAGGAGCTGTCGACTCTTGCCAACGTTTTTAATAGCTTCCCCTCCACTTTCAGCATCCAGTTAGCAGGGAGGAGAGTGCTTCTGCTTCTTCATGGGTCCCTGCCAGGGTCCCGCACAGGCAGCGCTGCCCAACAGCACGCAGCTCCCGTTTGCAGTGAGCTGCCTGCTGTTACCAGCAGCTGTCTTAAGGTTATGGGCTTTTTTTGGGGGTTTTGGTTTTGTTTTTTTTTTTTTTCAGAACTGCCCGACCTGATGTCATTTCCCTCTCGCAAACACCCCGGCTGGGCTGCGTCTGAGATATGTCACGGGGAGTGGGAGGAGGAGGAGGGGGAGCCAGCGAGTGCGTGCAGTGTCCCAGGACCCTGTTTACTTAGCATTCCCAGCCGAGGAAGCCCTGGTTTAAATAGGATCGGAGGAGCGGGCTGCCCGCAGCAGATAAGGAAATGGTCACTGTGGGGCTTTAAATTCCTACCTTCCCATGCGCTGGTGTGGAGGATGAGCCTGCAGAATGCCTTTCCTCCTGGGTCTCAGACAGGTAACCGGCTTTGGTGCGGTGGGAGCTGCTCGCTCAGGTGGAGGATGTGACTGATTGCCTTTTTTTTTTTTTTTTTTTTTTTAACCACCCCCCCCCCCCACCGCCAGGAAATGATTTCTGACTTTCCCAAAACAGAACCGTGCGAACAGCACTTCCCCACCCATGGCGTTTGATCAGGGAGCGCAGCAGTGCGAGAGGCGCCTTTTATTAGTGAGGAAGGAGCAAAACTGCAAGCCAGGGAAAGAAACTCTCTTGTTGTTGTAGGCTTTGCGGCAGGATGGCTCTTTGTGTCGTGCTCCTGGGCAGTTTTTTGTTCGGTTGGATTTTAGGGTACTTTCCACAATGCTTAATATGGAATTGTGTTTACATCGTTTAAAAACATGTCAAACTTTGAACAGTTTCCATGTGTGGGTAGTAGTTTGAGTGTTAAACTGTTCTGATTCCTGGTGTGTGGTTTGTTTTTTTTTTAAAAAAGAGACATTTCTATGTATCATCTCTGACAAAGGTCACCAAATGGAAAATGGTAATGTGCTGTGACCCTCAGCTTGGTGACTTTTTAATTGTTCTGGGAGAGTTGAGCTTGAACAAGAAACTTGGGATAATTTAATAGCTGGTAATGTCGAGTGGAATGAGAAACGGTAGCAACTGCCCAGCTGCTCCCCACTGGAGGAGGTGCCAACTATGTGTTCCTAGGCTCGGGGAGAGCAAACCCTTTTTTTGGTCCGGGAGGCATGTCTGTAGGGGAATCTAACTGTAACCTCTTTCCAGCACTGCTGGGATCTGTAATCCACAATAAATAGATATTGCATGATACTGGAGTGCTGCTTGCAGTTTCTAATTTAGAATTAAAAATTCAAGATCGACCCGTAGCATGCTTTAAACTACCTACTTTCAGTCGTTCAGAAACAAAGGCAAAAGGACTTAAGCACACTGCTGAGTAAACAGTGCTCTCTTTTTCCTTATCAGTTCAGTTTTTGGTGAAATGCAGCTCCCCCCACCCTGCTGAACTGAACACAGTTTTACATAAGAAACTACCTCTAGTACAATAACCTTCTGTAGCTGAATGCAATAGCTATAATAATAGTTCACTTGTTAGCACTCAGGACAAAGAGATTTTCCCTAAAAACCTCGGAACTGAAATTTGGGCACAAAGGCTGAACGGCTTTAGGTAACTTTCAACTTGCAGTGAGACGTACATAGCTGGCTTAAATGTTGAGATTGCTCAAGTCTCATGGGTGTGTTTTTCTCTTGAAGTTCCTATTTCTAAATTAATCTTTTTGTTTTGGAGACTTGTTTGGGACAGTTGAGGTGCTGCATGAGTTAGGTGTAATTCAGCTTCATTTGCTCATGCTGTGAACATTTGATTCTCAGTGGGCTGGATGGTACTTTTTTCTCTGCTTGTAACTTCGGCGTCGATACAGAGGCATTTATAGGAAGCAGAAAAAAGGTGTTGCCTCGAGAACACAAGAGCAAAGCTCTTGGCTATTTTTATCCACTGATGAAGGATATAATGGGAAAGAGCTGCTTGCAAAGCTGCTTGAACTTTTCTTAGTTTTAATCGTTTTGAGGTTTAGTCATTTTTAGACAAAAAAATTAAATATTTGGATTGCATCCTGCGTGCAGATAACATTCAGAATTTCTTTTTCTACTTCTAAAAGCAGGAAAAAAAAGGGTTGTTAATGCACAGAGCTATTTAATTAAAAGTGTGGGAGGAATTCAGGAACATCTCGTCACCTCTATTGTCTCTTGTGTTGGCATTCGGACTGTAAACTGCTGGGTTGTCTGGGATGTCCTTTGTTGTTGTTGTTCCCACTCAACACAAGGGGTGCTGATTCTGGGCTGCGCCTGGCAGGGACAGGGAAGAGGTGCTGTGTGGGGGGCCTTCCCGTGTGCTGCCTGACAAGGGCGAAACCGTCATGGTGAGAGCCTCGGCTCCCCAGAACGAGCACCCCTTGCTCACTGTTGCGTTGCACTGAACTGGTTTCCCTGGATCTGCCTTCACTTCTTCTGTGGGACCCAGTGGCATTGCAGCATAGCAGATGGACTACTGAACACATGGGTAAGAATAGGGTGTTTCGTTTGGGTTTTCTTTGTTGTTGTTGTATTGAGGATGATGTTTAAATGCCTAAAAAGCTAGGTCAGCTCTATGTGGGTGTTTAAAGCTTCTGTCCCAGGAAACATGATTGTCGAGGATCTCAGTTTTCAGGGTTGCAGGTGGAAGCTTGAACATATTCATCTAGTTCACCGCATAAATGTGAAAGAAAAAACCCCAAACCAACAAGTTAAAATGTTGGATTGCTAACCTTTTCAGTTTTAATTTTAACTGCTTGAGTTTTTTGGTGATGTCAACTGTTTGGTGGTTTAAAACAACAACATGCAAGACGGCCTCCTCAAAGCTGTAATTTCCTAGAAGCGTCTTGTCTTTAATGGGAAAGGGCAGGGACTACAGCTGGGAAGCTTCTAGCAAGGTACAAAGGAAGTAAACACTTTCACATGGCACTTAAAAAGTGAATGCACAGTTCTTGGAGTCTGAAAGTGAAACTTGCGATAAACAGAAATGAAACCAGCTCTTACTGAAATATGTCAAAGTGTCCATGTCTGTGAAAGGACGGTGTTCCTTTAAAGATTGTTGGAGTATTTCTCCAAGATAAATGGATGCCACAAACCAATTTGTTCCTCAGATAAAGGTTAATAAAACCTCAGAGGTTCTGCATCCGCTGGGGGTGAAGATGGATCTGCGGTGGCTGATTAATCATGGTGATTTAAATACAATTCTCCTGATGCTAGCATTAGTGAAGCAATAAATGTTGTGGATTAGAATTCCCGTTTTGGAGATCTTTACTGTGCCTGGGACAGCTCAGAGGCATCATTCTTCCCCCACTTAATAAACTTTAAGTATTTGGATGTTTGCACTTAATACTAACCCCCCACACACACAGAGACATTCAGCAAAACAGAATTTGTGGTGGGTGTCTTATGAAAAAATGTCCGGACTTGATTTATTTCTTGGCCTCAGTTGTCTGTCATAAGGCAGACTTACAGGAATTTGTTCCCTGTCGTGCTGGCAGGGGCTGGCACCTGAGGTTCCAGTAACTCCCAGCAATCACATCCAGTTTCCTCTTTACCAATCTTACATGCTTTTGTTAAATTGAACCTACCAAAGGCATGGCACTTGCTTAGATGGTGGATTTTTGCTTTTATGTTCCAAAGGACTAGCAAGTGTAGTGTTTATGAAGACAGGAGATGACTGGAGGCTTTGGTGCACACTCAGCCAGATGAACATCAACCCGAGCTGCCCTGATGATCCATGGTTCCCCTGCAGTTCTGCCTGTCCTTGCAGTCCCACCTACTGTCCTTCTGTGAAAGGATCTAGTGATTTTTTTGTTTAAGATTAATTTTTATTAGGAACTGGGAGGCAGCCGGCAAACCAGGAATTGTAGTAAACCTTATGGCAAGTTTTGGCATTCCAGCATAATATTTTCAGTAGCAATTTTAACTTACTACCACTTGAGTCTCTTATCAGACAGAGGTGCTTATCATCTTTGGTAGCTTTGTATTTGCATTCTCATGAACTATTGCTGATGGGCTTGGCTAACGAACACTAGTGAGAGTCTGATATGTGAGTCTGAGTAAAAGCCAAGCAGTAACTCATAAATAGTGGATATCAAATGCAATTTTTCCTGTTAGTTGTTTCTAACCTATTTAAGATACTGACCGTTACTTCCATTCTGTTGCTCTGGGTGCTTAAAGAATATATATCATTCAAATACTACTGCAAGTTACTCAAAATACATGTTTTAATACTGTTTTCTGAAGATTCTGTCACCTGCTTAAATCCATCCTGCTTTGTTGTGGGTGCGGCTGGGTACTGAAAGTAAGGGACTGCTGTGCCTGCGAGTAATGAGGTTAGTGAAATAGGTCAGAATGTTTTTTAATTATTAAATAGATGCTTATTACCAAAGTCCCCTATGAGAGCCATGAAACCAGAAGGTCTGGAGTAGTCACAGGTTGAGACTGAGTCCTGTTAAAACAAGTAGCATCTTACCCTCCAGTGTCAGTTTGGCAGTCTCCCTCCAGCCTGCTGCTGGGCTTTTCACTGTGTCCCACTGTTTGTATGCCTGTTATTTGGTTCTGATTTGGTTCCTTACTCACCCCTGTCATTCCATTATTAATCCCCATCTCTTCTAGTTCAGATAGTAATTTGCTACATAGTGCTTTGACAAATGCTGTACTGAAGTTTGGAGAGAATAAGAAATTAGCGTAGGTCTAAAAAAAATGCCTGTGCTAGAAGACACATAACCTGCTGTCAGTAAATGCAAGTCATATCTCAAAGTGTTTTCCATGGTGTCTGGGTATTACCAAGGTTAGGATGAATAGATATTCTGGCAGGTTGAATGACACATAGAGGCCATATATATGCAAGGTGCTCATATTTAGGGTAATGGAGGCCGGATTTCTGTGGAAAGAGGAGACAGAGCAAAAAGCTGAAATGGTTATTAGATCTCTGTGATATCAGCCACTGCTGTTTTTGGTTACCTGGTTAATGCCAGCTGAGGAGTCATCTTTGTAGGTGGTTCACTGCCAACTATGCGCTTTTGAGCGTGGGCTGTGGTGTTTGTTTCTGCAGTTGCACATATTAATTTTCAGCTTGGAAAACAGCCACACTGGTCTGGAATTTGCTCATCTCTATCTTTCTCCTTTTTGACATAGCAACAATGTTCCCAGGTTAACTGCTGACTTTTGAGAGTAGAAAAGTGTGAAGTGCTTTGATCCTTTTGTTGTAATGGTTCTCCACTGTCAATCAGTTCTCATTTCCCTCCATTTCCTACATTGGCTTCAAATGCATAAATCCTCACAGATTTACGGGTATTAAACCCAACCGTTTAGTACTGAAAACTTTTGCAAAAGTAGGATGAGGGGGTCTCATTCCATCCTTTCTTGCAGCGAGGGGCAGTTCAGGCAACCTACAGACCTCTGTGAATGCCTTCTATCTTGATCATGCCCCGGATTTTGACCTTTATTTTGTCACGCAGACTTTCAGCAGAGGTCCAATACTAAACTCGAAGGTGAAGAAAATAATTGGTTTTTTTTCCTGGCCCTAACTTCAATGTTTGCTATAGCTTCATATGTGACAACATACAGTACTGCCTTGAGTTCTCTTATGCTAGCTACCATTGCTGGATATTTTAAGGATTATTTGTAAAAGCACTTGACAGCAAAAGTGTGCTACTGGCAGAGTTGCCAGCATGGTTGTGGGTTTATCACAAATGCCAAATATCAACAAGAAAATAAGTCAAAATTATTTTTATTCAGAGTTGCTTTATAAAATTCATGACAAATGAAGACTAATCCAAAACACATCTAAAATGCCGACACTCTCCAAATGCACCAAGATGAGGTCTTCCCAACTCAGCCAGTTTCATGAGAAAGAGCCTGCACCAGATTTAACAAATGGTGTCTGTTGGACTGGATGGGGTGAGAACACAAACTCCAGGACCGCAGAGCCTTCTCCTGAAAGCTCCCAGCTTTGGAGTGTGCATTCCAGGGATCCAGTGATTCCAGTTTCTCAGATCTGCATCAACTCTTAGGATGATGCCAAGGAGGCAGTCATGCACATGCAGTTTTGAGTACATGCTGCTTTACAGGACAGAGCCAATCCCTTGAAATTAGCTGGAGATCTCCTAGGCTTTGCAGGTGGGAGATAACGGATGGCATGTTCAGGCTTCTTAGTTGCGAAACAGGAATATTCTGCTTTAATGGAGTTGAACGCTCCTTGAGAGCAGACCCATGTAGATGCTGCTTAGTAATCTTGTCTGGAGGCGTCTACAGTTAGCTGAACAAAGGCTGGTGGGGAGGGGTGTGCTTGCCTGGACAACAAGAAAACAAGACTGTCCTTCAGCAGGGAAGCCTGTGCTGGAATGCAATAGCCACTGGCTATTGCGGAAGAAAGTGCTTTCAGAAAGAAACCCTCCCTCTCCCTTGTTTTCATAAGGCTACCTAAAAAAAACCCAGAAAAGCCTCTGTTGTAATTTGATTTACAACTCCATGCTGTTAAGAATGATTAAAAATTATCATTATAAGTGCTACTTGCAATGGAAACTAGAAACAAAGGCAGGTCAGTAAAATGTAAGTGCTCTAACTTTGCTTATGTAAGTTGTTTTTTTTTTATTCCCCATGTGCTTTTTTTCACCTATAAAACTACTTTCAGTCCTATGCCTTGTCCGTGCCTGTTGATGTGAAATAGGAAATAGCATGCTTTCATATTCATAGCACAAGTGCTTGTGATGTTGTTTCCAGGAGTCATTTAGACTATAGATAACTATATTGCTGATACGTCTTAAGTAGTTACGGTTTGGTAGCATATGACACAAAGAATGAATGGGAGAAGGAAGCAGAAATAATGTAACAGGGATGGTATGAAAAGTGCAGGCTGGGATTTAATTAGAAATTGAAGCCTGATCAAAGTGCTTGGCAGTAGGCAAAAGTTTCCTGACAAAAATGTCATGGTCTCTGTCATGGCCTGTGCTGATGGCAGTGCATAACCTCTTCCTTAGCTTGCAAAACAGTGCAAGAAACTGTACAGTGGCTCAACTTTTCACAGAAATGAGTCTTGACTTAAGTGGGGAGAAGGAAAGGAGACTGAAACACTCAATCCAAGGGAGACACATGTAACATGTCCCAAAACAATGCTCTCCCTGTGCTGGAATCTTTGCCTCGTAACTTCTTCCGAATGAAGATTTGTTGCTTTTATGTTTTATGTCTTTCCCTGTGCCGAGTCGAGTAGCCTGGCGTTGGAGGTAGCCATGCTTTGAACAGGGGTCAGGTCATGTGACCTGCTGGGATCCTTTCCAAACTAAATTTTTTCTTGATTCTGTGAAACTGTTTGGTAACAAGGGTGACAGTTCTGCATCTGGCACATGGCACCAGGTCCGATGGCTTCATGTTCCCAGAAACCCATTGGTGGCTGGGCTGGCAGAGGGCTGCAGAAAGGCTCCAAGAGGAGCTGCCTGGACTTTGAGGAGCATGGCTGGTGGCTAGCACTGCAAGGACTTTAAAACCCTGGACTTACTGAACTGTGGGAGCTGAAAGCCAACTGCGATACTGTTCAAACGTACAAGTGCTTGTGCATTAGCAAGGAAGATGGTTTCTCTTGGTCAGTGTGTAAAGCAGCTCCAGACAGTAAGATTTGAACTCTAGATAGGAAAGGAGGATGTGCTTGAGACTTGATCTCCAAAAGCGGGCAGGAACAACCTGCACAATACCAACCTAGCTGCTGAGGATCTTCTGTTCAACATGTACACCCATCCCCTCATAGACCTGTTTGCCAGCTGGGCTAACAAGAAGCAACCCTGCACATAAGCATATGGCATTGTGGAAGGGTCATTGCAAATATAATAAGGTTGGCAAGAGAGAGTCAGGAAGTTCAAGTAAAAGGATAATGTGATGAAAGTCTCTGGAAACGGGACTACTGAATGTAGTGATGTTAAAGCTGTTAAAGGTTGCTGCTGCCAAAAAGACACCAATGTGTCCCTTATTGCTACTCTTTGGAGCAGACAACACTGAATCAAACAAATTTTTTGGGAGTAAACATAGGTGGTCAAGGACGGATCAGTGTTGTGATGCAGAGCTGTTCCTGAAATGGCACTGTGGGACTCTGTTCTTTCACCAGCTCCACGTGATTCACTTACTGGTTCAACAAGTCACATTGATCTTCGCATGTCACAACCACAGACCTCAGCCGATCACTTTGTGGCTTGTGCATTATCAACAAGATTGCAATTTTGCAATGGGATCTTAATTTCTCAATTCAGTTGAGATGAGAGCCAAAATCTATGCTGTTTGTCAGTTACACTAACTCTGCAAGGCCAACAAAAATGAGGAAGAGTGTAAATAAACTAATAAGAACAGGTAAGAGATGTGTGCCATTCCTAGTTCTGTTGCTGACTAAAATTACAGTTTGTGGAATTAATAGTGTGCCTGAAGCAGAAAATGCTGTGCTAGCTCAACAGTGTCTCCTAAAAGTTGCTACCAGCTGCTGCGATTAGAGATGCAAACACCTCTTTACCCTGTAGGAAAATGTTGTGTCTACTGTGGGCATGCAGCATCTCAAGACAATATACAATGTTTGCTTTAGCTACCTGTGGTAAAGGGGGTCATCTGTTGGTGCTTTTTAAAGACTTCAGTTCAAATAGTGATACCTGTGGAAGGAGGGGAAGCAGTATATCATATCCCAAGTTGTGTGTGTTGAACTGTGCTCTCTCACGATCAAAAACCTTTTTCCAAAGTTGGTGTGATTTCTTAGGAGAAAAATGCAGTGTGGGATCTTTTCTGTTGAGTTTGTAGGAGGTTGTTCTGCTTTTAGAAGTTATATTGCTGCTGTGATATGGGTGCTCAGGTGAGGGACCCACAGGCCCAGTGCTGGAGAGGTGCAGCTCCAACTGGAGTGCTGCGTGGTGGAGGAGTGCTGGTGTTCCCCCAGATCCCCAGTAGGCTGGATCTCCTTATGAACTTAGCACAGGACTCTTCTGCATTGAAACTGCTGCCTTAACATCACTTGTTCGGTGAGGTGGTCCATCATTTGAAATGTGCTTTGTATTTTGTGCATATGGTGACTCCATAGAGGCTTGTGAGAAGTGTGGCCACAGTGCGCTCATAAAATAGAGGAACTCTGCGGTTCAGCAGGTGTTGGAATCCACCAGCGTACATTCCTGTAGCCTGCTGATTGGGTTTGCTGCTCTTTCTAGCTGGTTGGGCTCTTTTGTTGGGCTTTTTTGTTTGGTTTTGTTGTTGGTTTGTTTGGGGTTTTTTTTGTTTGTTTTTTGGAAGATGCTGCTTACAGAATGAATTCTTTCAACATATCTTTCAATATAAACCTCTCCACATTTTCTTTGCCTTATAATAAATTTTAAGTGAAAGTGAAATTTTTAGACTTTGCTGTTGCAAACAAACCTGTAACAATGTTTTTTATTATGATCTGTGTGTTTCTTATGAAACTGTGTAGTGTCTTCTAATTTCCAGGTTGCCCCAGAGCCTATTAGAGGATGTACAAACCACAAGCTGTAAAATGCTTGTTTTTCTGTGTGTTGTACTTTTTCCCACCCATGTTTTCAGACTAGCAGGAAAACATGGACTTTTGTGAGGTGGTGCACCACTTGGGGGACTGAGACCTCAACACCGTAGTCCTTTTCCATCTTAAGCGTCCTGAGGACCTGCAGGGTGATACAGCACAGCTGATTTGGCTCTGCTCCTGGACTACTTTGCTATTCCAGGAAGAAGTTTTACAGGAATGCTGATCTTACATAAAGCACATGGCTAATTATGAAGGAATCATTTTAGATTGGAATCTCACAGGAACATACTGTAATTATCATTTAGATCTAAATGAATCCAAGCAGTCTTTTCTCAAATTGTAATGTTCTTTTTATGAATGCATTTCGTCCACTTGGCATTTAGCCCCAGTAATGCAGCGATACTGTGTAAAATGTGAAACAAATGACACTCTTCTTTAAGAGAATGTCTGGCTCCCAAAACATAGTAACTTTTAATTGAAAAGGAAAGGGATGATGAGAAAGCAGTGTTGACTAGGTGCTAAAGCAATGTAACTCATGAGTTTGGAGATACGGAGTTTTCTTCTGAACAGTCCTTTGTCGTCTTTGGTGATCCTTAGCTGTATTTTAACCTCTTTACGTATTTTAGAGTTTCCCAAGACCGTAACTTGTGACTTTTCAAATGCTTGCAGATCATTGAGTAAAAGAGTACATTTGCAGAAGATACTGACAAAGCATCTTAAAAGTGTGTCTGTTTAATTTTAGGACAAGGAAACCTGCATGGGTGTCAACAATCAAAGTTACATATGTGAAACGGGCCACTGTTGTGGACAATCCCAGTGTTGCAACTACTACTATGAACTCTGGTGTAAGTCCTTCCGTTTTGTATGGCTTCCCTTCTTAATCTGCATGGCTCTCATACCATACTACAGGTCTGGCTTGTGTCCCATGGGGTTTTGTATTCAGCCTTTATTATGCATTGCCATTGCATTTCGCTGCAACACAAACCGGAGTTGACCTGATATGGCAAGGGAAATAGGGTTGCGACAGTGGACGTTGCCTGTATTTTGAGGAGTAATGGGTCATCTTGCCACGTTCATGACTGGAGATTTGTTGTTCGGACTTCTCATTGATTTGGGCAGTACTGAGAGTACTCAACATTGTATGCGAGTGAGGAAACCATGCTTGAGGGAGAAATGCGCACAACACTAGTTTGACACACTCAAACAGATAATTATATCAGTATCTTTCATCTTACTGTTTTAGTTCTTTGCAAGAACAACAGTTTAAATCTGATTTATCTTTTCTAAGCTGTCCTTTCAAGGAGGGTGGGGCAGGACGTTTATTCTCTCCAGGAGAATTGTGTTTGGAGCACAGCTCCTTGGGTGGAAAGGGTCTTGGGTGAATCTTGTGGGCTGACAGCGGCTGAATACTGTGGGCTGCGGGGAGCATACATTGCCTATTGCAACTGCTCTTACCACCTCTTTCCCACAGTCTGGGTTTTAAAATTACCCATGTTTCTAGTGAGTGGTTGAGTGACTCTACCTGCTAAGTCCCTTTAGACAGCAGCAGGCAGGTCAAAGCAGGTCAGCAAAACTCTGATGAAGATATTTGGAAAAAAGGGAAGTTGAAAGGATAAGAAAGTAAGAAATCCTGAAATATGAAGGCAGACTTTGAGTTGTGCAGTTCTGATGGCATTTTCCTTTAAGGAAGAGCACAAAGGGTTGAACACTGATGTTGACATGCTGTTGTACTGCCAGGAGGTTGGGCTGAGAAGGCATCTGTGCTCCCAGAATTTGGAAATGCGGAATTCTGAGTATTGTACCCCCATGTTAGAGACTGGAGATACTTTCTTACCATGCCCAATGGTATCTTGTAGCTTTTATGCAACTGTGCTATCTACTTAATCCCTCTGCTGTGTCCACAGTTTCACTTTCTCAGAGTAGTGTGTGTGTGTAAATGTATTAAACATACAAAGACTGTCACTTAACTTCGATCCAAGCACAGGAATAGCTGACACTTCATCTTTTAGTCTAGAAACACATGTTTACTTTTCAAATTAACCAGTAAAGCATGAGGACATGGTTGTGAACTAAACAGGACTCTATGAGACTCCTTCAAGGCACGCTGTGCATCAAACTGTAGTGGCTGACTGTGTCGTAACCAATGGCAGGATTTGAATGTATTGCAGAACTTTTACAGCAGCTTTAATTTCAGAAGTCTCCAAACAGTTCAAAAAACAATTTGGGACCAGGGGGGCAGCTCCAGGGACTATAGCAGGCTGAGAAACAGACATGAATACATGGCTGCCTTGGGCTGCCTGGTTGAGATCGAAGCAGTTGGCAGCACAGGCAGGACAGATGGCTGGAATTTGTTTGGACTATATGGGGATGCATGGACAAAGCAGAGTGGGGAAGGTCAGACCCAGTTTTGGGTTTGTGTGGGTGGGAATGTAGAGGGAGATGCATGTATGCAAGAGCTTACAGACTCTGTGGCAAGCAGGATCTAAACTGAGCAACAGCATGGTATACAGCTGCACACTGGAGCTTGATGCACGGTCACCATGTTTCTCCCATGGACATCTTGAAAGAGAGGCTTAATTGAATTGCATACAAACAATACAGTCTGAACAATAGCCCCCTGCCATTTTAATAGAATGATTTTACTTTAACTGTCTTTGCGCTCTCAGTATGGCACAGACTTTCATACTTGGCAGTGCCTGGCTGCGTCATAAAAGTTCTTGGAAGATAAAACCAGATTTTGTTAGAAAGAAGCAGGATATTTCAGGCTTCTATCTAGGGCAAGCACACAGGTCGCACTGAATCATGGAATCAACATACTAGTGGCACGCATTGCTGGATGGTTCCTTGGGGGGAACGGATATCTGCGTTGAGGTTCACATTCCTTCTGCATTGCAGAGAACATCATATACCACACTGAGATGGAGGGAATAATGCAAACATGAGACCTATTCTTCTAGGCTTTCTGCAAATTCAGGCAAACATCCAACATTGATTTAAAATTAGTTAATGTTTTCAAAGCTTGCTTTGCCATTGTGAGGATTAGAAAAAAGTTTCTGGGATGGAGGGGGAGGAGGCACAGGGGGAGCATGTCCTTTAATTGAAAACTCATATTCTAGAGCTTGTAACCATAGCTGCAGAACTTACCGGCTGCTCCAGGAATTGTTGAGTATCTTTGGTAGGTACGTGTGCTGAGGCATTCCTAAGACTTTCAAGGTAAATAGCAGTGATAGTATATGTAAATAGTCTTAATATGAGCAGTGAATTGATGGTGTGGAGAGCAACAGCTTTACATTCTTGAGCACAGATTAGCTTTTTAAAAGTTAATAATAACTTCTGGTTAATGAACAGTTAACTTAGCAGCACCTTTTAAGTATGTTCTGTGTTTTGATTTTAACCAGTGTATGCATGTACCGAAGTAGCTTTTGAGAAGTTTTTGCTCCTGTTGACCTTCTCAGACCACCAGTGCTTTTGTGTGCCTGAAAACAGACCTTCCTGCTAGTCCTGTTGAATTAAATCCTGGATTTATTTACCACCACAGCTTTGCAGGGAGAAGCAGCAGAGGAGGGTGGCATTTGAAATGGAAAAGAAAACTAGTCTGTCTTTGCTGGACATGCCTTCTGAAATGTGATCCTGTCTTGTGGCCGCTTGGAGTTTTTCCTGTAAAGAGGATCTTTTTCCCTGTTTACGAATTTGAGGGAAGTTTGTCTTTGAAATGACTGATCTCAACAATTCTAGACAAGGAAGTAAGGTTGCAGTAATTATAAACCAGTCCTTGAGGGTGGTGGAATAGGATGCAAAATCAAGGTATTATTTTGTTATGTTCTGGGTGGGGCAGAGGAATGGAGAACATGATATGCCAAGCAGGTGGACAGCCTGTGTTTAAAATTAGACAACAGCCCAGTTCAGATTCCCCACCATCTCTTATTAAAAAAAAAAAAAGTGCCATGTTGCCAAATAATAAAATTATATCCAGATTTTTTTTTTATATATATATAGGCCTAATAGCTATATAAAGGTCTAATTAGTTCTTCACTCAAGCTTAGTCACTGGTAACGTGGGGGGAAAAAAGTGCAGTATCTTTTAATTTTCTTGGGATAGAATGATAAAAAGTAAAAGGGAAGAAGGGGCTTTACTGTTGTATTTCCTTACATAGGGAAAGGTGTTTGTTTGGATGGTGGTTGAGATGGTTCAGCATTTTAGCCTAACAATATCTTAGGGCACTCCAGAGAGTTCATGGTCCCCAGGTGGGAGATTGTAGTCTTGGGAGAATGGCAGCAGCTGCTGGATTTTGCTTACTAACAGTTTTTATTCAAATCGGTTATGATGTGGACTGTGTTTTGCTGGAGTTTTCCAATGTTGGTCTTTGTCCAGGCCTCACAGGTGTCTTATTGTTTAAATGTTTGAAAATACCACTTTTCAAAATACAAGAGAAAAGGAAATTGAGGAATGCAGTTCCAGCATTTTGCAGATTAAGAATTAAGGCTCAGACATCCTGGATTTTCCCAAGTTTAAGTGTATATTGTGGACTGAAAACCACTTCCAGATCTCCTGACATCCATCCTTATGTCTCTCCTTGCCTGTTGAGGACCAGCATGAAATTAAATGATTCCAGAGGCTCTGAGCACAGCAAGAAAAATGGTAGAAAGTATTTTGCAAAATGTGGTTGGAAGAACAGTACACTGTACTTAAGGAATGGTGGAGCATGGAAACAGGCAGCTGGTGACTGCACGCAGAAGAGTTCAGTTGCAGGATTTCGAAGTTAGAGGGCTTAGCTGGTCTTGGGTCATTTAGGTACTGTACAAAGCCCAGCATTGGCAGTGAATGAGTATTCAGATGTTGGATGTGCCTATTTTACTTTGGCAGCTTTAGCAGGGATACTGAGCCCCTCTGTTTCTGAGAGAGAGAGAAAAAAAAAAATATCTTGATTGTTTGGGCCCTAGTGGAAGGGTTGTACAGGAAAAAAATGTTCTGTTTGCAGGCAGCACAGTTGATGTTTTTGCTGATTTTGAACATTTTGCTCATCTCTGCACGCTTCCTCTTGGACTCTCTAGACAGCTCTTTTCCCCAAAAAGCACGCTGCCAGAAAATTTTGGCAAGGATCTGGTTAGTTGCTAAAACTAAAGCAGTTGCTATACCACGTACATGTTCCAGGTCAGCTTTATAGCAGGAATTCATTTCCAAGACTTCGCTGCAGTCTCCAAAACCTTCAGTCAAACAACACGTCAGTCCCATGTTTTCTTCTTTACCCCGTGTTGCGTTATTTTATACTTTATAGCCATGTCCTTTTTTCAGAGAGAGATTTGCTCTGTTCCTTGTCTTTCACTCAGCCTCCTGAATGGTTGTACTTGCTTTCTCTTTCCTAGGTTTATCAAACTTCACTTTTGGCTGCTGTTACTCCTCAGCTGGTGCTTCAGCAGTAACCCTCCCATGACAAAGCCTAGCTGACAGTATAGGGCAAACGAAACTGATGTCACAACCATGCAGAAATTCATGATAAATAGGGTCACCAAGGGAATTTTTTCCTGGTTTTCTTGTACTTTTTGTAGCCTAATCCAGACAGCAGAATCATCTTAAGCTTATTTTGGTGTGGCTCAGTAACATTCACAAGTCCGAAAGAGAAGGCAAGCTGTCTTGCATAATCTGACTGTGCAGGTACTGACTTTTGCCCCGTGTGGTCCGCTTCCACTTGCTCTGTTAAACAGCAAGGAAAGGCAAGAGAGCATGCTGGTTGGTGTTCTTTCTCCCCCTGCCTTCTGCACCTCCAACCCAGCTCCTCACCAAATACCCAGATCAGTTGGTACAGACTGTTCTCCACATCTTGTTCCCAGATGTTCTGGACATGGTCTCAGCTGGGTTGTTCCCCTCTGATCTGTGTTAGACCACTGTTCAACATGTGTTTTACCAACATAGATGTCTTGGGAGGGGTAAGTCAGCTGGAATTGACTGAACTTAGAAACATGTCTTCTGGAGCACAGGAGCAATTGCTCTTCAAAGACTCCCTCCCCAGGAGAGGGACATAAAACCAGTGTCTGCAGATTTACGGCCTCAAGTTGATTCTCATTGCAAGATAAGCAAAGGATTTTTCTGAAACCTGTCTGTTTCTGTCTTATCTCATGGCAGTGGGTGTACCATGTATACTGGACACTATTCTGAAAACTGGAAACCAGCTGCAGCTAACATCTGTCTCCTTTTGCCTGAGTTACCAGTCTGGGAGCAAGTGAGCAGGAGTTGGATGTGTCTTCGGCTTTTTTCTTTTGTCATTGTACTCTGCAAATATTCAGTAACTTTTTCCTGCAGTGTGGTCAGGCAGGGACTGCAGTTCCACTGATTGAAATTGACATAAAACTGTCACTGAAAAGTCACAGTCTTTCTCTTGCTGCTGTTGTGTTTGGCAGATGAGTTTCAACCTGCTCTGGTTCGCTCAAACCAGTTCAAACCACAGCTGTGCACAACTTTGTGCTGGCACAAGAAGAGTTGGAGGATGCAGTAGGAGGTATGGAAGAGACAGGCAGGAGAGGACCGTGTCATTCAGCAGCTTCTTTTTTGCCTTTTTAAAATGTTCATAGGCCTATGGTCTGCATCCTTTGTCTGGCATTCTTGAGCAGCGGCGGCATTGACTCGTACAGGCTCGTGTCTGAAGTGGCAGGAGACAATGCAGGCTCTGTGCTAAGGACGCTATTAAACCCAAGCACATCCAGGTTGTGGTACCAAGTAAATCTCTGTCCTGTTTTTGGTGATAGCATTGGCCTTGTGAAAGACACTTTTTTTTCCAGCCATGGCTGACTGTGAGGCCACCGTTTTGGACACCACTGTTTAGTCAATGAAATTGTCTCACTTCTGCTGTTCAGAACCAGCTCTCATGGAGCCAAAGCTATTACCCAGATGCTTGTCAGGCAGACACAAAACCACTTTGCAGTATGTTTTGGCTTCTTTTAGGGGACTTCCTGCCAACAGTGCGATGGCATTTGCCCAAGTTTACCATGAACTTGAGGGCAGATTTCTCTGTTCCTACCCTTGGAATGCTCCAGATTTTCAGTTTTTCAGTTTTGCACAGGATGAAAGGAGCTTCCCTCAACAGGAATGCTGATGGCAACATCACAGGCAGCAAATACACTACAGCATCTGACTGAACGTTGCTCCCCCCTTTTTCATGAGGAGGAAATGCTCTGGGATTTTTATTCTTAATAATAATAATAATAATAATAATTATTCTTAAGAATAAAATAATTTAAGTTTGAGCAAAACTATGGTCAGTGTCCCAGAAAGGTTTTTCTTTAAGCCTGGCATGTTCTTTCATAGCTGGTACAAAACAGCTCTGGTGCATGAGCATGTGATGGGGCTCCCTTTCCCAAAGGTGCTGTAAATGTAGCAGCTTCGTCTTTCTTTGGTCTTTGCTTGTGAGAGATGGCTTTCATGGGAGCTAATTTTGTTCCTGGGTATTTCTGCAGCTCCTGTTCTGACTCTCTGAGCTCGGTGCTTGTGTAGAGCTTACAGCTCTGAGCCTGTCTGATGCTGGGTTAGAGGTTGGTACTTCTTTTTTTGTTTTCATGAAAGATTTTGATGCTCTGGCAGGGAAATCTCTTGGCAAAACTCAGCTGCTTGGCTGTGTCTGATTTACTCTTTGGTTGTATCATTATCCACCCATTGGCATCACCAGTGAATATGACAGAAGATACAGCAGTGTTTCTCAGGACTTAGCCCTTTTTGGACTGGAGAGCATTTCAGCTTTGGGCTCTTCCATAAACCAAGAGCAAGCCTGAAATTACTTTCAAGTCTGATACACCCTTGGTGCATGTCTAGCTCCAAACTGGTGCATCACTTCTGTCAATGCTGTCCATCAGCGATTGTTTTTTCCAAAGACCCTGTTTGTGCTCTGCCTGTCATGTTGCCCTCAGGTTGCCACAAGCTTTTGTTTCCAGCTATCACTACCAGGCTGGCAGTAGAAAGTACCCTCTCTCTCCAATCAGACATTTAATGGCAAACTTGGCTCAGGATGCCTGATGTCTCACGACTGTGTGTCCTTCTCCAGTGACTGCAACAATAGCTCAGCACAATGCAGCTGAAAACCAGGTTGTGTCCATTTGGGAAGGAGGCACATGTTGAAGAGCATGGGGGGAGGCTTTTGGGGACAGCGAAGGCAACTAGAAGTCCAGTTTTACTTGGCTTTTAGAGGCCTTTTAATGCCAAACTTCTGTTGCTTCTGCACATCTCACCCATTTTCAGCATGAGGCAGAACTGCTACCTGCTTTTTACCATGATTGAGGTGTTAGTGTGTACCGCTACTGTGCTCAGCCTCTGCGTTTCCTGCTTGTTTAGTGTTGTCTTTGGGTGGATTTGAAGTTCCCCTCTTTTGCCTCCTGCCAAATAAGCTGCTGGGTACATGGGCCAGTGGTGTGCTCAGCTTACTTCCCTGCTGCTGCTTTAAAGCCAAGCATCACCAGGTGTACAAATGCACGGCTCAGCCCTGGACATCTTCACTGTTCGCTCCATACTTTTAGACATAATATTTACAATTGCACTTGGCCTTGTACGCATAGCTTTATTCCAAATAAATGACCGTACTATATATTTGCTAGGCTTCTACGGTTTTTCTGTTCTGCAGCCAAAATTGCAGCTGTGCCCAAACTTCTGGCTAGGGCATGTTGTGGAGCCTTTTATGGAGGCTCTGGACTCCCAGCATCGTGCTGGATGTGCAACCAGAGCTCCACCCAATCCTTCTCTCGGTGCTGACACCTCTGCTCAAGTGACAACCAAGGAGCCCCTTGTGTGCCTCAGCACCTATGGGTGTCCCATCCTATTGCTTCCTATGTGCTGGGGGGGCTTTCAGCCCTGTGGCGCTGATGTGCGCTTGCATGACAAGCTGGAGGGGGGGCAATATCATTAAGGAGGACACCAGAAGCCAGGCCAGCAAATGGCTGTGGTGGGCATACGCTTCTGACCTCCTGTGATCATCCGGACAAGTCCTTGGGCTCATGCTGAGTCAGGGGTTGAGTAATTCCTAGAAGCTCTAGGAAGTGTCAGCAGTTAATGAAACCAGGCAATAACATGGTATTAGTGGGTTCTTTTTCTGGAAACTCCCATGAAAAACAACAGTTCTCATCCACTTGTGGTTCTGAGTGTGCATAGACCCTTTGCACGAGAATGGAGGTGTTGTTTCTGGCACCGTGGCCAGATTGCAGGATTGCAGTCCAGTAAATTATGGTCTGTTTACTTAAAATGCCACCTGCGGTTTCAGTAGGATCCAACATTAATTTATTATCCTAAGCTGTTGTATGTTGTTACTGCCTGTTGTTTACAGAGTTGCCACACGTCTTCCCAGGAATGGCTGAGCTTACTTTGACCCCTGCTCTGAGCTTGTGCATCGGTTTGTCTGCAAAGCACTTTGGGATTTCTTTGGAATGGATAGAGAAGTTTTCTAAAGAAATACTTTTTTAATCTTCTGGATGCAGGCTTGGGTGGGAGCAGTTATTCCCTGCAGAAAAATTCATCTGCTACAGCTGAGATTGCTTAACAGTGGCAGTTCTCCAGGACATCTTAACTAATTAAGTGCTGCTTTCTACTATTGCATCTAGAGTCCTTGGGAAAGGACATGATCAAATGTGTTAAAAAGCATCTGTTTTCGTAACTGTAGCTAAAATCCCAGGATAGCTGGGTGTAATTTTCCATTGTTTTTGAACGCACGATCATGGACTCCTCTTTGAAAATAAGGAGTACTTAGAAGATGAATTGCAGGCCTGCTTCAGTGCATAGTGGTGTGCTGTGCCAATGACCTGGTTCTGATGAGTGTGTTCTTGCTTCCTTAGCGAGTAAGTGCCAAGGGACCTTCTCTTAGGAAGAAATAAAGTGTATTGGTGGGAGTCTTCAAATTGTGAGACAGTGTGGATTGGTTTTGCATGGCAAGGTTTTTTGTAGCGGCGGGGCTGCAGGGGTGATTGCAAATGCCTGGCTTTGAAGGGAAGAGTGGACTGGACCAATCCTTTTAGTTTCTATAAAGAGGCTTTTTTAGAAGCAGGAGGGTGTTTGGATGGGGGTGGATGCTTTCTTAGCTTGTTTGGAGGGCAATGGATGCTTTCTTAGCTTGGTTTGAAGGAAGTGCAGAGGCATCTCGAGTGCTTAATCTTTTGCTTCTCTGGAGCGAAGATCAGTCTTCTCTCTGCCCCTTGTGGTACAGCTGAGAGGGCTGGCTAGAAAAGCTACCTAGGCACCTTGATTTCTAGCCAAGCAAAAAAATTGGAGCATGTAACACCTTCATTTGATAGCAGGTTTTGATGAGTTTAGGTATAAGGTGGAATCCAGTCTATTAGGGAAATTGGTTGTGCGAGGCAAGAGAGAGATTTCAGTTTGCTGTGCCAAAATACATGAAGAATTTGGGTTACGACACAGGGAGGTGAAAGTCCCTGCTCAAAATGCTTGGAGGCATGATACGGCATATCCAGTTCACCTACAAACAGCCCAGTGTGGGGCTCTGAGATGGGTGATATGGGTCTATTGCACTTTGTCCTGAGCCAGAGCAGTACTCCTCTCATTCTTCAAATTCCTAAACTGGTCACCTTTCCCCACCCAGCTCTTAGAGAAAACATCACTAACTCAGCAGGGGATGCTGAAAACATCAAGGTATTGTAAAGGTGGGACTAGAGGTTTTTACTGGGGAGATAAAAGCAGTTTGATCTCACGGGGCATGCTGAAAGTGTGCTGTAGCACTAGGAGTCTTGATTTTGTCTGTTTGGGAATAATGAAGAGTGGCAGAGGTCTTACTGAAAGGAAAACGGTGTTGTGTTCTCAGCTGAGGAGTGGTTGCCAGGTCTACATGTTTCTAAAGGGGGAGCTCTCCCGGTATTCTTAGCTGCAAAAACTGAGCTTAAAAAAAAGTTAGAGATTACAGACACCTCTGAGGCAGGTAGAGCTGTGCACTGTAGTTTCAGGAGACAAAAGCATAATCTGACATGAATGTTGTAGCTCTTTGAAGTATGTCTTGGAAACATTTTTCTAGCGCATGCAAGCATGAAGGGGGACTTGGGAAAGGGGGAGTTATTCCGCATGTTGGAGGGAGTGGAGAAAATGCAGGAAGTGCTCTTTTAAAATTCCCTATTAAGGAGCAGTGTACATACAATGCAACAGTGTACAGAAACCAGCCGTGACCACAAACGGAGGAGAAGTTAGGTTTCTTGAGGATTCAGAGTGGGGGGCTAGTTTAATTTAATTCTGGGTAATTTAAGACATTGAATACAAAAATAAGTTTTAAAAATATTTTGAGACATTTATGTAGAAAGAGTATGTTTTTGTTAAACATAACAATGAAGGATTTGGGCTGGAAATTAAAGAGCAGTGGAAACAAAAGCAAAACATAGTGCTTGGGGTTTTTCTCTTCTTCTGTGGTCAATCCTCAGTGTCTTTTGAGTCTTGTTTGTTATTTTCAAACCAAAGTGGCTGTGGGAGACAAGTTCAATGCTATTCACAGCTCTGCTCATAATTTTGGCTGGAAGAAATTATATCCAAGGGGTGGGAGTGATGGGGTGGTGCGGGGGTGAGCTTAGCCCTGTCTCCATATTTCGTTCTCCTCCAGAGATGTGCCTATTGAACGTACTCCACATTATACCACAGTGCGTACAGAGTTAGCAGATTCTGTCAAGGCTGCCAGAGTAGCAGTCACCCACACAGTCAGGTCCATGTTGAAGCCTCCTGGCACGACACCTGTTTCTGCCTTTAGAGCAGTGTGGGGTTCAGATCCAGGCTTTCTGATGATCTTCTCCATCGCCCTCATGGGGTTTCCTCGGTTTGGCTATGGCTCTTGCACTGTGGCTAACATTTGCCCTCCCCTGTTGCAGGGTTTTGGCTGGTGTGGACCATCATCATAATCCTCAGCTGTTGTTGTGTTTGCCATCACCGACGCACCAAGCATCGTCTCCAGGCCCAGCAGCGGCAACACGAGATCAACCTGATCGCTTACCGGGAAGCCCATAACTATTCAGCCCTGCCATTTTATTTCCGTATGTATCTCACAGTTTTTCCTGGAAGTTGTGGGGAGCAGGGCAGCAGCGAGTTTCCTGTGTTGCGTGGAAGTGGGGAGCAGTGGGTGGGCTCAGCAAGAGGCAGCAGGCAGCTTTACTTCCTAACCTTGGCTTGTAGAGAGGAGGTGACATATTCCAGCTGCTGAATGCATTTGAGCACCCTCGAGTCCGGAGTTGAACCACACCAGCTACAGCACCTTCACCCTTGATTTGGCTCTGTGAGTGCAGTGGTATTTTTCTGGGAAAGTTCTGTAAATATCTCATTCAGGACTTTATGGATACTCCTTCTTTCCAGCCTGCACTTGCTGTTGGTGAGACTGAGATGTGGGAAGTGGCTTCACGAAATTTGGTCGCACAGGCTGGGTGGAAGTGGTGCCTCAGCAAGGACCATGCTGGCTCCCACCCTGTGGTGTGGTTCCCAGACCATGCTCCTGGTGAGCAGCCCTAGGACTTTGCACAAAGGAGCTGTTGCCCATGGCTCAGAGAAAGTACAATCACTTTGTGCTCTCCTTTGTGCCCTGCTACACTGTGCTAGAACAGCAAGTCTTGGCTTTTTGACCAGAGGTACCACAGCTGAGTTTCCTGTAACGGACTGTCAAATCGCATGTATGAACTTGCTTTTCTTGTTAAACTCTTGCAGCCACCTCAGAAATAATTCCCAGCAGCGTTTTCCTCCCCAATCCCAGGGATATGCAATTGCACATGAAAACCTGCAGTGCTGTCTTTAAGTGTTTCCAGTATTTATCTCTTTTCTGTCTATATAGACTATTTTGTTGCCTCTTAAGAAATAAAATCTTTCGTAGATTTGAGGGGCTGTAAGTAAAATAAACCAAACTGTCTTGCCAGTATTGCCAATTTGTTCTGAACACACCAGAAAAACAGTTCAGCACTAAAACAACCAGAAGTGAGGATCCCAAGTTCCTTGTAACTGCTCATGTCTTTTCGTATTTGCACAAAGCTTTGTGAGATGAAATCTTTGCTCTTGAAAGTGGAAATTCAGCTGAGAAGCCAGGGTTGGAGAGGGCTGGTGAGTTATCTCCCAGGTGGTTCCCTCCAGCCAACGCAGGCCAGCCCTTGGAGTGGTTTATGGGGCCGTATCAGGGTACGGGGTGGTGCAGGGAGGTTTGCCTGGTAGCCCTAAGCATAGACTCGAGAGCCAGGAGATCAGGCTGCTGTTCCCAACTGTGTCTATCTCCTCCTGTAATGGTACCTGCCTGTGCTGTGATTGCTGCTTTCTCTTAAAACATGTCACGTCTCATTTGGGCCAAGTTTTGGCACCCCTTGTAAAGCCCATTGAGCTGTTCAGAGGGAAGGTGCTGGGAGATGACAAATGACATATACTGACCTGTAATAATGGCTCATTTCCTGAGATAAGCTGCTCATTAAATAATTTCTTCTCCTTGTCTTCCACTTTTAGGGTTTTTGCCAAATTACTTACTACCTCCCTATGAGGAAGTGGTGAACCGACCGCCAACACCCCCCCCACCATACAGTGCCTTACATCAGCAGTGCATCCCAGCAGGCAGCAGTAACACAATCCTGGACACGCCAAGAAACCTGCAGCCAGCACAGAGCAGCTCAGCAGCACCCAGTGGCAATAACAGCAGTACTGACAACACCGGGTCCCCCAGCCTTGGGGACCCTGAGCCCTCCACTACCACACTGGGTGCGCGAGCAGTTGCCAAAATGCAAAGCGTGGAGCCCGGTGGTACCAGCACGGGAGCTGAGCTATCGGCCAGTCCCAGTAAGGATATGGAGCAGAAGGAGGAACTACTAAAAGGTTACAGCTCTGAGAGCTTAGAGCAGAGCAGTGCCATTCCCGACGTGAAGGACAAGACGCCGGGCAGGCAGCGCCGTTTCACTGGCGACTCGGGCATTGAAGTCTGTGTATGCAACCGGGGCCATCATGACGACGACCTCAAGGAGTTTGACGGGCTCATCGATGATGCTCTGGATGGGCCCCTGGACTTCTGCGACAGCTGCAGTGGCCGCCCCCACGGGGATGAGGAGGAAGGGCTTTTTAATGCCACAGAAGAGCAGCACCGTGAACACAGCCACCACCACCTGCCCCGGCAGCCAGTGTGTGTACTTTTGAACACAATAAATGAGCAGGACTCTCCAAACTCTTGTACCAATAACTCCCCCAGCTAAGGTGGCAGAGTGAAAGGGAGAACTGGGGGAAAAAACAAAGAAATAAAAGTGGAATAAGAGGATTAAAACTTTAACAGGAGGAAAAGGAGATACAACCTTGTTTATTAGTTTATTTTTCTTTCTCCCCCTCCAATATAATTCGGGGACTAGTCCTCGAAGGCCTGGCTTGTGGGGGACAGGTCGCTCTGGGTTTTGTTAATGGTGTCTGTCCTTCTCTGCAGGGCAGGGACTGATGTTTCTCAATGAGACCTTCTAACAAATGGAATTTTCCCAGTGGTGATTTTGGTGGTGGTTATTATGAGTTTGTTGGTTTTAGTTTTCTGAAACACTGCTTTATCTCGCAATCAGTAAAGCTCAGCAAATCTCACCCTTGGAAGATACGAAATCACCGTTAAGGCTTCAACCTCCAGCAGGTGTCTTCCCAGAAGCAAGCAGCTTCTGACAGTGCCGGCAGTCAGTAGCCCAAGAGTTCTGGTTTGATGTAGTGCTCTTGAGGCATTGGGGATTTCTTTTCATTTTAGTTTGGGGGGGGGGTTTGGTTTTTTGTTTTTTTTTTGTTTTTGTTTGGGGTTTTTTTTCA
>JAVJGI010000065.1:23487492-23499119 GCA_035590275.1 Ibycter americanus | reverse complement strand
GGGGGGGGTTTGGTTTTTTGGTTTGTTTTTGTTGTTGATTGGGGTTTTTTTACAGATCAGCCCTGTAGTCTCTAGTGCTTCAGTGTTTAAGACGGCAGGTTGGAAATTTCCCACTTGAAGCTGGGGACTGAAGGACCAGTTTCTTCCAGAAGGAGTGGTAGTCTACTGTAACCAGTTTGAAAAGAAAGGGCTTGCAGAAATTTGCCTTTATATGTAATTTTTAAGGACAAATGTATTCCTTCAATGCCTCCAAGAGCACAGTTAGATGTAGAATCCAGGCAGCTGGGCTGCCTTCCAAGTACTGTGGTCTCTGAATGACCTTTTCCAGGTGTGCTGCAAAAGGGCTTGGCTTTATTTTTTTTTCCTTTTTTTGCACCCCGAGAGCAGCACATTTGAGTTAAGATGACAAAAAAAGAACAGGGCTCTCTTTGGCCAGTGTGCCTTCAAGCTTCAGCGATGCGTGTTGAACAAATGGAGACGAGAGCTCCGTCCATTGTGAAGGGATGACTTACCATGTAGATGTGGAAGACCTGTGCAGTATTTTTTTTTTTTTCTTGATTCAAAAGTTTGGTGCGATTCTAATGTTGACCACTTAAAAGAAATGAATGTCTGTTTTCTTTTTCTTTCGTTTTTTTTTTTTTTTTCTAATGGTGGCAACTGGCTACTGTATAATGTCTGTGAGCGTGTGTGTGTGTGTGACTGCAACCCATGCATGCGAGTCCTACTGGTAATATGAAAACCTGCTGTAAGACTGCAAGAAAATTTACTGTAGCTTTGCTTTAATAAACGGTAGAGATTTTGTTAGTAACAACCTGAAGGGGAAAAAAAACCACAACAAAAAAAAAAAAAGCCAAAAAAAGAGCTGAAACTAACATTCCCTAGAGTGCTCATGTGGAAGAGAGCACAGTTCAGACTACGTATCTTGTTCTCTTGTTCTTGGATTTTCTCCCCATCCCTTTTATAATTGTGGTCGTCCAGATCATTACTGCTATGGGGAAAAAAAAAATTGAAAACCGAACTCAGACGTATTCAGATTTGATTGATTGAAAACCAAAATCAGTTTTAAATAAGGTGGAAACCAAAATATAATGCCTTTTCTGATAACTTGCCCATGTGTATGTGTATCATTTTGTGAGTTAAGAACAAAATTTGTCTTTAGTTTGTGGTTCTGTTTTGTTTTGTTTTTTAACTGGAGGTATGTAACACTGTGCTGGATACAAATGACAGAGCAAGAAAAGTGGTACTTATTTCAGTATTTTACCCACGTGTTTGAGGAGAGTACTTTTGCTGTATGAGGTTTAGGAGAATCTCACTCTTTTGCCCATCGCAGCCTTTCTCGTCCATCAGAACAGCTGATGAAGTCGGCTCTTCAGTTTGTGTCTTAGGGTGCTCTTAAGAATGAAGGACTTCGATTTGGATTCAGGAGACCTCACTCCTGGATGCCTGGAGCATGAGTGGTAACAGAGGCTGTGCATGCCCCAGAGCCCGGCTGGCTCGCTGTGCCCTGCGGCTGCCTGGGGACTGGTCACTTCCAGCTGTGTTCATCAACTGCGGGTATCTTTTGAGAAGATAAAGATATCCAGTGCCACTGCTAGGAATTCTGTACGTATTGACACCTGGTTTTGTTCCTCACACCACAGAAGAAAATAAAAAAGCACATCAGTCTTTACAGAGTGGGGATTTTACTACTGTAAATCCTGGGGACAGCCCCGTGCCAGTGGGAGACCCTCTGCCAACATTTTTGTTGGCATAAGATAAAAATCTGTTTGCTTTCCTGCCATCCTGGGGATGGCAGGACTTCTTCTCTGGACATAGAGGTGAGTACCAGTAAGCCAAGCTGATGTTCCTAATCTCAGGAAGTCAGGAAGAAGCAGTGGTGTGCCTGTTTCATGACTCCTGGGGTTTTCCCAGGCTTTTCAAGACTGTAAAAAAACAAAACAGGGTACAAACCATGTCTCTTAAGGCTCACATGTACCTAAGGAGCAGCAGGACTATCAGCGTGGCTCTTGGTGCTTCAGGCTTTTGGACCTGGACCAGGGGCAGCTCGTGTGGGGAGGAGTGGTGCAGGGCAGGACACTGGGCAGGTAAGCTCCTCGGAGGCATCCTGGCTGGTGCCTGTTCAGGGCAAAAACCAGGCAGGCAGAGAACTCCTAAAGCTCCGGCTTTGGAGCTTAGAAAGGTGCTTTATCCTCACGTGTATCCCTTTGTAGAAAGGCAACATGGCCCAGACAGAGCTCTTCTCCGAATGCACGCTGTGGGTGTAAAATGCTGGAGATGTGAGGACACAGGCAGGTTTGAATCTGTAACACCAGAGCACCAAACCCACCCATTTCCACCTGTAAGGGGAGAGTGTTTTATGGGAGTTGTGAATATCTCATTCCAAAACAGAATTGCAAATAGTGCAGCACGATTCAGAGCAGGTTAGTGTCAATCCACTGCATGGTGTTTTTCTTTACAACATGTTTTAAGTGTTGATGCCAGTAATACTTGAAGTCTATTTTTGCTGGAGTCCGTGGCAGTGCAGTGCTGCTTACACTGCATGTTTTCAGCCGCTGAAGTTGGCTCAGAGGGCAAGGACCTGGTGGATGTCCTGGCGGGCTTGGGGTGCGTCACCTGGGGACAAGTGCTGTAGGGCACTGTGTGGTGGCTCAGAGAGAGGGTCCCCTGGGCCGGTGGGTACTGCAGCATTGCTGCAGTGTTCCCAGGGGACTCTTTGGCTCCAGCAGTGCAAACTCCCACTCTGGGAACACCTGTGCGATTTTTCCTGCAGCACATTGTTGCGTGTTTGTGCAACCCAGTGGGTGGCTGTTGGCGGAAGAGAGGAGGAGGAGGAGGGAGTTGTGTGACTTGGTGCTTGCTGGCAGCCTGCTCTCAGAGCTCATACCTGCCGAACTTGAGGCTGAGGAAAGCTGAGGTGCAGTTAAGCTTCTGTGTTACACGTACTCATCGAAAACTTCCCAGGGCAGGAAACCTGAGCAAGTCTCCAGGACAGAAGCGAAGTCCGTGAGCGCCACTGAAAGCATGAGGCCGTGCCGCTGGGTGATGGGAGCTTTGTGCGCCGCTCCGCTCGGGGATGTGCTGGGGATGTGCGTCAGTGCCGGGAGCATGGGCCATGCTCGCTTCCTGCCCTGCACAGCCTGGCTTCCCGCAGGCACCCAGCCTGGGCTCCCTGGGCTCCCACAGGCACACAGCCTCATCTCCGCACGCCTTGGCTGCGCTTGTCCCACCAGGAGCTTGGCAGGGAGCCGGGGCATGGTCCTGCTCCCGTGAATAAACTCCCCTTTCCTCTCCCTGAAGGCTGCTGCCTCCCGGCCCTCACTCACCTTCCCTGTGCAACATGGCTGGGGGACATACACCCTCCCCCAATTTTTTCTTTTCTTCTTTTGTTTGTATAGGAAAAGCCTGGACCGGGCTGGGAGGGAGTGCAGCCTGGCAGCCCCCCGGCTGGAGGCAAGCCCCGCAGCATCCCACAGCAAGCAGCCTGGGAAGGGCGGGAAGAGTTGCCTTTGTCAGAGCAGGTTCCCCCCTGCCTTGCAGCACAGATCTGTGTCTATCAGATGGGACTGGTGCCTGCACCGGGGCTGTCGCGCCGCTGGTGCCAGTGCTGCAGTCTCCGTGCCGGAGGGGCGGGTCACAGGCTGCCAGGTTGTTTCTCGATTTGTTTTCAGCCGACTGACAGCTGTGTCCCCAGACTTGTGCTTACTCAGCTCGCCTGGCTCTGTGCCCACCGCAGGTATTTTGAGTGTCGCCCGCTCCTCCTGAGCTGGTCGCGGCAATCCAGCACAGCCAGGGGCTGGCCGGTGCCTAGTACAAAGCGAAGCCCCTCGAATTTGGGTGGGCTCCTGAGGTGAGTCCCGTAGTGCAGGTGGGTCAGCTGAGTGCTGTGGGGGTGGCTGTGCCCCTCAAAGTGCGTTTGTGCGGTGGAAAGTCTTGGGCTTGCTCTGCCTGGTGCCCTTGGGTCCCGCCTTGGTGAGCGGCGCCGCTGCTGCGTGGGGTGCCCAGGGTGCAGTGTGGGAACAGCCGCGAACGAAAAAGGTTCAGCCTTTCCACCGTCACTGGTTTCTCTCTCGCAGACCCCCGCCGCCGCAGGGGGACGGAGCCCCGGGTTCCTGACCCCACGAGCTGCCCTCCGAGCCCTTCGGCGCTGCTCCCTCCTGCCCTGTGTGAAGGCCCCGAGTGGCCCCAGAGGGAGGGCAGGGACCCAACGCGGCCCCAGCCGGTACAGCAGTGGGATTATTTCAGTGACAAAAGCCTCGGCGTTCCCAGAGCTGCCCACACTCAGCTGGCCAGAACCTGGCAGCAGATGCCATGGTCCCCGCCGGCTCTCCCATGGGCATGGCTGCCTTGTCCCCCCAGGTTTTGGGCTGCCGGGCCGCCCAGTGCCAGGTCTGAACGAAGCCAAAGGGCTTGTCCAAGGTGGTGGATTTGTGTGTCTTGGGTCTCAGGGGATCACGACTTCTGCAGGGGGGTGGGAGGGTGCAGGGGCCACTGTGGGCCAGAGCCAGTGCTGCCCCACTGCCAGCAGCCCAGGTGAAGCTGTCTGGTGGGATCAGGGGGCTGGGCACAGCAGCAGAGCCCCAGAGCAGCTGTCAGGGCATAAATGCCAGCCGGATGATTCAGCAGTGCCTCTGCCTGTTCCCAGAGCAGGGAGCAGCCATTCCAGCGGCTGTTTACCAGCTCACAAGGTTCCAGGCAGCTGGTGCTGGGTGCTGAACCCCCTGCAGCAGCATTTCCTCCTGGACGGGAGGAGGTGGGCAGGGGCAGGGGGCGAGATGCCCTGCGATGGGGCTGGGCTCTGAGTAATGGGGTTTTGCGGCACATGGCTGGTCCCCAGGCCCGGGGACAGCACGTGCTGGCCCTGGCAAATGGGGAAACCCAGCTGGAGCGTGAGCTCTGTGCAGGTGTCTGTGACTGGAGGTGTTTTCCAGTTTAGAGACATCCCTGGTCCCAAAGCCCCTGTTTCTGCCTCAAGGTATGCAATGACCTTGGGCGCTTGCTGCGAGTGTACACACCTTGCTGCGAGGGTCTTGGCAATGGCAGCATGTACGCAAGGTGCTGGCCCTGTGTGGACCCTGGCAAGGAGAAAATCCCTTCCCTTACCCAGAGTACACAGTGCCTTGGCAAAGGGGCACAGAGGTGCTAGAGGTCCTGGGCTGATGCTCCCAGAGCCATCGGGATGCTGTGGTTACCGGTGATTGCAGGAGACTGGAGAGGAGCCTCCCTGCCGGCACGTGCTGCTGGGGCCAGGATCAGGGACGGGGGAAGGACCCAACTAACGTGGAGGTGCCAGTCCCCAAGGAAGCCCACAGACTGAGCCCAGTCTCCTTTCACCCACCCAGCTTCAGCCTGTGCTGACAGAGGCGGAGGGTCAGAAGCCCAGCAGCACCCCTGGTGTGATGCAAACGGGTGGGGGAGTGGGAAGGAGCGTGGGGCTCAGCCCTTACAAGCCAGCAGAGACTCCACGCGGCAGCCGTGTGGCTGGGCTCCTGCTGCCCTCCCCTCTGTCCTTCTGATGGGTCCGCTGCACACATCACCCCAAGGATTGCCCCCGGGGCAGGCGTGTGCATGGCAGCTTTTCCTCCAGCAGGAACCCCCTACCACCCTGAACCCCCGCAAGAATGGACTGGGAAGTGGGTAGATGCTCCTGGCGCTGTGCCAGGCTGCAAACGCATTGCCTTCATCGTCCCTGGGCCATACCTGTTTGGCATCAGATGCTGAGCGATGTGAAGGTGGCTGGGTGGAAGTGAAGTGCTGGTGGTTTGAAAGAAAAGGTACACTTCGACACACAGAGTAGAAAGTTTAGTGGTGGGGAGGTTTTATGTCATTTTTCCTGCCTGCTAGGAAGAGAGAGGGCAGGAAGAAATAGAAAAGGTGGAAGAGGTGGAGGTGTGCAAGGCTGGGGGCGTTGCACCATGCTGGGGCTGTGCAGGGGTTTCCCCTCTGCCCTGGCTGCTTTCCCTGCGGGTGCTCTGAGCCATAGCTGTGTTGCTATTTAGTTAAATATTAAGAGGTCAAGTAATAGAGAACCAGAAACCTAATTGCATGCTGCCCTCCATGGCACGGTGGTTTTCGGTGAAAGCAAACATGGCCCCTTGCATTAGGGGAAGGTTATGCTGCTCGAAGTGACGGCCGTAATCCAGCCAGCCAGTGGGCACTGGTGCTCAGGTCCCCGCGCAGGCAGGAGATGCCACATTGCTGCACAATGAATGTCAGCAGCCCCCAGCTCTGTGGTGCCCGCGTGCTGGGCCTGGGGGGCCACAGCTGAGCTCAGCCCCCAGGGTCCAGGTGCCTCTGGGTGTCCGTGAGCAATGGGAGCCTCTACTTTTGGCCAGAGCTGGGGCTGCCTACACCTCCCCACAGCGGCTCGCACACAGGTTGGTGTTGGACAGCCCTGCGGCTCTGCAAGGCACTCTTGTCCCATCTGGAAGGGGCTGTGTGAGTGTACGTGTATGCATGTGTGCATACAAGCACTTATGTGCATGCGTATGTATGTGTGTGTTGGCAGGCATAAATGCATCCGTGTGCTTTTGTGTGCATACACACGCTTGTAAGTACACGAGTGTGCAGGCACCCGTGTGCTACGCCTGCACCGCCAGCAGCAGTGGGTGTGCTTACGTACCACAGAGGAGGAGACCCGGCGGGAGCTAAAACTGCAGGAACCTCCAAGCTGTTTCCTTTTTCCCGCAAGGAGTGGGTGGGGGGTCCCACCACTGGGGGCACAATGTCCTGGGACAGGGCAGGGGGAGGCAAGGCTGGGGGATGCTCTCCCTGCCCTGTGGCGGGCTCGGCTCCCAGCCCACGTTGCATTTGCTCTCCCTGCTCCCAGTGGGGAAACTGAGGCAGGGGCCAGCCAGGGTCACCTGCCTAGGATCACCCACCCAGGGTCACAGCTGCCAGGCACAGCCTGGGCACCAGTGCCTGCAGACTGCCCACCGGTCACTGTGTGCCTCTTACCTGGCTGGGGTGGGCCCTTCTCCCCCCACCAGCTATGTGGGTGGCTGGTCCCCATGGCTCATGGTTATCTCTGGACCGGCCCCTCCATCCCTGGGCAGGGCAAAAGGGCTGTTCATGTGAGCAGCCCCACAGAGGGGCCATGGCCTCCTAGCTCAGCCCAGTGCTCACACGAAGTTGTGGGACCACCACACGTCAGGCACCCTCCCACATACCCCTGCTCTCTGTCACCTACCCAAAGAACAGCTGGAGCCATGCTGCTTTGGGAACAGCTTTATCTGGACAACCCCACATCCATGGGGCAGGCAGGGCATAGCCTCTGTTGTCCTGCCCCACCCCACCCCTGCGCAGGATCCAGGGCTCACCCCCATCACAAGGCTGCTTGCCATGCATCTCGCAGCCTGGCCTTCACCCGAAACTTCTGCACCTGCAGCACGACACCAAACTTGCCCTCCAGCGAGGGCAGGGGCTGGTCCTGGGGGCACTCCAGTGTGAACCTCTGCAGCATCCATGCCAGGAAGAGGAAGAGCTCCATCTTGGCCAGAACTTCACCGAGGCAGACACGGATCCCAGCCCCGAAGGGCAGGTAGCTGGGTGAGGGCGAGTGCATGTGCTGGCCCCGTTCATCCAGGAAGCGGCCTGCAAGGGGAAGGGGCACCACTGGTGTCAGCAGGGATTGGTCCCTTTTGCCTGGGACCTGCCCCAGTTCATCACATATGTGTCCCTCCTGTGAGCTGCAGGAGCTGAGATAGAGCAAATGCCCCAGTCGAGGGGAGAAGGAACCAACCTCCCACCACTAAGCCTTCCCTGAGCTCAGCCTCTCCTGCTGTGCCCACACTGCCATCCCCTGGTGCCAGGGCACCCAACCCACCAGGGTTGAACTCCTCCGGCTTGTCCCACTCCTTCTCGTCGTGGTGCACGGACCAGAGGTTGATGATGACCCTGGCGCCCTTGGGGATGGAGTATTCCCCGATGCTGCAAGGCAAAGGCAGAGTGAGACAGTCGCTCCCTCCTGCGGTCTCTGCCTGTGTCCTGGCTGGGGCCCGGGGGGTCTCACCTGGTGTCAGCAAGGGACACATGTGGGATGAGCAGGGGGGACACGGGCCGGATGCGCAGCACTTCGCTGATGGTGGCCTCCAGGTAGGGCAGCAGTGGGCGGTCGCTGAGTTGGGGGTGACGTGCCAGGCCGATCTTCTGGTCCATCTCCTCCTGGATCTTCCTCTGGACCTGGGAGGGGAGCAAGGGTTGGGGTGGAAGCCTGGGGAGGGGGGTACCCTGTGCGCAGGGGCTCCCCGCAGCACTGGGGCACACCCAGCATCACCAGCATGTCACAGCAGGTTGTGCAGGGCAGAAATATAATACCCACAGCCTGATACTGCTTATTCGCAAAGCCTGACATCTCTCTTGGTACCTGCCTTCCCCAAAGCCCCCCACGGTGTCCCTGGTGCCGGAGGGAGCCCAGACCCTGCGCTGCGGGGTGCAGACCCTACCTCGGGGTAGTGGAGCAGGTAGAGCACAGCCCATTTGAGCACAGTCGTGGTGGTCTCCACGCCGGCCCCGAAGATATCCCCCACCGTCATGAGGAGGTGGTCGTCAGTCAGCTCCAGCCCTGGTGCCAGGGGGCTGCTGTTCTTGGCACTGAGCCTCACTTGCAGGAGGGCATCCATGAGGTCCCTCACGGCGTCCCCACAGAAAGCTTCCTGCCAGGGGACACACGTGAGCCCGGCTGTCCTGAGCACAGTCCCCTCCACCCCAGCTCCAGCACCGCGCAGCTCCCAACCATCTCCCTGTCCTGGCCTCATTGGCACCTTGTGCTCAGTGAACTTCTGCTGGAGCAGCTGGTCCCGGACCTTGAGGCATCGCTTCAGCAGGGCCAGGTCCTTGTTGGGGAAGATCTGGGGGAGAAAAGCCCTATTACAGCGAGGGGCTCCAGCTCAGCTCAGCCTCTGCAGGCCCCCAGGCATTTGCTCTGTGCCCATCAGGAGGGTACTGGCTCTTGTGGGACACCACAGCAGGGACCCTCCTGCTGGGAAGTCCCCAGCAGGGACTCTGGGGGGCTCAGGTAGCCCCCTCCTGCAGGACACACCCCAGCTCCTTCCTCTCATCTGAGGTGAGAGGAACAGGCAGTCCCCATGTCCATGCTCACCTGGAGCCAGGGGAAGATGTCCACCAAACTCTCCTTGGCCACGGTGTCCACGATACCCTGGCTGTACTCCAGCATGGCTTCGAACTCAGGGTCCCCACGCTGGTACGAGGAGTTGAAGCAGAGGGAGCAGACCACGTTGGTGACAGCTCGTGTGAGCTCAGGAGCCATGTCCAGGGCCGTATCCTGTGCAGCACTGAGCGTCTCGCACAGGGACGCAGCCTCGCGGCAGACTAGGGTGGAGGGGAGAGGCAGGCAAGGGGGTGATGATGAAGCCAAGGGGGTGGAGTGGGCTGCTGGGGGCTGGAAGGAGAGGTTCCCCACTCATTCAGGGTGTGCAGACTGCAGAAAGCACCCCCCAGCCGGGGCTGAACCCTGAGGGGCTGGGATGAGCTGAAGGGACATGCTGGGTGCTGAGGAGCAGCAGCGAGGGTGGAGATGTGCAGGGAAGTCTCCATGTGCGGCTTGATGCTCCTCCTGGGTGGAGCAGGGAGCCCAGGGGTGTGGGAGCTGGCTCCGTGCCTCAGTTTCCCCAGCTGGAGTGAGGGAAGCCAAAGCTCAGGGCAGAAAATGCATGGGGAGGGGTGTCAGTAAATTACTGGCAATGGACTGAGGACTGAGCCCCTGCTAGGCAGGCTGAGGGGATGCCGGGGGGTTTGGGCTGTGCCCATGAGTCTCCCCTTGGTTCCCAGGGGATCAGGGCACACAGAAAGGGAAGTCCAGCCCAGATCAAGTGCAGGAGGGAGACAGAGCCAGGAGGGAGGGGGGGCTGCTGGGGGGGCACTTACTGATCTTCTCGAGGGCAAGCGAGCCCTCCCCGAACATGGAGAGAGCGGTGTGTACCAGCTTGCGCTGAAACTTCCAGAGGGGCCCATAGCTGGCAAAGGCGATGTCCTTGCCCCCCCGGGACAGCAGGTCCGTGGTCACCTGTGGGACAGGCAGCCCTGGGGTCACCGTGCTGTAGGGCAGCCCCGCGGGAGCTGTGTGTCAGAGAGGAGCGATGCTGGGGGGGCATCATCTCATCTCATCCCATCCCAGGGATGGTCGGGGGGGCTGGTGGTTCGCACTGGCAGGCAAAGCCTGGGCTGTGAGCTTTGCTTCCCACCCCCCCGACCTGAGGACCGATGGAGAGGTTTGGGGACAGATGCCAGGGTTGGGTGCTGGGATGCCCAGGAAACCTAGTGGGTGCAGAGAGCCCGGAGGTACCTGAACCCATGTCCCCATGCCCTGACATGCAGCCAGCCCCAGGGAAGAACAGGCACCCTCGGGATGGAGGATGCGCAGGATTTGCCCTGGGGAACAGGGCAGAGAGGGGCTGTCCCTGCCATTGCCTTGCTGCAGGCAGGATGGCGAGAGGGGCCCGACCCTGCCGGCTGCCAGCACCTTTCTCGGGAGCATCCCCCACCTCACCGTACGCCGCAGTGGGAGAGGGTCTCCAAACCTGCTGCCAACTGACCGTGCGGGGCCGTCCAGCAAAAGCCTTCCCCTTCTTCAGCAGCACCTCCCTGGCGTGCCGGTAGCTGTTGACCACCACCACGTAGTGGGAGCCCATCCAGAGGGCGTAGAGGCTGCCGTAGCGGCCCTGCAGGCGCCAGAGCCGCAGGTGGAGCTGGGGGTGCCCGGCCAGCTGCAGCAGGCTCCCCACCAGCGGCAGGGCCGGCAGGCTCCGTGGGGGCCCCGTCCCCATCCCCATTCCCGAGGTGGCTCGCCGGCGTGCCAGCCCCCAGGTGCAGAGCAGGGCCAGGGCCAGCAGCAGGGCACCCAGCAGCGGCATGGCAGGGCCAGCTGCAGGGCTGTGGCAGTGCAGGGATCCTTTATACCCGCTGTGGGGTCACCACCTTGACCCCCAGACGGACTCGCCTCCTTATTGGGGCGGGGGAAGCGGCGCTGGGCCCCTGGCCAGCTCTGCAGCTGGGCACCCGGCGGTGGGCGAGGGCAGCAGGGCCATGGCCGCTCCGGGTGGCTGGGGGGGAGCCGCGTCCAGCGGGCTCTGGGCCAGGGGGCTCCCAAGGCCAGATCCATCCCCAGGGCTCTGTCCCCAGCGTCCCGTGGTGGGTGAGGGGTGCAGGGGCAGCTGAGCCCCTGGGGTCTGCCCTGGGTGCCCTGAGCACAGCTGGGGGCTGGTGGGGCGCTGGGGTCCAGCCCCAGCCCGGGACCCCCTTGGTGTGCCGGAGCGGGGACAGGCAGCACGGCGCTGGGTCACTGGGCAAGCACTGGGAATGCTGAGAAGCCCTGGCCAGCACTGGGCGGCACTGGGCAAGCACTGGGAATGCTGAGAAGCCCTGGCCAGCACTGGGCGGCGCTGGGCAAGCACTGGGAATGCTGAGAAGCCCTGGCCAGCACTGGGTGACACTGGGCGGCACTGGGAACACTGAGAAGCCCTGGCCAGCACTGGGCGACACTGGGCGGCACTGGGAACGCTGAGAAGCCCTGGCCAGCACTGGGCGGCGCTGGGAAAGCACTGGGAATGCTGAGAAGCCCTGGCCAGCACTGGGCGGCACTGGGCAAGCACTGGGAATGCTGAGAAGCCCTG
>JAVJGI010000065.1:23402142-23487392 GCA_035590275.1 Ibycter americanus | reverse complement strand
CGAGGGGCCAGTCGGGCCCCCGCCCTGGGGCGAGACCACCTGGATCTACCACGACGGCGAGGACACCAAGATGATCGTGGGCGAGGAGAAGAAGTTCCTGCTGCCCTTCTGGCTGCAGGTCATCTTCATCTCGCTCCTCCTCTGCCTCTCGGGCATGTTCAGCGGCCTCAACCTGGGCCTCATGGCGCTGGACCCCATGGAGCTGCGCATCGTGCAGAACTGTGGCACGGACAAAGAGAAGAACTACGCCAAGCGCATCGAGCCCGTGCGCCGCCAGGGCAACTACCTGCTCTGCTCCCTCCTGCTGGGCAACGTCCTGGTCAACACCACCCTTACCATCCTGCTGGACGACATTGCCGGCTCCGGGCTGGTGGCCGTGGTGGTCTCCACCATTGGTATCGTCATCTTCGGCGAGATCGTGCCGCAGGCCATTTGCTCTCGGCACGGCCTGGCCGTGGGCGCCAACACCATCTTCCTCACCAAGTTTTTCATGATGATGACCTTCCCGGCCTCCTACCCTGTCAGCAAACTGCTGGACTGTGTCCTGGGCCAGGAGATCGGCACGGTCTATAACCGTGAGAAGTTGTTGGAGATGCTGCGGGTCACCGACCCTTATAACGATCTAGTCAAGGAGGAGCTCAACATTATCCAGGGAGCCCTGGAGCTGCGCACCAAGACTGTGGAGGACGTGATGACCCCCCTCCGAGACTGCTTCATGATCGCTGCTGAGGCTGTGCTCGACTTCAACACTATGTCTGAGATCATGGAGAGCGGTTATACCCGCATCCCTGTTTTCGAGGGTGACCGCTCCAACATCGTGGACCTGCTCTTCGTTAAGGACCTGGCTTTTGTGGACCCCGACGACTGCACTCCGCTCAAGACCATCACCCGCTTCTACAACCATCCGCTGCACTTCGTCTTCAACGACACCAAGCTTGATGCCATGCTGGAGGAGTTCAAGAAAGGTGGGCTCGTGCTGGTGGCAGGGGCGCGGGGTGGGGAGGCGCCATTCGGTGGCTGTCGGTGTCTTGCCTCTTGAGGTGAGGGGGCTCTGCAGAGAGGCCTCTTGGGTTCCTGCTCGCAGCGGGGTTTGGGAAGGTGCACTCGGGACAGAGAGCGGTCGGTATTTAGGCATCCGCCAGATCCGCCTGTTCCCTAGGCCAGAAAACTGATACGTGGCTGGTATGTGCCCCCGGCCTCTTTTCCCCACTGCACTGGGATGTGTGTGTGGGCATGGTGCCGAGCAAGGTTGTTTTCTTTCTTGCTTTTTCCACTCATCTGTCCATTATGGTGAGAACCGCTGACGGGAATCTGCACCCATTGCTCGGCTGTGTCTTCTCCGTGCTTTTTCAGCTGGCCTGACAGCGAGGAGAGCGGGTGGGCTGCTCGGGTATCTTTCGGGCTTAGTGTGCGCACACGTGCTGAGATAAACAAGGCGTTTTAGCTCCATTCATAGGCTCAGCCGGCTGACCTCAGCTCTGTGCTCATGTTCCAGTTATTTTGAGCGATGCTTTAGTCTTCTGACTCATAAATAGTTTCAGGGTCTTAACGTATGTTCGAAAGCACCTGTTGGTGCTGCGCTTCAGAGTTTACAGGTCGTTTTCCCTAGGCTTCCCGCCGCCCCCAGCACCACAGGCTCAGCAAAGACGTGACCCTAGCTACCTCTCTTGTGTAGCATGTGTATTAGTTGCATCAGAACGGGACTGAGGCTTTCTGGCCACGTCTTAACTGTAGGAGGTGTTAACCTGACAAATGCATCTTAATTCCTGTTAGAAGCTTTTGCTTATGAGAAAGGAAAAAACTTTTTTGGTTTCCTTTGTAAGTCTGTTCCTCTCTGCAAGCCAAGTAATAATGCTGTATGGCCTGTGCAGAGAAGTGCTTTCAAAGAAATAATGAAGTGAAATTTCAAACAGCGTCGATGTGTGGACTCCCGTGCTGGAAAACTGAAGGCTATTGGAGTGCCACAGAGCTGTTCGTACCTGGGGAGACCTGGTCAGAGTACTGCTGAGCAGCTCAGTGCCTGGGAGATGATCTGGCTGAAAGGGGAGATCTTTACAGCTGCACTGACCCCACAGTTAGGCTAATGGGGAATATCTGAGTTCACCTTTTATCAACTACAAAAGTTACCTTGAAAATAACTTTTTTCATAGGTGAACGGTCTTTCTAGGGAATAATTTAGATTTCCACTTACATTTCAGGTGTTATTTTGTCCACACGCTGAGTTTTGACAGCGTGGCATTTGATCTCTTTCTTCCTGCTTAACTCAGTTTTGGGGATTTGTGGTATTACCCCATTGGTTTCCTCATCTTTAGTTCATCTTCACGGATAGAAAGTGAACATACTTCTGCTTTTTACTGAGCAGTGCAGCAGTGGTTTCCTTTCTTTCTGCCTCTCTGTAGTGATGGGGAAGTCTTACTCATGTTCGGAGTTGTGGAAGGAGAGATGAGGAAGACCCTCCCTTGGCTGTGGCTTCCGCACTGCGGGATCTGCAGCTCAGATCTGGGAAACTCAATTATGTCACTTAACTGTTGGCTGGTTAAGATGGATTGTGCCATGTGCGGGCATAGGGTTGTTCTCTCCCCCCCGCCCCCCCCACCCCCTTGTTTGAACTCCAGATAGTATGATGGGGTTCTTAATGAGGTTCTTAACCTGTAGCAAGGCTTGTGGTTTTTTTTAGTTTTGTTTGTAGCAGCTTGTCTGAAGAAATGAATGTTATGTTGGTCGCTTTATTTCCCCTGTCTGAAAGAGGTGAAATGCACTCCTGCGTGGTAACATAGCAATCCTTTTATTTAATAGCTGGGAGAATTAGGTGCATATTTTAATCCTGCAAGTGTGGCTAAGCCAAATATGCCTCCTTATAGTTCCTGAAACTTGTGCTTAAAATAGGCTTCTTAAAAATTCTCCTGGGTGGCTTAGGAGGTGCAGACCAAAGATTGCTTTCCCTGGTAGCCAAAGGACTTCTTTGTCTGCATTAGGAAATGTCCCAGCAGCACAAGTTTAGGATGACTTCCTAACGTGTGTGTTCCTCCCGGAGATCACTGTGTCCTGGAATAGCCCCTGTATTTGTGAATCAATTCAGGCTAGTTTGATCATACTTAAATGTTTACTCCTGAACAGCTATGCTGGTTGAGCTGTATGGGCAAGCCCTGGTGTTAGGACCAGCTCTGTCCAAACTGGTTTCTCTTTAAAAAGTGCAGATATGGTGGAAATAAATAGGTTCCTTTGTGTGTTTTGAAATGAATGTAAATAACTGATACCTTGCTTGATCTGGCATAGCACGGTGTCTTTTGCAAGAGTTCTTCTAACTTTCTTCTTCAGAGCAACCTTGCCAAATTCCCATGAGAATGTACAAATTAAGGGTGAGAATCAAATTGCTTGTTACTCTCTCGTAGAGTGTTGAAAATAAATAAGTTTACAGTTTTTAATCATTCCCTTCCCATCACATTGACCTTCTGCCACAGTAGGCTTGCTTCAAAACTCACATGTATCTTTTCTTTAATTTTTTTTTTACACCACAGCCTCCCCCCCTCAGGTCCCTGCTACCACCGTTTGGTGCAATGGGCAGCTCGTGTGATAGTGCTGTCAGCTGAATACTTCAATCGGTTTAAGGAGGGGGGCTTTTTTTTTAAAGAAGTTTGGTAATTAGCTGGGTAGGTGGGGTTTTGAAGCTCACTTTTTGGGGAGCAACACGTTCTTAACCTAAACACAGAATGGAGGCTTACAAGGAGGAGGTTAAAAGTCAAGCACTGCAGGATATATGTCCTTAGGTGGTTGTGGAAGATGAAATGTGTAGTTCTGTACTTGTTCTCATGCTTAGGCTGTACAGCTGGAGGATTTGGTGGTGGGCCTATTATTAATGTTCTTTGGCCGCAATTGCAAAATAAGTATCTGTTTCACTTCTGTGCTGCCAGGCAAGAAACTTAAATTAAGAGAGAGCTGCAGCACATTCCCACTCCCTTGTTGCTCTAATCTCTTAACGTGTGAATAAACATGATTTCTGAAGCAGTCTGCAAAAAAGCTTCTCTTCTAAAAAAGCAGTTTACCTACAAATAAATACATAGCTTTTGAAAGAGGGGCAATTTGCTGTTCCCATCAACAGACCTTAAACCTCTACCGGTGCTGTCAAATCCATTTGCCTACAAGTTGAGCAGGCTGAGTGTTTAGCTTACTTGAATTCAATCATTCAAACTTAATGCAAGGAAGTGTAAGATTCCCTTTATACTGGCCTAAGAAATGACCTGCTGGCTTTGCTCAGTGCAAAGAGATACCTCATTTGAAGTCCACTCCCAGCTAATCTGATGTTGACCGTTGCTGTAAAGGGGAGCTAGGTGTTCCCGGTTCCAGGACTCATCTCTGTCCTGGCTCCTAAGCTGCAGCAGGGAACAAATGAGCGACAAAGTCATTTTTGGAAAGAAGCTAGTGAACTGTCTCCACTGATCTCCTTTTTCTTGTTGACAAGTGTGTGGCCTTGCTTTTTTTTCTTTTTCTTTTTGACAGTTTTCCTAGGTCTCTACTCAAATGCTCTCTGGCACTTGCTCTTGGTGTTTTTCACAGGCAGATCTCTGCATGTGTGACCCTAAATCCAAAGCATTCTATTTCTAGCTGCCTGCCTGCCAGAGCTACAAGAATTCAGCTTGAAAAGCCTCATGTTGTAATACTAATATTTCAAGATTGGCCCACTTCCTATGAGCCATTGTATGGCTGCTTTCCTGGTGGCCTGGATGGCTCTGGAGGGCAGCAGTTTCTCAACTGGAGTCCTCCTTATCTGGGAACTTTGAGTCATATGTTTTGATCTTATTTATATCTGTCTCCACTATTATGTTATACTAAAGATCAGAGTTAATAACCTGTTACAAAGAAGTCACAGTAACTGTGGGCAGCAGTTCTGAACTCTTGTGTTCTGAATCACATGGCAACCTTGAGAAAATTCCTAGATTCCTTATTAAAACCATTGCCAACTGGACCTTAAAATGGATATTCTTTTTCTTTTTTTCTCTAAAAATGTTATCAGATTTAACTTGATGATCTTCAGGCTTTGTTGGTCTTGTATTGTCTGTTTTTAATAGTATGTGTGCTTGGTGGCTGTATTTAGTGTGGACATAGGACATGGAGGAAAAACTTGGTCCATCTCTTTTAGAGTTCCTCTTCCCTCTCCAAAGAAAACCAAGCCCTAGCAACCTGAAACACGAAACCCTTACTTTTGAGGGAGCAGAGAATACCTAGACTGACTTGCTCTTCTTTTGAGCACGTGGACCCTCTTTTTGGAAGCAGGTAGGACAGGAAGCGATTGGTAGCCCAGGGATCCCAAGTTCTGCATTACTGTTGTTGGTCTGAGGACTTTTTTCTGTTAGGTCACTCACCGTTCTGGTGCAGCTCTAACCCAGGCTTGCAGGCGGCTTCTCTCCTGGTCCCTTTCAGGTTTTATGGGTTCCCATCCTGCTGAATCTGAGTCCAGATTTCCCATGAGTAAATTTTATTTAATGGATCTGAATACTCCCTTTCTAGTTTATTGAACAGGTTGTCTGCTCCTGGGCCATTTTTCTGTGTAAGCCTGTGAATGCAGCATTATGAGAAATTGGAAGAAACTACCTAAGTCCCTTCTGGGGTTATGAAAGGCATGTAAAACTCCTCCTTGGAAAACAGTATCGTTTTCAAGGCTGCTCGGCTAATAAAAGGTACCTCCTCTGATCCTTTTTGGGAAATTCACATAAAGGGAAAGGTGTTGAGGAGGTCCAGCGTGAAGACTTTTTCGTGTGAAGAGAGTAGGGGAGTGGTAGGTGGGAGGGAATCTGCCACCAAGATGCAGAAGACTTAGCGTGATGTGCCTGCAGATTTGTTCCCTGAACAAAAATTGCATGTGGGGGTGGGGGTTGCCTTGTGACAAACTGTTTCTTGGCTGTCTGACAGCATAAGACCCGCAGGTGCTGTGCTGCCAGGAGCTTTGCTGGCCTTGCAGAGCTGCTGGGGGATGCGTGCTCGTTCCGCTGGAGAGAAGCGGATGTGGGTTACTGCAGGCAGCCCTCCTGCTGGTATGCTGAGGGGGAGGCATCCAGGGGAATGCATCAGAGAACAGTTCCAGTTCTTCCTGGGCTCCCTGCTGTGAAGCTTTTTTAGGGACCAGAAGAAGAAGGGACGCTGCTGGAGAGCAGCAGTGCCTCTTCACCCTGGCCTGGGTGAGCAGCCCAGCTGGAGGCTCCATTCTGCTGCTGAGAGTGGAAAGAAATGCGTGGTTCAGGTGGCTGGCAGGGAGAGGAGTAAGTGAATTAAAAGGCTTGAGTAGTAGAGGTTTGAATCTGAGGCTTGTGTTGGGTGTGATTCTTTGATTGCTTTTTAACCAATTCTAGCAACTCTTGCCGTTCAACAAAGACAAGAAGTTGCCTTTTCCTCCCCTCAACTGTTTGCTAAGTTAGCAAATGCTTTCTTGTACTGAAGCTGATGGGAGTGAATTCCACCACAAGTGAACCATGTTCCTATCTGCTTTCTCTGAGTCTGTAAAGGTTATCTGTAATAAGCACAGATGTAAACTTCAGGTCAGTCTGTGCAGCCAGCAGCATTTCATGGCCAATTTTAGAATAGAGAGAAGAGGCAGAATGTCAACTTCTGAGCAAATTCAGTAGTGCAGGAAAATAATCAGGTAGTTTAACCTTTGTAGCATTCTTCCAGGGCTGAGATTTTTTTGAGTTTTGGTATTTCTCTGCCCACGTGAGGTTCTGAGGAGCAGAACACTTTCTCGATGAACTTCAGTTGACTCTAAGAGTATAAGAACAATGACGGCGAGTCCTCTGCAGTAGTACATGTCTGACAATGGCTGTGGCTGCTTAGAGAAGGTATTAGAAAAGAGCAAATTTATTTTGTTCCCCACAGAAGCTTACTGATCTTACCTGGCTGTGATTCAAGAAGTTTTGGAACTAAAGGTACTGTCTTTATTTAATAAAGGGCTATTTAATAGCCTTTCTGCAAGTGTGTCTAATCAAGACTGAACCTTTGTCAGCTCTGGCATGTAGACAAACAGCAGCAGTGGGATATCTCCGGTCAGTAGCTTTATAGTGCTAGTGGCAGAAAGACATGGATCTAAAGGTTGCATTTCTGATTGTGACTTCTGTGTGAAGCCATCCAAAGGTAAGTTTTGTTTTGGCAGGCTGTGATATCATTCTGGCTGGGAACTTTGAGGGAGTTAGCCACCTGACACTTCAGACATGTTATGACCCTCAGTCCCCTCCCACCTTTATTGAAGGAATCATAGTGAGTGGGATATTGGGGGTGTTGCTAGGTCACTTAGCTTGGAGCATCAATGCTATTAAACTCTAGACAAGATCTACTCATCTTCCTGGTGTTGATTCGTGTCAGATTTTGTCTTTCCCACTTGGAAGGTGGACATTCTAGTGCACAGGAATTAAGACCTGGAGAATATGAAGTCTCACTACTTCACGTCTTCTAAACTCTTTGCAATGAATGCTTAATATTAAGAGTCGTAAGTCAGTTTTACAGCTGCTAAGCCACCATCAAATAGGCCTAGAATGAACGGAGTGGCTGAGCAGTGTGTTGAATGAGCCTGTATCTCATCCTGCTATGCTTTTTCCATTAATACTTAACAGGAGCTCACTTTTTCATTAGCTTATGTGCCTCTACAGAGCTGCGGTGCATTTGCCAGTCTAGGCAGACCAATTACACTTCTATTATTGAGTCCCGCCCAATTTCACTAATAGAGTTTGTAAAACTAGCCCTCAACACAGAGTACTCCAGTGCTCTGAACCATTACCCTGGTGAGCATGACCTGGCACTCTTGTGAATTTGACAAGGTCCTGAAATACAGCTTACCAGCTACAAATAGGAGTGCAAATACTTGGTGCTAATGAGCTACAGGCAACAGCATATGGCTAATAGTCCTATATCAGGTGGTTGTTCCAGCCTGGCTCCTGCCAAGGTCACTGAGTCATTTCAGGGCTATCTAGTGATCGGGTTTTGTTTCACTTTTCAACAATATATGATTGTATAGAGATGCCTAAATCTGTCATTAACCTGCTTCTGGTGGAATCCACCTTTTCCCTTGGCCTAGAAATCAGTATGGCCCAATAGTTGCTGGCAGAAGCAGATATGCTAGGAATAAGCTAGGGCTAAGTGTGATGGTAGACAAAGCATCTGTGAGTAGGGCATGAAAACTAAAGCTGGTTAAGAAACTATAAGGAAAAAGATAACCTAATCACCTCAGTGTAGGTCTTCTTACGGAGAGATAGGTGTAGAAAAGAGAAAGGGATGGCCTGGAACAGGTAAGTTGAGAAGCCCCTTAGTGTTCTAAATGGCTTTTTGTACAACATGGAGTAGTAAAGTTCTGATTCTTTAAAACATATTGTTATGAGTTGAGGCAGAGAAACTAAAAGCTACTAAAAGATTTCGCATAGCTGCTTCTAGAAACAAAAACAAGAAACCCTCCAAAACCCCCGTTAATATTATGACTCCAGGACTGCAACTGTACTGTGTCTTTCACAAAGTGGACTTGGAGGAACTGGGTCCCCATTTGACACTCCAGCATGAAACATGAAGTTACAACATCAGAAGGATAGGGGGCAGAGAGATCCATTGTGCTTGGAGAGAAACTGAATGTTCTTTTGACTTACTACTGGAGTTTGCATGTACTAGATGCACTTAACACAGTGGCTGGCTCAGCTTATCTTTCTATTCCTGGTCCCCAATAACAAAGAGACTTTGATTCTTTCCAAGCTTGTCTCCACTAGCTCTTTCCTTTTTTGTCTGCCTTTACTCCAAAGTGGTCTCTTCCCTGTTTATGGCTCTGTCTGTGGAGTCGCTTTCCACTCTGGAGAGTCATGACTAGGGGCCCTTGGAGCCTTCAAGCCATTGTTCTCCTGTTTTGTGTTAAAATTGCCAGGGAGCCTTCCAGAATTTTGGTAGGCAGCCAGTTTTCACTGAAGAGAAGAATGACTTTCAGGATTTGCCACACTTCTGTATTGTCTATGGGACATCGTATGGGCTGTCTGTCTAGGATGACTTCTGTTGTTTTAGGACAAACCCTATAAATGCAAGAGATGTTTCCTTGTCTGGGTTGGCTGACATGTTGGAAATTGGGATTCTTACATGGGTGTTTGTGGTTATTTTTGTGATTAAAAGACATGAGTCAGCCTTGCTCTTTGCCTACTGGTGATGATATCTGCTTGAGAGGGCTAGTGAAAGAATACTAGTAAAGAAACTTGTCTTGTAACCAACTTGTCTTAAAATACCCAGGCCCTAGACTGAACAGAAACCTCAAAGCTAAGAAAGCTTGTGTGAATGGGACTGACTGACTTACATCTTTGTGTTGAAGCATTTTGCTTGTGAATTGTTGGATATAATAACTTCAGTGTTTAAATATGAAGCAACAACCCTCCTCATCAAGAAATTTTACTTTGAAGGACAGAGTAACTGTGATGCCTGTCAGTCTGGGAGCTGAAGCCTGATGATTATTGAGGCCTCAAGAGTTACAAGTTAACGTGATTCTGCTGCAGTTACTAATTAACCGAGCAAGAGCTTTGCTCCAGCCAAAGGAGCTGGGGCCAGAAGATGAGCACATATGTTTAGTACGAAAGATCTGTATAGTTTTGTTTTTGTAATGCTTTCCGTTGGGATTGCACCATTCTTTTGCCGGCAGTCCTAAAGGGATCCGCTCTTCCAATGAGAGCGGTGTTGTAACATTGCTCTCCGCAGGATGAACCATGCCGTCAGGACCAGGCTCCTACTTGCTTGAGGTTCTCTCCTGCAGCAAGCGTGAATGAAAGTTGGGGTTTTTATAGTGAGTTTTTTATGGTAGTATAATCTCTTACAGTGATATGACGGAGCCATCCGTGACTGTTGATCTTTGTGGGGGTGAACAGGCTTTATTTCCCCACTTGTCCGTGAGTAATGAGGGGAACAAAATGCTGACTCTGCCAGCAAACAATTTTAAGAAGGATCTTGCCATTTCTGGTTTCCTTCCAGTACTCCACCTCCAGCTTTCAGAAGATTGCCCTGCCTGCCCTTTGCACTGTGGCATTCCAGGTGCAGCCCTTGGCCAAAGTGAGTGTGCAGGACACCTTTCCATGTAACAGTTCTTTGAGGACAAGGATGATCAGTTGCCCACCTTTATTGCTTGTGAATTGCTTGTCTAGAAGAAAATCTGCTGGTGTGAACTTGTTCTTGATAAAAATTTACAATCTGGCATGGAAAGTAGGTGTGGCTGTGGGTTTTAGGCAAGCTGCAGGCTTAGTTCTTCCTATCTAGCCTGGGACATCTTTCCATTGGAAGCAAGTACAGCTCTTACAGTTACAATTCCCATACACAGCAAGTGCAGACAGGGGCCTTCAGTTAATATTACAGGGTATCTAGCAAGAAGCTTCAGTTAAATTTTGTACTCATTAAGGTAGGCCTAAATTGTGAATTATTATTCAGTATCTGAATATCAGTACTGAATATCAAGTTATTCAGTAGCTCTAACTTGAACTCCAAGGGACATTGCTAAGCTTTTGCTTCAAGGTGGATGAATTAGTGTGAGATGATTTGCTGTGTGAATTTGTGTGGATTTTCCCCCTGCTGTGTAACTGAGGTGTGTGTACTGATAAAGCTTTTTGACTTTCAGCTTGTATCTTAGTTTCTTTGTGGTATGTGGGGAGGGGAGAGGAAGCATCTCTCAGGACACCAGTTATATGAAGACTTGCTGCCTAGGTCTTGCTTTTTTTCCAGCGGAGGAGTAAGGGATGCCTCACTGGGGGCTGGGGCAGTGGTCTTGTGAGTAGCTCATTATATGGACTACATAGTTATAGTGGTATGGGATTTATGCTGCTCTTCAGGTGTCATCTGGTCTTTGTTGCATGCTGGTTCCCTGCCCTCATGGGGAATAACTTTTATCTTCTCGTTCTAGTTTGCCTGGAGCCTTCTGGGGTGTTTAGGCTTGAAAACACTGATAACGCCACAGCTAAATTCAAGAACTTCACACTGCTCACAGGGAGTGTGTTTTTTCTCTTTTTTTCTTAGTGTTGGAAAATTGCTTGCACTATGTGAATGGGATTTCTCCCGGAGAAATCAAAATCACTCTTTTAATGAAAATCCTGTACAGTGTACTTTAGACTCAACATCAGCTCCTAGAAGTTTGAGTGCTCACTTGCAAGACAGATGAGAGACCTCCTGGTATCACATGTAGAGGAAAGCCTGCTTCTGTTCCTTCTATACTAGCGTATTTGTGTTTTCCTCTGACTCTTACAGAGATCACAACACGTGTAAAGCTTTATTCCCTTTCCATATGATGGAGCCTGCCTCTCTCTCATAATCAGGACTGACAGTTTTATAGGTCTTTCTGTTCCGTTGACAAAGGCCCAGGGGGGATTACAATCACTAATGTGGAATTGCTTTGCCAGTAGTGTACTGGTTTAATCCAGCTCGTGTTGTATTGTCTGAAGGCTCCCAAGGAGAACCTGGAAAGGGAGAAGTTGCACAGTTTGCCCTGTAGGCAGTCTTGGTGTGGGGTGAAGCTTCCCATCGTGGGAATCCCCTGAGGTTAGAGCTTAAGGAAGGCAGCTGGGGCAGTGGAGAAACTTAATTACCTACATAATGGATGCAGTCTCCAAGAACTACAGCAATCTGTTGCTCCGTGCCAGTTGTAGGGTTGAACCTGTGAGTGCGGTTGTAGTGTGTGCAGCCAATGTGCAAGCAAATACAGTAGCTTTCTTTTTTCCTGCTTTCTCCAGTGCCTCTGGGGTTAAGGGTGGGGATCAAGGTTTCCCTGTACTGTGATGCACCGAGGATGGGAATCCCAGTCTCTCCTCCTCTGTGCAGGGACACACCTACTGTGCATAGGATGAGAGGTCTACCAGGAGAGTTCTGATGTCAATGGCTCTATTCTGTTAATGGGTTTTTTTTGCTTTCCAGAACAGCTGTTTTGAATTTTCCAGGTTTTGCTGCAATCTTTGAACAAGCTGCCTTTTTTTTTTTTTTTTTTTTAATGAGAGAGAGTGGGGAAGGCTGTGGGGTGGAGGGAAGACAGGCATATGTTTGAGTGTTGGGGCATTTTAATTTCTGATTCCTGGCCTGAAAACTGGGTTTAAACTTGTTGCTTGCCTGCTGTTTGAACATGATCCAGTGGTAAGAGGCTTTAATACATTTCTTCTTTGCAAATCATCAACCTCACATCTTCCAGTAAAGGAAAGAATTTGGGAGTATAGCTTCCAAGAGTAATAGCCCTCTCAGCCCCATGCAATGCACAGACTCCAATCAGAAAGTTCCAAGGAAAATATTCAGAAGGGGGGAAGTTGTCTAGCTGTATCCCTGAATGGTTTTGCATTTAAACTATTGGGCTTTGCACAGAGATCAGTATGCTCTTTTTTTCAGATAGATATGTGGCCATCCTGGAACTAATAACTATGCTGGAAAATCTTAATCCAAGTATAGAGTAGAGAAATTAACAAAAAGTCTCTTATGACCCAAGTTTCTATTGATGATGCTCTGTAGTTTGCTGTTTTTCCTGCTATCCAATTAACCTCTAGCTGAAAACACACTTGGAAGTATCAGAGGCTGTATCCAGGTATCCTGCTTTCTACTTGCATCTACCTCCTGATCAGAAAAAAGAGCTGAGTGCCTTGAGGAGTGCTTAAAGGAGGATGCTGAGCAGAGAGCCACCATGAGGAAGTTGGTAGGCTTGGGAACTTGGGTGGCATTTATGCAGAGTCTGGGCCTACACCGGTTTCCTCTGACAAGCAGTAAAATGTCAGTGTCCTGCCGGTTTTTAGAGGAAGCTTCAACATGAACATTCTTCCAGGAGGGAACAAAATGCTTTAAACTCGAGATTCTTTTAACAAGTGAGGCTCTCTTAACCATCCTTTCCAGTGCTGCAGTGAGTAGTTGTGTCAAGGAGTGTGTGCTGTGATTAAACATGTACTCCCACAGCTAGAGGCAGCACGCAGTTTCTTGGGGCAAGAACTCTTGGTGTGCTAATGCTCATGAACCTAACAAAAGGAATTCTCATCTCTCAGTTGTTTTCTGTGGCTTTGAGGGTGACTGGGACATAAAAACCTGAATACAACTGGATGCAAAAGTTCTTGCAGATAGGAACAGATTGTTTTTTTAACCTCGTAAAACTGAGTTTTAACGCATACAGGAGATTTGATTTTCCTATTCCTGTTTGTTTGCTTCCCCTATACCAGCTGAATGGTTTTGTGGGAACCAGTACGTTTCAGCTTTTCTCCTGTAATTTAAGGTATATAATAGGAGTTTGGTTTAATCTTCATCTCATAGTTTCCTTGCATCATGATTGCAACTTTCTTTAGACTGACAGCCTCTCCAGTGGTTCGGATTTTGTTTCTCTTGCCCTGAAGTCCTTGGCTGTCAATGTCTTTAGTCACGCTGCTTTCTGGAGATCAGTGTGTAGTTCTCCTGACACTATTTTTTTTGAAGAAGGTGAGGAAAGTCAGAGAGACTAAGAGACTGTAGCAACAGATGAGATGAGTCCATCAACTAGACAAGTGTGTGGAGATACAGTTAAGGTGAATGCCCCGGTGGTTAATGGTTTGTTCTGTGTAGCTTTATGGGTACTAAAATTGCTGCTGTAAAGTTCGTTGTCAGGTGCTTTCTAACCTCTTACTGACACAGGGGGGGTTAATTTGTTCTTTCTTCCTTACTGTGTCAGAGGCGCCATTTATCCTTTTATCCTATGCTGCTTAGCTTTTGTTTTCAGACAGTTTTACTGTCCAGTTTAGGATTGATTATGGATTAAGGATTTTTCTGTTTTGCTGGGCTGAAAACCTAGCAGGCAAGTCTTTAAGTGGCATGCCTGTTATTGTGTAAATTCCCAGTCTTGAGGGATGTGCAGGTAGCTCTCCTTTTTTTTTTTCTTTTTTTTTTTTCTCTTGTTGGTGACAAGTTGGTAACCAAAGTATAATTAAAAACCTTGGCAGCCTCATGAGCCAGGAAGTCTCAAGCTCTATTCCTGGTGCAGCTAGAAAGCTGTTCTTGCACCATGGACAGGCTGGTTACACCAGAGGCTAGCACAACAGTCTTCCTCACTGCCATCTGTTCCAAGGAATCTTGAGCAAGCTGGGTAAGAGGGATGCAGTGATGTAGATCCAAGTCTGTTCTCACTGCTGGTGAAGTTTGGGTTGAAAAGGATGGCTTAGCTGGGCTTTCCCCCTTAATCCATGTGTGATGATGTGATATGGGGAAATAGCCGCCCACCAGCCTAGTACTTGTCAACAGTTAAGGGAGCGTGCAAGAACTGTCCTTTAGATAGTCCAACTCTTCTCTAGGGTGGTGCAGGCTACCTCCTCAGTATGCTGCTCACTCTGTCCTGCTTTTTCTGAGCGTACTGGCAGAGACTGGATTCTGCCAGTGCTCTGATGGTTGTGTTGGGCCCGTGTGCATGTCAGGGTCTAGGCTGCACTGGCCTCTATGACACAGAACTGAAAGAACCTGTGTTCTGTTGATACCATTATCACTGTGTCCCTTCAAGCTTCCCTTAATGACTGGTGTCTGGTTAAACTGTTTGTTACTGCAGAAGCTCAGTGTTGGACTCATAATCAAGGGCACCACTGTGTTGTGCTAGCATGAAGAGTTTTGCTGTGGTTGTGATCATATTGATCTGTCTAGCTCCATCCTGGTTCTTTATTGGGTTTTTTTTTACATAGGAGACAGGAGCAGGATGGAGGAGCTGAGAATTTTGCTGCTTGTCCCATTCAGAAAATGGATGTGACTGGAACAGTGAAGGCATGATCCAGTTTCTCATCCCTCCCCTGGCGGTTAAGCTTGTGCAGGGAAGGGGTGGACAGGGACTAGTTCATCCTTCTTCCCTTGACTGACTAAAAGAAGAAGTGAGCAAATGGTATCGTCCAGTAAAGTGTGAATTCTGGAATCTCATTGGAAAAGTTGCTACCAACAGTGACAGAAATAGATTTCTAGTTTCAGAGAAAATTACTTTTCCTTAATTTTTAATCCCTTTGTGTTGGAACAGGTTGATGAAGGGAGTGATGTTAGGACTAGGTAGAGCAACCTTTGAAGGCTGTGCAAGGAAGAGATGGGTGTGTCGCAACCTTTGAGTTGTTAACCTTTTGAAGTCGCATCGGGTAGATGTCTCATTACCCTTGCCCCAACGCGTGCACATTTTTACCTGTGACATACCAAGCAAATTGCCTTCTGCCTCGGAGATGGTGAAGGGTTGTTAAACCTGTTTGGCTTCGAGGCAGTCATTCTGTGGATTCTCCTTATCTGCATGTGTGAGGGTCAGGAGGCCTGCAGAAGCCACCCTCCTCTTCCCATGTCTGATGTCCACTCTGCAGGACCAGTGCTTAAGGCAAAAGCTCCTGTGTTGGGCAAGGGGTTTAAGTAAGTGCTTACAAAAATAGTGGTAGGTTGTCCCTCCAGGGTCAGGTAAGGGAGCCGCAATGCTTGTGGGGAGATCTGCAGCCACAACTCAACAAGCCAGTGACTCCTCACAATAAGGAGGATGCTCCAGTACAGCATTTGAAGATCCTATTAGAGAAATTGAATGTTAAACTAGGTTTGCAGTTTGATTTAAAATTTGATACTAAATTCTTGAAGCCAATTGTCACGTTTCTTATTTTCCCTATCAGAATAAGCTTTTTTTAACATAAGTGACTGACTGCATTAGCGTCCACCAAAGTGCTGACTTCAGCATGAAGAAACAGTGTATCTGCATCATGTACACATAGATGCATCTTGGCAGTTTCTTGGTATGCAGTGCATCTGTAGCAGTTGACGATAATGCTGAACAAAGCTAGAAGCATTTCTGTTTGCTTCTGTTTTTTTCTTTTTGTGTTTTCTTTCAGCTATTGTGAACTCCTGTGAGATTGCTGAGACAAGCCTGGGTATGGTCAAGGAGGATCCAGAAGCTCTGGGAAGAGAAGGGAAGTGAGAGAACAGAGTTGTTCAGTGTATGGGAGAAGGTTAAAGCATAAAATACAGAAAATAAAAACTATCATAGAAAAATAGGAAAAAAAAAAAAAAGTAGAAAGAGTAAAACCTACTGATGAGAATAATCACTGAAGTGTCTGACCTCCCTCTGCTATTCTTGTCACAGCTAACACCGTCCTGACTTGCTGTTTGTGCTTGCCTGTGTTTTTGGTGTCTCGGTGATCCATTTAATGTTACTAAAACAGGTGCCACATAGACACAGACAAATGAGCTTTCTTCTTGCTGTTCCACCAAAGGATATGACTCATTGCTGAAGTGATGGTTCATTTAGCGGAGCAGTTAAACTAGAAGTATGGAAATTGTCAGGGTTTCCAGTGATAACTATTTCTTTTGGATATTTTTTGTGTTATGGACACAGATAGGAAACTTCTGACTGTGGACGTAGATCTATTAGGAATTGACCTGTCATCCTAAGTTTAATTTGTGTGAGCCTCATTACGCAGGTAACTGCTTTGCAGTGGAAGCTGAGCTAGACTTGAACCTATTGACTGGATCTTTTAATCTGTCAGCTCATTCTTCGCTCCTGTTTTCTGTTTGGATGTTGTAGTTTTGAGATGTTTTTGGAAAGGGTACTGGGAAACTTGCAAACATTTTTCAAACAAAAGATGGTTTGTCTTCATGGCTGGGAGGGTTCGTTTGGACACTTGCTCTGAATTTTTTTTTTTTGTTTGGAAAACTGAAGTTCTTAGAAGTTAGATGGCCTTGGCTTTCTTTGTTCTTTCTTCTGTCTCAGACATCTGTATCAGCTCTCTCACCGAGCTCTTTATCTTACTTGGCTTTTCTGTGGATGCCTGGAGGCCTTGGCTCACATTCTCAAGAGTGTCCACTGGTTCAAGAAGCCATCACTGCTATCAAATTACCTTGACAGCTGTTGTCCCATTTCATATTTGCCATCCCCTCCCCCTGGCTCCCTTGTGATTTTTGGCAGAAGCTGTGGCTATTGAGCAATAAAACTTGGATCTGAGAATCCTGTTGCTGGTGGGAAAATGAGATGAGAGCGTACTAGTTAATGCCTTGCAACTTGACTTCTTGCTGATGTATAATCAGTAGCATCTTTATTTAAAAACAAAACCTACCACTAGCTCTGTTTGTGGATTGAATGGATGGTTCATTTACTGTTCATCTGGAGTTGTGTGATAGGTGCTGGTGCCTTAAATTAGCACACTCTATAGCAAGATGTATATCACCAGACAAGCTCTTGATTTGGAGTCCTTGACAAATGCCTATGTATAAGGACTGCAGAACAGCTGGGATGTCCATGTTAAAGTAATCTATAAGGACATGACTGACTTTGTCTTTGTGTTGGTTTTATTGATGATCCTGCCCCTGTGTAACCTGGAATAGGGCTCCTGTGGTACTATTTAGTAGACATTAGAGACTGACCCTAAAGGAAGCAATTGGTCTTGCTTTGATTGGAATTAACAAAATGTAGAGACAGCGTTCGGGGGCTGCTCTCTTGTGTGTGTTTGGGGATTTCATTGCAACCATTTTAAATGCAACCACAGAACACTTCTGACAACTGGCAGAAATGGTTGTGGTCTTGGGACCAACCATCATAAGAGAGCTGCCATCTCTGTAAGCCTCTCCTTTTAAGATGTTTTGTGTTTCCTTTGTCAGTTGTTTGAGAAGTTGGCTGATGCATGGCACGCTTTAATCTCTACTGATCATTTCTCTTGTCCCTGTTGGAACATGTCAGGGACTAACATTTTGTGTAACATACTGGAAAAATTAGGAAGGAAGGAGCAGATCTTAATTGGAAAGATGACTGACAGAAAACAATTCATGTATCCAGAACACTCACTTCTGAGGAATGCATATAGGAAAAGCATATAAAAAAATTCTTTTGCTTGCAATGTGTATGATTTACTAGGTGATAACATCAGTGTGAAATGTAAAGCTTGTAAAAGTCTGGATCAGACCAGCCTTAATGCTTGTCTTACAGCTCCTAAATTACTGTGTCAAAGTGGGAAGACTAGACTCCTACTGAAACACATGCTGCAACTGTTTTGTATGTGTCTGTGAAGAAGGGTATTTTAAGCAGTTGGTGAGTGGTTCTGGTGTGTGTGGAGTGAAATCACGACTTCGGTCAGTGGCTGTAAATTTGAGGCCTGGTATCCTGGGGTTCCGTCCTGGTAGGAGCCGGTGTATTGTAGCACATTGTGTGGTCTCAGCATTGCAGGTGCTGTGGAGTCTTCTTGGTTCATGTGGAAGAAGAGCCTGGGATGTAGTATGACCAGCTCTGAAGTTAAGGTGGGAAAACAGAAAGCATAGGATCAAAGAAGATGTCCTCTGGCTTTGGAAAATCACAATTACATCAACATTACCCCCTGGAAAAGAAGTAAAAGTAAAATAGAGAATCAAGTACATCTAGGTGAAAAATACATGAGGCGTCCCTCCCCTAGCTGTAACATTTGAGTTGCAGGGTGGGATGTGTGGGTTTTCTGTTGACATGTGGGGAAATAACTTTTTACTGACTTTTCTTTCCCCTCAAAGGAAAACAAAAAACACCCATAAGGCCTCTATTTGGTGTACAACCTGATTAAGTGGTTGTGGTTTTTTTTAAGAAAGAAGTGGCACTTTATCCTTCCTGCCCTGCATCCCTTGCTACCCTGGCGTTTAACACGGGTTTAAATGAGGTGCTCCTTGGTCTGGTCTCTCCATGGCGATCGCAGAAAGCGCTGGAAGGCTTGAGCTTCCTGCGATCCCTGGCACGTCTTCCGTTACGCAGCTACGGTTATTGTAGCAGTAGGGGACTTGTTAGTTTTCCAACTGCAGTTCCCAGCGAACGTGTCCACTCTGCAGTGTAGACTCCTGCATGTTCGGTGTTAAAATAGTTCTATAGCTTTCAGGCATCTTGCATTTCAAATATGGGTGGAGAAACAAGCGTTGGCCTTTCAGGCAGGGGTTTCAAAGCTTTTTGATATCAAAGGCCATGTTGACAACTTGGCAAGCACTTGCGGGCCCAAGTGTGTTAGATCTTTAGGATAGGAGCTGACTTGCTGCAGGCATTGGAAAGGATGTTTTGCATTGTTTAAATGTATTGTCAGGTGTGTTATGTCCTTTCTCTGCAATGTGGCTGCTGAAATGTCTCCTCCTTTCATGCTAGGCTTGGCTCACTTTCCCATCAGCCAGAGGAGGAGGTTAATTTGCTGTTGCAGTCTGCTCCCGCTTGTGTCTTGCTGTCCGGTTTCTTCCACTTAAACCCAGTCCCGTGGAGAATCCCATCTCCTGACCCCGCTGCTGCAGCGGCTCGTGCTGTGGCTGCAGAGGGTGGAAGGGACCTTTTGGGGTCCTCGGCTGGCAGGTTGCAGGGTGGGAGGAAGCATCTCAGCTGGGCGTCCTTCATAGTCCTCTGCTGGGTGTGGGAAGCACATAGGGTTCTACAAACCCAGAAAAGCAGCCGGTTCTGTCAGGACAGAGCTTGTCTATCCTGGTCAAGGTCCCAGAGGCCTTACCAGGTTACTTGCTTGTTGACTGTTTGAAATACCAGCATGTGTTGCTTCCGCTCTGCTCTTGCACTTTCCAGCCTGGCTGAACTGCTGAAGCACTCTGCTTTCTTGCATCAGGCACATTAGCTTCATTGGTTTGCTGTGGTATTTGAGCATCTTTGGATGATAGACAAGCATCTTACAAGTACTTAATGAACTATGCTTACATCTTTTATTTTCGCTTCCTATGCAAGGCAAGTGAAGTGCAAGAGGACAGTGTTACAACACAGTGCAGAAGGAGAAATGCAACACACAGAGATGTACCAAAACCTTGCTTAACATCAGCCCTGTTGCAACCAGCGTAGCTATGACAGTGTGCAGTGCAACAAGGCTAATTGTTTGGATCCTTGTCTGGCTCATGGATAGAGCTTGTGGCTCGTGTTGGGCTCTGGCTGCATGGCTGGCTTGCTTGGAAGGAGCAAAGCTAGCACGGATGTTTCTGCTCTTAAATGCAGTCACAGATTTTGGTCTGAGGTGGAAGTATGCTTTAAGAGCCACGTTGTTTTGCATGAAAGACTAAATGAAAAATCTGTAGCAGCGTGTAGGAGAAGCCAGTTCTCCTAACTCCTGGTCATGTGCTTTCACCACAAAGACCCTGTTTCTTCTTTTACTTAACTGAAGAATTCCATTAGATCAAAAGCTAGTTAAGGAAAATAGAGCCCCATGTGGTCCTGTGTGGTTACTTAGGCAAGTGCTATTTTTAGGAATCCCAATTGAGTAAGCCCTGGCTTTTGCTGCTGTTAAAGTCCATGGAAGCAAAATTAAAACTTCTACCTTCATCTCAACCGCATGTAGGCCACGTGGCTCCAGCCATCTGGTTTTTTTTCTCGCTTGTGCCTCCCCCAGCTCATTCCCTGCCTTGTGGGGATTTTTGCCTTTCCAAGTGAGAGTTAATCTGTTCCTTGGGCGTGGGAGATTTGGAATAAAGCAGGTAGGAAGTAATGAGTTGTTCCTGTTCTGCACCTCTGAGGATTGTTATCAGAGCTGTTAATGAGCTCTTGCCCTCCAGTCCTTGGGTTCTGTCTATCTCTGCTCAACTTCTCCTCACTTTAGCTTCTGTGGCCCAGTTTCACTGATCTGTAGAAGATGCTCCTTGTTTGCTTCTCCCCCTACCAAGAGTAGGGAGCCCAGATTTGCAAAATGTGACTTGTTTGCAGCTCTTTTTCCATGGTGCTGCTGAAGAAAATTTCTTGCTCACAAAGTTTTGTATACAGACCTGCCTGACCTGCCTTGTAGGAGCATTTTGGGGAGCGGCGGGAGAGAAGTGGACAATGACAGAAGAAAGGCAGTTTGGTCTTGAATTAAAATAGAAGAATCCAGTTCCTTTTCTGGAAACAGTTGCCTGACAGTGACCACAACTTCACGCCCTGGCTTGCAACATGTAGAGATTTCGTTGGTTATTTTTGTGAGTATTTTTCTGAGCAGAAAAGCAGCGGAGGGGTACGGTGGAGAGCATGGTAGGAAAAGAGGCTAAAGCCTGAGAAAGCTTTGGGAGTTTGGCTCCAGGGAAAGCATGCTGAATCTTTTTGAGCTGGCTGAGAAGGCTGAGAACTGCAAGCAGTACTTTGTTTGATTTGTACTGTTTGTAAACATTTCTTTTCCATAATTTTTTATTTAAAAATATTGTGGAGAAATCACTGTCACAATTCTAAGTAGAAGAATACATTTTTTAAGAGCTTGGAGATTTAGCAAAAGGACTTGGTTCAGAAGTGAGGGCAAACAGTGTTTTGAGTTGGAGGACCCTCTGTCTCATAATTTTCTTCAGGTTGCATGATCTCTGCTTGAAGAACCCTTTGTCTAAAAACAACAGCAACAACAACAAATCCCCTTCTGAAATCTTGTCAGGGCTAAAATTCACTGCATTACCAGACTGTGTGGAGAAGGCATAGCAATATTCTGTGAAATATTTGAGGTCCTTTTAAATGCAGAGCAAGTAACTGATGACCTTTTAAGCTTGGTTGACATTAGCCACTCGCTAATGTTTCATGTCAGGCTGAGGTGATGGGAAATTAGTCAGGGATGGTATTTCTCTGTGCTGGTGTAAATGCAGTTAGATGGGCAAAGTTTTCGTAATGTTTGTTTTCTTCATCTAGAGATCTGGCTTGAGTTTGGCTGGCAAAAAAGTGATCTTGCTGATACAAATTGCATGTCCCCTCAGACTGTGAGCTCTAGCTAGGAGTGACATGTAGAGAAGCCACAGGTGACTTGAAGCAATGCCCTAAAACAACATTAGGAAAGTATTAGTCTCAGGATAGTTGCGGATTAAACATCCTTCGCTGTGCTTAGAGCATGGCACGTACTGTGCCACACTGCTGTATGCTTGGTAGTATGGATGTGGTTGTGTCAATAGACAAGGCTCAGGGATATTTAACAGATACCTAAGGATCTGTTGGCTAAATGCTTCCTCCTCCACATACGTGTTTAGTTGGCTCTTCTCTCCCCACCTACAGCTGCTCTAGCTGTGATGGTCAGTTACTTCTGTAGAGCAAGAAGGTCTTCAGATCAGAATGTGAAACTCTCACATGTAGAGGAGTTGTTCTGGTGGCTATTGGGGATTGTACTTGTGACCCCCTTCTGTGCTGGGAACCTGCAGTCTGTCCCAGGACATTGGCTTCCCACTGTTTCTCCATGTCCTGTAATGCTTACTGCACAGTTGGGATTTTGTTTGGAGCACTCGCATTTATAAAACTGTTCTACCTAAACTCAGACTTTCTGCTGAGTGTTTGTCCACAGAGACCTCCCCCCCACCCCCCCTTTTGGAGGATGTGGTTTCTGTTCCTCAGGGCTAGAATTTTTTTCTGTCTGGACAATTTGGACGCTTTACGGCTTCCCATCACAGAATGGAAGCCCAAGTAAATCCCAAATTCTTTGAAAAATGTGACATAGATAACACTTAGCTGCCCTTCACGTGGACTCTGGGGATCAGAAACAGCATCAGTATGTGAACTGCGGCAGAGATCAACTGCACAGATCTATGGGACTTGGGAGTCAGGAATTTTCGTCATAAAATATTGATCGCTTTCCTTGTGGAAAAGGAAATTGCGGTAATGCCTTGTTACTGCAGAGTCTCCTTGCGGCAGCTTAACTGAAGAACAGGCCACTGCCAAGCCACAGAATGGGATTAGGGGGCTGTAATGTTCCACAGCGACAAGCACTGAACTGACTGGTGAGACGTGACATCAAGCAAACTGAACAAGCATAGCATTTCTCACTTGTGTCCTTGTAACTGGAGGAGAAAACGTGCATTGTGATGTTTTCAGTCTGTCAAAAACTAGTTCTGTAAATGTGTTTCCCCCCCTGCCCCAACCTCACACTTTCTGGGTGGCACTGCAGTGAGTGACTGTTAGCTAGCCTGTGAGTCAGCTTTTTCTTTTTTCTTTTTTTTTCTTTTTCTTTTTTTCCCCTAAAAATGTTGTTTCCCTAATGGTATTTTCCAGTGATTTTAAAAAAATTATTATTCTTTGATATCCCAAACCTACATTTTTTTATGTTAGCCTTGGGTATGGTTTTCACCTTGAAGTCCTATTGGGATATAGGATGGTCTAGGTATCGCCTGTATCGTGTCTTTACTTTTAGGAAAGATCCCATTTTTAAGGTAGATGTTTTGCAAGAGAAGGGAGAACTGCATTTTCACAGCAGTTAAATCCCAATAGTGTTTTTAATTGTTTTCTTCTGGCAGAAGTGTTTTGGTTTTTTTTGTTTGTTTGTTTGAAGAAACAGCAGTGGAGTATTGCCAGGTTGTGTTTTGGAGCATTCAAAGCAGAATGCAAAGGTGACTGAATACAGATGCCCAAGAGCAGTGGTGTTCATTCAGCGTCATATTTGGCTTCAACCAAAGTGCAGAGGGTTAGTCCCCAAAGAGTTGCCTTTAAATGGCTAACAGCATGGCTAGTCTTACTTTGCTGTGGTCCCATGTTTCCCCTCTAAGGGAAGGGAGTAACTGTGATGCTTTTGAGAGTTGCAGGGGGTGTGAGAAGGCATGCAGAAGGGCACCGTAAGAAGCTGGCAAAGAGCAGTTCAGCAGCAGGGTTTTAGCTCTTGCATAGCCACCTATTGGGTAAAGCACCTGCAGCTCCTATTTCCCCAATAGAGGAAATAATGAATAGTAAGCAGAGAAGACTGTGTTGAGAATTACAGCATGAAAAAAAAATATCAAAAAATCACCTTGCTTTGCTTCCTTTATTATCCAAGCTGTGCAGAGGGAGAAGCTGACTCACGGCAACCTGTGTTACAGGCTGCTTTGGGTAGAGCAGTCGGAAAACTGTGTCACTTCAGCCCAAGAGAGCTGGAGAGGCAGAAGTGTGGTAATGTATTAAAATTACATCAAAGGCTCTGGGAGACTTTAATGAGATCAGCCTCACATTTATTTTCATGGTTAGGAGCAGAAATAACTGAATAATGTCATGGAAATATTCTGGAATGAGGAGATGTAACAGCCAAGGCTGTCTCTAAGTTGGTCAAAGGCTTTAACTCCAGGTAGGTTGCTTCAATTTAGGGTATTGGGAGCTTGCAGATAGAGTTTAGGCAGAGCAGAGATTGGGTGAAGGTCCCACAATGTGAAAATCAGGTGAGCGTGGCAGGGTGCTCCTTAAGGGTGCCTGAGCTCTGCATCAGCAGCAGGGCCAAGTCAGCATAGCTTTGGGCTGTACCCTCTCTTTACCCTTGCAACTCCTTATTAGCCTGGACATTCAATTAGAACGGGCTGGAGCTGGTTCTGAGGGTGCTGGGCCCCAGCTCCCTGTGCCAGGCTGCTGCAGCGGTGACTTGCCCCAGCTCACCTCGGCGGGACCCCGCGGCTCCCCGGGGCAGTTCTGGGCTCAGGTTGTTCTTTGCAAATAACCAGGTGCTGCAGTGGGGTAAGACTGCCAGTCGTTTCAAGGCTTAAAATTTTTAGGGGTACCCCATATTGCAGGGGAATTGGTGCTTTCTTTGTAGCCCCCGAGGGTGTCAGGGAGCAGTGCCAGCTCCCCATCCTCTCCTGCCTGCCTTCCTCCCCCTGAGCTCTCTCCAGCTGTCAGCAAAGCTCGGGGCCGCTTCGTACACACGTGCCTGTGGCATGTTCAGGGTGCTGCAGGAGGTCTGTTGCCGAGATGAGCATGTAGAATTGTAAGTACCCGTGTCAGGAAACAGTTCCGAACTGTTGCGCTTGAGAAGGCTTCTGCGTATGCTGTGCTCTCACGGGGCCACGTATGCCATTGCTAGTGCCGCATGCACCGTGTATTTGTGCAAGCAGGACCCTAAATGCTTTCCCCAGGCTTTGCTGAAGGAAAGAGACATTTTTAAAAATGGCATGCGTTTGTTTTATTCACTTTGCATAAAATGAAGGGCAATGTTACTCTGCTGGTCAGAGGTTTGTTGGAAGCAGGACTGCTGCATGCGTGTGGCTGTGATAGAGATGAAGGTATCTGATCTGGTAATCAGTATGCTGCAACGTTAGGTTACTTTGTGGCTTGTGAAGATTATCTTTGTATGGCATTTCAGCGGCAGCAAAGGCCTTAGGCGTTGGAGTTTGGGCCCTGCTCCTGTGGGTCTGGGGAAATGTATCAGCTCCTGTTGGACTGGATGGTGGATGTGTCCCAGAAGGGGCAGGGAAGCCACGGACTGAATCAGCCATGAATGTATTTGGCAGTATGTTCACAACTCCCAAGTGAGTATTGAGGCAGTGGTGGCTTGGGAAGATGTGGATGTTAGGCTGGAGCAGTGTAGTCTGTTCTCATTTGGAAGCAAGGTGAGGGATATGAGAAGTAGAGACCTTTCAAAGTGGGAACCAGTTCTCCTTTCCAGGCGACTAAGCCAGGAAGTCTTCAGTAAGATTATTCAGTAAGAAGAATTTTTAAGGTCTTATTTGGAGGGAAAAAAATATTCAGTACTTTCTCTAGCATCACATTATTGCCATTCTACTGATTTTTAGACTTGAACTTGCACAGTACTAGAAAAACTAAATCTCTTTTCATCTACTTGTCAGTAGCTAACAACATTCTCAGAAAATTTACATGGTTTTCCTGCCTCAATCTCATGTGCTTTTCTTCTTGCCTTCAGCCACATAGCATCTGCAATGCTAATGTTATTTGTGTTTTCTTCAGAGCGAATTATATTTGGAAACTCATGAGAGGCACAGGAGAGTTGTGTGTAGTGAAAAGTCCTTTTCTAAATGAATGGAGAAGTTGCACTTTAAACAGTCTGTAAGAACTTAGATTTTTAGATGCCAAGAAGATGCATATATTTTAATGTAGGAGGACAGAGGTCAGCACAGCCTTTCAACAAATTAAACAGTCAAAGAGAATGTAAAAACGTGTCTTTAGCCTTGCTTAAGGCAAAGGAGAAAGTCTAAATATTTTGTTTTTCTCCTCCCTCACTTTTGGACAAATTTTACCTTGAATAGATGAATTCTGAAAGCCAGGCGAAGAAATCCTGTCTCTCAAACTAGCTGTTCATGGAAGAATGCTATTCTTTCAGCAGGCAAATAGCTTGGAAAATTAATCAGGCACTAAAAATCAGTATTGTTCCAGGACTGAAACTGACAGTCAGGAACCTTTTAGGCTCCTGAAGGTGACATCTATAAAGGGTTCACTTTAATCAGTTGTGGGAGAAATAATAGTTCTTAACTTCTAGTAAAATTACCTAGACTTACGTAAAAGCTGGGATCATTGCAAAAGCTTTTTGACTTGTAACTTCTTGCCATGTGTGGGGACAAGACCGCTCAGTGCCTCTAGAGTCTGCAGTTCAGGTCTACATCTCTAAACTGCTCTGTGTTCCTGGGCTCCCAGTCATCCTGCCACCAAATTTTATTGCAGGGTTTGACTTCCCTAGGAGGAGTCCTGGTTGTGTGAAAGATGAGGGTACAGCCTAGGCTTTTCTGAGCGCGGCTAGAGTGTGTTGTGGGAGTTGAGCTCTGGGAGGGGTGAGATGGGGATGTCCTTGCCTCACAATGTAACCTCAAATGTCTATGTACACCATAAGCTTACGAGAGAAAACTTGTAACTTAACGTTTGATTACCTTTAAGGTCTTGGTGAACTTAATCTTGTGTGTCTGATACTGGTGCTTTCTTTTCTTTGTGCATATTTCATATTAGGAAGGCATGAGACAATTCCCTGATCTCTTCCTCATGCAAGAAGTGATAACCTTACGTTGCCCCTGCTATCTTTTACAATGGATAGCATTATACTCTGAATTATACTCTGTCGGGTCTTACTGAGCTGCATCTCTGTATTGCCTAGAGGAGGGCCCATGATACCAGTCTGCTGTCTATGGTAAAGCACGTACATTGGCGTAAAAGGAATAAATGACAGACACTCTGCTAGAGAATGAGTAAAGATGGGGAGGGAGGAAGCTCTCTGAAATGTTTCTGGGCTCCAAATATGCAGAATCTTTAGGTACCTGATTTGCATGGACTTTGAAGGGAGCAGTGCATCCTAAAGTGGGTTTGCTACTAGGATGTTTTTGTGGAGTAGTGTTAGCCCAGGTACCAGTCTTGTACATAGCCATAGAAGAGAATTCCCTCTGAGATTTAGGTTGTCCTTACTTTTGTCCTCTTCAAATGAAAACACTGTTAGACATCATAGTCTGACCCTGAAACATTACTTTAATCTGCCTTACATCAGAGAAAAGATGCTTTTTGATTTCCAAAGTGCTTTAATTGCCTTCTATATTGTCCTTTAGTGGCTTAAATTGAACACTTAAACATATGACTGCCAAAGACGGTCACTGGGCTCTTTAAAGTAGAGCACGAAGGTTTTATTCATGCTGAAAATGTAGCGTTACACTTTGATAGCGGATAATAAAACGTGACTGCCTGAGACGAGCAGTTGCTTCATTGTGCATGACAGAGCAAATCAATTTTCCTCCCGTTGCTTTTCCTCTTGGGAGATAACATGCCAAAACAGTCAGCAGCCTGTACTATGAACGTTCAGGGTTAGACAAATTGTGCACTGAGGTTAGTGGTTATGTCGTTGTCGCCATGTGCCCCCCGCCCAACGACTTAAATAATTTTGCCTTTGGAAGTCCTAGCATAGGACTTCAGATGTCCTAAAACTATTTTGTGAGCTTACTTCTTTACTAAAAGATTTCTAGTGGTTTTCCCCCCCGCCCCTGTCATCCTGGACACTTCTTTGAATTTGGCAAGCAAATAAGAAATGTGGCTGTCTTAAAAGTTTTAAGGTGCTTGTGGAGAAGGTTTGGCTCAGCTATGGATGTTCTGTTGTAGAGAATCTCTTCTGGAAAACCCAAGTCTCTCTCCTGTTTTCTAACAGTACAGGATTATACTGTTAGATGAATTAAAACTGTTGTGGTGAACTGGCAAACATGCTGTCCCTCAAGGAGAGGGAAATGAGATACAGATCATTTTAATCTGTCAAATTTTGTTGTAGAAAGAGTAATGCAATCTAACGAGAGTGACTGTGAATTGTAAACAGAGGTAATATGAGTATGGAAGCAATCAGTGCACATTTCAGAAACCAGGAAACATAGCTTTGTGAATGTGTAGGAGTATGGAGACCCGGGTTTTGACAAGTGACGCTTTTGGGTTGTCTCTAGTAGCCCAGTGTACCCATAAAGGTGCCAGGTTTTCAGGAAGAGTGGAGTGTTTGGTGCTGGGCAGGCTGGCTGTCTGAGGGGGGGTCAGTCTGAACAACTAGGATAGCACCTGAAACACATGAACCACAGTATTAGAAGGGACTTTCTTGAAATCTGAGAAACTGACTTGGCCAGTGGTACAGCTACCTGTCTGTATAACTCCAGTTGTTTGTGTTTTTGGGGTGTTGTGGGTTTTGGCTTGGGTTTCCCCCTACTCCCCTTCCCAAAATAGCCCTGCTACTGCTGTTTAAAAAGGAGAAAATAAGGAATCCTTCTCATAAACAACTTTTTGCTTTACTTGTGGTGGTCAACAGTTTGACTGCAGCACAAAGTTACAGAAATGTCCTGAAGTTCTCAGAAAAAAGCACGATCGAGAACATTATTGCATAAAACGTTGGATTGTGAGAAGGTAGGAGCTAAAAGCAGACAGTTTGCATAACTGTCACATATCTACTCATAAAAGCAGTAACTTCTATAGATGGCCAGCACGGCACTGTTTATGCCTGCAGATGTCTGATTTGTAATAATGAAATTACAATAAAGAGTCACAGATGTTGGTACCTTAAAGGAACACATTTAAGGCATTGTCTTGAATTCCTCTAGAAGATGTTTTGCACAACAGAGGATGATTTATGAAACAGAAAATGGTGTATAAGAAATAATGGGCAAAGACTTCTTTTTTGATGTGTCAAATGATCGCTCTTGGTTTTGGTGTATGTTTGTAGCCAGGCCTCCAGCTGAAGGTAAACCCACCAGTGAGATGCAATCACAAAACAGACTTGCAGTTAAGCTGTGTTCAATCTGTGCTGGCTCTCTGGACCTGGTAGGCTGCAGGATGCTGTTGATCCTCAGGTGAAGCCAAGTTTCAAAGAAGTCTGGGAGGTTCCTTGAAGGCTTCAGCCTGAAACATCCACGTTTCACAATGAAGTTAAAACCACCTGGACTTTAGGACTAGAATCTGGTATGTTACAATCATAGAATGGTTTGGGTTGGAAGGGACCTTAAAGGTCACCTAGTTCCAACGACCCTGCCATGGGCAGGGGCACCTTCTACTAGACCAAGTTGCTCAAAGCCCCATTCATCCTGACCTTGAACACTTCCAGGGATGGGGCATCCACAGCTTCTCTGGGCAACCTGCTCCAGTGCCTTGCCACCCTCACAGTAAAGAAATTCTTCCTAATATCTAATGTAAATCTACTCTCTTTCAGTTTAAAATCATTACCCCTTGTCCTATGGCTACAGGCCCTACTAAAAAGTCTGTGCCCATCTTTCTTATAAGCCCTCTTTAAATATTGAAAGGCCACTACAAGGTTTCCCCAGAGCCTTCTCTTCTCCAGGCTGAACAACCCCAACGTTCAGCCTGTCCTCATAGGAGAGGTGCTCCAGCCCTGGTTGATCTGGTCATGTTTGTGGCACTCCTCTGGACTTGCTCCAACAGGTAATGATGCTGTATATTGTGATATAATCAGACCTACTAGAAAGGGGCAAAGTGAGCCATGCAGGAGTCAGAATTTGAATTGTCTTAGAAAGAATCCATCTCTTGAAGATTGCATTGTTGGTCTTAGGTGGTAGACTTGCCAAATGTGTTAAGTGACAGCATTTCAGCTGATAGTCACACAACTTTCTTCCTAGACTGAGAGATTGGGTCAGGCATCACCTGGATTTCTTGTTGCATCGGGTTTCATATGGACTTTTTTCAAATGAAAATGAAAACGTGCCTAAGCATGAGATGGAAAGATGTTAAAGAATGTGACATCTATTTCATGATTCCTTTGTGGTCAAAACAGCAACAGCCAGCAGTGCAGCAAAGGACAAGCTCTGCTACTTCCACTAATTGGAAAACTTGAGACATCCAAGTAGTGACGTGGCCTGACATAAAGCCTATTTAAAAGAACTTCCACTTTCTCAGATTATTGCCAAATGTCTGTTTTGAGACATCTGAAGCCAACATAACTGCTGAAATGAGCTGTGGGCTCATTAATGTGTGTGTGTGTATTGTCTTTGTTAGGCCGATGGTGTTCTGGCCTGCTTTGGTGGTGCTTGGTGCTTCTAAGCCAGCTGGAAGACCCGCGGTGGAAAGAGATCTTAGTGTGACTCCCAGTGCCCTGTCTGTTCAGTTAGCTTCTCAAAGTAATTTTTAATGTTGCCTTCGCCAGAGGGGGACCAACACAGCATGAAGATAAAAGCTGCTTTCCATCTGTTTTATCTGTAGTCATTAATTAGGAACTGATGAAAGAAACAGACTTTGGTTCAAGGCTGATTGATTCTTCTTCATAATTCAGGCAGCCTGAATGCAGAAACACTGCTGCTGTATAGCCAAGTAGAGCACATGGCTGAAACTAAGATAGCTGGGTTTGTTCGCATAGTGATAGAGGATGCATACAAATTATTTAGATGCTGTGATTCTGGTTGCTTGCAAACAGAGGCTCTTGCAGGGATTTTGGGAGTTTGTGCTCCATGTATTTTCCTGCCTTAATCCTCCAAATGGCTGGTGTTGTAACTGTGTGCTTAGAGCCTTGGGGTTTCTAAGTGACTTCTATAATTTATTACAGATTACTTTTCCTAAATCAAAATAACTTTGAATCCTGAGAGTGGGGGAGAAGATCAATACATTAATGCAGTTGGTTTGGTTTGTGTCTTACGGAGGTATGTTTGTAAGACTTCTACTGAGCCTTTCTAGTGTGTAAGGAAGGAATTGAGTACGTGTCTTTCTCTGCTGGTAAGCCTTTTCTAAGTAGAGTAGCCAGTCTGCGTTGGAAGGTCTACCTTGTGTGTCTCCACAGACCAGTCGTGGTGGAGATAACTCTATCATGTGCTCTGTAATTAGTGATGCATTCAGTATTTTCCATCCCTTCATAGCTATGTAGGAGGGAAAGGTAGGCAGTCTACCTGGAGGATAAAGCAAACTCAGGCTTGGTAGTCAGACGTGGCACGATGTTCCTCTGTGGTGCATTTCCTTTCAGCCCCACTGTCTGTCTTCTATCCTTGCACCCTGGATTTAGCTGATGAAAAGAATTTGCAGTGGAATGAGGTAGAAGCATGGAATTTTCTTCTGCATCCCCACTGATGCCACTGAATTTGTGAGTTGTATTCCCTTCCTGCCGACTCTCTGGTTTGCAGAGGCATTTTTCTGTTTCTTCAGGTATTTACCAGAGTGGGGCCTTTGGACTTACGAGTTCAACCAGTCAGGAAGCATGCTTTTTGCTACTGGGTGTCAGAATTCTTCTGGAGAAGGTAGATTGGGAGCAATCAAGGGATATCCTATGAGGATGCAGGCACAATCTAGTTTGATAAACTGTTGTCTGAAATAGACAGAACCAGTTATCTTGGGGAACCTGTCTGTTTTTATGGGCTAGAGAATGGGTGCAGCTGCTGAAAATGTGGTTTTTAAAGATAAATAACTAGACTTGATACTTGCATGGGTTATGTATTGGTTCTATTTCAGTTCCTTCACAGAGATACTCTCAGCCTAGTGTGTCTTCCAGTTCTGGTACCTAGGATACTTTATAGCAATTTCTGACTTTAAAATCTTCATGGCTATGAAAAATATAAAAGCAAAGCCAGGAATTATCTGGCTTCTTTAAACTGAGGATAGTCCTTCAACAACAAAACCATTACCCTGAGCAATCCTGATCTTGCTGCTGCTTCTTGACCAGAGTAGAAGCAAATATTCCTCTGTTTTGCTGTAGCATGTCACCTGCACAATGCTCAGCAGCCCTTGGTACACCCTTGCACAAAGCCTGCTTCAGCAGGACTGTGTGACCTCCACCTGCCAGGTGACGCATGAATTGTCAGATGGGAGAAGTGTCCTAATATATTCAGATCTCTGAGAGAGCTGGATGTCCACTTGTGCTAAGCTCCGTGCAGCTGCCTGGGATTGCCAAAGGAGCATTTGTGTTTGTGGCTTGCTATGACTTATCATATCACAGATGTCACAGTTTTGAGAAGGTCAATGAAAATACATGAGGAAAGCTTACGCATGCTGGGCTGTTCTTTTCTATATAGTTTAAATGTCTGGAAATGCTGTTGTGAATTGTAATGCCAGATTGAACATAGCATTTAACCTAGGACATCTAATCCACTGTCTCTCACGATTCTGCCAAACCCTGTCAGAAGTTGAGTGTAATCAGTCCAGTTAGATAATTCATACTAGAAGAGTTTGAGTCAGATGGGAGTTGCTCATGATATCTGAAAGTGTCTGCTTATGATTCTTCTAATTTTTTTAAAGCAGCATTAAGAAGCTCTTGGAATAAGATTCTCATCTAATTCACTTTCTTGCCTCTTTCTAAAACTAGGTAAGAAGGGAGCACGGAAACTGGCATAATATCTCCACTTTTGTTGTTTAGCTGTGCTGATATTTTTTCAAAGCATGCATTGGACTTTTGTTTACTTTTAATGGCCATTCAAGTTGTCCTTTCTAAGGGCTGCTAGTGTCCAGTGTGGTACCTGGTGCTCAGACATCCATATCTGCTCTCCGCTGCTCCTCTTAGTGCAGAGACATAGCCTGTGTGGACCATGGCCTACAGAAACACTTGCTGGTTCAGGCAGAAATCAAACTCATTTGTTGCCCTTCATGATACTTTCGTAAAGGTGCTTTGCTGGGTAAGCAAATCGTTTTTCTGAATAGGCACATACCCAGTAAGCACCCAGAGGCACAATGCAAAGGATACTTTGGCAGACAATCCTGGAGGTCAAGGATGTCCTTCAGGCGGACGTTCATAGCTCTGAGCCTGCGGATTGAGCAACTGCAGCGAGTTCAGGTGGTTACCATAATGTGGCAGGAAAATGAAACATAAAACCCAAACAAAACTTTTCTTGGGCTAGTACAGAAGAGCAGTGTGATTTGAGGTGAAAGAAGAAAAGCTGCCTTTTCCTCTCCTTTATTTTAGTCTGTACTGTTACTTTATCTGTGTGGTCTCAGTAGTGCAGAGGACTACGAAGGATTAGAGAAGCTGTACACCAGTGGTTCCTTCCTGTGCTGCTGAGGAGGAACTAAATCTTCTATGGTTGCTGGGCCAAGTAACAACACTGTGAGGATAGTGTCCTCTTATTTCATGTTGGTGGCTAGCATAAGTTTGGCTGACCTTCCAGGGTGGGTGGGAGATGTCATCTTATGTATCATTTTATGTCTTTGAGTTGAGAACCCCAGGGGAAGAAATGGGGCTTGTTACAGTGGAGAAAGATGAGTGGGAAGCTTCATTTGATGCTGTTGATGTCACTTAGAGGGCAGGGTCCATTGCTTGGCAGGAAGCATGTGCTTGACCTTTCATGAAGCTGTGGTCTTCATGCTGGTGGTCATTAATTCCATTCCTTTTAAGGCAGTGGTGAGATTATCTTGATGTCTGAACCTTCCTTGGCTCCTGCTGGATAGCGCTGACCTGGGTGTAGTCTGGAGCCTGTTTGTCTAAATGTAACTATCTTCTGCTGGCAGTCCATGGAGATCCGGTGTCCGTTCTTTGTATTGTTTGTTCTTGTCAGCTGTCTCTGTAGTTGTCAGGCTGAGTTGACACACCTTTCCTCTTCACTATGGAGAGATCTAAGCAGCTCTGGCCTTGTGTGGCTTCATTCTTCTCTTCGGTGATCCCCACAGGCTGGTGTTGAGTAACTCTTCTGCCCTGAGACTGCCTGATGCCTTTGCCATGGTACTGTTGTACCTGAGATTGAAAGAGGTGCAGAAACTAGACCTCACACTGAACTGCACCCTCTTTTCTGTTTTGAAGAGGTGTACTTTAAAATGAATTCCTCTTAAGCTCTGTTGAAAGCTGCTTCTGTGCTAGATGTGTTCTATTCCTTGGTTTACTTGGCTAGCTGGCCACCTAGGGATGCTTAGTTGAAATTACCCTGTGGAGTGTGCTGCTCCTGTCCTGTATTGGAATGAGTCTTATTTGGAAACAGATCAAGCAAGTCCTGCATGTAGAGAAGATGGTAGCTGGCTTAAAGCCTGTTGTCAGGAATAACCATTTTATCTTTTCCTTGGAGCCATTGGCATTCAACTGTCCCTTTCCCAGCATCAGTCCCTGCACAGGTCTGACATGGTCCACAGCTTGTGGGTCTAGTCAAAATGGTAGGAGGTCAGGCCTCAGGGTTTTGGTTGGCAGAGGTGACAAAAACTGACACTAAGACAGTGGCTGTGGTAGGGCAGCGTCTGTTGCTGTGAGGGGGATCTCCTTTTGTTTTTTTCCTATTTGCAAGATTGTCTCTTGGTATTTGGAATTTTTCCAGATTCAGCTTATTTTGTTCTGTGTATAATTATGTGATAACAATACCAGTTAACACTGCTTCCTCAGCAACTGACCTCTGCAGGGTCTAAGCGAGGGTGAAAGTGCCTTTTGCATGTTTGCATCCTGTACAGTGCAAGTAGCTTCTGATACGACTTAATGAGTGGCAAAGTGAAGGCTTAGAGTACAGCTTGCCTCTTCCACAGCAATTGATGCATGTGAGAACTGTTGAGAAATTACTTTGAACTTGAGTGAAAAGCTGCTGATGTGGGAAAAGGCGCTTGTCCCTCTGATGGCAAATACTTGGAATCCTGTTCCTTTGGGCAGCCATTCAATTTGTTCATCAGTGACCTGGATGAAGGGACTGAGTGCACCCTGGGAGGAGTGGCTGATAGACCAGCAGGCTGCGCTGCCATTTAGCAAGACCTGGACAGGCTGGAGAGCTGGGTGGAGAGGAACCTAACGAAGTTCAACAAAGGCAAGTGTAGGGTCCTGCACCTAGGGAGGAACAACCCCATGCACCATAATACAGGCTGGGGGCTGACCTGCTGGAAGGCAGCTCTGCGGAGAAAGACCTGTGGGTTCTGGTGGACAGCAAGTTGCCCATGAGCCAGCAGTGTGCCTGTGTGGCCAAGGTGGCCAATGGGATCCTGAGGTGCATTAGGAGGACTGTCCAGCAGGTCGAGGGAGATGTCTTCCCCCTCTACTCTGCCCTGGTGAGGCGACATTTGGAGTCATGTGTCCAGTTCCAGGCTCCCCAGTTCAAGAGAGACAGAGCTACTGGAGAGGGTCCAGCGGAGAGCTATGAAGATGATGGGGGGACTGGCGCATCTCCCTTTATGAGGACAGGCTGAACGAGCTGGGCCTATTTAGCCTGGAGAAGAGAAGACTGAGGGGATCTTATCCATGCCTGCAAATATCTTAAGGGTGATTGTCAAGGGGATGGGGCCAGGCTCTTTTCAGAGGACAACGACGGGGGGCAGTGGGTACCAACTGCAACACAGAAGTTCCGTCTGAATGTGAGGGTGCTTGAGGGTGTCAGAGCCCTGGTACAGGCTGCCCAGAGAGGCTGTGCAGTCTCCTTCTCTGGAGATGTTCAAAACCCACCTGGACACGATCCTGTGCAACCTATTCTAGGTGAACCTGCTTTAGCAGTGGTTGGACTAGACTATCTCGAGAGGTCTTTTCCAACCCTGACCATTCTGTGATTCTCAGACCGGTCATCAGTACAAATTCTTTGGTGGCTATAAAATGGTGTAACATTGTATGTGCCTTGGCTAAGGTTTGGAAGAAGCACACCTATTAAATTGTTACCATGCTAGAAAGCAAGCATCTTGGCAATACGCTTCGCAAGTACTGACCCTACTGACTCAACTGTCCTTAGCTGCAAGTTCAAAGTTAGTAACAAAGATGCTGACTGAGTCCATAGAGATGACTCAGACATGGTATCTATAAATCATGAGATAAAATTGATATAGTGGCTATAAATAAACGTATAAATTCCACTTAAAACAGAAGAATTCAGAGTTTGAATACAATTGCTTATCTTGGAGCTTTGCCAATGTCCTAGGTAAGCCTAATTAGAAATGTTAATAAAACTTGCAGGTTTAGATTCACCTTTAATCCTAGGTACAGGATGGAATATTGAGGGGGGGGGGGAAAGACAAGTTCCAGGAACTTGGGGATTTCTTGGAAGACATCTACCTATTGGGGAGGTGGAAAATTACTATGAGAATATACAACTTCTGTGCTGTAAAATGTATACATTGATTTGGTGATGAAGGCATGCACTGAATTCAGGGCAGGGTAGGAAGGGACCATCATATACTCAAGGGTTTTCACAGAATTGCATGTGCAAATTGTCAGCCCATCCGTGGAAATGATGGGGCTTAATCCTGCCCCCAGACTTGCACAGCCAGTCAGACCTGCCATAGGAACAAAGAAGGTGCTCTTGCTCTGCAGACTTCTTCATTGTCTTAAAATAAATGTGTCTGAAGTATCTTTCTGCTCTGGGTTTTGTAGTCAGTCAACTTCCTTTTAATCCTAAAAATAATGCAAAGGAGTAACTCTTTTTTTTCTCTGGGAATAAAGTACAGAATGCAACTTACGTCTGAATTTTTGGTGGGTGATGTTCAAAGTCAGGCCTCAGCCAAGCAACATCCAAACTTTTTTCTTGCCGAATACACTGAACTCCATAGGCAGCCTTTAAGTAGCTCATCAACCACTAACTGTTCCTCTTATAAAATATGCTGACTAGGCAAGCTAAGCTGAGGAAAAAATAAACTCTAACTGAAATTGAATGTACTTAAGACAAATCAACAAAAATTCCTCATTATTCTTATCTGCATTGCGTTACACAAGAACAGTATCAAATCCATAGCAATGTCACCAATTTGTCAGACTATTGATCATCTCCTTCATCTGATTTCCTGCAAGCAGAGCAAGAAGTGACTGCAAGGTCGCTAAAAAGCAAAGCAGTCTTAAGTGATGACTTCTGCATTGTATCTATGATGCTAAGGAATGAGTTCATGTAATAATTACACTAGAGTTCAGAATGGAAAAGGTCTGGCAGTCAACTCTGCAGGTTAAGGATGCATCTCCTTAACTTACAGCTTGACTATTGATAAGGGATAAGCAGGGAAAGCTGACCCTCTTTAAATATTCCTTCTCTGTATCCTGTAAGATTTCTTTGTGGCTTCACTCTGGCCTTGTTGCACTGTGAAGCATTGACTGCAAACTTGCATTGAGTAGGAAGGTGTGGGAGGGTGAAGCCTTGTGTGCCTCACTCTAGGATGTTCTCCAAATGATTTAACAGCTTGTCTCCAGCAGCTCTTCTGAATTGCTCTGACATTTCAATGGGAGGGTCAGTACTGAGCAGGGGAAAAGTGCTGAAGAATGTATTAAAACTTGAATCTATTCACAGCACTTTGCAATAAGGGAAATTTCTCTCTGCTTCCAGTTTTCTGCTCTTTTAAATCACTTGGAGGGAGTTTTGTCAGTTGTGCACATGTGCTTGTGTTTAGTGCTGGGTTGAGGTCATGAGCATGGTCATATTCTGTTGGGGCAACTAGCAAATTAACATCAAATAAGAAGGCATATTTCATGCCTTTCTGGGCAAACCTCCTCACCTTCTTTTCTAACAGGGCTGCAAAGCTGCTGTGACAAAAGCCTGTACCGTAGCAAAGTAGTTGTATTTCTAGCAGCTGGGAGACTGGCTCTTTTGGCCTCTCTTGCTTAGGAGCCTGGAGATGGTCTGAATTTTGTCTGACTTGAAGGCAGAATCAATACCAATCTTATTTTAAGGTTGTGCACAAGAGAAAGGAGGTGATGAATCTCCCCCCTGATGCTTCTGGACTGGTTTCACTTCTGGCGCATGGGTTCTAAATGCAATTGGTGTGGGAGCTGTGTCAGAATGCTCTGTTGCCTTCTGCTGCAGACATCGTTCTTTGCTGAAAAGGGGTTGTTAATTTTTAAGCTTGTGAAATTCTTGTGCTCCTAAGAAATAAAAACAACGCTTCTTTTTTCATTGGATAATGAGCAACAGGCTTATGTTGATACTTAAATGTTAAGCCTTACTCAGAAGGGAATGTAGCAATGCCATGTCTTAGGCAAGAGGTTCCACCTGCTCTTTCCCCTCCATTCCCACAAATTCCTCCTCTGGTAGAGAATTAGATCTGGTCACGGTCATAGCCTGTTGTGCTAGGAGGCCTTTTACTCATAACTGACGTTGTTGGTGGTGACAATTTCTGTTTTGATTGTCCAACCTTATGCCATTTGGACAACCCAGTTCACAAAACACACTTACATGTGCATGTTCTGAAACACTTAGAGCAGCTTGTCTTCGTGAAGCAGTAGTTGTTGATTAAAATAAGACAAAGAAAAGTCCTAATGGTTCAGTGGACAAGATTAACTTAAATGTCAGCAATGGTTATTCTTCCAAAGGGGGAAATTATCAAAGTCACTCAGCCTACGCTGTGCTTAAGGACCTGGTTTTAAACAAAAATAGCAAATAGTGCAAATTCATGGAGCATCTGGTCTGTTGTCCCTGTTGTATGTCCAAACACAGCAGCTTGTTCTTGTGAATTGTTTGGATTTTGCAAAGTTATGGTCGGTGTTATTTTCTGACTCCTTCACGCACCAAACACTCAGCAGTGGCACCGGAGTACCAATCTGACCCCTCAGGAGCACTGTTGCTTTCCAGCTTGGCAATGGTTGTACACAAGCCAGCAGGGAAATCAAGATGACGTTTGAGATTTGATGCTAATAGAGCATTGTTCTGACCTTGTAATTCCAAACTTCAGAACAAATACCTCTAGTCAGCCTCATCGTTAATTGACACCATTGCTGTTGGTATGATCTAGCAGTAATAATCATCTCATGATGGGTTGGATCATCTCTGCTAACGTAGCTGCTAATTGGTAACTCGGTTAAGCAGAGCGCTACTGCAGGGATGTGTGCTCAGTGAAGCATGTCCTGACACTGACAGCCCTTCATGGTTGATAGAAATACTTTACCATGCCTGTGCATAAGTGCATGCTCCCATTCACCTCTTTTGGTACCAGGGTTGCTTAAAAGGGGAGTCCAAGTTGGAAATGATCCTGACGCTGTTGTATTTTCTCTTTGTAGATTGACTGCCCAGTAATATAAAGACAGCAGATATAAATCTTTGCAAAGACAGCAGATATTAATCTCCACAAACATTGCGTTGAAACTCTTATCTGTACTAATCTTTATAAAGCAAATTATGTTCCAGTTATGTGTGCTGAGCTTCCAAAAAGGTGCACCACAGAGCTGGTTGGTTTATTAGCCTCAGTTGCAGCCTGAGAGGAGTAGACTTCCCTAGTGTACAGGCAGCAGCTAAACTTGCACCACAGAGCTGGGAAACGCAGTTTCTAACATTGTCAGATCCCTTAAGGGGAAGTCTCAGGTAACTAAACAAAATTCTAGCTCGTTACTGATTTAAGAGCTGTGTTGGTACTATACTAAACCTGTCTTTTAAACCTAAAAGATCATCAGGGTTTTATTGCAGGAAACTTACTGTACTATCTGCTTGCGCTGTGAGAAACTTGAGGTGTGTGAGAGAAACTGAGGAAAAGTATGTCTAGAGGTCTTGATTACACTTCTGGTGCTACCAGGAGGGCCTTTCTGCCACTAGAAAATTGACTTTAACAGTCCTTTAAAAAAATAATAAAACAAAATCCTACAATCTGAGCTCTCAAAGCAGCTTGTCAGTTCTTCCTGGAAAAAGCAACATTTAGATCAAGTCTATATTCTGCACAGCACATCTTATTGTGTCCTGCCTGATGGATCGTGGTGAGAAAAGCACGTCCAACGTGCCCTCTGCGTAGTGGCAGTGCTTGCTCAGCTCGCTGCTGCTGCTGCGAGCCTGGCTACAGGTGATGGCTGCACTGACAATCCCCCATGTCTGGGTGAGAAGTCTGGGTGTGGGAGTTTTTTGTGTTTTGTTTTGTTTTCCTGCTTGGGCTGTCTCTTCGTCTTCCTTCTTGTGTGTTGTGCTGGGGAGCAAGGTGTTTTATTTTTGTGGGGAAAGGAAGGGGGAAGAGGCAGAACTGCAGCTGGCTTGTCAAAAAGTACCCGGAGTTTTTGAGCTTTGCTCACCATTTCACTATTTGCTGTGCCTGGTTACATTCCCACAGCTTAACCGAGACTGTAGAGCTTTTATTAGTAATTAGCTCGTTGTGGCTTTAGGGCTTTCAGACACGAGTAGCTGTTTTCATTGGGGGTATTAATTATGAATCACAAACCTGTAAACAGCTATAGCCAAGAATGTGCACGTTTGCAGATATGACTGTTTTGCTGTTCAGCCCTGGGTTAGCTCTGCACTGCCCTCATTGTTGTTGCAGAGAAGTGTATGGAAAACATGTTTTTAACCTCCTAGATGCTATTGAGTTCCTGCATAGCAGTCTGTAAAACTGTGGGAAGAACGGCAGGCTCGCTTGCTTCCTAAGCAATCTGGTTTAAATATGATGAACGGGTTGAAGCAAGGACTTTGAGAGCCCCCTTTTCAAAAGGCCCTGCTTTAAAGATCTTCTTATAAATACACTTAAAAATGATTTTACTTGAATCTTCTGCGGGTGGAAAGAGAGTGTTTACACAGGACAGTCTTACCAGCTTGGTGTCACTGGTGCTGGCTTTACTTCCAGTGTTGTTTTCCTGATTTTCTGTAAGCAGCAGTACTTGCATAAGAAGTCAAATTAAATTCTCTTCCTATGGAAGTTGGTAGCAAATCTTTCTTTTACTTCAGTGGAGCTTAGTTTTTCCTCTTTAATATGGGATGAGCTTGCTCACTGCTCAAAGAAACAGGATCCATATACACCAGGGGTCTTGAAGGCTCCTGACAGCCTCTTGTGGCTGTTGAGATCAAGCAAGATAAAGCAGGGACATGGGTTAGAGAGCTAGTAGAGATGGCGGGATATCTGGATTTCTGCTGTGGAAATGGTCTCTGACCATGTGGGATGAATAGCTCTTGACCACTGGATTCATCAACACAAAGGAGAGAGGGGAAAAAACCCCAAACATCCCAGAACAGGATAACTGCTTTTTATAATTCTCTGGACATGAACTGTGAGAAAGCAAGAGCTAGTTTAATACATGTGTTGAGTTGATGTCTGACAAGAAGAGCTGCTGTTTGGGGAAGAATTGTACTACCCTTTGCTAGCAGTCCTTTTGTCATGAGGAAAGCTGTATCTTCCTCTCTTAGACCCTGCTTCATGTGCAGTCCATGAGAAACTCTGTACTAGACTTAGGTTTTGAGGGACTCAAGAAGACTAATTGGTGGTGCCAGGCTTGCTTTTTTTCCCCAGCAGGTTCCCTCCTCCCCTCCACTTGCTCTCCTTTTGATTTTTACTAAGAACTCTCCCAGTACCTGTCTAACCATGAAAAAAACCCCAACCTTGACAAACTAATTTTGTAGAGGTAATAAAAAGTGAATCATAAGTTGGCTTTTGAGAAGTAATTTTCTTGGGCAAATTCTTGAGGCACTTTCATTATTGCTTTCTTTAAGTAATATCCTTTCTTTAAATGTGTTTTGTAGTGGGATATAGGAGGAAGCACAGAAGATATATGTTAGATAATTTGGGTTTTATTGCAAGGTCTTTGTTTCAGATTTATGTAAAAGGATAGGGGAAGGTGTTTTTATCCAATCTTCTCTCCTGCCCTTCCAAGTCAAGAAACAGATGGTCTGACCTGTGTAAGGCTTTAAGTGTTGGAATTGGCATCAGTGTCTTCTAAAGGATTATTTTTAAAAAAACAAAACCCAGGAAGCATAGTGTCTTTGCTCAGTGTGAAAGCTGGTCTGTACAAAAATAGCAGGCTCACAATATGTGACCGAGATGATTCCCGTGACCTAAATAAGGAAAGCTATTACCTGATATTTGGAATGTGGCTTTGCTTCTAGCATTTCCTCCTGCCGTCAGACAGTACTCATACCTCCCTTCCCTTCCCCCTGCCCATCAGCACGCACTTCTCAGCAGTGTTGCAGCTTCAAAGATCTCATAATCTAAGCACATCTAATTCCTGACTGTTAACTTGGATGGCAGCTTGCAAGGCGGTGGTTTGAAATGGGGCTGGTTTGATAGTTATGCATGCACCAGGAAGGAAACTGATGGAGAGTTGTTGATGGTGGAAGGTATCTGCCACGTCTAATCTAGGTATAGATGGCCAACCGTGATTTTAAATTAAGCCTAGATTTGTTTCCTTTTTAAGTTAACGTTTCCTGAAAATAAAGGTAAGCTTATCGCTATTCTTGATCACAGGTGGTTAGATTAATAGTACTTCACAATGTGATGGAGCACAAGCCCAGCAGAGAATAGATTTTTATGGTTTGTTGTAATGAGTGTATTGATTTCGGAGAGTGATGCTGGTGATGAGGAAGAAATGATCAAAACTGAAACTGACATTTTCAACACCTGTTAGGTTTTAGTGGTGGTATCTTCAGGTTAATGAGATTCTGGTTTGGATCTCAGAACCAAATCAAGCTTTCTCAGTACAGCGTAGCTAAGGAGTGTTTCTGTTGTAAAACTTGTTCATAACTGCTGTGATTAAGAGAAAGGAGTCCCATGAAAATAGATCATAAAACAGTGTACTTTAATAAAAATGAAGGTGTCAGTCCTGCTGAGCAAATCATTGTGGAGTATCTTTGGAGTGGTCCTTTTTCCATTTGTCATTATGTTTCTTAGTAGTCTTTATGGATGTGGTCATTGCTTTTACTGAATGAAATTACTCTAAGTCTTGCTTTGAATTTTTGCTAAACTTTTTTAACCTTGTTTAACCATTGCTGTCTGTATGGGTATGTTTGACCTGTGTTGGCCAGTGGCTAGCCTACAACATACATTTTGAACCTGCATTTGCTCTTACCACTTGCAGTATATTACAAAAAGGAACAGGAGAAATTTTGTTGGCTGGGTTGTTCTATTAATAGTCAGACATGACCTTGGCCTATGAACCAAACTGCTGGGGGCTGGAAGAGCATCCTTGGGAAGTGCGCTGGCTGTGTGCTCTTGTTCGCTGGGCATCTGCCATTGGCCCTGGGGAGAGAAGAGGTTCTGGGTTGGGGGACTTTTGATCTCATCTCAGAGCTATTTCTACGGAGAAACCACTCAGCTGTGCTTAAACTGAAGCTGTAGGCATAACTCTGCTCTGATATTGTGGTTTAAAAGTGATGTTATGTGCTTGTTAAATACGGCTGTGATGGCAGTGCAGGTGGAGAAGAGGGGTGGTTTGCTCATTATTGCTGCCTTTCTAGAGGAGAACATGGGAATTAAATAAGAATCCCCAACTGGAGCGGTAATAGCTGCTTACTGTCCTTTCTGATGCAGCTTTAACCCACCATAATCACTATGCTCTGTTCTGACTAAAGTTTGTCATGTCACTTCTCACGTCCTTCCCTGCACCTGCCACCTGCGGACAATTATCTCGCCTGCAACTGCTTCATCAGTTGACACTTCCCTAAACAAGAAAGTCTGTGGAAAAGTATTCATTTTGTTGCTGTCTCCTTTCAGAGGCATATCTGGTACGTCTCTAACTGAAGCCAAACAGTTGTTGAACAGGATGGATATTGTTTGATCTTGCTTATGTTACAGTATTTGCTACCCTGAGCTGTTACGCTAAGAGTACCATTGGCTTTTGTTTCTACATGGCAGGCCTACACAGGCAGCCAGCGTAGCGGATAAATAACATGCTAATTGCAACAGAGCTTGGCTTGACCCTTCAGCAGAAGTGGAGCTGGCTGCCTTGCCTGTACTGGGAGGTAAGAGTTTCCATATAGGCAGTTACCACAGAGAAGTTAATGAGCTGTGAATGCACATCTACCTTGCTTGTAGTTCATTGCTTGTGCACCACAACTCTTATCTATCAGTGTAGCATTTATCATAACTTTCTCAACTCTCTGGTCTTTGGGGTCACATCTGCGCCAGTATTCCACTCACATGACTATATATGATCATACTTGTTTGCAAGAAACACAGATGTTTCGTGTGACTTAAAGCCAGTCTTAATAATTTTTGGTTTACGTATGAGAAGTCCCTCTTAGCCCCTCTTTGCCAAACAAGCAAACCCTTTTACCTGAACTTCGGTCATGTTGTAGGTTTAATTTTCTTTTGTTCACCTTCACCTTAGGATAATAAGTCTTACTGAAACCAAAAATAACCTTCTTAAAGATGTTTAATGCAGATGTTTATCTGCTATTCCAGTTCAGACCTGGTGGCGAAAAATGAAAGTTTTGCTTCTGCCCATTCCTGTGATTCTGGTTCCTGGCTGTAAAGAGACATCCACAACCATAATCTATTAACTTCGAAAGGAGAAGAGGAGTGCAATTTAATGCAATGTGTTTTTATCTAGAAACACCTAGGACTGTTGAGGTGTATGTGGTCTTCATCCACAATGATGCCTGCTTGCAAGTGTGGAGGCTTTTAAGTTACTGTAAGATCTATGTGGCATTTTGAAAGCCTGCTTGTCCAGCATTAGCGACTATGTTCCTGTGTGTTGTTTTGTTGGGGGACTACTGTCTTTGGGGGTTGGGTCTTTTGTATAGTTTTTTAGGGTCTTCTGCAAGCAGGTTAGTAGTGAGGAGATGCTTATGGGGCTAGGGAATAGCTTTCCCAGTGGAGCTAGTATGTTCTAATGAATCTTGTTCATGGAGTGTTCTTTAATCTCATCAGGCATAGCTAGCAGGTCTGGCTTCGCAAAATTAACTATTCTGCCAAGGTTTTAAAGTCAGTAGTGTTTTTTCCCTCTCTTAACTAACCCCATTACACTTTCAGTAGTCTGATCATGCATTTCAGCCATTGAAGAAGAGCAGGACCCAGAGTCATCTAGGATCGGGAAAGGCACAGAGTGTTGAAACCAAGAATACTTAGGAAATGTTGAAGGGTTTAGAAACAGGTCCTCTATGAAAGGCTCACAAGGAGACAGAGCTTTTTGTGTCTGTGTCTTGAATTAAGCATATGACATTAACTTTCAAGGGACGATGAAAATGCGATGACATTGAGAGGTCTTTCATTTTACAGTTGATGTGAGCTTTTAATTGAGTTTCTTGGAGGTGGGCCAACGATGAACCATGAAATTTTTCAGCAGGACAGGCTCAGCTATTTCTTCTGTTTTGCTGGGGAAATGGTTCTCACATGCAAGGCTTCTGCTGCAGAAGTTCACAAAGCTTCCGTGCTGGAAAAGAGCTAAGAGCGTTGCTGTCTAATTAGCCAAAACACCTTAGTTCTCCTGCTAGACTACCTGCAGATATGCCTTCAAGCAAAGCACATGTTGAACTTCAACTAGGTGTTTGGGAAAATTAAAAAGATAAAGTGAGTATGATGGATTGTCCTAATATAGAGAAACTGAGTCCCTTCCTGTCCTTCCCCTCCAGACCTTCAGTTTGACTCTCACTGTTTAAATTGTGGTATGTTCTTACAGACTTACTAGCTAATTTCACCTGCTGGATTTATGTCGCTGTGGCTCTAAGTACTTTAATGGGACCTGCTGCTGACTCACCTCTGCAACAGAGGAAATGCACCCCCACCCCCATATTCGCTTTCTTTTTGGAGGGCATCACAACAACTTCAGATTTCAGTGGGAAGCTACAGTGCTACAATAGCTTCTACCTAATTTCCATAGAAGCTACTTTCTAATGCTAATTTCACGCTTGATAAATACAGTCTCTTGTTGCCTAGGCAACAAGTTAGGGCACAAATGTTCATTACTGCACTACTGGTTAATGAGTCTCTAGTGTTCTGAAAAAATTACAGCTGGAATTAAGTGGGTTTATTCACTTTAATCTCAAGTCACCCCCAACCTAAGAGACCAATCTGCAAAATGTTTCCAGTTGGAAGTGGTATCAGAGTGCAATAGTGACAGAGTAACCAGAGAACTTGCAGAAGTGTTTGATCCAGCACTGCCATGGTAAAAGCACGCATCAGTCTTAACTGTTCTTTTGAAGGTCTGCTGTTTTATGAGGATGACTTTGTTACAAACAGCAAAATATTCAAAAGTTTGCAATTGAGATATCTAGAAATACACTTCTTGTCAACATTCATAATCTTTCTTAGTGTTGTCTAGCTTGCCCAGGCAAGCCTAATAGTGTCTAAGCAATTTCAGAGTCAAATTTTTGTGTGCTGCAGAGCTTTGCATCCTGTCATTCCCAAATTTATTGTAAAACAAATGAGTGCATATTTGATTTGATGTCTTGAGGCAACAGTAATATTTTCCGATACGAACCTGTCAGGGGACCCTTGGACAGTGGCTGGTTTTGCACCCAGTTCTCAGTTTCTTTTGTAGAAGGTCTCATTTGTAAAGATTTGTTCAACTTGATTCAGTTCACATGTAATTAAGGCAAGAATTCCTTGGTGCTCCGTTGAGAGGGGGCTCTGCTTGTTGACCTTTTCTTTGGTGACTCAGCGTGGAGAACTCAACACTTCCCTGCCGGGCAGAGACCATTGTTAACTTCTATTCCGTTATTATTTTTCATTTAAAAGCTAATTTACTCTTTTGCCTTCAATCCCTGTCATACACATTATTCCAGCTGTTAAGTAATACGAAAGTTTGTCTTTGGCAGACTGCACATGTCATCTTGCCTTGGGAAATCAAAAGGGAAGATTACATAACAGCTGACAGTAAATTTGGCTCCAGAATGTCATTAAACTAATGAACATTGAGTTTTCTTTCCCAGTCATAATATTCTTGAGTTCAAAACTAAAACCTCTTTTTTAATGTGAAACCTAGAGTGCAGGTAGGTGAATTGCAGAACTTCAGGAGCTTTCTGATCCTATGCCATTAAACAGGGCATACTCCTTGGTTTAAAAATTGGAAATGCAATCCAGACATATGTAAGGCAGTTGTCCCTAAGTGAATTTAGAGTAATTTAATCTTTTAATTTTGTCTGTCCTTAAGTTAATATTACAGTTCCCTAAATTTGATGTGGGTTGGTATTCACCCACTGAAGGAATCCCAGACTGCCTATTTGCATGCAGAAAAATCTGTCTTGATTTGTAAAAATCTTGAAGGGGGGAAAAGAGGAATCTCTTTTGGATTTGATTTTTTAAAACCAATTCTATTTTGTTATTGTTGAAGGCTGAAGAACTCTACCTAAGAAGAAGAAAGGTCAAATGCCTGGTGCAACTGCTTGTTTATTACAGACTTTTAGAAACTCAAAAAGGCCTTAGAATGAAATTCAGTTGCCGGTGTATGTGTTTTAACTGAAACACAAAGCTTTGACCTAGAATTTCTGAATTCACCTTTTTATCATTGCAGCCCCTTAAGGGCTTCTGTAAGGTGAGAGGAGGAGAAATGATCGCTTTCATTTAGTTTAAAAGCATAGTTTTGCGTGAAGAAGCAGTTTACCACATCTCAGAACTCCCTTTTCCTTTGATAGTTACTGTAAGAATGTATTTGGTTGCGCAGGGTGCTGGATTTGTGCTGTGGCTACGACAGCATAGCTATGTTAGGTGTTTGCCGAGTTAGAAGCTATGTTGTAACTGCTGTAGTATCAATGCAAGTCAGAATATATGTTTGTACCAAAAAAAATTGTTACAGTACTATATTGACTCCTCACATGTTTGAAAGTATGCAATGGGCACGGGTTTGGGCTTTTGTCACGTGGGATTTTAAAATTTTGTTTTATTGTGTTTTGGGTTTTTTTTTTTTTAAATATCTCTTTTTTAGAGAGGTCTTTATTGGGCTAATGAGAAAAAAGGTTTCCAAATCAGAGGAGGATATAGTAGGGTGCACGGGTGTGGACTGCTGTTCAGGATGACTTTTACAGTGCACTTGCTTATTCCTTAATAGAAGAAACTTGTTCAACTCGTAAGTCATGCTGTAATTTTTATTGCCATCTGTTATGAGAAACAGAATACTAAATGCATTTAGGGACACTTTCCCTTTTTGAATATATTGGATCAAAATTATGATTCTCGTGCTTAAAATGAGCCTGTTCTGAAGCAAGCCACATGCATGATGTGAATAACGATGATGCTATGCAAGTAGTCCATTAAACTACCAGTTTGAGTAGTCTCTAGTGTAGGTGATTTGGATCTTCATGTCTATGCATTTTAACAACCCTCATAAGAACAGAGTAACTTCGTTTGAAGTGGGGCCCATGTTACTTAGCTCAGACTTTAGACTTTTCTTGCACAGCAGGAAAGTCTATTTTGCAAAACTAATCAGGGTCCCAGAGCAGGTGAGGTGCTTAAAACTCTGTTACATACTTACATGTGTACTGGCTAACATAGCCCAGATATCAAGCACAGATGATGGAAAGCACCGAATAAAAAAGTGACATCAAGGATAGACAGATTTGTTAAACAGACAGTGGATTGGTTAGTGTAATAAGCCTGATGCAAAAGTGGAGTCTATATATGAGTCACAACCATTGTAAGAAGCAGTGTATTCCTTTTTTCAGTTACAGGGTCATTCTCTTAAGACCGTGCATTTTTTCTCTGAAAGCAGTGGCGAACTCTTCAGGGTTCCTGTGGCAGTACCTGTTTTGTTGATCTAATGGTACCTGCAAATTTGAATTGAGTCCCTTTCAGCAGAACTTGCCTCCATTCCTGTTTCTCCATCGAGAAACTGTTGTTTTATGAAGGATCAAGGCAAGTGACTAACATTCTCTCAAAATCTATTCAGAACCTGCTTAAAATTAAGAGCAAAATAAGCAGCACGTGGTCCTTTTGGGTAACTTGGTGCTTGCAGTCTTGTGCTAGTGCTGCAAGTAGTAGAGGCATAGTGGGTCAACCTGGGAACTGGAATTACGAGGAAAGAATATGATTCTATTTACTTGATATTTAAAGCTGTAGGCAGATTTGATGTACTAGTTCTGCTTGCTTTGTATGCATAGCCTACCCTGCTCAGTATTCAGAGGCAAAAAGTGTGTTAACACTCATATAAAATACTTCAGTCTGAACATAGTGTTCAAGGTGCTGACCAAGTGTACAAAATGTTTTGTTCAATGTTCAAGCCCACTGCCTCAGGGAAAACAATTCCCAGTGTACTAAAGGAAGATGGTAAGCTGTGATGAGGGAGGGGTGAAGGGTCAGCTGGCTAAGTGCTGGCACAAAGAAGGCTGTGGCAAGATCTTCAGTTGCAGAGCCTTCTGAAGAAGCAGAATTCTGCCACGGTACCCACTTCACAAGGTGCCACCCTTTCCTAGGAAAGTCCCTAAATTGCAGATATGTTCTAGGGAGTATCAGTAAGAGGTAAGGTTTGCCAGTCCCTTGGTATTACCTCTTGGCCATTGCTGTGAAGAGTGTGCTGGGCTAGGTGGATGTCTTCTGGTGTGACCTTGTGTGGCTGTTCTGTGGGGGAGCTCTTAGAAGAGTGTTGGGACTCAGACCACGGTTCCCCGAATGGTCAGAACTGTAAGGCAAGGTGAGATGGTCCTGCCAGAGCCTCACCTTGTCCCTGTAGGATCCTACTTTGTCCGTTCACAGCCTCCATGAGTAAATTTAAGATACTAAACCCAGAGTAAACTATTCACTTATTTCTGGGTTAGCTTTCTGCAAATCAGGTGTCCTAAGCCAGGAGAGGGCCTAGAACATAATGAGAAGGGGCAATTTAAGGACACAGATGTCAGTGACTTAGTGTCAACAGTGCCTGATAAGCATGGGAAAGTCCAGCGCTCTGCTGCTGCTTTGTGCAATAGCCCACAGCCCTTCTGTCAATGTGTACGTGAGCCTTTTTGATAGGCTTACTGGTAGTCTACTAGAAGAAGACTGATGTTGTGAGTAGCTTGTATCAAGTCTGAGCTACTACCAGTCTCCCTGGAAGTTCCCAGGACAGTGTTATATTAACTTTTTTTTTTTTTAAAACTTTGCTCCAGCCAGATGTCTTGCACATCTGTTACTGCCTATACACATCTTGGTGTGCCTTAGTGGTGGGGGTTTCAAGAGGCTGAGTCAGCATGTGTGCTATCTCACCTGCTTCACAAGAGGAAGCTGCCACAACTTCTGACTCTGAAGTTGAGCTGCGTACTGTCTTTAAGGGAACCTGTTACTGCTCTTTACACTGTGTTTTGGATGATGTGGGAGCACCCTGATGTGACATGTCTTGTGCTGGGTGTAATTATTGATGCCAATTTCCTAACTGTATTCTTTGATCACTGACATCTCCTCCTCCTCCTCCTCTGTCCTTCCTTTATCTACCATTGAAAATAAAAGCTGCCTTCAGCCATCTTCAGCTTGTTAATTAAGAAGTGCAGCTGGCAGAAGATGTGGTGTTTTGGGCAGAGGTACCTTTGCTGCAATTGGAATGGCTGTACCCTGCATCAGGAGCTCTTGGTTTGCATCTGAGTGGCTCAGAGCTCAAAGAGTTCAATCTCACGGATGAGCGAGATAAAGCCCTCTGCTAGTGTTAAACTGTTCCTGATGCTTGTTCCTAGTGAACTTCCCATGGCTCTAATTGTGTAACCTCTCTGAAAGCCATGTTCTCTTGCAATCCGGACAGTTTTTCTTAAAAACAGTTGTTTTTAAGATGGAAGTCAACGTTTGTCTTCTGTCAGCAGGCAAGGTTAATATTATATCCCGTTCCTATTTAAAAAGCAGTGAATCCTCTCAAAGGGTTATTCCCCTTTTAAGTATCACTGTTCTGCCTCCAGAGCTTTACATGCTGGTTTCTAGGAAGGATGCCTCTTGCAACAGGTATTTCTAATACCTGCCTGATTTAAGAACATGTGGTCATTGTCATGTGAGGACACAGACTGTTTCTTAAGCCTGGTTGGGTATGACTGTAATTAATTCTGCATTGAGCTTGAGTTAACTGTCTGGGTTTTTTTACATGAGAATAGGCTGAAATCACATTTCCCAGCCTTACTGGAAAGGATTTTCGAAACCAGGACAAAGGGTCTGGTGGCAGTGAGGGAGGGGAGGATAGCATTAGCCTGGGGGTTGCAGTGATTTGTTTGGAGCTGGTTGGATGGGTGACCTGCTCTGTAGCTGACCCACTCATGTAGAGCAAATGCTCTTCCGTACCTCTGGGACCAGCTCCTCTGCCACCTTTGGCACTGCCACTGCTAGCACCAGGTTAATAAATTTGGGTGGCTGGATGAAGCTGGATCCAGTCAAAGATGCATCTTAATGTTTTTGCCCTGCTGCAATGTTCGCAGGTCCTGGCGTATGAAATACCCATCCTGTGTCAAACCAGGAGCCCAGCTCAGGTCCGGTTTCTAGTGGTGGTAGAGAACAGAAGAGCAGGGTGTGTGCGTAATATAGCACCTGCCCACTACACCTTCTCTACCTCCAGGCATCTGTGGCTGCAGACATTCCTGAAGCAGAAGCAGCATCCTTGTAGCATTCTTGTATCCTAAATAGCAGCCTTCAGTTGACTTCTTTTCCCTGAATCCATCCAGTTTATTCTTTTAACTCATTTATTTTTATCACCCACAGTATCCTGTGCCAAGACATTCTCATCCATAGCTTCAGTGCACGTGGCTACTTACTTCCTTGATTGTTTTGACCTTGCTATCATGCTTTATTTTAAAAACTCCAGAGAAATAGGACTACTTTTAGAAAAACATTTAGGAAGGCAGGATTTGGAGGTAGTCTAAGGTGACAGAGCTATCTTGGCTCAAGATAGGTTTAGCCTGCTTCTGGACAGCTAGATTCCCTTGTTCATCTGTGCTGTTACCACGGAATGTGGGGAAAAATGTTATTTTAGAAGTAATTTTAAGCTGTGCTTTAAATAAATATCCAAATGTGAGTAGTTTCAGTATCTTGGGTAAACAGTGCCCATTGTTCTACTGCTTCAGTCCACCTGTAGTTACACGGCCACCCTGGCTTGCCTGGCTGAATTCCTGTTCACCTCCTTCACTAAATTAACATTTCTGAAAAGAAGTTAAGTACTATCTCCCTTTTTACTGGTTTCCTTCCCTCGTCTTTTTTCCTTGTCTTTTAATGTCAGTGTTAGTTAATGGTGTGCATTAATTTAAAAATTCTCCCTGCTTAGTGATGTCTTTTCATTGTCTTCCTGGAAGACTTCATTACTTGTCTTAAAGCATGTATACCATGGACATAAGACCATAGTTGAAGGGAGTGTCACATAACCTAGGTTTAGCTATGTATTGTTTGACAGAAGATGGGTTATTTTTGTACCAGCAGTTACAGAGAGCGCTGAGATGACTTTCCTTGGGCTAATCTTAAAAAACAAAAACACAGGAGAGCCCAGTGCGGAGATCTTTGTGGCTGCCTTAGGCCTGAAACTAGCACATCCAATCTACTTGTGTTAATCTGCTGCTGTACTTAGGTTAATAAGCTGCAGGGTCTTGCAGATCTGTCCTGGATTGAGTTGTCTCTGCACTGTAGCCCGTTTTCTGCTTTAGACGTGCTCTTTGCACATGCCTGATGGATACTTCCAGTCTGCATGTAGGATCTGCGACTGGGAGTATGGTGTTGTAGGGCTTGTCTCTTGGCTGGAGGCAGGTGGTGATGATGATTTCCCTTCATCTCCTTTCCCCAAGACTTTGTGCCTCCATGTGATTTTCTGATGAACTTCAAAGTGATGGTTAAGTTCTGACAAGTTTAATAATTTATGGTTGGTTTTAGTCTCCAAAGGACCCTCCTCCACTTCCCATCTTGAAGAGCTGGGGATAAACTTTCTGTGGGTATTACCAGATGTATTTGTCTCTTGCTTTGCCTGGCACCATCCTTCATTATTCAGGGTGATGGTTGGTAGCTTTGAAGCCAAAGCAAGCTCTTGCTGACCATTTCTGCTGTGTGTTTTTACCCAGGATACATTATAGTCAGGGCAACCCAAATGATGTCTCCTCTTTCTATCTGGAAATATCATTCTGGTGAAAGTTGACACTGACCGTTTTATCTAGGTTTTCTGAAGAAACAGCCCATTCCTGTCCATTCTGGATGTCTGCATAATTTGTTTTTAAATTTATTTTTTAAAAAACTATACTATGCTCTTTGTGCTTTTATTCTTCACCTTCTCTAGCATTGTCCCTGAATGATATGGGCAATCCCAGGGTACTTTGACCTCTGTTGAGCAACCTTTGCCTTCCCTGTGGATTTTGAATGTGTTCTTTGTAGTAATTCTGGTGTTAGGATGTTATTTCATCCTCTGGCAGCTACTGCAACATTAAGTATGTAAACTTCTTTTAGTGTCAGAGGAACACGGGCACTGACGGCAGAACGGAGAGGTCTCAGATGCATGTAAGGGAAAGATGATGCTTGGCCTCTGCACAAGCCAGGTTATGTTTCAGTGGGAAAACTTGCCTTGGACCAGGTAAGTTCTGTTATCTCTTGAGCTATTCCTGAGGCAGCATAAGACCACAGGACCTTTCCAGGTGTGTGTTTTTGTTCTCAGGCAGCAAAGAGCTCCCCTGATTCATGATGTGTACTTGTTCTGCTGCTGCTGGGTTCACTACCTGGCATCTGAGAGCCATACTGGATGGATTGATGAAGTCAAGAACCCAAGCCACCTGTGAGGGCACCTTTGCCGTATTTATTACAGTAGCATGGGTTAGTTACCCTAGAACAAGGTCTTATGCTGTAAAGGTACAGCATGCAGGGTAATGACCTATCTTGGCTCCCCAGGGTAGAATCTCAGTAGTCTGGGGAGTGGGCAGTAATAGCTGACACCATAGCTGTTGAAGAGACTTTTTGGAGCAGTGGTTGTCAACATTAGGGATGGTGGAGGGCCAGAAAGGTTGATCACGTGAGAAGAGAGAACAGACAAGCAAAGGTGAGGACACTGTGTTCAATTAAAATGGAAGCAAAACTGTGAAACTGTCTGAATTGCTGTTGCCTTCTTCCTCTGTCTGCTCAGCAGCCCTCTGGCTCTGCTTAGCTTCTCTCTGCAGCTCTCGGGGCTGGGAGGAGGGAAGGTGCCAGGACAGGCTGGTGTCTTATATGGAGCTGTCAGATGGTCTCACTTGTCCCGTGCAGAGTCTGATGAGCTGGAGCAAGGTGCGTAGCAAGCCTCCTTCTCTCCTGCACACCAGTGCAGGGATGCCCACGCATATGGCCTGTCTGGGCTAAACGTGCAGCGCAAGGGACACCTTTCAGCATCAGCAAGCACCTCTGCTCTCCTCATTTTGCGTACAGGGTCATGTATATATAACCAAACTAGCCTCCAAACCTGAGGTGGTATCTAGGCTGGCCTCACTGTGCCTCAAATCTTGCATGCATGATGTTTTGGTGAGAATACCAGGCTTGAAAGATGGCCAGAGCAGACTGGCTTTAGTGACTGTGCTTTGTAAAAAAATATAGATTGGACCATGACCAAACTCCTCATTCTGGTCATTCCATTTCCAGGAGAAGTAGGTTAGAAGTAGGCTGGGATGAATGCGTGCCTTGTCCGGTTCCTCCCCTCCTCTGCAGAGAGGAACTCTGTTTGAGGGGGAGGACATGGGATTGCTGGAGCTTGTTAACTTTATGGGGGAGAGGATCTGACCTCATTGCTAGCTCGTTATGGGAAAAAAAATAGCAAATTTAGTGGCCCTCTGGAAGGAATTTGGATTTGCTTTGCTGTCTAAAACTGTGCTGGGGTTGTGGCTCTGCATTACTTCTGCCAAAAAAGCTCAGGATAAGTAATGAACTCTTGAGCAGAAACCTGCCTGCAGCAGCTGCAGCAGCAGCACTTCTTGAATAATTCTGTTAATATTAGATTGTTTTTTGCAGCCTTTCCCTTCCAGGGGTCTTGTTCCCATCTCTATCCTGCCTATCATTTCCTACACCTTTCATTTTTCCTTGCATTTTCTGTTCTCTAACCTTTTCCTTTAATATACAAACCTGTTTGGTGTTTTCCAGTTGGCCATCGCCTCGCTTGTCTTGTTAACTTGTTCCTTTCTGCATCTTGCCTGTCCCTCTGTGCCTTTGTTCTATGCAGTACTGATAACAGTGTGATAAGCAGAAAAACACATATTCTGAAGCTGTAACAGTGGCGGTTAAAAAGCTGAGACCTCATATACTTTACTTCAGTGATCTGTGCATTTGAAGTGCCCACAACCAACACTGTGTGCAAGTTTGCTGCCTGTAGTGTTTCTCCTAATACTTTTGCTGTTTCTTACTCCTCCCACCACCTTTCCCCACCCCCTCATTATGTAGGAATTAGAAAGTTTTGGGGATGTGGACTTTTATCTTCTCTGTTCTGGCCAGTTATTAGCATGCTGGGAAGGTCTGGTAAGTCTCTTGGGTTAAGCACAGTGCTCTAACTGGCTCTACCTCATGTTCTCCTAATGTAACAGCTGGGTGGGTATTCCCGCCATGTTCTTCATCTATGACACCTCCTTCACCCTCCCTCTGCTCAATGCACCTATGTGGCTGAGCAAGGCTATGTGATGCTGCGGAGAAGTCCTGTGGTATCTGTTTTGTGGCCAGCTGCACAGAAGTCTAGCTCAGTGGAGGAGAGAGAAGTGGTAGGTCTCAGAAGGATCACAGTCTCAAGTTAGGGGCTGTAGGCATGTTCTACAGCACAAGAGTTTAACAATAATAACTAGAAATCCCTATATCACATAATTTCTTTTATAACTGCTTGTGGTACCTCTAGCTCTTCATGAGTATTGCTATTTGACAGAAGTTGTTTTCCATGTAGAAGGCCTGATGTTATGTATTCAAGGAAGAAGCACCTCCTGCTGCGAGCGCTCTTCTGCTTTGGATCATCTGAACCACCCAGGATTTCAGTATGCAAAATCTCCAAAAGAGTTTGTTTTATCTGTGAGTGATTGATCTTGTGATGGAGGAGCACAGGACACCTCAGGAGGTGGGGGAAAGTGTGACCAGAGCAGCTGGGCTGTCTTGGGAGGCTGCTTGCTCCTCTTCCCTGCTGCCTTGGTGTGACACTGCAGCTGGCCATTGGGCATGTGCTGACACAGAACTAGTGGCCAAAAGTTTCTTTCCCTTGCTCCTGTATTTATCAGCTGTAAGTTGTGGCTGCAAACCACAGCCCCTGCTCCAGCTTGATTGGTGTGCAGCTTTCAGGGAGGCAGGGCTGAAAGAGAAGTGAGAACGGTGTTACAGGGGGAGAGGGTTGGAAAGAAATTTCTGCATTTTCTATTGCCTTAAGGTTTGTGGTGGTCTGGCCTGGACCTGCAAGCCACCAAATGCCAATGTTCCCATTATGCCAATCCCTTCAGGAGAGGAGCAAAAGGGGAGATGTCTTCTTTCCATGCTGAATGGGTACTCATGGCTGGGGAGTGCTGCCATGTCCCAGAGGGTGCGGAGCTGAGCAGGGTCTGTCTGGCTTGCCTGCCTGCTGCCTGTGGGAAAGGAGGCTGGTCTACGAGTGACATTAGAGTCACTTTATTGAAAAGAAGAGTTTGGTGTGGTTTTGTTTGTTTGTGGGTGGGTTTTTTTGTGTGTGGTGTTTTTGTTTTTTTTTAATGCCAGTTGTCTGTTAGTTTTCAACTAATGTCTTTCTAAAGTGTTGTGGCTGTTAGCTGAGAAAGGTTGGGATGGACTCCTCACTCTCTCCTCTAAGCATTCTGGCCTGGAATTAGTTACATGGGTTTTGGTGCTTCAGTTTCCAAATCCTGCAAAACAGTATTTACCCTCACTGTGAAGGCTCCTTTATTTTATTGAGTGCCAATTGTTTCTGTCATGCAAAAAATAAATCACTGTTCAGTCTGAATGAGATACAGGAGATAAACAGCACAGATAGCGACATAAGTCAGGCCTTGGACTAGCTGAAGAGGAAAGAAATTTTTACATGTTAAAGAGATGCAATTTGAAAAGTCTTCTTCACAAAGAAATAAATAAATGAAAATCCCACTCACCATTGACTTAGTGCATCTGACCAAACACTTGCTGATCAGGGAGTGAAAATGCTGGGGATTTGAAGGACCTGCTGAAGTTGAGAGGTCCAGGCTGGCTGCTCTGTGATCCTCTCGTGCTCAGGCATGTTGGGTACCAGATCTGGACCCCTTGTCTTGTACGGGAGATGTTGTACTCTCTGGAGTGACAAAATCCCGGTGTTGAGATTTTGCATGCAGGGAAGGATGGACTGGAAGGGTAGGCCAGGGTTTGTGTGTTTTACTGACATTTTACCTTCACAATATGCGTTTGAATGAAAGTTTAGAAGCCCCTTAAAAAGCCATGGAGGGCTGTCAACAGCAACTGTGTGGGATGTGGAGAACATAGTGCTCAAGGCGTGATCTAGTGAATATCCAAATGAAACTGCCATCATCAACCTCCCTGGAATAAATAATTGATGTGAACAGCACCTTATACTTTAAGGTTAGCAGTTTCGATTTCTCTGTGGTATTGAGTAGCTGTCCTGTGATCGTCTCTGTAACCGTACAACAAGGTAATGTGTCATATTTTGAATTCCTACCTCGTTAGGCTGGCTGTGTGCAAGGATGTATGTTTGAGTGATATGTGCCCTTCCCTGGATGTGGTGGGCTCGGTGGGTGTGCCCAGGGCTGGATTTGGCTGCCCTGTGGAGGAACAGCACAATCCTGTGTTTACTTCCCCATGATGGGAATGAGTGTGTGCGCTGCAGGAGGAGGTGCTGATGCAGAGACCTGAACTTCAGTCCTGCAATCGTCATGCTCCATATACCTTATCCCTAATTATACCCTGAAAACCATGATGTGAAAGGGCTCTGTAATCCAGCCATTTTGTCCTGGTCTATGCCTTATAGACTAAAGTTAAGGGACTGGTACATGGGAAATGTCCAGAAAATGGGAGGCAATCTCTGCAGCTGGGTTCTGACCCTGTCTTACATAGCTTTGGGGAAGGTGCTTCTTCTCAGTGTCTCTGGCTTTTTCTCTGAGCTTTCAGTAAGTGCAGTATTGAAGGCGCCTTAAACGCTTAAGATAAACCCTTGACTTAAGGGAAAAAGCCTGCACGCTAATTGCATTTTCTGGTATGTCTCAGCAATAATTACATTAGAGGCTCTGCTCTCCCAGTCTTCAGAGTGCAGAGCAGCCCCAAATTGCCTCCTTCAGCCTTGGTGACTCACGCAGAAGCACGAGCTCTGCCCGTTCCTGAAATTTCAAACTCTGTTGGTATCCTTAAAAAGGCCCTTCGGTCAATGGTCACTCACTCAATCCACCACCCAAACGAAAGGTGATTGCATTAAGAAAAGATTTTGTTGTTGAAAGGTCAACAGCAGACCAAGTGGGTTTCTTGGAAATGTGTTTCATACCTGTTCTGTTACTAACCTGTCTTCTTAGCCTTCTCAGGACTCTGCAATTCAGGCCAAAAAAGGAGCACAATGTTCCAAGAAAATTAAGGAAACTGGGCAATGCAGAATGCTGGTATGTGCAGCTGTCCCTCTGGAGATCTTTTTGATCATGTTAGAGAGGTAGGATTTTTTTTTTTTTTCAAATCAGCTTTATTTCTTTGTAAATCTTCAGACTTTTTTTTTTTTCCTGCCAGTCTAGTTGCAAAAATCATAACAGCTATTTTGAGAGATCCTGCATGATTCTTTTGCTCCAGGTAGTCTGAGGCACTCTGGTATTTTGAAACTACAGCAAATATTTATAACTGGAGGATTGAAGAAAATTCAGTACATGAAATGACCATGGAAATGAGTCCATAGTCTGGTAACTAGTGGCTCATTAGGGAGAGAATAGAGAGCAGGCATTGCCCACAGGAAATATGTGCTTGGATGACATCCCAAAAAGATGCTAAACCCTTCCTGTTCAGGAAGGGGGTGGTGGCAGGGGGGTGATATATGTTGGCATGAATAGTTTAGTGAAGTAATGAAGGGATTTTGATAAGGGCTAGAGGAACAGCCTGAAGGTGTTCTTGGTAGCTATTTTGGCTCATAGCTTTTTGCTGGTTCACGGATCATGTAACCATTCACTCTTCTTCCCCATCTCACAAATAACTTCTTATGTTTGTAAAATACTCCTACATAGATGCCTTCCTACTGGTTCTTCATGTTTTGGTATTTGTCTTATCCACCTGCTGCCATGCTGTAACACAGAATTATTGTGGATAGCTTGCTCCGGTAGATGGTACATTTTCACCTCTTTCTTCAGCGGCTGCAGCAAATTTTCCTCAACACTCCCCTGTTTTTCTGTTCTTTCCCTTATCCTTCAAGGAATCTTTAAACATGTTGGCCAAAAAACAAACCCCACAAGAACAAACATCTGTGACCTGTTCGTGACAGCTTTTGTAGGTTTTTTTTGTATGGACAGCTTCCCCTCTCAATAACAGCCTCTTCTGGTTAGTTTTGACAGGTTGGAGGTGAAAACTCACTGTTCTTCTGGGCAGCCTCCTGGTAGGATGGGGCTGTTTGCTAGTGAACAGCCCAGCTGGGCCACTGAGCTGTGAGACGTGCTCTGCAGGCAGAAATCAACGGTGTTCATTAAACAGTGTTAATGATCACTTTCCTTTACCAAATATCTCATACTGCTTCTGGCTGTTGCATCTTTCAGGAGGAGGATGGAGCCTGTTCTGCTCTGAAGGGCTAATGCATTTGAGCTGTGAATAGTAAATTCTGGGGATTAGTGGATGGGTTTAATCCCACTACTCAACCCGATCACCTCTAATCTTATTATAGTGCTCAGCTGATTAAAATCAATGGTGATTCCGGTGGGGATACAGCCTTCCCTAACCCATTTGCAGGTCTTCATGGCCACAATTTTTTAAGCTGCCCTGTGCTCCTGTAAGGTGCTGAGCGATTCACTCCTTTGCTCTGTACCTTAACACAGTTGAACTTTTAAAAAACTTAGTGTGTGAGCATTATTAATAATAGTATTTAATTGACTGGAACAGTGATTAGATTTAACCTTCCTACTTTCCTACAATAAAATCCTTGTTAATCGGAATATGTTCCCGTGGTCTGTCTTGTATGTTTAAAATCCTTAAAAAGGGAAAGAGGAAGTGAGTGTGTTTGTCATGGGGGAGAAGCTTGCTGGCCTGCCTGAAACCAATACATCTACAAGATTAATATATTTTAATAGTAAAAGAAACACTGCCTGTGCTTACTCTCCTCTTCTGTTACTAATGACCCTGAGATATAACTGATCCGATTCGTGCCACATCCATCAGGAGAGGGTCCCAGTGCTAAATATTGCAGCGGAGGTGACAACTTGTTAGTGCTGTGACAGTGTTCATTCATTAGCCAAGTACAAATACCCCTTGCATAGGCTATAAACTTGCAAGCACCTGTGTAGATTTACAGCTTTCCTATTTTCTGGTACTTCTACAACAAGCTTGCAAACACAGTTCAGTGAAGTTCTGTGCTAAGATAAATTGGTATTGGTTCATTGAATGGGTCTGCAGAAGAGGAGACTTGCCCAGGATGATGACTAATCGGCTGTAAAGTGGGAACAGAGCTAGGATCCCCTGACTCCTGCCCCTTCATTCTACTTGGTGGACCATCCCCTCTTCATTTTTTTTATGATTGCACGTATGAACCCAGCTTTGAGTCAGTTTAATCCTGCAGAGCTCATCTGTTTGGGAATTTTAACTATGACTGATACCCAGCCCCCCACTTTATTTCCAAAAAAGCTCATGGAATTACACATTCCAGTCTTGTAGCCAGAGCTGTGCTTCCTGCAAGCTGCCTGGCTGCTGGGAACACGGCTCCGTGTGCTGCCCAGCCCTCCAGGAAGACGGGAAGGGCTCTTCCCCAAGTCAGAGCTTCTTTGGGGTTGTGGAAGAGTTCAATTCTCTGACCATACCTCTTGATGCAGGAAAAAAAATTATACTTTTCAACAAAAAGACCCTGAAAATCTTCCAAAGGTCAGTACCATATCTCGGTATTAGGTATTACCCCATTGCCATCATATTCATGGAATGCTCTGCCACCTTTTGGCCCCACCAAGATTCTTCATTTCAGTCTTAAGAGTAGAGGCTAACAGAACAGGTTTTAAACACACTTTCAAGATGGGCAAGGCTAGAATTGAACCTTTTCTGTCCTTCCTGTTCACCCAGAGGAACCCAGCCTTCTCCAGCCGGTCAGACAAGTAAACATCTGCCCCATTCCCTGAAACCTCTGTTAAAGAGAGGCCGAGGGTGTTGAAGGCCATCTTCTCATCTCTCACTCAAAGTCAGATGTTTTCAGGGTGTTGTAAATCACTACCACCTTCTTCATATTACCTTTGCTCATTACCTCTGTTCTCTTTTGGAAGTGGGCTGTGCCTGTCTGTACATCAGCCGGTGGGTAGCCATGCTTCATATCCCCTCTGCAACAGAATTCAATGAGGCGTCTTTGGCACTTTGTGTTTGGGTGGGTTTTTTTTTTACCTTTAACTTCTCTCAATCCAGACAGATGCTGAATCCTATCAGTCACTCTGTGTGCCCAGCAGTTGTACCATCTCTGTGTGCACACATGTGGTACATGATCTTGCATGTACACTAAATATCTTTACATAAAGGGTTACCGGTTTCTTTTGTAAGTTAAAAATTAATTCAGTGCAGGAGTTATTGTTGTCTTCCACCTTGCATAGCCTAAGCCACCTAGGCCTTGAGGAATAAGTCATTTTCTTCTGGCTGATGAAGAATCGGTCTTCCAGTGAGATAATTAACTCGTGCCTTGCTCTGTGCAGTGATTGTGTTCTGGAGAAGCTCCTGGTGAGGTGTGCTTTAGGGCACTGCAATTGAAATTACGATAGGCAAGTGTAAAAGTGAACCCTCCCATACAACTAAGATGTTGTGTTTGAACTTGGATTTCTTGATTCCAAAGAGATACCTGTTGCTAGCCTTAGAGGAGAATCCTGGACAACTTTACTATTTCCCTTGTACCTTAGAAAATTGCATTAATCAAAGGATTTGGTGCCAGAACTGAACTTTTTGCCAACTGCCAATTTTTGGGCACTTCAGAGCGGTGATCGCAGTGAGCTGTGGCCCACTGGTGTTTCACCATTGTTTCTCCCAGTGGCTGACGTAAAATTAACCAAGGGAGTGAGAATGAGGGCAGCATGCTTGGGAGAGAAGGGGGAATTATGCAAAAACCTGGCAGATTTTCTGGACAAGAGGGATCAAACTAAGGAGCTTTACCAACACGCAGCAGTGTCAGGGTTGCTGACCTCTGCCAAGATATATGCTAACACTGTGGCTGGCTGGCTGCCTGTGGTATTGTTCTGATGGATTTCACTATATAAAGCACTTTTTCATTAAAGAATATTTGTATTGCATTCAGAGCAGGCTGCGTAAATATCTAATATTAAAAAAAAAAATCTGAAACTCAAATCTTTCATGCTATACTTAAGTAGGGTTCTTGATTGTGATCCAGCATATTCAGATAGTGGTAGGTGTCTTAATAACATATATACTCTATTAAATAGTCCACATATCCTGCTGAAGTTTTGAAGTCATTGACTGAATTTTTAGAGGTCACTGTCTGAGTGCTCAGAAACAGTATCTGTTTGAAGTGGTAAAGCAACTTTTGAACCGTAACATCATAGGTGGGTATATAAAGGAGTACAAGAGAGGCTATTTCAATTTCTGAGTTTAATGACCAAATGAAATCAAGTTGGGAATTGAGAAAGCAGGGTAAAAAGTAAAATGAGTCCATCCTTGAATAAAAGAGCAGGAGTGAGATGATGGCTTCTGCTAGTTCCAAGAGCTGATTATCATATACTTCAGAGAAGTTCACTTCCTTCTCTGCAGACAAAACCTTCTCTTTGATGGAACAGTTTTAAAATGCAAATGATATCCAGGTGACCTTAAACATTTAAAAACTATTTATCTGATATAGTTAAAACACGAGTTATTAAAATAACCTTAAATGCTGTCATCTTTTGCATGTAAATTCACGTCTACTTTCTTTCTAGTTTGATACAATTTGTATGTACGTTTAAAGGAAAACAAAACCACCTAATACTGTTTCATAGCACAAGAAGAAATCAGGTGGAGTAAAGCACAGTTATCTTGTTCCTTAGACAGATGTGGTTTGTGTTATCCCTGAACGGGCATGCTCAAATGGGAGTGTTGGGACAGGAACCGGCCCAGAATAGAGGGGTAGGGGGAGAGCTGCTCAGCCTGGCTGTCCCTGCTGCTAAATGTGAAACCACAGCAAGAGGGTCTGCCAGTAGTTTTAAAGATCAAGGGTCATTTTTATCCCACCCAGGCTGGAAGCAAATACTATATGGCAGAGAACCTAGTTTTCTATTGAAAAAGTTATGTCTGTGTTTCTTTAGCTCGAGGAAAATGGCGTTTCAGTTCCTAGGGTTCTTAAATAGGAATTTTAATTCTAAGTTACATACCTTTATTTCCCCATCTGAAGTCCAACCTGATTGTAGTGGCTGATACGTTGTGAATTGCTGAAGCCAGAAACCCCTGCTTTATCGTCTCTGAATGCAGCTCTGAAATCCCAGCTTTCAAATGGTGTGAAGCATTAATCTCAAATTGTAACAATTCACAAGGTGTCTGCTAAAATCCTGATCTGCTTGAGCTGTGGAGCAGAAGGGGAACAAGATGCTTTGTAATGTGTCCATATTGTAAGGTCTGATGTCTTTTTGTCATGACCTGAAGCACTTTAAATGATCCCGAAGAGCACTGCTCCTTTCCTGTTTGTCCTACATCTCTGAGGAGACCTCCCTAGACAACCTCTTCTGTTAACTTGTTCCTCTTTGCTGTTGGAAGAGCTCCTGTGGGAGGGTACGCATGGAAGCCTTGGTTTCAAATTGTGTTGTGCCTGCTTGCTGTGTGTTTTGGTTTTTAGCGAACTAGAGGAATGTTGCATAGTGATTGTAGGGCATGCAGTTATTCTGCGTGGGACTTGGAGGGAAATTTTTGCTCTGCTAATGTACATTTCCATCTTGCAGAGACAGGTTCTGACTTCTCTGGCTGTAGATATCCATGTTTGACACTGAGGTTATGGTACCTAGAAGACCCCAAATCAGAAAGCCATGCTAATACTCTCAGGGATGCTTTCCATCTGTTCAATCTCCTTCGGGTCTTGGCTTGCAAATTTGGGGTGTTTGGGGTTAGAATAATGTGCTGTAACTGAAGCCCATGGTATCGTGGTTATGCCGTAGGAGTTGATGTATAAGTACAACCCTGTTTCTCCTCACTAGGCATTGAACAAATGGTGCTGCTTAGTAGGAGCCCTGTAAGGACTGCAGCTTTGCTCTCACATGTGTTATTTCTGACTTAACTTGTAAGAAACCTGTTAGCTCTTTTCGTTGCTCTTTATCTGCTGTCTCTCCATTCAAAACTGTTTTGTCCACAAAAAGGAACGAATTGCCCAGAGGCAAAAGCACAAGTACTCTTACATTCTTTTCTTTCCTGGTGAGACCCAAAACAACATGTCTGTGGGCTCAAGTCCTTTTCCCATTCCTTGTTCTGCATGCTGTCAGACCCATAGTGCTCTGTTGTGTCACGGAGTAAGAATGCGTAGGGGTCAGTCGTTGTGTCCCAGCTGAGGAACAGGGGACTTCCAGCTCTGGGAACATAGCTTCCTTAGCCGCTGTAGCACGATCCTTTGTAATCATCTCATTAAACTCGGTGAGGGCAAGTACATGGTGGGGTTTTGACACGTAAGACTGATGTAACAAAATTGACAATTAAGTACCCATTCCTGTGGTCAGTCGTGTATATTTAGCTAGGCAAAGGATATTCTGTTAGCAGGAAGAAATTGGGTTTTGGAATTGTAATGTTGTTTCAAAGCTGTTTTGCAATGTCAGGACTTCCTCCCCATTCCAACTTAGATTAAATTATTTTACTGATCCCATGCTGGATTTTTTTTTTTACTGAAATGACTATATCAAAAACATTGTCTGGGTTTGTGGCGAGTGCTTATGTTGTCTCAAACATATACTGGTACGGTGAGTCAGTACAGCTTTTGTGCAGAAATGGTCCCATGCTTATATCTTATTTTTTGTGAAAAAAAGGCTGGTAGATGAAAGACCTGGGAATACCTTCCCTGATTGAAGACAGCACAGAAAACCATGCTGATAAAGACGGCTTACTGCTGAAGCCTGCCTTGTAGCACTGGATTAATTTCTCACTGATACAGCTGTTTAGGTGTTTTGGAGATGCTGCAGAACTAGTAACTGTGATGTAAATTAGTGATGAAAATCCATCTTCCATTTCACAGAAAAAATCTACATCTCCAAACCCCAGCCATTATTTATCTGGAATAAATAGGGAGGGAAATGGAAGACAAATGCTTGTATAGGTTCCCAAAAAATCTTTAATATTCCCCAGATGTATGAAAATGACAGATCCCATCAGTGGAATGAAAACACTAGCCAATAAAATCGGATTAAAGTTAATTTAAAACAGGATCCTGTAATTAGGAAATTCCTGCAAAGTTTCATGAACTTGTCATTGTAACATCTTCAGGCTACAAGCATGGTTTGACAGCCCTGCTGGGACAGAATTTGAAGTTGTTAAGCTTCACTAAAACACTTGTTTTTCTGACAGCTCAACAAATTACATCTATAAAAGGCAGTGTGTAAAGATAAATGTTCTGGACCATCCGTGCCTGTTCTTGTTCTGCTTGGCACTGCTTTGTTGACCACCTATTACACAAACCCTGTTTGAAGCTCCTTCCCCTCTGCAGATGGAAGGAGGTGGAGGGCAGTGCTTTTGTATTTCAAGGTACCCTTTTGGATCCAAGGAGACAAACTGTTCAGTGAGCAAAGCTACCTGTCAGTTGGGAAGGACTGTTAGACTGTTGTCCAGTTTCTTTCTCTAGATGGACTTGAAAGGATATCAGAGGAAGAGGGAAAAGTCAGGAGATGCAAACATCCTTCAGCAAATCTATTTTCAAAAGCCTACTGCAGCTGAAATTAGAATGTACTCACCCATAAATCCTTTCAGCAGACATAGTGCCATTAATTTATTCCTCCTCTCAATATTATTGAGAGTTTTTACAAAGAAATAAAAAGCCCAAGGTTAGTAATGATAAATTCTTCATTTAAAAAAAAGAAAAGAGACCTCAGTGATGTAAAATTATCTTTCAGAGCTGATGTAGAGCCCCCACTGTTAAAATGCCTTAATGCAGCTTTAGCGAAGCAGAAAGCATTCTGTAAGACTGCGCTTGAGTAAGAAGATCAATGCCAAATGCATTATTGGACTTTATGAGCTGCTTGAATCTTTAAGGCATTCTGGAAGGGGTAAGCGTAATGCAAGGTTAGTTAAAATTATTTCAGAAAGTGCTGCCGTGATGAAATGTGTTCATTATGTTCCTCGGCCTCCCTTTAAAACACTTGCTGCTTTACATTCTAAGTATGCAATGGCTTGCATGGGTTTCTTTTTATGGGGTGCAAGGAAGGTGTGCTGAAAGTTACAACATGATTTATAACAGGTTCAAGCAAGTACAGTTTGAACATCCATACAAGGATATATCCTGTACTGGTGCCGTCAGCTTTTGGCCCAGGAGGTCAGGGCTTGAGGCTGGTGCGTGTAGTCAACGTACAAATAACTGCAGTGGGAATGGACCGGAGAGAAAGCAACTATAACCGCACCGAGCTCCCTCTATCTAGACTCTTGGGAAATAAAGATGCTGTTTTCAGTCTACTTCACCTGCTGTTGGGGTAATCAACTGTGACCCGAGTCTCATGCTTGGACTGTAGAGATCCTACCACCATCTGTTGTCGAGACACCTCTCTGGATGGCAAGAGTGATGCAAGAAGTGTGCCCCAGTAGCCTGTATTTCTGTCTGCTTGGTTGTGCCAGTATCACTGTCTGTAGGGCTGTACCATGAACTGAATCAGGAAATGGAATTGCATTAAAAAAATCCCTCCCCCCCCAATGGTTACTTTTAAATGCAGTTTGTTCCCCATGTCTCCCCACAGCCCTCTGTACCGGTACGGTGGCGGGAGCTGTGCAAGGGCAGGCTCCTGTGGCAAGGGGCTGGGAGGGTGGAGGCCACCACGGATAAATGTCTCTACAGCTACCATCTCAACTCCTCTTGCCAAGAAAGCTGATGTGCAGAGCATTTTTGTCTCATGAAGTGATACAGCCTCTGTTGACACCTGTCACTGCACAGGCCTTCAGTTTTGAATTTTAAAGCACAAATCCTTGCTGTCAGAGCTAAAGGATGAGGGCTGTTGGGTCAAAGATAGGAGCAAACTTACAGCTTCAGACATGATGCAGCCCTGTGGGAGACAATGAAGCTGTCAGCATGTGTCACACTGGGTCTTCAGTACTGGGCCATGTCACTCTTGGGCATCTTGGAGGAGCTGGGTCGGTGTGTCAGGTGGTGGTGGTTTCATGCACGATGTGCTGCTCTCTGGTCCAGGCTCCTGGAAGTGATGATTTCTTCCCTGTAGCTCCTTTTCCCTAGGTAACTTTCTCAAGGGGGAAACAGCAGTATAAGAGTTTACCCCAGAGGGGCTTGTGAGAGGCTGTGACATGCTGAGGGGGGTGGAAGAGGCAGCAAGGGCAGGGCATGTGGGAGTAACAGCAGATTTGTTACCCAGTGGTAACTAAACAGGGTGGGGAAGATGCCATACTGGGGTGTGATTCTGAAAACTGTAAAACCCCTGGCAGATAAGAAGCTAAGGACTACACTGGGTAGGGCCACTGATGGATGGCATGTGTTAGGGAGGCTTCACAGAGCTTTGGTGAAGGGATGTTGTGTCTTCCAAACAACATATTAGTAGTAAGTGGCAGCAAGATAAAAGGGATTCCTGATACGGCTGTGTAATTGTAACTAGTTAAAGAATCAGAGGTGAAGACAAAACGATCAGTTTCCTCAATGAAGAGAAGTTATTAGTGAAGTTTCCTGTTTGCCTGAGCTGAGAATATTCCTCTAATCAAGAGCAGTAAAAGCCAGGATCTGACAGGTGCAGAAGGACTTTGTGATAGTGAGTGATAAACCGTCAGGTTAAACTCATTGAGGAAAGATGTAAAGTACCCTGGTGATGGGCTCTGAGCCATGCAGGAGTGCAGTGTGGGGATAACAGCACACTCCGGCGTGTGCCGTCCCCCTTTCATCCGGCCACAGTGGAGCATTCAGAAACCAAATAAATGTGGGATCTAAGTGTAGTGATGTATCAGAGCTGTGAGTTGAACTCTGAAGTTACTAGAAAGGTGGGTATGGTCTCTGGTGAGAGGGAATTAGGGTTGCAACACAGTATGTACTTGGAGAAATCTTGGAAGCAGCCCAGTTTCTGAGGAGAGTTTAGGCTTAAACCTGAGGTGGTGCTGCTGTTCAGCAAATCCCAGTGCCAGCTGCAGCTGGGTATAGAGGGGCATGTACTTAGACTGTGGTCAGTGTATAGACACTGAGAAGTGTGTAGAGAAAGTGTACTACCCTTCCTATTGAATAAACTGGTCTGCAGGTTTGGTATCTTCCCAAGAGTTTATTCAAGAAACAAGCTTTCTGCGGTTTTGCACTCAGTAGTTAGTTGCATGGGGGTTGTCCTGTACTCAATGCCAAAAGAATGTGCTTTCCATTAAAGAGCTACTTTTTTATACTTTTTTTTTTCCATAAACTGAAATAACTTAGATTTAGGGTTTGACAGTTCCTAAGAAGCAATTTTCAGGATCTGGTGGGGGAATCTAGAGTGCTACCCAGCTCCATCACACAAATATATTATTTGTCTGTGACTCTCAGACAGCTGTAGCTGGTGATGCTGCCTGCCTCAGTTGGATTACCAGTGTGACTGTGGGGATGGAGAGATGATCTCATCTGAAGGAATTTAAAAGCTTGCCTTGTTTAGCCCACCTAAACAAAGGGTGAGAATCAATAAATTTGTTCTCTGTAACAAATGAGAAGGTTGACCCTCAGAAGAGAGAAGAGCCATGTAAGGTGAAGGACAGTACTAGAGCAAGAATGAGCTGCTATAAAGTGGCTACAGGTGTAATTCTGCTGGAAGTGGGGGGAAGGTTACTTCAGCAATCAGGTCTGGAGTGGCATGCCAGTCACAGAAACAAGATCACAGCAAGATGGTGCTTATAAAAGGGGTTATAAAACAATTTGTCTGTAGCCAATGCCACGCAATAGCCTTTCCAGTCCTGTTACTGTGTGGGAAGGTAAGATATAAGTAGTAAATAAATCAGTCTTTAGAGCAATGTTATCACCTTAGAAAATGGGGAGTAGGAAATTAATTCTTTTTACTTAAGGGGTGTGAGCTGCATACCCTGTTAAACCTCCCAGACAAACACAACCTCATTAGAGCTATGCTTGGCTGCTTACTCATTTGTGGCATTTGTGATTAAACGCTTAGGAAGACAAGGCTCATTTAGTATTCCCTGGTGGGAATTTGGTTCAGGCATTATGATTTTGATTGAAAAGCAGCTGTTGACCAACATTGAATTTAGATGTATTGGAAAAGAAAGAGCTGATCACAAGCAGTGGGTAATAGTAGACTGAAGGAAGAGAGTAACATCCTATTGCTCCTACCAAGGAGGAGCTGAGAAATACTCCTTACTCCTCCTTTATTACCTGCTCATAAGTTCCAAGGTAGGAGCAAACTTGCATTTTTAGCTGAGGCTCAGGGTCCTGCCTAGGTGAATAGCCTGTCATCTGTAATTGCCACTTAAAACCCTTCCGAGATGGATGCAAGAGCCTAGTGAAAGGTAGAGGTACAATTACCTGTCCCTTTTGCTGTGCTGATCACAATAATAGGTGATAAATACAACTCTGATCTTTTTGGGTTTTAAATTAGTTTGCATTACCACTGTCTAACATTATTGGATACTCTGCCTGGGCAGATGAGCATCCATCCTGTTTTTTCTCTTGATAAAGCTTTGCTCTTAGAGAGCCATGTGGCAGTGGGTTTCATGATAAAATTGTTCATTGTCTGAAAAAAATTTTGCTTTTTTGTGTTCATAGGCTTTGAATTTACCTGATTGCTTTCTTTATTAGAGCGTTTAGTCTGATTTCCTGGAGGAATGCATTCTGCTGTTCTCACCCCCTTCTCCCTCATCCTTCATCACCTTCTGTCCAATAACTTTTGAAATTCTTTGTTTTATCAAATTTGCTAGATGAAAAAAGGTCTCCAAAATGTAAAATTCCTACAGGTTATGGGAAGCTTGAGGTGAGGAAGATGGGGGGGGGGGGACGACACCCCCAACCTTGTGTTCCCCTGGAAATAAGGTAGCACCATCAACTTGATCATGCATGCGTTCACTTTGTTCTGCTCATCTCACTGGCTGTCAGATCTGCGCCCACGTTCCTGAGCCAACCATGGCATGTGCTGTTCCTTGCCCACCTTTGGAGGATTTATGAAGAACCTGAGGGTATTGATTGAGAATATAGATTGGAAGGTACTTGAAGGGAGCAGAAGGAGAGTGTGAAATAAAAAATTACAGAGGCAAGTGGTGAGGGAAGGAGGAAACATGCCTGATTTTCCATAGTCATGTTTCATTAGGTCTAGTAACTCTGAAATGGCTCATATTATGAGAGGGAAGTAGTAATATCTGTGTAGTACTCTGAAAAGGGCTAAATTCTCTTTTGGCTAGTAAGGTGTATTCCTTTATATGAAAAAGATATATAATTAAGATCAATACAGTGTTTTGTGTTTTGTGTGTACTTGTTTTGGGTTTATTTTGGGGGTTTTGTTGTGGTTTTGGTTTGGTTTTTTTTCTTCATAGAATGCTTTGGGTTAGAAGGGGCCTGGAAAGATCATTTAGTTCAGCCCCTTTGCAATGAGCAGGAACATCTTCAGCTAAATCAGGTTGATCAAAGCCTTGGCCAGCCTGACCTTGAATGTTTCTAGGGACGGGGCATCTATCACCTCTCTGGGCAACCTGTTCCTGTGTTTAACCAATCTCATCATAAAATATGTTATTCTTATATCTAGTCTGAATCTACCCTCTTTTAGTTTGAAACCATTGCCCCTTATTGTTTTGTTGGTGGGGTTTTCTTGTTGTTGTTTTTGGGTTTTGGGGTTTTTTTGGCAATGGGGTGAATTAGTTTACTGTGTGGGTGTAAAAGCACATCATATCGCAGTTCTGTTGACCTATAAGAACTGGGATGAAATTTGGACAAACTGAAGGTGATGAGACAGAACTGGGCAGGGTAGCCAGGTGCTGCAGAATATTCTATTACAATGCCTTTTGGGAATTCAATTTCAATGGATTTTTGTATTTCATAATGTAAGTGCAGTATTGCTTAATTAAGTGCAGTGGCTATATGGCCACAGAACTGTGTTGCTAAAGCCTCTTGAAAGCAGTGGTAGGCTGCGATGTTACTACCAGGATACCCATGGATGTAAATCTAGTTTTATACCATGCTAGGTCATGATGACCTTAGATTGTTAACTAAGAGGTTTGGGTTTTATATATATATATTTATATATATAAAGCACCTATCACCATATTGATAAACATTCTTTGGAACCACTCTTGATGGCAGAGGTAAGAACAGGAGTCAGTCTGTTAGTACCTCAGCACTAAACTGAGCAGGGTTATTTCTGATCAAGATTGTTAAACTAAACCCTAAACTGAGCAGGGTTATTTCTGATCAAGAGTAATCTCAGAGCTGTGGGGGTAGAGTGGGCATTTTCCCCCTTGTTTTATTTCGAGTACAGGATCAGAAGTTTAGCTAGTGCTGGTGTCGCAGACACAATGCTGATAGGAGTCTTCTTTCCTGGTGATTGAAGCTGAAGTTCTCATTGCATTTTTTTGGCATTTCTGTTAATCCTAACCACGTACTAATCTCATTTTTATCCTGGTTTTCTTATGTAGTTTCAGTAAATAACATTCTTATTTCCACTTTACAATAACCTGTTGCTCAGCCTAGACAAGCACCATTCAGGAAACTGCTGCTTCCTGAAATTGAGAGCAATACTAACAGCAGCAGTATTTAAGTGCCTGTGATGCTGTGATAGTCAATGAGGTAGAGATATCTCCAAGAGTCCTGGTAGTACTTTCTGAAGTTCGTTTTTCTTTAAAGGTCTCGAGCTCAACACTTAAAAGCCTTGACCATAATTATTCTGCTTGGGAAGTTGCAGAAACTGTATGTGCATCTAAGGACAAAGTTTCACTCTTCACTAATGAGAATAGTGAATCAAAAGCAAAAAGGCTTCAGTAGTTATGGGATGCTATGATGAAATGCTCATCACATAAATCTGTGCAGCTGAGAGGCAATAAAATTAAGAAGCAGCTGTTGAAATGCACCATAGATTGAATTTGCTGCTAATAATTGTAAGCCTGTTTGAGTCCAGCACTTTTCCCCTCCACGCATGCCTTGGGAAGTGCCAAACCAATGAATTATTCTTCTTACCAAGAGCAAAGGGTAACTTCTACTACTGTATTTTCTATTCAGTGTGTTTTTATTGGACGTAAAACAGTCGGAGAGAAAGTAATAGAAATACCACACATGACTGAGGAAAAGGAATCTGCAGATTTTATTGCATTCATCCAATTACTGACATCGCAGCCCTGATTGTAAATCTTTGGATGCACGCTGGCTTCTGGTGAAGTTTCTCAGTTGCCTCCCAAAGGAATTGCCAGACAAGGTCATACCTGAGGTCTGTCCAACCCAGCGTCCCATCTTCAACAGTGGCAGGGACCAAATGCTTCAGGGAAACATGGAGCAAGGATTTGTATGTATTAGGACCCATTTTCCCACTAGATCCCTTCCTGGTCTACAGTAGAGAAGGCTGGATGTTCAAAGCCTTGTGTTCTCTCACTGTTTGAAGCTGCTGTCCTTAGTCAAAGCCATCTGGATGAGAAGGCAGGAAACTTGCTGGTCACTTAGTTCCTCTTTGGTGGCTTGAATCTCAAGTTGGTTTAAGCTCTCTTTTTTCCTGAAGGGGTATTTTGGATAGTGGTACAGTGCCATCTGTAGGGAAGTAGTTAAAGAAACATAGAAAGGCATAAACTGGAGTGACTGTGTAGGTATACAAATGGTAAGGAGTTTGTCCTGCTGCTTCCCGCTCTGCTGTTTTATTACATCCACACTTGGATTTTAGTGGGAATAAGCCACACATACCCTCAAGCTGCACTTATTAGGCTCCGTGCTGCTCATTAGCCCCAGGATACCCTCCCTGTATGTGGAAGTCCAACAGCCAACCTGAACTAAAAAAGTGATCAGGAGCTGAAGAGTTGATAAATGAGGCTGAAAGCCCTAAGTACTTACAGTTTCACTACCAAATTATTTCTGTAGATGGTTTAAGTGAAATGCTGGTGTAGCAAAGATTTAACTTCTCTGTCTCGGTTCTGCTGTGAACTTAGCAAAAGCATGTAAGTCTTCTGGGAAACCCCATGTATGTGCTAGGCACAGACTGACAGACAGAGTTATGCACTTAATGTCCCCCAAGTGGCCACACAGCGCTGGTGGTACTGGCTGTGGCATCGCTCCTGTAGCTGAGACTGAGCACAGCCCGTGCATTTCTTTGATTCACTTTGCCAGTCCATGCTGAGTGGGCATCCGAGGGGCTGTTTTTAAGTATTTCAGGGCTATAATAACTCAGGGAAGTTTCCACTTGGTGCTGCTGTGACAAACATAGAAGATGCTGAATAGAGAGTAATGTAAGCTGAGATCATCTGCAACACAGGAAACAGAAATGGCTTTGCAACCATGGATGACACACAGAGTTTCTCTTTCGAGACTATCAACTGTCTTTCTTCTCTTCCTCTTTCCTCTTAAATATATAGGTATGTAGGAAGGTTAAGTCTACTACTCAGGCAAACTACCCTATTTTTTCATTTGCCCAGATGCCAGCTGTCTTTTCCAGGTTATTGTCTTTGCATCTGAGGTTCTGTAAACACATGTCAAATCTTACCTGTATCTCACAGATTTGTTGCTAGCGAGAAGTATATAGCTTTTCAGGCAAGCCCTCCGAACTCCTGACTGGGGCATGTGAAGCACTGATGCAGAGGCACACTAGCTTTAAGTCTAATGCCATTTAGAGAGTTCTGTTGGTCCTAGTGTGCTAAGCAGCGTGTTAAATGCCCTCAGCACTTTGACAGGTAGGACTCTTAACAAGGCCTGGGAAATGACTGTTTTGTTTATAACCTTTGTCTTACAGGGACTTTGTCATCCTAATTTGTGTGCGGTGCGTAAGTGTAAAGAAGGCTGTGGGGTAGCCTCTGTGGTCTGCGGTTAGAACCAAGGCATTTCAGGCTGTGTGGCTGCTAAGTGCAGTTGCTCTGAGTAGTGAAATGGCCTTTCTCATGCTGAGGTTAGGCAGGTGCTGTCTGGACCCCAGGTGTGCCAGACCTCTGTCTGATGTGCTGCAGAAGGGCTTGACTCCTGCCCTCTGTCCCCCAGACCTGCACCTGAGCTGGCACGTTTTGTCTTCATCAAATAAGATGTTCTTGTGCCTGACATTCCTGGAGAACTGGAGGTGGCTTCAGTCAAGTTCCTTTCAGAGCTGTTAAGGACTTTCCCCTGGACCCTGTGAGGTAATTGAGCATTTGTTTTTCCAGACCTCTGCAGGGCCAGCTGAAGGCAGTAGCTCTGGACCCCCTGCTTTTCCCTTTCAGCTCCCCTAAGATCTCTGGTAGCGAGTGCGTCCAAGGGAGGAGTTTTGCGCCTTGTGTAGCAGTGCAGACCCTTGTGCAGAGTCGTGTTCTGAAGGACTGAGTTCATGTGGGCTCCTGTGGAGAGAGAAGCAGAAGCAGTTGGGGAAAATCCTCTACTCCCTCAGTAAAGGTGACTAAACGTTAGGTGGGAGCTCTTTGGGCAGGAATGGAGGGCTCTTTCTTTTGACAGAAGTCTGCCTATGCTTTGTTTCAGTTTCTTCAGGAGAAAGAGGAAGACTGTCAGCCTCCAGGAAAATAAAATAAAAAGGATTTTCTAGCTATTCTTTTGACACTTGAGACTACTCAAAAGTTGGTGCTCCGACAAGGATACCTGTAATACTGTTAACTGAAAACCGTGCTGTAGTGAAATCTTGGTATTGAGCAGCTGGTGGTAGGCAGGCCTTGCCATGGTGTTTTGTTTTCTATCTTAGTTTAAAAAGGGCTTAGAAATGTTAGTTTAAAACATCAGTGATTCTATGTTTTAAAGACATACCTCACAAAGTTGGGTCCAAATCCACAATTAGATATTTGAGCATACAAACGCTGTTTTTTGCAAGCCAGCTTTCAAATTTACTTACGAGATCTGCATGGGAAAGGGCTTTTTCTTCCCCTTTCCAAGTCAGACCTACCAATTTCCCTGTTGATGGGATGCTTTATAAATTACTGCTTTTTGAAGGACAGGGTCAGGAAGGGGTCAACTTAGATTTATGATGGAAACTCAGTGACATCTTGGCTCTGGAGTGATTGCTGTTCCTCCATAGTGAGATTCAAGGAGCGTAGATTCCCTGGTGGGTCAGGGAGTGTGGTCTCCTTGTGCCTTGTGGCACAGTGTCCCTCACCTAAGTATTGGCACAGGGCAGGCTGCAAAGGGAGGGTGCACATGTGGACACTGTGCATGGGGTGGAGTCCTCTGGCTGGAAGGTCACTGACTTCTTCTCAGAGCCTGTGTGACCGCTGGGAGCGGAACGGCCCCGAGGTCTGAAGCCTCACCGCCTAAGGAGATGGGGAAAACAGGTAGTGCACCTTGACACAAGCAGTGCAAGACTAAATGGCTGTGAATGGAACAACTTATCGGTAACATTTTCCATTTGCGGCTCCATGTTGAGGTAATTAGCCCAAATGAGCTCAAACTGCTGGAAAACTGCAAGAGCAATGGAAAATAAAAAGGTCACTGTGCATTGGGGGTTAAACAGCTGGACTTAAAAACCTGCAGCACTCTCTGAATTAAAGGGAAAACTGCAGTCATTCAGTAGGTCTAACACCTCTTAGAAGGACTTCCAAGACGCTTGTAACTCTTGCTTGTCTCTGTCTATTTCATTGTTTGAATTAGAATTGTTTATATTTCTCTGAATTTTCCTGTAGCTCATGGTTGATGAAAACTCATCAGGGAAGAGTTCAGTCTACCCTAATTATGTGTGTTAGGGCCTGGTTTCAACATCCATGCCAAAAGTAACAAACAGCACAGTACCCCCTCTTCAGCACTCCCTTCCCACCAGCCTTATGGCAAATAACTTAATCTTTAGTTTAAAATACTAAAAAAAAACCCCAAAAACCAAAAAACCCACAACAAAAAAACACAACAAAAAAGCAACAGACAAAGCAGTGGGTGTCCTCATGACAAGTTGAGATTTCCTATCTGTTTTCTGCTTGAAGCTTGCTGCTTTAAAATACCAAAATCGTGAGTTTTGTCCTTGAAAATGTGGTTTGGCTCAGTTAGGAGGTCTGGTGTTTAGTACTGGTAAGGTGAGCAGGGGAGCTGGCATAGACAGGGATGTCCTGAGGGTGTTTTTCTCTGCCGTGAACTCTACAGAGTATTTCCCATGGAGGAGGCTAAGCTCACAGGTGTCAGTTGATGCTGTTACTTTCTGAGGCTAAGAAGAGGATTAGAGTAAAGAGGCTTTCAGTAACTGAGCATAATTGCGCTAGAGCCCTTCATAGTAGAAATAGAAAACTGCTGATGAGAAGCTATGAGGGGATTGGAAGGGAAATTGGATTTGGAAAGCAAACTTGCAGGCACACATACTCTTGTTTAAAATCTCTGGTACTCTCTAATTCTCCTGAAGGGAATGTGTGAGCATTTGTGTTGGTTGATACACTGTGCTGTCGCTCCCATGCAGACTAGAATCTTTCTTTTGCTATCTCGGTTTAGCTGGGTATGCATTATTTTTGGAGAAGAGGAGCTAGCTGAAAGAGCTCCTGGTTTTGTTCCTTTGATCTTTCCTTTGTTTAATTTCTGTCTCTTTTCCTTTCCCCTTAAGCCAATGCGATTGTTTTTATCAATTTAGTTGTGTTCTTTACCACGAGCAGCTCTCCAGTTTTTAGCCTGATTATTGCCTACAATAAAAGTGAAGAAGTGACCGGCAAGCCCTCAAGTAGTGCCCCCTTTTCCTTTGTCTCCTCTCACCCCTGTTCAGTGAGTACTGTTGTTGCTGGGAGGTGGAGTTTGCATCTCCTCTGTGCCTTGCTTTTTCCCCATGTGATAGGCTTATGACAAGCAGTACTGATCATTTCCAATGAGGGATTATAAGGAGAGGAAATTAATACGCAGCTCAAATTCCCCAAAACAGGGAGGAAAAAATCACGAGCTGTATGTGCAAACCTGTTAGAGACAAGTGAGCCACAGTAAATTTCTCATCAGCTCTTGCATATTCTTAGAGCCCCAAAGGGAGATGGCTTCTCCCTGAAAGTTTAGCAGAAAAAACAAGTCAAAATCAATGGTAGTGTACTGAAGTGGATCTCCAAGGGGTTCTGTCTCAATAGCTTGGGTTTTCCCTCCAAAGGTCTTGCTCTAAATCACTGGTTCTGGCAGCTTGCAAGTACCCATAAGCTAGCGTGTCCTAAACACGTCCTAGCTGTTCCTTCAGCTTGTTAGAGAACAAGGACTTGAATCTTACTGCACACACAGAGAAAATGGTAACCAGCTCTGGTATATGTCTGGTAGTCCAAGATACTAGAATAATACAGGAAACCATTGGTAATGGTTAACTGCAAGCTTACACATGTCCTTCTTTGGAGGAACAGTAATACAAAACCAGCATACAATTTTGGTATGTGTAAAGAAAAGTCATCAATTTGAAATATGGCTGGTTGTAAGTATTTGTATGTGTACTTCTACCCTTGGGTCCTCCTCATATTTTTATGACTTCACTATCAGATTCCTTTTTTGTTCTTTCTCCCCCGTAGTGCTTTTCCATACCTATTTTAGTAGTGGGTCAAAACAGTGATCTTTTTCCCCCAGATGATGCAGAATCTAAAAACTTCTTTTGTTTTGGTTTTTCAGCACTTGAGAAGTGTCATTTGTTGGGGTGGGGAAAAATGTGTTGCCATCCACTGACAAATGAGATGTGGAATTGAGTGAGTGAAGAGTCCTTTAGGGTAACAGTTGAATCTTATACTGACTTAGGTCTGATAACAAAGCTTATCTCTGCACACTTGAGAAGACACAGCAGGTCCATCGACTACTCTTACCACACATTTGCATTGGTAAGGGGCTGTTCCATCACTCCATGTAACAAAAACGCTGTGAACTGACCAACATATCTTGCAAGATGGACCTGTGCACTCCTGCCTTTGAGTTGATGCCCTTGCTGGTACAAGTTGGGGTGATGAATGAACGATCATGCAGGGCACGTGCTACACCAGACTGCAGTCTCTTTACTGCTGTGAATCTGCAGGGAGCAAGATGTCTCTGCTCAAGGACAGCAGCGTAGCTACAGTGCAGTGTATCATATCCCTGCATTCAAACATTCTCCAGTTAAAAAGCTGCAAAGAGAAATGTACCAAAAGAGAAAAGTGCCAAACTTTGGCTACTCTAACATGGATAAGAGAGAGGATCTGTTCCTCAGTAATCTCGGTTAGTGAAATTTCAGTTGTTTGGTTTGCTAACGTGGTGATGTTAGACAGGACTTGCATTTCATGGAGCAAAAGCTTGAATAGAGGAGTTGATAAGCTAGAAGGATCCCAGGGTTGGTCAGCTTGCAATTGTACTGCCCTCTCTCTTTGCCTGAAGACCCTAGCACAGGTTTCTCTCTATCTATGAGCAATAAGTGTCCAGAGCAGAAGTCTCTCACTTGCCTTTCATCTTAGGCCATTGAGTTCCCTTCTGCATTGTCCTCATCAGAGTTAGCAGGCCAAACTCTTATGCCTGGGATGATGTTTGCCAAAACCACTAAACAAAATTCCTCCTTCCCGCAGATCCAGCTGTCTGGAGAGAGAGTCCCTTATCACAGATTCATAGAATAGTTTGGCATGGAAGGGACCTTTGAAGGTCATCTAGTCCATATATCTAAAGAGCACAGCAAGCACCAAAGCTCAGTGCCTTGTTTCCCACCTACCAAGGAGTGATCTCATACGTGGAGTCGGGACAGTTCACTGGAGAGCCCCACGTGCTGAGGCTTGGGCAGCTTTCAGCCTGGTACTCCATGTGCTGGGGCCTTCTACCATCAGGAGCCACAGGTCACATTCCTCCCCAGCTCTTACTCTAAAGCAGGGGGTTTGGTTGCCAAATAAGTCTTTTGAGGCAGGAAGGAATGTTTTGTGGAGGGGATTTACCTGTTAGTGGATTAGGCTATCCCAGAGTCAGTGGCCTTGCCAGCTCCACAAGAACCTGCCGACTGCTGCCTGCTTTGAAAGCTGTTCCCTCTTGCAGCTCTTGTGACCAGGCTCTGCCCGACCCTGCTGCTGGTTGGCAACTTGCTCATTTCCCCCAGGTGTTGAGCAGGTAAGCCTAGGAAGGATGCTGGTCAGGGCTGCTGTTTTCAGGGATATTGTTACGTCTTTTGGATGGGAGATAGGAGCCTAACTTCAGCAAGAAGATACAGCACGTTGTTGATTCTTAAGTTGTCCCAGGACCTCTGAATGACCAACCATCAATTAACTCTGACCTCTTGTGGTTTCAAAATCTGGATCCACATGCTGAGGTTTGACTCCCTCTGTCTCAAACCCCTGACCACAGTTCCTATTTTTAAGCAGGGATGGAAGACCGTGATCTTCTGGAATTCATTAACTTCCTCCCCTGCTGCTCTGCCCAGCTCCTTCCCCATCTACCAGAGACATTGCTGTGTCAGTACAGCTGGCTTGTCCTGTTCATCGCTGCGGTGGTACATCAGGGCCACAGCTCAAGATACCTACGCTGCCTTTGCATTCTGCTGAAGCATCTCATTACAGCAGTGGGCTTCACTGACTTACGAAGCAACTTCCAAGCCCAAACTGCCTGGTCTTGGCATTTTCTCCCTTTGCCATGGCTTGCCCTTCCCCTTCTGTTCATGTTTTTGTTTTTCTTGGGAACATCCAGTGGTGTGGTTGACCTCCTATGGGTCAGGGTAGAGCTACAGGTGTTCCTGCAGCTCCTCGCTCAGCTGTCCGGCTGCCCACACAACGCTTGTTTTCCCATGGCAGCCAGACCACCTGCTGATGTCCAGCCTAGCCTCTCCACCGGCCAGCCGCTCGGCAGAAACCCCAGGGGCTTTAGCTCTCCTTGCAAAGCGCTAACTCGATTATTGGACTTTGGATTAAAGTAAAGGCTCTGGGAGCAGAGCACAGATCACAGCGTTAGTCCACTGAGACGTGTGCTTAACAGCAGGGGTGTGTTTCCTTTGGGTTTCATATTTAGGTTAGAAATGCTTTCTTTTGGGGGCCAAATTATCATTCTCAGACACTGTAGTCAGTCTTACTATCGGCCCCATGAAGACTACATGTCTAAAGGAAGTGACAGAAATAGATACATTTGTTTCCAAAACAAAACCCTTTGGTCCAGAGAAAAGATACCTGCCTCTTGGGAAAGAGGAGAAGACTCCCATCTCTCCTACTTGTCTGAGCTCAAGGTCTCTTGTCCTTTGTCTTTGACTTGTTTCCCATCGCTTATCGTTTACTAGAAAAACATTCCAGCATGTGTGCAATGCTAGACCACCAAAAAAGATGAAGAAGAGATGGATGCACTGCTGCTTCTCTATTTATAGGAAGAGGGAGACGAACCAAAAATGATATGGGAAAATTCAAATCTTTAAATACTCTGGGAGAGATGGATGGAAAAAGGGCTGCTTTCATTGTTCACAGGGTTCAGGAGACTTTCTCACGAACAGCTTGGCGTAACCCCCTGGGCAACTCTTTTGTATGACTGGGGGGATTTCTGTGCACAAATCCCCCTCTTGTTTGCGGAGTATCTTACTTGATTCAGCAAATAACTGCTGCAGCAGGTGTACCTTCAGTTCTTAGCGTGCTCTCGCCTTCCTTCTTAGTACTTTCTGTGTTAGTCCTCTGGTGTAACATGCACACCGATGTTAGCACTTCTGATCATTTCACCTCTATTTGTGCTATTCTTTCTACCCTAGGTTCGCACATTTTCATTCCAGTCACCATTTCATAATCCCTTTAATATTTGAAGATATTCTCTGTCTCCTTTTGAGAACAGTAGGCTGCTCTAAGGTGCCTTTTTCTCCTGTCAGATCAGTGAAATCTCTTTCTCAAGCTACTTTCTTGCTGTCTTTTCCCATGCCATTTTTTAACCTATTTCCAGAAGCACCACCATCTTCTCTCAGACCTCTTCCACTAATCAAGTTTCATTAGCTGTGGTGTTTGGAAAACACACCTTGCCCCATCTTTGATGAAGAAATTTCTATATTTGCTTGCAGATCAGTGGTGGTTCTTGATTACAGATTTGGACTTTATGTGCTCTGCTCTCACATCAGAGGTTGGCTCAGACCCATTGCAAGGGGAGAGGAGGCTGTTTTCAGTTTTGATTTCAAAAGGGTGTTTCATCGCAAGCTGTTGAAGTGGGAAGTGTGACGATAGAGCGTGATGCTGCCTCGAACGGGGTGAGGAATTTAAGGCACTGAGGATGGGATCTGAGGTCTTGCCATCGCAGGTGAGATGCAGGGTGGGCAAGAGCTTCCTATTTGTTCTTGTACCCTTTTAAATGTCTCGCCCCTGCACATCTAGAGTGGTGCTGACCTCAGCTGCACTTCCCCGTGAGCTCTTTTGCACTGCTCCTTTTGCCCATAAAATGTTTCCTAGCATTATCTGCAAGCATTCCTCTCAGATCACCTCTGTTGTGACACCTGCAGGAAACAGCCATTTTGCAATGGCCAGACCACCAGGCCAACCTGCCGATATTCATGTCTACTGAAATGGTACATCTGGTGAAACACATCGGTGCTTGAGACGGTCATACCATCCCTGCCATCATCTCCCTGGTCCTTCCACCTCCTCCTCCCTTGCCGCCAGTGAGGCTGGGGTACACTGGCCTCTCTCATTCCCACGTTGCCATGGCTCCCACTGTGGATTACTGTACAGGAGCAGGCAAATTACTAAGTAATCTAATGAGCTGGGGCAGTAGTTTGAGCACTGATTCAAGTTCTGCCACAATGGAAATAACATGAATCTCGTTTGTGCTTCCCGGTGTTCCTCCCTTTCCTTCTTTTCCCCCTTCCCTGCATTTTCTTTCTGTTCATAAGTCTCTAAATGCTGCCTTTAAAAAAACCACTGTCGCTAACCACTAATTTCAGCTTCAGCTTTCCTTGGAAATACACCCGTGTGGGATCCAGCGCTCAGGGTCCCTCCCAGGGTTGCATCTGCTCTTGCTTTCTGCCCGGCAGAGCCCAGAGTGCTCTGTTTGGTGATGCATTGCTGTACGCTCTCCCTGGCCTGGGGGCCCCTCTGCTGTTGAGTTCTGCCATTTGACCACTGCATGTGGTGGTTGGTCTCCATATTTGTCATGTAAGCTCTTGCTAATGTCACTAGGAAGAATATCTTTATTTTGCAGGGGCCTGTAACAGTTTGATTTCAAGCTTTTAAGTCTTGGACATTGTATATGGTAAGGAAGATTGCTTAATATTTGGATGAAAATCTTCCAGAAAATAATATGGTCTGGTGATTTTGACTTTTTTTTTTTTAGGTTGTATCCAAGGACTATTTCTGATGTCTCAATAAAAGGTATCTTAAAAACAATAAGCCTCTTGTCAGCAGAGAGCTCAGCTGTACAGAGTTCTGCATTCCCACTGAGCATTTTTAGCAGTCCGCAAATTGAAAAAGGTTGAAGACTATTGTTGCAGTCAATTTGGCAAATCCTTTCCTTTGAGTTGTTACACTGCATAAATATTTTGCTGTCCTGCCAAGAGCTGTTGTTCTGCCAGATAATGTCATCATCTCAATGAATAATAGATCTGAGCTCCTGATCATTTGTGGTCATAAAAGAACTTGGTGTTCCTGTGAAGCTGGGTAAATCTGGAGTTCTTGATCCCAGGATCTAGAACTAGTCTCCTTCTGTGGTCACACTGTGATTACCACACTGTGATCAGTCTTGTTCTAGATCAGAGGGTGGTACCCTTCCCTTGTACCATGCAGCTGAACCTATTACACAGTTGCTAGTTTTCAGCCAACAAGAAGGTTATGACATTGTGAAGTGGGACAGAGATCTGTAAAGTTTTTTGTACAAAAGAAGACTTTGATATTCTACTGCTTCAGTTGCGCAGTTGAATTTATTCATCCCCAGCCTCGTTTGCTTTTCTGGGTATTTGATGCAATGGGAGTTACAGGGCGGGAGGGGAGACAACACCTTTTTGATCAGAAGGGAATCCAGTTGCCGTGGAAGTGAGCAGGTGAGATGCCACCAGCCTTTAAAGGTTGAGAGGAGGCAGATTCTGTTCCTGAGGGTCATTTGTCCTCATTTCTGGAAAGCCATCTCCCGCTCCTGCTATACACAGCTATCTCATGAAGCTCTCTGCTAAGCTCTCTGGACAGCGCCTGTTCCAGCCGTTCTCCATTCAGACCCCTCTCTTGGCTGCTTTGTCTGGTTGAATCCAGCACGTTACGCGGAGTTGTAACCCTGAGGCACAGGGCTGGGTATGCCGTTATTTCGGTAGCTTTATTGTATTTCAGAAAAACTCTTGAGCTATTTATTGTCCAGGTCACCCAAGGGTTCTTTTTATTGATGGTAATTGTTGTGAAATTGCTACAACAGTACCTGGCCTTTACTGCTGAAATTCTCCTTTCTGTGAAAACCAGGATTCTGTACTCATCAAGGAAGGCATTCAAGCAGGGGTGTTTGGCTGGATGTTAAACCAGGCTCCTGTGGCAGTTTTAAGTGCTGTAGTATGAGTGCTGTGAATGGAGACTCACAGTTTAGATTAGTGCTTGAACAGATGTGATGAGATGGGATTGAGAGTTGTTCACTTAAAAAAAAAAAAAAAAAAAAAAAAAAAAAAAAAAAGCCGGGGGGTATTCTTCATCCATTTTACTAATTCCCCTGAGAGCATGGAAAAAGTATTTAAATTTTGTCCGTTCAAAGAATGTCTCTCGTATTTTCTGCTGGTTTTGTTTCCCTCAGCTTAAACACTGAAACAGGTTAGTCAAATTTACATTTATCTTTTGGTTGAATGCAAGAAATATGGTGTTTGTGACACCAAACCATGGAGCAGTAAGTAGAGAGTAAAATTCAAACCCCTCAGACTTGTGCAAATAAGTCTTACGAAGAACTTTTGTTATTGTTATGTAAATGATCTTTTATATAGAAGGGGCGTTATAGTGCAGAGCACTCTCACAGGCGTAGCAGTTGTGGTACTACTACATTGTGGTAGTCAGTCATTTGAAACCTTTCCTCTAAAAGAGCTTTAAATGCCCAGGACTTTTGTGAAGCTGAGGTCTGTTGTTCCCGAGGAGATGGGCTTTAGGCCTCAAGAAGACCTCTCTGCCTCTCTTGTGGTTCATGACAGATTGTGCTGGAGTGAAGAAAAAAAAAAAAAAAAGAAAAAAAAAGATGTGGACTAAATGTCTCTTCAGTAAGCCTCTTGGTCTCGTCTCCTAGTTTGTTTATTTTGTTGTGTATTTCTTGTGTCAGAGAAGTTCCCAAGGGAATTTACCATTCAGCATTTCATACAGAGATTATCATAAATCCAAGAGGGTTTTTTTTCTGCTTTGTCTACTTTGTGGCAAAGCTCACTGGAACTTTAATTCATTTTTTTTTTTGTCATGTGTGACTTCAGTTCCATGAACTAATATTAGTTATACAGTGAGGAGACATCTATATATAAACACAGGGTTTTGTATGTTTCCATATATACTCATGTTTCTATATATAAGCAAAATGCTTTCATAGGAATATTTAAAAATATTTGTCACATTTTGTCGTGTATTTTATGGTGGGAAAGTGTAATCGGAAAAAATGCATTTAGATCTTGTGGGACAGTAAGGTAAAATAGCTACTTGTGTGAACTGGATCTTTTTTTAGATGCAGTCGCTACAGAAATAACCAAGTGATAGCCCCACTGTGAACTCCAAATGCATTTCCTTTTCGCCAGGGTTTGCTGGTCTGTTTGTCTAACCCTTGTAAGGACAGCAATGCAGTGTGCGTAGCTGGGCTCCCAGCTTCTGCAAAGCCTGGAAGGATGAGGACCTTTGCATGTATTAACCTGGTGTGCGTAAAGATGCAGAGCAGCAGATCATACATAGTCCATCTTGTTTAGACTAAGTGTGTATTTGAGCTCTATTTGGCAATACGTGGTGCTTCAAGTAAATAAATTGTGCACAGTATAAAGTAGGTTTTTATACATTCATTTTTATTCACTACTTTCTAGCAAATTTGGGGGTTTTTTCTTTACATTGTCACGAAGAAGTGACAACCTCTTTTCTGTAAGTGGAAATTATAGCAATATTTTAGAGATTGTTGACTCCTGTCGTTTGAGGGGCTGGCACAGGGTCTGCACTGTTAGTGCTGTGGGTGAGGTTGCTTGGGGGGGGGATCTTTTTTCCCTTTTTTTTGGTGTGTTTTTTGTTGTTGTTGTTGTTTTTTGTTTTGTTGGTTGTTTTCGGTTTTGTCAGTTTGTTTATTTTTTTCCTGAACTGTCCTAATCCTTCACAGCTTTGAAAGTCATTGAGTTAGAAAAGTCAGAAATAGCATGTTTCTGTAAGTTTCATGAAAATGTGGTATGTGGGTAAGAGAGGAAAATTTTCCTATTGTTCCTTCTGAGGTACAGATGAGAGCTCAGCCCTGACCTGCTCTGTGAAGGCAGCGTCATCTGGCCAGCACCTGTATTTGTGGAGGGACCTTTCCTGAACAGGCAGAAGATGCAGGAAGAAGCCCAAGAGCATCACCAGCCCAAGAAAGAGGCTGGAGGGAAAGGTGTGGATGTGTTGCTATTGCAATAGGACATCAACAGGGGAAAGTAAGCATATTGCAGCAGGGAAAGACATGAAATGTTAGATCCATCTGTTTAAAAAAAAAAATCAAACAAAAAACCCAAACACCCCAAAACCAACTCCCCCATAT
>JAVJGI010000065.1:23294776-23402132 GCA_035590275.1 Ibycter americanus | reverse complement strand
ATGGCTGTGAATCTTTAGCTTTTCCAAACTCTCTCATGCCCCAGTCCTTGGACAGTCTCCTGTGAACCACATACAGTGACACACATCCGTTCTGCTATTGTTAATATGCTAGATAAATACTGTTGTTTATACTATAGATTAAGGGCAAGTCCTCTGAGCCTAGTAGACTGGTTTTCTGGTTGGGGTTCATGTTGATGTTTTTGTATGGGCATACCCAGAATGTTTGAGTTTACAAGTGGTTGCGGAAAATAACAGTGAAGTGTGTGTATGTATCTTGCGTGACCTAGTTGCCCATGTCTTTTCTAGCAGAAGTTAGAGCTGGTTTACTGTAGTGTTTATTGGGATGTAGAAGAATTCAGTCTAATCCTAGCTAAAAATAAACAGATGCAAGACAGAAGTCACAACAATAGGACACCATTACTCTGAAGCTATTTCCATGGTCAGAGGGTTTTAGGGATGCAGGGATGCTGGTATTGTGCACTGTCTGAGCGCTTTTAGTGCAGACAGATTTGTGGGCAAAATTGTACGGGTTGCTTGAGTTTTAATTCACCCTCTGCACTCTCAAGGGAAGCTAATTTGACCTGTGCTGGGGAGTTCAGCCACGGTAATTGAGGTTGTTTCCCTAGCTAGTGGAGTTGTGCTTTACCATAACTCTCACCAGATTGTTGCAGAAGAGTTGGGTACATAAGATCAGTGGATCGCAGCCATAGAGAGCAGATTATTCAAACGGACCCTTGTGAGCTCTTGCCATCCTGACATACCTTGATGCAATACTATTACATGGTGTTAGTAGAAAAGTATGGGAGCCTAGGCTTAAATAAAATCATAGAGGTGCTCTGAGACACACATTTACAAACAAGATGATCAGTCTTAAAGAGACAATAGAGATCTGTCCCTTGCCAGAGGAGACTGAATGAAAAAGTGTTCCATTTAGATCAAAAGCCCAGCTCCTTATGAGAAGCTACGCCACAAAGCTTGTTCTGGAGTAAAATTGTCAAAATAAATGAAGTCCCAGAAGTCAGTGGTATTAAAGCTAAGTACTTAGGTTGTTTGTTTTGTTGAGCAGATATATTAAGATTCATTTTGGATGGGGCTACAATAATGATAGAGACTTCTGCAGAATACCACAGAAAACAGGGCTGGCTACACTTCACCTTCCCTGAGCTAAACAGGCAGATCATGAAAGAAATACCATCCTGGCAGAATTCCTGCTACATCACTAAAATGTCACATCACTTTATGGTAAATATTTGACAAGAAGAATTTGAATAATATTGTAATCTAGGCATGAGTCTCATGTCATCCCCTTCATCCACACCCAGCAGCTGGGGAGCTGTTGAGCGGCCCTGATTTATGTGCTGTCTTTGAAATAATTTTGGCCTGAATTTTAAAATAAAACAATGAGCAGCCATTCCACTAGTTCTTTTATTGTTGTCTTGCTTCCTCAAAATGCTATGGTTAATGTCTCTGTCATTGGATTAGGAAAATAGTGGTAATTACTGTAGCAAAATATATAGTAAAATTTGGGGACAGGGTTACCTGGAATAAATCAAGGAGTTGCTTAAAAGGATAGTAAAGTAGACTTATGAAAGACAGCTGCCGTTGGTTACTCAGCAGTTACTGTTACTGGTTACTGTGTTCTCAGTTCCAAACGGATTTTCTTCCCAATCTGGGTAGATCCTGTTGAACCTTAGCCTTCTGGAGTAAAGGAACCCTTTATCACAGTAAAACCCGGTGGTGGCACATTCACAAATCCAGTCTTCTGCTTTAGACTCCTTTTCTCTCTTCATTTTATCTCTGGTGTCTTGTTGCTTAAGGGGCAAGGCTACCTGTTCACTTATCTCCAGTTTTCTCCAGTGGCTGTTGCTGAAGGAGCAAGGCTTTGCTCTCTTATCAGAGAGGTTTCCTACCTCTTTCAAGAGCTCTGGGCAAATGCAGCCTGCCGGGTGGCCCAAAGAAATGCTAATTAGATGGTTGTTCACAAAGGAAACTTTAAAAAATTGCTTTATAAAGTCAGTACTTAAAAATATTCACAGTGTAATTGCCACAGAGATTGATCTTTGAAGTCTCCATTTCTAAAATCTGACCCAATAATACTGTTTTTGAGAAAATTTGTCTTGCCTTGTGTGGATGGAAGGATGATGTTGATTTACTAGTTCACTTGAACGTCTTACATATATGAGTAATTGAAAACTCCTAGGAACAAAGCCAGTCATTCTACATTTGTCCTTCAGTAATAGTAAGAATGCATTCAAATATACCATCAGTGTTGCCACTCTTTCAAACAAGGCAGTTTACTGTAATCTTTCCTTTTCCTGGAGATGCAGGGTCAGCATTTGAACTAGTTCTTTTGGCCTCTTTGCATGATAGGCTTTTAAAATAACATGTCATCAAGATAAAAGCGACTTAAATCCTTAGCAAAATGCAAAATCATGGGGTTTTTTGCCTCTATACATTATCATATTAGTATTTTGCAAAAACACTGCAGTTTGTAGGCAGTTAGGTATCCGTGATGCCCAGTTCTGAAATCACAGCTGCTCTTCTGTCTGTTTGCTGTTGTTTCAGACAGTTTAAATGATTTCCCCCCGCCCTCTCATATCCGTAACTGTTGATCTGTACATGTTCTCAATGAAGAGGCATGGGTCCAGGAGTCAGCTAAAATTGTACCAAAGCCAAGCGAAGATGCTGCTGGCAGCTTCAGAAGGTTGGAAGTGGTCACTCCAGTTGAGGTTCTCTGTTCCATGACTTTGGATCTGTCTTGATACTTTGCTATGTTTATATGTGCCATACCTTTTGTCTTTAAAAGAGTCGCTTTCCAGCCAGAGGATATTCCCCCCTTCCCATTGGATTTGCTGACAGTTTGAAACACAGCTCTGCAGCAGCTTGTTCTTGCATCGTTACACCTTGTGGGACCTGACCCATACAAAAAGCCAGTGGGAGAAGAAGGTTGTGTTTCTTGTGCCTTCAGATTGCTGCGGTCTCCTTCACTTTCTGTGGAAGCAGTTGGAAGTCAACCTGTCATGGTGGCTGCCCCAGCTGCGGTGCATGAATGCGGCGCCCTGTGTTACGCTGTGGAGAAGCAAATGTGCAGCGTCACAGCGTGAGTGCTCGCACGGCCCCGATCCTGCGCTTGTGCAAAGTCAAGGTCACCGGCGCTGGTTGTATTTACAGGCATGTTTATCCCGCAGCTTTGCTCACTGTGAAAGCGCGTGCACGTAAGTGGTGCTGGGGTTGTGTAAAGCCTGCTGGGTGAAGGATGTTGTGACCAATTTAGAAAGTTAACAGGGTAGCTTTTCGTTAAGCTTCCCCTGGCTCCTGCTGCAATATAAATTAGAAAGCCCTGTGCTGAGCTTGAAAAATCTCACAGTGCCATCGACCAGTCGGGGTTTTGAGCTGCTGGAATGGCAAACTGCATGTGATATAAATGGCCTGAAGTAGAACAGGTCATTAAAATAGAATATTAATGATCTAAGATGTTGGTAACACAAGAACCCTTTTAAATTTATGTCCTAAATAGTGAGCTAAAAGTAAACTACAGGAGCTGATGATGGTACTACAAAAAAAAAAAAAAAAAAAAAAAAAAAGACTATATCCTGCCCCCAGTTCCGTTCACAAACCACAGTCCCAAGGTACTCCTCTTCTTTTTCAGCTCGTAGGCTTTGCTCTTAGCACGGTTTAGGTCCTTATGTAAGCACGCTGGCCTCAGCTAACCTCCTCCCAATGTCCAAACACATTTCTGTTGTGCCTTCTAGTGCTTTACCGTTGTCGGATTTAAAATCTAATGGTGTAGACGCCAAAATCTAGAAGCTCCCCGAGTGAAACTCAGTTTGTTCTAGGAGTTGAGGGAGGCAGGATTAGAGGGAGGATTAGATCCGTAGGTTTTTTGCCTGGGATGATACAGGACGAGGCTGCTGTTTATGTTGGTGTCGTGCTTTGGTTACCTGAACATCAAAGTAATTAGAGTTCATCGTTGTTTTGGGTCGACTTCTATTTTTGTTGCTCATAAACATCTCTTGATGTTCTTGTTTTTATTTAGTGGATTAACTGTTGTTTAGCGGAAGCAGCCTGTTGGACAGGTGGAGTGATGGAGGAGACTAACGAGGTGACAGTTTCTCTCCTGTGCCCTTATGAAGGGCTCAAGAAGTTGCTCTCAGTAGGGTAGGGGAGAGGAAGGTGGAGTGGGCACAAGTCATAGCAATAATGCAAAACAACAGGAGACGTTGAACAGATCATGGCAGATGTTGGTCATTGCTGTGAAGTCCCGGGCTGAAGTATACATCTCTCAAAGGAGATCTGCCCGGATAGAGCAGCAGGCCAGCACCCACCGATGCCGGAATCTGGGACCTCTCCTCTCCATCTCCTCGCTTATGGACTGAGGTCGGGGAGGTCCTGGAGCGTTGAGTTTAGCAAACCCAAGGTTTTGCACTCCCTCTGCTGGCTGCATTTTTGCTGGCTGGTGCCTGCTCTTCATCCCTGAAGGAACGCTGAAGTCAGTAGGGGCAATCTTGAACAAACAGGGAAGTAATAAAATTAGCATGGCTACTTTTTAGGGTCCTTGAACACTAAGAAAAAAATCCTTGTTGACCATGCTGTGGAGGTGCAAGTCAGTAAGGAGGTATTTTTCTTACACCTCTTTCCAAAAGGTCATTACTTGCCTTTGGGAGTGGAGACACGGGAAATCACATCAGCGTAAGTTACACTTCAGTATTTCGAATCTAGTGTGAAGACTTGAATCACGACCAAGAATGACTTTAGTATTCAGTTTGCTTGCTTTAAATTTCATCTGAATTTTTTGTTCTGCATTAGCCCAAATAGTGATAGGTCTTTCTCCAGACTCAGTATTTTCTCTTTTCATTGTTGCTCCGTCTTCTCTCAGCTTTGGTTTGCTGCAACTTCCTGAAGTGCTTCCTTGATTTGTTTTTTAAACTTCCAGTCTGTTTCTCATCTCAAGCCACCAGTGTCCTGATATCACAACCTTGTACTCAGGTTAGAGCCTCGGAGGGTTGTCAAAAAACGCTTTGGTTTTGGGAGAGTTTTTGCTCTCAAGGGTTACGTTTTTCATCTCTTCCTCTGCTACTTCGGATCCATCAGATACTTCTCTAGGGCATTAGCTTCCAGTTTTGGGAAGTAGCTTGTGTTTGTCCATTTACCAAGCTGAAATCAGATGTTCTGGCCAACACTGAGAGCAGCCCGGCTGGTGGTGTGCGTTTTACACCTCTGTGGACCCTGGTTATTGTCAGTCCCAGCCAAATCCAGCCCATAAAGACTGCGTGACTGGGAAGCATTGCCACTGTTCATGGCAGGGGAATCATTACTGATGTTCAAGGAGTTTCTGAAACTTTTCCTCTCCGCTCTTCAGTTTCGCTCTTGCTGCCTGCCTGCACCTGGTAATAGTTTTCCCTAAATGTTCCCACTTCTCCTGTCTGTCCTTAAGGTTGCCGCTTTGATAGCAGAGCTCTTGAATTGAAACTACCCTTTTCCTTACTCTCAAGTTACTTCTGGTTCCCAGCTAATTTCTTTTACTTGTGGACCTATGGTAACTTCTCAGCTTCTGCTCCGAGTTTGTTGCCATGTTCAGTTCAATTGCATGTAAAGTTGCAGCAGGTAGCAGCTTTCTAGAGCTACAGTCTCACTCTTAGAAGCAGCAGCAAATTAAAATGGCAGCGTGCTTCTTACCAAGGTCTGACCAGAACGGATTGCAGGGTAGGCAGCAGCAGTTGAGTTGGAGCGCCTACACCAAGTGGTGGGCTGCTGGAGATGGAAAATGTTAGCTCATCGCTCCTCTTCCATCTGCCGTGGGGCAGCAGAGAATTATCGAGGTCCTTCCTAGGAGCTTTGTCGAGTCAAGTTTTCAAAGCTGCAAGTAACTGAGCTTCTGCTGTTTCTCTTGGGAAAGTATTCCTTACAAATACAATTCACTGTCAGGAAGTCATTCTGAAACTCTCCCTAATTTTTCCTTTTTTTGGTGTCCTCCCACTAAAATGAGCTTTAACACAAAAAATCTATTTAAAGTGCTACTTTTTTATTTTCCTGTGAAGGCTGATGTGGTTTCTAGTTAATGTTTGTATGAGACTGTAAGCTCTCTGGTTTAAAGGCAAAGAATCACCACATTCTCTGTGGCTGGGCTGATACTTTCACTTGTTTCCTTGAGGGTCTGGATGAGTTTCATGCGGCTGTAATAAATGAATGTTAGTTATTGGGTTCCCATCCCAAATATATAGTAAAAAATTGTGTTTTGCTGCTGAAAAGAACAGAATATAAAAAGCTTAGTCTAAATCTAGATTAAATTTGTGCAGGAGTTTGGGGTTTTTCTTGGTTCTGTGAACAGTGTTGTGAACCCAGAGGCAGTGTACGCCAGTTAGTGGTGGGGGGGGAGAAAAAGCTGTCCGATTTCCCCATTGAACATAATCAAAGTGCAAAAACAAACAGCATGAATGCAAATTCCTGCTCATAGAAGAGAGACTTCATGTCCTTGAACTGTGCCACAGAAAAAAAATTCAGGAAAACACTTGTTACTTGGGTATAATTGCTTGCAAGCCAGTGCTATTTTAGAGGGAGTTGGTTTTAATGGTTAAATTATACAATATATTTTAAAATTGATTGGTTTGCATAATGTATTGTTGAACCTGTGAATCTTACTGCCAGACCAAATTGTTCACCTTTGTAGAAATTAGTCAAAACCAAAACAGTTGCATAAGAATAAACCAGGAGATTTTTCAGAAGCACAGATCGCTGGTTAGCAAATTCAAGGGCAGCTAAACACCTCCTGGGATTTTTCTCCGTGTCATTGTTGCAGGCATATTGAACAGGTTATAGCTTAATGTTCCAAGGCACTCACCAACAGCAAGCAGACTCAGATTACTGGTTGTAATGAAAATGGACTAGCCTGATTCTAGTTTTACAACAAAATGACTTGATGGGAATCTTCTGTTTTATAAAAGTCTACCATAGCTTTGATTTAGCACTGATTCTTTTGTTGCTAATAGGAAACTGAGGGCCTTTAGTGAGATCTGCTTCTTGCATGGAAGAAATAACACGTACAAATCCTCCTGGTTACTAGGTTCATAAACCTCCTCCTGCAGAAACAGAGGCATCTTGAGTCGCTTACCTGTAATATAAGCTTATACACTTCACGTGTAGGTTGTTGCTCACTGCTCAGAGCCCCTGAGTTATACCTCTGCTGTTGGACCACTTACTGCCTGAGATCCTCTTTTGCTTTAAAGCTATGCCAGCAATATTATAATTTTCTGCAGTGTAGTCTGGCTAGTACTGTCATTTTACTATTACTTTTGGTCACATACCAGGCCATACTGTGGCATTCCAGATCAGTAAAACTTACTTGCTGCCTTTACATATCATCTTTATGTACTGAAAATTTTGCAAATTTTTTTTGGTTCCTAAGCAGAAATTCAGGAATGGAAAGTCAGAGATTAAGTTTGGGATGGGATTTCAGTCAGGCCTTCCTTCAGAGTGTCTCAGAATCACAGGATAATTTAGGAAGGGACTTATGGAGGTCATCTGGTCCAGCCCACTCTTTGGAGCAGGCTACACTGAAGTTGGCTTGGGTCACTGAGTTTTGAATACCTCCAAAGATGGCCATTTCACAGCCCCATGGGGCCCCTGTTCCCGTGTTTGACCACCTTCAGGAGGAACAACTTTTCCTTATTTAAGGACTTAACATTTTTGAAACTTGGGTTCATTGCCTTTGTCCCAACAGTATGTAGCTCCAAGAAGAATCTAGCTTTGTCTTCTCTGTAGCCTATTATGAGGTTCATAAAGACTTTTAAGACCCCTCTTTTAACCTTTTACTTTGCAAGACTGAACCAATGCAGCTCACTCTGCTTTCCCTTGTGCATTGTGGGCTCCAGCCCCAGACCATCTTAGCATCCATCCACTGGAATTGCTTCAGTTTGTCAATGTCTTTGTTGTACTGGAGAACCCCAAATTGGACACCAGTACTCCAGGTGCAGTCTCAAAAGTGCCAAACAGAGGGAATAATCCCTTCCGTTGAGCTGCTGCTGGCATGTGTACTAATGTAGTCAGTACAGTTAGCTTTCATTGCTGCAAGGACACACTGCTGACTCATGTAGCTTGTCCACCAGGACCATGGAGTCCTCCTCTGCAGGCCCAGCCAGTCAGTCCCCAGTACCAGTCTATGGGGATTATTTTCTACCAGGTTCGTGACTTTGCCTTGCCATTTATTGAACTCCATGCTGTTTCTGTCAGCTCATTTCTTGCACCTGTGCATCTGCGGGGAAGTGGCATGTGAGAGTGGGGTGGGTACAGCTCTATTCATATGGCAAAACTCTTTGTGTAGACAAGACCCTCTGTACTGACCAGAGCAGATGTTGAACTTGGTCAGATGTTTCTATCTCTAGTTTGAACTGCATGGCAATATTCTTGAGGTCCTTGCTGTAAATGTATAATGCCTCCATTAGGATCAAAGGGCAATTATTTTTTTTTCCATATCTTTTTCAGGGAGTGGTCCAGGTACTGTAAGAAAGTCAGTATTTCAAGCATTTCTTCCAGTGCTGTTCTGCGTGTCACATGGACTCCTGGGAGCTCATTCTAGGTCCACTGACTCATACAGATGTCACTAAACATCTTCAAATTTCTTAATTAGCTTAAGAAATTCATCAGAAGTTGTAGTACAGAGCAAAATCCAAGCTGAGTGGCAAGATTTTGAGCAGTGGGATGACACAGGATTTGCTTTTAACAAAATTCCTTGGGTTTTTAGTTGCCCGTGAATGTAACTGAGAGATCAGCATTTGTCGCAACTTGTGTCTCAAGCCATGTAGACTTGTGAGCTCCATTGGCTCCTGCTGATGTTACTGTCATTGTAGATGGGAGAAGCTGAGGGAGAAAGCAAGTGCTGCCTGCCTATGGCCACAAAGGAGTTGTGGGTCAGAACACTGCCCACTGTTCTCTCCTGGTGCTGCATATTACACATGATTCGGGTCATTTCTGCCTTTATCATCAGATCTGGCAGACCTGCGGAGCTGCCTGCTTGCTGAATCTCATTGTATCAACACTTAAAACAAGTGATTAAAGAAAGATTGATGTCGTAGATGTAGCGTGGCTAGAAACTGTGGCCAGAAAATCAGTGAAGTATAGAAATTATTTATATAATTTCCATGCACGCTTGCTCTCTGTTTAATTTGTCTTCTGCTCTCAGACCCCTAGGAATACTATAGACAGTCCAGGTTTCCTTACCTGGACATTTACTTTTTCAACTCCTTGTTGGATATGTATTTTGTGTTCTTAGCAATGGAAAATACAGTTGAAAGTTCTCTTTCTCAGTTGAATAAAATGGTATGACAAATACCAGTGGCCTGATGAAGTATTTGAATAAAGCTGTAGTCAATTTCTATTTAAAACACTCAGAGGAGTCATTATTTTACTTACAGGCCGGTTTTAAAGTTGGGCACATGCTGCGTTGTGCTCTTTTACGATGTATAAAGAAGTCCTTGCGCTCCTCTGGCTTTTTCTTTAGCCTTTTCTACCTTGATTACTTCCATACGTGGAGGGTGTTTTGCAGTCATCTGTGCAGCAGTCTGGGAGGGCAGCAAGTCCAGGAATGCATCTTTGTGACACCTCTGTCACCAGTGCTGATACTTGTTCCACTCTCCGATGATTTCTGGCAAATTATTGGATCTGGATTAAAATTAACTTGCGAAGACCCAAGAAATGTAGGTTTCAGATGTGGTCTTTCTCGTCAAGTGGCTGCATGAGCATTGTAGCCAATGCAAAGGAAGAAGGAAGCTTTGGGAGCAAAAGGCAGCCTTCTAGTGGCAACCCAATTAGATTGGTTTAAATTCATCTGACCCCAGCAAAGTGGTGGGTTCGTGTGAGTCAAGAACAGGAAAACTTGACAGTCAAGAGGGAAGAAATGTTTTTGTCAGCCTGCATTTGGATAATTTATCCATTTTCCACAGATAAACTCTCTGCAACATATAGTTTTAATAATGAAGGTAGAGCTGAACACTGATGCTATCCACCAAAAAGTCCAATGACATTTGAAACTATGACAAGATTCAATGGTATCAGTACTTTGAGTGATAAGTAAAAAACCTAAAAATCAGAGATTATGGCAGAACCAGAAAAAAACATTTCTAGCCTTCTTTCTCATTGTAGAAAGTGCAAAATGTCTGATACCCATCCATAATTAATGCCTTATCAGCTCACTTTGCGTAAGAGAGCTGGTACAAATTTTGGTCCCTTGTCTCACATTAGGTACTGTTGATCAGATCAGAGTGCTGTGGCTGCTGAAATGGGAGAGTGCAACATATTCTAGTGATCCTAAATTCGTGGTGGGGACCACCCCAATAGAAAGGGTGTGTAACTGATTTTGTGGCTGTAAGTTGGGCACAACTTTCCATGGTATTATAGCCCCTCAGGTCCTTCCCGAATCCCATTTCCATAAATCTCTCCCAGTGCTTGTAGATGTGTCTAGGACTCCGCTGTTAGAAAGGCTGTCATTTTCAAAATGTAAGATTTTATCATGTAGTTCAGCTTTATCATAGGCAGTACAGAAGTGGAGGAGAATTTGGTGATTCTGATCAAAGCTGAAACACCGAGTTGATAGCATTGTTGTTTGGGTTTTTTTTATTTCACCCACTTGTACAGATCTGAGCACTCTTACCAAAGTGTGAGAATGCTGATCCTCGGGTATTAGCATCTGAATGAGCATGTGCAAATGAGCTGCTCTGATCTGTGATGGAAATGGTTCTTGAAGGAGTCACGTCTTTTGACTTGAAAGCGAATATGCTAATATCTGAGCAGACCCTGCAAGATAAATTACAATATTTGGTTTGTCTGTGTGACTTCTTTTGTGCCACAGTTGTTCTTGAACATCATTATATTGAAAGGGTATAATTGGAATAATATATTACTAGGGAACAATAATGATGATAGTACTTGAATCTTTCATGTTTTTATGAAGCCACCTTCTGGGGTTTTTTTGGAGTTTGGTTGGTTTGGGTTTTTTTGTAAATGCTGTTCATTGAGCGGTAAAAAGAGCTGGAAGTCTTGCAAGGAATGCAAAGAAATAAAACCTGTCACAGTAAAAGACTTTCAGTACAATTTGAATGTTGATCCTTTAAAATCACAAATCATCTTTCTATTAATTCACTGTAGAATAAGGTCTCCTCAAGATAAGACTCAGCAGTGCTGTGGAGTTGGTATTTAAAGTATGTCCATCTGCATCTAAACGAGTAGCTCCAAGACAATCAGATTATGCAGTAGTTACTTTGGTGAGAATATCGCCTAAGTGGAATGGAAACTTCATTTTGAGTCTAATATTAGACCCTGCTTTGGAAAATTCCTTTTAAATGATCACAAGCTGGGAATAGCAAAAGAATTTAACTTTCGACAGACAGCATTCACCAAGAATTTGTTTTTAACTGCTTATGTTGGGTCCCTGGGAAAGCAGATGTGAAAAACTTACCAAAGTGAATTGACTTGACCTGATGCAATGTTTATATCAGTAGTTGATAAGTTTTCCTCCCTCGTCTAATTTGTTCGGGATATTTTCATTCTTTAAGCATGAGTAAGTCTGGGTTGGAATAGTTTGAATGCTTGTTAGTCTAATAATCTGAATCTTCTAACATGCAGCCATTATTGCCTATAAAGGGGTCTAAGCAAAGCTGAACTATTTTAGTTACCTTCCATGGATGGGGATAAGTATCATTTTTGAGACTAGCAAAGAAGAATGTGAGATAATGTTGCTTACCTTCCGGTAGTTCAGAAAGCGTATTGGAAATCTGCCATATTTGTGCTTCAAAATGCCGCTTATGTTTGGTGAGCCCTTTGAATGCATGTTACTTTTTATGCAGCTTTACAAAGGACTGGCTTCCAATGGCAGCTAGGGAGGCTGGCAACCAAGGATATCAAAGCACATTCAAAGGGTCATGATATTATTGTTTTTCCTGTGGCAGGAAGGACTTTAGGAATTATAGAATGCAGCTCAGGGATCTTTAGAATCACTTAGCTTTTCTCTTTGTTGATCAGACACTGTCACTTTGAACATATTAATTAATTCCTAAGTAAGTGTGTGTCCCCCACTGGAGCATGTCTAAATAAATTATTTTTGAGGGAGGGTGGAGAAAAAGAAACTCATGGATTGGACTGACCTCTTCTCCTCAGCCTCTATCCTGTCCACGTGCTTCTGTGGTTTGGCCATTGTTGCTGTTGTTTCCAAGCTTGAGGAGAACATCCATGGGAGCTTGCTGCAAAGGAGGTCTCCAGCCTGGCTGCCTTCTGCCAGTGCATGAGACAAGAAGTAGAACAACCGTCAACAAGATAATATAATGAACTCAATGCCAAGGTGACAGTTGCACTGGGAAAGACATTAGAAAAAGAACACTGATCTCCTTAGCCGTTCTCCTTTAGTGCATTAGGTGGATTTATGTGACCCAGGAATGCATTTCTCAGACAGAAATCAGATTACAATTCTAAGCATCTGTTAAACTTTGCCTCTTTTTTCATGAAGCCTCACCCCAACCTTTTTGTCTTTTTATTTATAGCTGTGCGTCTATAATTCTGCTATAATTTCTGATCTTTCAGGAATTTCTAAAATGACTGATTTGCTGATCTGTCTCCTTGCAGGCAAGTCTCACCTGGCTATAGTACAAAGAGTAAACAATGAAGGAGAAGGGGATCCTTTTTATGAAGTCCTGGGAATTGTCACTTTAGAAGATGTGATTGAAGAGATCATCAAGTCTGAAATTCTGGATGAAACAGATCTATACAGTGAGTAGAAATATTTGCACTTTTTTTATAGCCAAGAGGGAGGACTCTGTGCAGCAGCAGTTGTGTTGTAATAGCTGTGTTTTGAGAGGTGTTAAGTTGCTGATTTAAAATCTCAGTGGTCAAATGACCTGTAGATCCCGCAGATGGCCAAAGTAATTTTTGTTTTTGCAGCATGGGCACCTCACCCCTTTATGCCATATTAATTCAGAAGCAGGACAGGTTTCTTTATTTGACCCTTCCATCAAGAAGGTTTACATCTGCAACAATCTGGTCTTTCCTGCTTTGTTCTCCACCACAGTGGCCTTGTTAAACCTTTTTGTTACAGTGCTCACAACCTCCCATATTTTCCCCTGACCTCTCTCCACCTAAAGCACCTGTAGTCCATGTGCTACTGTACTTTAGCAAGAAGGCAGGCAAGTACCATGCCTCAAGGAAGGGGAATGGAATCTCTTTAGAATCTCTCTCTGTCACTCATTCAGAAAACCTGAGAATGGAAAGTCGTCTTTGGGGCTGAAAACCAGCATGTCCTAAATGACTCCTTTTTACCACTCCCTACAGCTCCTTCCTTCCTTTGTGTTAACATATGTTGAGGGAGATGATGTTGCAGATCAACCATTACCTGGGATTTGAGAGATCTGGACTCTTTTTCTTTCCCAGTTTAGAGTTTGTCTGGTCTTTGGCCAGTTACCTAAAGTGTCTTTGCTTCTCTTCCCATCTGCACAATCTGGCCTGTGCATACAGACTTCCTTTCTGTCATTCTTCATCTGTCTTATCTGTGCTTTGATCACTTGCTGGCAGATGCTATTTTTCACTATGTGTTTGTGTGTAGCATAAGGTTGTCTCTAGATTCTATTGTAATAGAAACAACAGAAATAATAATTTTAAATATCCTTAGCACTGTTCATCTGTCCTTTCTTTTTCTTTCCTCATGAAAGGGATCTGAATGTTTCTACAGCACTTTTTCAGGCCAATGCAAGCATCTTCTATCCTCCCTCCAAGCCAAGTGAGCACTTTACACTGTGGGATAGACAATGCTTCTACTTTGCCTAATAGATTGTTATTGCCTGAACTACTTTCTGTAGCTGGTCAGTATTTTAGCAGTATTTAAATGCCCAAAGGTTCTTGTTAATCACAATTGTGCTTTACGATATGCTAAACAGTCTAATTGCTATGCAAATCACAGAAGTCCAGTTAGTATCCATTTCTTTTCATACCTTCACGAACAAATTGTTGGGCTAATCAGTTGCAACATAATGCTTTTACAGGGTGAATTCAGACTTTCTGTTATACTCCAAAAAGATCCTATCTTTGTCTCATCACCTTTGAGGTATTTCCATGTTTCTACAAGTGAAAAGACATCACATATGCTTTTCAATGTTTTTTTCCCCTTGTTTGTGAAGAGAAACCACACAGATCATGCTGTGTTGTTCTTCAGGACACAAAAAGCTTTGACCATTAATAGTATGTTAGAGGGCAAGGAAATGAGAATTTGATTTTACTATCTGAAGACTTCCTAGATTAACAAAATAGAGCTGGTAAACATAAGGTAATTTGAAACTCTCCTTCCTGGGAAGATTTCTACTATTGAAAATTCCTGGTTCAGAATAGGAGGGAAACTTCACTTCCTAGGCTTCCTGGAGGATGCAGGGAATTTTGGGAGGTGACTCCTGCTATATACCATGAGGATGAACTTTTAATTTCTGTATGAAGCACTGGAAAGCATTCCACTGTTTAGATTGAAGGAAACTGTAGCAGCAAGGGAAAGAACAGAAATTCAGAGAAGCTGTGAGGACCGCAGAAAATGTGATAGTTTTGGGTTTGGGCAGATTGATGTACTGTAACCACTTCCCACTGATGTAGTGATGAGAACATGCTTGGGGTTTACTGACGGTACCTTATTGTCCGCAATATGTTAAGGCAGCTTATTTTTCATGTTGATACCAGTGTGTCAGTGCTAGTAACCCCATCTAGTACTAGAGTTCTCTGATGCTGTTTGTTGTAAGACCAAGCTGGCTTGCTCAGCTGAGAACAAGCCAACTTGAAACCTTTGGACTGATTTGCTCTATACTAGGTGTTTACTTAAAAGTAGACCTTATGAAAAATTTTGGCAGTGTTGTTATGCCTTTGTTCTGAAGTTTTAAAGATGTTTTGTTTTGCTTTGATGGAAACTTGAAATTTGATGAAATGGCTGACCTTGGTGTGCCTTTCTGCTGTTGCCATGAAAATCAGGCCTGTGCTCGGGTGGCCATCCTGGCTGACTTGAACTGTGTTAGGGTAGAAGCAATCGTGTATTTACAATTTTTGCTGAAAGCTGCTCTCACTGCTGAAGCTCTGCAGCTGAATTTCTCGAGGGCTGTGCGCCCTATAGATGTGGTATTTCTTCAGGGTGCTCTAGTCTGATATGTCTTGTGGCTTACAGAGATGTTGGGAGCAAGGACAAGAAGACAGGAGCAAGAAAATTATTAAATATGCCTGACCCATCAACATCTGGATAGACTGAGTACTTCTGAGCATGAGACTTTGTATTGGGGTTGCTGATGGGGTGTAGAGAAGAGGTTTCTGTCGTGACACAGGTAGGCTTTGACTGTGTCTCAGCCAGTGTCACAGTGAAGAGCTGTCAGTGTGTTTGGCTCTTAGTATTGGAAAGTTGAAGCATTTTTTTCATGGTTGACACACTACAGGAATCTCACTTGCACTCCCGTGGTGGCAGAGCATTTCTCAACCTTCTCAGAGACCCGAGACAGAAAGCTGTGTATGTTCTGCTTTGGCCTCAGACCGCTTGAGGAACATGGAGTTCACTGTTATGACCTGGGTTTGACTGGTGACCTGTCTTACTTAGCTCTTTCTAATTGAAGACGAGTTTAATCATCCCCTTAGTGCAACTGGAATGCTGGTGTTTTTCAGACACACCAATTCACAGGTGGTTTGCCCTGCGTAAAATCTAGGATTTTTCTACAAATGAAATACCTTAACACACCCTTGTGCACATGTTCTGCATGTCACGGGTATTCTGGTTGTAAGCATCAGCTTACATTGCATTTTTACATCCTCACCCGTGTGCCATTCAGCAGTCTTGTCTCAGCGAACATGACCCCGGGCAAGCCCGTGCTGCAGGGGTGTTTGGTGCCAGGCCGTGGGGCACATTGTTACACAGCTGCACTCCTGCGACTGCAATAGCTTTCACCTAATGGGGTTTTTTTTTCTGGCCTTAGCAAGTCACTTCCCTGAGGGGAAGACTGCATCTTACCCAAATGTTCCGATTTCCAAACAGCTGTCAAAACAGGCATGTTAAATATATGTGCTAGTGAACTCTGTATCACTTCTTCCATTTAAAGCACGGAGCTATGGGAATAAAAATTCTTTGCTCTACGAAGTATTTCTGCTGTCATCCAGTGAAGGTGTAGCAACATAGAAAAGCTTGTGCAACGCTGCTTTGTCTGGCAAGAGCTACAGATGCTGGCATGGTGTACATCAGTATCCTACACCAGGAGAGCAGAGCTTTGTGTAGCTGCAGTCTAATCTTTAGATATACCAAGGTGGTTGCCACCTGTTAGAAAATGATGCTTTCACCTTGTTGGACATTAGGACAGTGGACTTGGTAACCTTCTGCTGTCTGGCACTGCTAGGCTGCAGGAGCTGCATCCTTACAGGAGGCTTCCTGTCAGTTGCCAAAACATGCCTGAGACACAGGGCAACCTGGTCTTCCCAGCTAGGGACAAAAAGAACTGGCAAAACTAACTTAATTCCTAAACCTTTCTTCTAGAATGAAACAAACTCATGGACTTAGAAAGACCTGTGCAGTGTGTAGGGCACAGGCTGTCAGCCTGGGTGTGTGCATCAGTGTGGGGATGAGGGAGAGGGGGACATGGGGTGTGTGCTGAGTGAGACACTGGCATCCACCTCTGACTGCCTTGGGCTGGGCATCCTAGCGCTGTGTATGGGCACACGGTCAGTGAATCTAGCTGTCTGGGAATTGTACTTTCTATTCCTGGAGTATCTGATAGATGCACATCTCAAGCAGTTGCTTGTCTCTGTCCTTGTGCAGTTCTTGTGTGCCAGACAGAACCACACTTCCATTTGGTAAAATATTTTTGTCCTCCTCTTGTCTGGAGCTCACTGCAGACATCTACTCTGTCCTAAAGTCAAAAAGAGAAAAAGGAGCACAGGATGACGACAGCAACCTTCCCAGAACACTGCCTGGGTGCGTTTGCAGTGCCTGTCAGCCTGTTGCCTGCCTGCCTGCCCGCCCAGCTGAATGGGTGATCTGAGGTTTGAACTCCCTGTTCTGTAGCTGTCTCCAGTCCTGGCTGGAGACATAAAGGAAATTTATGCAGTCATTTGTGGTGTTCTGCATCAGGCCTGGAAGTTCAGGAATGTTACAAGAGAGATCACAACCTTATTTGTATTTGGACCTCTCCTCTTCTTGAGTTCTCTCCCTCAGTCCAGGAGCTCACGGTCAGCCTTGCTACCTTTGGTTTGATTCCCAGAACCTTCTGAAGATGGTTGCAATATTTGTTGATATCTCACCAAAAGTTATATTGATTTATATATAAATCATGCATCACATTGTTCATGTTGCAGAACCAAACAGCGTCATAGCACTCTGTAAGCAGAGATCTCTTCAGCCAGGTGAACGTGGGTTCACTGCCCAGGTCTTCATCTCACTTACTATAGAAAGGACAGATGGGAAATACCTGGTCCAGATTCAGTTACTTCTGTCGCTATCCAGTCCTTGGTTCCTATGTCTTACAGGAGGCTCAGAAGTTGTTTAGATTGTGAAAAACAATTAAGACCATCTCTTACAAAAAATCAGCCAAGATAATGGCTTCAAGCCATATGGCTGAAAGATCTTGCTGTGTAACATTTTTCTTGGGGAAAGGTTTCTAGACAAGCTGCCAAGGAAACAGGAGGAGGAGTTGAAATCACCCATCCTTTGCTTGGGTCTCTTACCTTGATGACGATGCAAACAGAAAGATTTCAGGCATCCTCCCATGGTGTGATGCTGGCCCTGTTCTGAGGTACCAGAAGTGCAGTGTGAAGCTTGTGGTGGTACAGATCATTCACAGGAGAAATACAAAGGTGCTTTACTGCCCTGCTGAAGAGGTGTTTCCCTGTCCCAGGGCCAAAACGTGTACTTATGCTGATTTTTGCCTCGCTGAAGAGAGCAATGATGGAGCTCCTTGTGAGAAAGCATCTCAGCCACAGCATTGTAAAAAATAGCATTCTCTGAGCTTTTCAGAAAAAACACCGTTTCTGTTCTCCTTACCTCTTACAAGAGGTAGGACCTAGTGAGAGCTTCTGGGAGACTTTTCTCCTACTCACTCCCTATTGCTTTGTTATCCATCTTTCCTTTAACTGCAAGTACAGATAAGGTCTGTCTCAGACTGTATTCCTAAGGCAGGGATTGTTTTTAGTCTATAACCACTCCCTTGGGTGGTTTTTATTCCTGCTTTTGGAAGAGAAACTGCAGTCCCTGATGTAGTCCAGGTCCTGGGTAAAGTACTGCTAGGGTAAGAGGCTTCTGGTTTCGAAGAAGAAAAAAGGCATGGGGTCATCATCATTCTTCTCCATGCACTTAGGAACAAGTATCTCACATTTTCTGATTTGCATTGCTCACAGAATGAGCTTTAGATATCTAGAGTAGATACATTACTGTCAGTATAGTGTTGCTGTTGAGTCTGTGATAGTCCTATAGTAGAGGCTTGTCCGTGGGAAGTTGAAGATCTAAATGTATTCATATCTAAAAGGCTAGGTGACTTGGGAAGATCTTTCTAGAAATCTGTTAATTACTGGTATTGTGCATTTCCAAGACCCAACCTCAACCGCTTTGAACCTTATGTAGTCTGTAGCATATATTTGGACATGTACAGGACTCCAGGTCTCAGTGGCTTCCTTGCAATGGTACATCATTTTAATCATCTTTGCATGCATAACCCAAAATCTGGCAACAGGTACCTGGGAATACATGTGAGGTTTCGCAGTGTTAGCTTCACCTACACATCTTTGAGTGCTTGCCTGAATTCTCTGCAGTGAATCAATGTACCAGAACTGCCTGCGGTCCCTCAAAAGTCCAGTAATTTTACACCAGTGGCTAGGAGTCTGATAGACAAGTAGCTATGGTGTTTTCAGTATCTTTCCCCAGTAAGGCCCTAGAACCTGAGCCGTGCTCAAGTTGAGGGGCTCACAGTAATTGCAAGACTTGGGTTTCCTTCGATATACAGTGGAGCTCAAAGCTGTCTGACAGCATTCTGCTGCTTGTAGCCACTGCTACCTTATGCACTACGTCAGCAGAGAAGAGCCAGACCCTGCCATCTGAGCAGACGCCTCTTCTCCCTGGAACTGACGTACACTGTACCCCAACACGCCTGTAGCTCTCCACTTACCTGGTTTCCCAGACAGAATTTTGGCAGATTAGCTCAGCAGGTGGATGGTAATAGCTGGATTGTTTGTGCCTCTGCAACTTCATCTTTCATGTTTTCTTTCACAAATGGGGAATCCCCACATGGAGAGTGTTTTGAGACACAGACAAACCAAGTGGCAAGTATTTAGCTGAATAAAGGACAGGAGCCCAGGATCACTAGCAGGCAAATTCCCAAATCTGAACTCCCGAAGCTACTCTGTACTTCATTCTGGCTTCAGTGCCAGAGAATCCCACCTCCAGGCTGCACACCTTGCTAGCCTTTGCTTAAGTTTGGACAGGGCAAAAGAAACCGCATACGTTAGACATGGGGAGTTACTTGGACCAAAGGCATGCAGATTTTGCCAAAGCTGTGAAGAGTCAGTGAAGCTGTGGTACGGCGTAAGAAATAAGTCATTGTATATTTAGTCTATGTACTTGCTGGGAATTTTCTAAGGAATGTATGTAAAAAAAGTAGCTATCACAGATACTCTTGTGGAACAACAGCATTTGATCATGAGTAAGGCTGAGGGGACTCCTCTCCACCTAGACATGCGCACGCACCTCATGTGTAATATGCAGAGCTGCTCTGCAATTAGGTGTTTGCAAGCAGAGACTTTCCCCCCATTGAAGTAACAGAGAAGTGACAGCGGCCGTGGGTGAGTGGCTCTGCAGGACAGGGGCTCACGGCCGGGGCACCCCACGGCACAGCTCTGTGCTGCGTGCCGAGGAGCAGGGCTTGTGCTGCAGAGGGGTCTGTCTGCGCCCTGAGCTCGGGGTGGCCATCCTGGCTGACTCCATCCAGCGTGGTTTGTGTTGGACCCCGTTCTAACAGAGATCGCTTCCTTCCTTTCTTTTCCCACCCTCCCTTCCCCAGCTGATAACAAGACGAAAAAGAAAGTAGCTCACCGGGACAGGAAGCAGGACTTCTCTGCCTTCAAGCAGACAGACAGCGAGATGAAGGTTAAAATATCACCGCAGCTCCTCCTGGCAATGCACCGGTTCCTGGCAACAGGCAAGTTCGGGTTATCTTTTTTTGCGATCATGCCAGAGCCTCGGAGGCAGTTTGTCAGCAAAGGCCGGTGAGGTGGGTGGGACAGTGCAGGCGGGAAGGGAGGCTGGATTGTGGGGTGACAAATAATGCCACTGTTGTGTTTTTCTTTTTAAATTCTCTCCTCTCCTGTGTTCAGTGTCGGCATGAACCCTCTGAGACATTTACCAGGGGTGGACCAGTAACTTTAAATTGGTCTGAAAGGTAAGGATGAATGCCAAGTGCCGCACTGCATGTCTAGAGTCCATCAGATTAACGACTAGCAAGTACACCCCATTAGGAAGAGCTCAGGGAACAAACCAAAGAGGACTCGATACCACTGGCCAGCTGACTGTAATTGCACTCTGGCGCCTTCTCCAGAAAGAGATGCTGGACTTTTTGCAGGAAGGTCTAAACCAGTTCCATGAGACTTTTTGACTCCAGGTGAAAAACTCTCCTGACACATTTAATGCAGACTGCGCAGGTGGTTGAACTGTACTTTTAAAAATGGATTTCTGGCTGGCTTGTGTGACCTCCGTTGATGACTTCAGGTTTCAGAGAACAGTTGTCTCCATCCCAAAACATCTTGATGTTTTTAGCCCTTGGGTTGGCAGTCTGGCAGAGAGGCCAGGGCCTTGAATGGTTTCTTGCAGCTGATACTGCCTTTCGTCGTAGAGTTGGTCCCTTCACCCCAGAGATGAGACCTGTTAACGGGAGAGCTTGTGGAAAACATACCTTCCTATTGCTCGTGCTGTCTCTCTTTGACATATAAAGACTTCTCACATGCAGGCCTTTCAGACGGGCGTCTTTCACTGCTATGTTCAACATATGTTCATGGGATGAAAATGATAAAGTTGTTTTGTCTCACATTTGCCAGCTCCAGTTGGAAGTTAGTACTTCCCCTCCTCTAAGGTGCAGTAACTGCCTGCCTAGATGCTCCTAGTCTGTCTTCATGCTTTATTTTGCCTCTGTGACTTGAAGGAAACGTGTACGTGATCGGTTATCACATCTCAGCTGAGGGGCAGTAATTCCTTGAAAGGCTTGGACTCCTACAGCTCATGTGCACATGAGCATGTCCTTGGTGAGAGGAAGCAGTTCACCAGGAAGATGCGGATTTAACAGCAAGCAAGGCATTGTTCATGTAGTGGTACAAGACTTGATGGAGTTCCCTAAACGCCTGCTCAACAGACGTAGTCTTACAGTGATGCTTCTCTACTTGTTTTATGGATGAAAGGCTTGTGTAGCTTAAATCCAGGTCTGTCTGTGAAGCCACTGCTAAATAACATGAAAGCTACAGTTTTTGTTTCTCTGTTCTAAATGAGAATAGTATCTTTAGCAGATGAAAGGTACTGGGTCATTAACAGTCCTGTTCTGAAATGAGGCATTAGGAAAGCTTATCAGTTTGCATGTGTAAATCTCAACGTCCCTGGCTTAAATCTCCCACACAAGGATAAGCTGTTCTGCTTCAAACAGCTCCTGTTTGGAACACTGAAGAGCAAGTGGATAGGGGATGTGTTCAGTGTTTCAGGCATTAATCCCACATGGTGTGAACTGACCTGCACTGTCTTTCACTTTGAGTAATTCTTCCCATATGAACTGTGGCAGCCCCAGCTGTGTCTTTCATTTATGTAGAGCATCTATCTAGAGCAAAATTTCTAGGCCCCAAACAGTGATTTTTAAATTTTTTTTAATTTATTTTTTTAAAAAGTGTAATTAATATGGTAACTTTTAATAGTTTTTGAGGAAGGAAAAAACAAATTCAGAGGTTCTCTGTCCCCAATTGTAAAGCTCTTCCATTTATACAACTTTCCAATGAGCCTATACAACTGTGACTGAACTCTCAAGAGGGCAAGACTGCCTTTTTCTTTTCCCTTTCAGATGAAGACATGGCTTTTGGTTGTTTTGAAAAAATACTTCAGTAATGAAAGTTGAGGTGTGCTGGTTTTCCCCCTCCCCCTTACATATCTAACAGTCTCAAAAGACAGGAAGCCTGCAATTCCATAATGGATCTCTCTGCATCTGTGTGTCTTTTATAGGCAAATGCTTATTAACGAGTACTGCTGACTTCTTGCCAGGCATATGAAGTGTAATGCCAAGTTGTATCTTGTGTTATAGAAGTAGAAGCATTTGGTCCATCCCAGATGTCAGAGAAGATCCTTCTCAGGCTGCTAAAACATCCCAACGTCATCCAGGAGCTGAAATACGATGAGAAGAACAAGAAAGCCCCAGAACACTACCTCTACCAGCGAAACAAGCCCGTCGACTACTTTGTTCTCATTTTACAGGTCAGACATGTGATTATGTAGATATGTGCAAAATCCTTCATCTCCTGACATATCCCTCTCTGTAACTCTTCCAGTTGTTGAGTTTGTCGTTTCAAACGTGGGAATGGAGCTATGGCTCCTGGGAACTGCTCCTGCCTCCTTTATGACCTTGCCAGCCTTGAAGAGCTCACTCGGCTGCTTTCAGCCTCAGTTAAACCAGTTGTGAAGGGTAGACAGCACTTGCCACTTCCAGTCATCTGTTGAAAATTACTTATGCTTTAGGTATCACTAGGATAGGGAATGCAAAGGAATCCCTGCGTACAGCTGGCATCGCTTGGCATGCAAAAACTGGCATGTCATAGGAGTCTGGCCAGGATGCTTTCTCTAATGCGTTTTTTCCTCTTGCAAAAGGAGGCACGGGGAGTTTGACAGTGTCGAGGAATGACGTTTTTCTGTGAAGCTCTGAGCTCTGTACCTGTGGTGTTGCAAGCAGCAGAGGTGTCCGTGGGGACATTGCGCCATCTACTGAACTGATGCCGCCTCCTGCCACAGCCCCTGCGGTTCCTGGGCACCTTGCCATCCGAGCACTCGCCCTATCCCCTTTGGGTGCTTTTTGGATTGGAGCCCTAGGTAGTGTGGAAGGACTGTTTTCTGCTTGTTCTCTACAGGATCGCTTCCAGTGCTGGTATCTCCCAGGTTTTGTTACTTGACAAGAATGTTTGAATGGCTATGTAAAGCTTTACACAGAAACTTAGCTTCCATCTAGCACCTTTTGGGCATGAACAGTCCTTTAAGAGAGATTTTGCTGGAAAGGTGCTTATGTTTCTCTCCAGCATAAATGAAATTGGTTTTGGTTATAAAAACACAAGCATCGTAGTTAGAGTTGTAACACAGGGCTTGAAATCTTCCTTAACAAGCCTTAAAAAAAAAAAGTGTGTGTGTGTGTTTAAACTGTCAGTGATAAACAATTAAGAAAACAGGAATATGATATTGTGGATTCAATGCAATTGTCTTTTAAAAAAGGATCGTTTTTCAAGGGTTTGAGGAGCCACTGGTAGCTCTTTAACTGCTCTTTCTTATGTACTGAATTGTTGCAATCTGAAATATTCCAGAGGCAAGATAATGCTCCTGAATGAGGTAATGCTACGAAGATGTAATTGGAGGACATGGGAGATAGAAAAGAACAATCAGTTCTTTCTGAGCTGTTCTGCAATCGATAAATATTTAGCAAACACAACATGCTGGCTATATAATGCATCTGGAAAAGCACATCTTGCAGTAGATATGTACTACAAAAATGGTAACCGGGTTGGTTCTGCAAGGATCAAGAGGGGTAAAATACTCTGCTTTTGTTACTGAAATGTACTTGGACTTACTCTTTCATGCCGAAAGACCAAGAATACCTTCACAGTAAGCACATGCCAGAACACAAGTAGATGTGTATTCTGTGCATTAAATTTACCAATTAATCTCTGTAGAGTTACTGGTTTAGCTGACATGTCACCTGTTTGCAATAGCTTTTCTCTTAGCTAATGGGAGGTTCTTCTGTAGCGGTTTGAGATAATTTTTTTTGTCGTGGTGTTTTTTAAAAACTCCCATTAGAACATTAAGCAGTGAAAAACGAGAAACCACATGTGCATACATTTAAACAGTGCAGAACGCGTCTAATAGCATGCATGGGGAATTCTTAACAACGTTTCAGCTGTTGCAGCTATGCCAAGCATGCCTGGTCTTCATATGGCCACCACTGGTAAGCTTGGAAGTGCTGCGTGTGCTGATAAAGCAGTGTTCTTGGAAATGAAATTCAGCTCCTACTACTAATTACTAGTTTGTATTTAGCTACTAACTCCAGACTGACTGTATGTGAAGATCAAAGCCTGGTTGTGTATGTATTTTGGAGACCTGATCTTGGCTGGTGAATAACGACCAGCAGTAAGTAGGTTGAGAGCTCTGTTTATAACCAGTCTTTGCCTGGGTGATGAAATCGTACCTTTTGGAAGGCTTATAATGAACAAATAAGCTACTTATTTGTGTTGTGGAGTGAAATTGGTTTTAAAAGGGATTATATGAAGTCGTTGCTTGTGATAGCAGAAAGTGGATTTGTGAGCTAGGCACGCTCTTCCGGCTAGGTAGATTTTGTGGTTTTTCTCATATGGGACAGTTACAACAAATTGACTTGGTATCAGGGTTCATGCAGATTAAGTTCATTTTTCATGTTGTTCTGCCCTAGTACAGTACTATAAAGTTAAAGATCTGATTATTTAATTTAAATGGTGCTTAACGAAATAAACCTATAGAAATAAAACCTACCTTTTAGACTGACTTTGACCCGATTGTGTCCAGTTGATGTTCAGTCTACTTAGTACACATGGAGTGGGCAGTCTGTCTGCCCTTTCCAGCCTAGCCAGAGGGAAAGCATTGCAGGTAATTACACTGTTTGCCAGAAATCCCAACCGTTGTGTAGTTCAGCCTGAAAGCTGCGTGAGATTTCTTCTGTGTGCAGTGGTGTAACTCTCGGTGCAGCACCAGTAAGGATGGATGGACGTGAAAACCAGGCCTCAGTAAGAAGCCAGTTATTTTGGGGTACTTGTAAACTGAAGTGACTAGGATGTTTACAGCTATGTTTGATATGGTGGGTTCTGTTCTAGAATCCTTTGTGGGATGTGACGTTAAACATTTGGTTCAGCCCACATCAGAAATGGGTACACTTGAGTGGTAATTGTGGGTTTGTGCAGCTTAGGAAGCACTGAGAGTCCTTCTAGGCAAAATCCTGTGAAAGAGCAGGATCTTAAGTTAAGGGTGCTGGAATATGTAAAACTGCTAGAAACTGAGAAAGCCAAAGTAACCCCAAGACTGGCCCTTCAGGAATAAGTGCTTCATGTCTGTGGGAATCTCATCGCTGAAGGCAGCAGCCTCCTTCCGTCTTGTCTGTCATCTCCCTGTCCTATGTTTGTATTAGGGGGGACTCCTCGTGTGAATGTGAGCTGTGGCCCAAAATACCTAAGTGTCTCAAGACCCCAGATGACTGTTCTGCATATAAGCTTGTTGTGATACTGGGGGAATATTTTCTCACTCTGCGTTGAGGGAAAGCAGCCTGGCAGCACTTAGGGCAGGGCAGTAGTACCACCCCAAAGCGCTGGGGTGATCCCGCTCCTCTGCAGGGACTTATGCTGGCCACAGGCCACCAAAGATCAAGATAGCTCAGGGCACAAAAGTGTGTTGCCCTCCAGGGTCTGTCTCTGTTCAGGCCCGTTACAAACTGCAGGGACCATGACACCGCTTAGGGAATGTCAGGCAAAACCAGCTTTCAGGGCTCAAGTCTGGTCTTGTGCCTCGAGACAGTCCCTTTTAATTGCAGCTCTCTCTCCTTTTCCTTAACAGGGGAAAGTGGAAGTGGAGGCTGGGAAAGAGGGGATGAAGTTTGAAGCTGGTGCTTTTTCCTACTATGGGGTGATGGCCCTCACAGCATCGCCAGGTATGTCCTCTTACCTTCTGCTTCTGGAATGTGCTCCTGCACCAGCCTGCCCATCCCATGAGTGCGGCGGCAGGAGGCTGTGCAGGGCATCCCATCGCCCCGTCTGTGGGACTGATGTAAAGGATCCCTCCCTGCCAGTGAAACTGCCTGCCTGGCACAGCATCCCCGGGAGGGCCGGGGCTGGTGGCAATGCTGGCGCCGACTCCAAAACCCAGCGGCTGGCAGCGACTTGCCAGCTCCTGGAGGATGCGAGTGCTGGCCTTAGCGAGTGATGTGTTTGGTACTGGAGGACAGCTTTGTAGTTTTGCTCACGGTAGGGTTATAGGGATTGAATTAACGGGAATAAATAATTAGTGGTAGAGGGACCTCTAGCGGTGCGAAGTACAAACGCCCAGTTAGCTGGATGGTTTGCTTTATGGGTCTTGTTTCTGAAGCTGTCTTGAGGAAGAGGAGGGCAAAGGTGCGAGAAAGGCGATTGCTCCTGTCAGCTTGTGTGGAAATGTAACCAAGAAATCGTCAAGGGGGAGAGCTGGTGTCTGAGGGCAAGGTGTGAGCCTGTTCCCACCGCGGTGTGAGCCAATTTTTGGTGCACAAGCTACCACCTCACAGGAGCAGGTTGGGGGATTGTCTTATAATCCACCAAGAGTAGGCTCCAGTGCTCTGTTTCAGCATTTGGTGATATGTTTTGGTGTCAGCAGTGTCACCCCTAAGATCTCAACCTCAACTGGGAATCCATAGCCCTGCTGGGGGAGAGCTGGGGTGCTGGTGCTGGCATTGGCCATCTGCTGATCCAAAGCTGCTTGCTCAGCTTTAGGGATGAGACGTGTTACACACTGAAATTGTGTCCTCCTGTTGCAGCAAGGTTTATGTTCCACTTGAGAGGCAGCTTGTTTTAATTGTACAGTCATGAGCACTCCCTTTACGTATGCGTACCTATGTGTATGTACATTAGCAAACAGCATTGGAATGAAAATTATTTTCTAAGTTGTGGATACAGCCTTGTTAAACTCTAGAGACAGCAGCAGTTCTCTTGGACGTGTGAACTCAGTTCTACAGGCAAGACTAATTCTTCCTTAATTGTGTGCACTTCAGTTTGATCAGTCTAGCTTACACCTTTTGAGGCTTGACAGATTTGAGACCGTGCAGGTCACGAGGTGGATTTTATCTGAACGATAGCAGCAGTGTTCACGAGGAATCGTGACACATGTGAGTACGACTGTATCATACCCTCAGCTTTGCAGCTCAGCTTTTGCAGTCTGGGCCAGGCGTGGAGCTGGGTTAGGCATGGTCACTTCTCCTACCAGACCTACACTTGGAAATCACTTGTGGCATCTCTGTTTTGACAGCATTGTTCAGTTTGAATGTTTTCATGTAGTTGGGGTTTTTTTTCGTGTTGCTAACACTCTGCACAACCATGCCAGTTGCCCCAAGTCCTGTGAGGTCAAACGATCTCCTCTTCACATACCCTGAAATCCGTCTTGGATTTTGTTGTGTCAAACTTAAGGATTTAAAATTAATTAATTTAAAATTAATTATTTTAAATTAATCTTGGCTAACCTTGGATTTGTTTACCTTTGACTGGTTGTCTGTTAGTAGTAGCAAATCCCTCATTTTGCTGGCTTTCCCTCCAGGTTTTACATCCTGAGATTTCTGTTAGGATGAGCTCATAAAAATAAATTTCTGTTACTGTGAAAAAGCAGGAAAGTTCAATGAAAGTGTAAGTCATTGCAGAACAAGAGAAAACTCCTGTTCTTCTGTATGTCCTAATAGACTTCATGTGCCTGCTCTTCCCACCTGGAATGTGAAGTCAGTAACAGAAGAGTAAAACATTAAAAATCAAAAACAACAAACAAAACAAAAAAACCCCACAACAAACACCACCACCCCCAAAACACCCCCCTCCCCCAAAAGCAATAAAAGAGTGAAGCTTTTTTCTTCAACTACAGCGGGGGAGGGACTTGCAGTAATGATGAGCAGTACGGTACCCATCCTGACAGGGATGAGGTTGGAGAATCACTTGACATTTTACTGAAGACTTGAAGAACTATGAATTGTCTTTTGGCTTTATTTTCTATTTTTTGTCTGACTCCCATAAGGAACAGCACCCATGAAAGCTTGTTTTAACTCTTTGCTTTCCAGGCTGGAGTGGGCACCACTGCTCCTTTTGAACTATTTTAAAACTGAGTGTACCTTCATGGACTGTTCTCTGCTGGATAACTATTCCAATTAGCAAAGAAAATTGTTCACTTCACTGTAATTCCTTAGGCTTGTTTTTTTGGTTTATTCCTAAAATTGTTTGATTGTCTTTTTTGGTTTTGCTTTTGTTTTAACCCTTTACTTTTTCACAGTTGATTTGCACTTTTGGTTTTAGTTCTTCAGTGTGTGAACTGGCTCCTTCCCCTGTCGAGTGTGGATAGCTGTGCCGCCTTTCTGGTCGTGATCTCATCCTTTTTCTCTCCCTCTTCTAGTTCCCTTGTCCCTGTCTCGTACCTTTGTTGTCAGCAGAACAGAGTTGTTAGCAGCAGGTTCTCCAGGTAAATCCGCATGCTTCTATTTTCACCATTCTTGTGACTGCCCTGATGCCATAAAAAGTCAGCTGCAGTCTGTATTTATCTGACACCTTTGCTTGTTAGGGAGAAGTCCAGCACAGAGTTATGCCTCGCAGGTAGGTATCCTGAACTTTTGTTTATGGTAACTGGTAGCAACGTGACAGAGTCACCAAAATGGGAAGAACTAAAAACACATTGAAGAAAATGTATTTGGTAATGTGTGCTTGTTCTTATTTCTCATATGTACACTGGTGGAAAATTAGGAGGGGAGATTTTTTTTAAAAGAAGGTATTCTCCCCCAAGCTGAGGCTTAAAACTTTCTGAAGAAAATGCATTTGGCAGAGGAGAATGTCTGCTGCTAAACTGCCATAAAAGGAAAACTTCTTTAATGAAAGAATTCTTACATTCTCATACAGGTGAATTCTATGGTTTGTATAGTCTGGCCATTTAATTCCTCAAAAGCTATGAGCTTTCTCTCGGTGAGGCTAATGCCACAGACCGGTACAGGGATGTACTGAGTGGATGGATTTGCAATGGAATGTGCAAGAAGGTTGTGGGACCTCCTGTGGGGTTTTCTGGTTTCCATTTTGCTTAAAACCTTTCCTTGCTGAATAACCAAGTTGACTGACATAGAAATCCCTTTGGGGAGCAGAGACCAAGGAGGGAACAAACTGAACCAAAAAGAGTTCTGAGATGTGGTTGAGTGGTTGGAAATTGGGAAGGGTCAAGAAGTGAGCTTTGCAGACACTGCATGCACAGAGTAGTTGAGAAAAATGAAAACCCATCCAGAAAGTCTGTAGGAAGAGCAGAATCCTAAAATAGTTTGGGCCACAGTGAACATATTTCTTCCTTTTGAAGTTTTCTTTTTCAGATGAAATGTCTTTCCCTAGACCTAAAAGCAAACAAGATAATGATACACGTATTTAAGTGAAACATCTCCTAAACATTAATACATATCATGTGTCTCATAAACTTTCACCATCTGCTTCCTGTATTTTCCCCCTCTTCTTTTTTCACTTCTGAAAATGTATTTCACCATCAGTCCTTAAATTAGTCTCATGCGCATTCCAAGCAAACTACAGGTTGTTACCCTGCAGGGGATTTTTTTCCTGCCCTCTTGAAGTTTCCTGCTGCTAAACTTCAAAGAAGGGGGAGAAATTTAATCTTTCTTTAATTAAAGTACCTGATGGCTTTCTTTTAAGCTCAGCAGCTTTGATTATCTTTTTTAGCTTGGTTTTTTTGGTTTTGCCAGGTCGTCTTTTTTTTTTCTTTTTCTTTTTCCTTGCTACAAATAAGTGTACACTTTGCACATGCAAGTTGTTTCCAATATAAATGCCAAGCATATTTTCATAGCGTTTTCCCCATATAAAAAACAAAAAACCAAAACAATAACAGAAAATAACAATGGGAAGAATCTCCTTTGAAAGGAACTGATATGGTAAGCCTGGTCACTATGACAATGTGGTACCAGTTTTGATGAAACTTGGACCTTCTGCTGGGTCCTTCTAAAAAGGATCCTGTTGTTTATCCCCAAATTCATTATACAGTTGAACTGATGTTTGTCTTGTGGTTTGTGCTCTTTATGCTCTGTATAGGAAGGTGAGGAGTATGGGAAGACCTGGGTAGAAAAGATCTGTCCAGGTCCGGGCTGGCAGGGCGCCGTTCTGCAGACACAGACCTGCCTGGTATTCTGTCATCTGCCCCTTCTGTGTCCTTCCTTCTTCCTTAACTAACTTCCTTCTTCTCCATCCCTAACTTGTACATGGTCCAGAAGTCCTTTCCCTCAGATTTTTAGTAATCATACTTTTTTGTTCCATCCTTTCATTTCACCTGTCCCTGTTCTTTGTTTGTTTGGGTTTTTAACATATGCTTTGTCATGTTGTTCTCTGTCCTTCTTTGTTTCTTATTAGTGATGTACTTTAATAAGACCCCTGGTGAAAAGAAAGGGCAGATACAAGTCACAGGTGGAAAGCTGTTCCAGACAGAAACCTTCATCCTGAGCAGCAGTCATGCTGTTCTTGTCACACACAGCTGTATTTTGCGTATGCAGGTGGGACAGACAGGACAAGTTCACTCAGCCTTCACAGTTCCTTGTTCTCCAGTGGGAATTACAGCACCAAGCCCTGTACGCAGATAGGAGTTTTGGCTCCTGGCAGCAGTTATTGCAGCCTGCTGTGGCTTTCAAGATGGCAAGTCGGTATGGAGGAAAACCTGACAGGGCTCTGAGTGCTTCCCCCTAAGCCTGTGCTTGGTGTTGCCATGGGGACCTGCACTAACTCCATACTGCAGAAATGGCAGAAAAATCGTCGTGTTGTCAGAACCTGTATTTTTCTGTTCTTTTTTTGAAAATTGAAGGAAAAGAGATCAGAGGGATTTTAAATGGGAAATACAAACCAGGGCAATTCTGCCATGCTTCTAGAAGTATCTAAAGTGTTAGGTTTAGAAAAGGCTGGATGCAGAGATGTAGAACAGGCTGTGTCATTTGAGCAAGCAGAGATTATATTTGTAGTCATTAAGTGACAGAGGTAGGTTGAATTTTAGGTAGCGGTTTGGTTGTTTTTTTTTTAGAAGTAAGTTTATCTATAGAAAAGTCTTTAAAGGAGAATTTGAAAAGCTTGCAAGGATACTGTTGCTGACTTGTACAAAGAGACTTTGTCTCTTAAGATTATATGATAACGATCTTTCAGCTGAGAATGGGGGTCACATGGTGAGTATCACAGTTTACATCAGGTTTCAATTTGGTCTGGCTGAATGAAATTTAATTGCACTAAGATCCAAAAATTCACCAGTCCCAAAGACAGTTCTTTCATCAGTGTGTACTGTGTGTGCACCCAGGGAGAAGCCCATCTGCAGGAGGGCTTGGGATCTCTCTTAGGATGTATTTCTGCCCTTCTGTCTTCTGGGTCACTGTGTGGGTGGAAGCTGGGGATGCGAAATGTCTGTGGCTTCCTGAAAGCACGTTTACTTGAGATAAACTGTGGCCAGTCATAGTTGCAGGGGACAGCTGCGAGGTTTTCAAGTGAAACACTGCAGTGCTTAAAGGCCAGCGATGGAAAATGATGTCTCTAGTTTACTCCTTTCCTGGACACAGATTTACCTCTGTAGCATGGACTGTTTTCCCTGTTTTGTTGGCTGGTGTGTACCACATGGAGCTTGCTCTCCTTCCCTGAATTTTTGTCCCTTTGAGCACTGGGAGGTGCTAGAGGAAATGTTGAAGTAATCATCACGTGGACTGCACTCTGGTCCACTGAGGACTCTATCACTCTTACTATTTTTGAAAATGTCTGCTCTAACTCAGGGAACAAGGCATATATAGGTACCAGGTGGAATAAAAGGGGGTGAGGGTTAACTGGGACTGATTGTGGATGGAAGGTCTGGTATGGAGTTATGATTATAAATCATTAAGAAAGAAAAAAAAATAATCTATTAAGCACGGTCTGGCTATCAAGAGCTCCTGTGAGTGAGTCTTGGGAAGTTAACCTTTCTCTGGTCATTGCCGCTCATCAGCTAAAGCACTGTGACCAGCTGCGCACAGGGCACGTCCATTGCAACATAAACCAGACCGGGTTTGTTTAAGGCGTACTCTGTGATGTCAACTACCAGCTCTGGACTCAAAATGTACTCCTTTTCAGGGTAATTTGGTTGTTTAGTTGTATGTCTAGTTATGAATGGATTAAGTATTTGCAGTTCTTTTGTGCTACATTGTAACTTACTATGTCCCTTTGAAACTGGTGACTTTAAATGTTTTCTACTTGATTTAAGATATCTTTTGCTCTTGCCCGTTCCTCAGCCGAAAACAAGTCTCCGCCTCGGCCCTGCGGCTTGAATCACTCAGACTCTTTAAACCGAAGCGATCGCATCGATGCAGTGACACCAACATTAGGGAGCAGCAACAACCAGCTGAATGCGTCTTTCCTCCAGGTGTATGTTCCAGACTACTCAGTGAAAGCGCTCACAGACATTCAGTTTGTCAAGGTAGGAAAAAAGCTAGAAAGGCCCCGCTGGAAAACTGGGCTTGGCTGGTAGGATGGAGAGCCTGGGGAAGGGAGGTCCCTCTAGATTGCTCTGTGAGTAAATAGGATTATGAAAGCAGCCATTTAAAAATCGCTTTAAATTACCTTTTCCCAGTATCTGCTGTCCATTGATTTGTCTTCACTGTTCCTCTCATTTAGGCTTGTAAGTAGATGGGTCATATAAGTTTCTGGATTTCAGGTCCCTCGAGGAAAGATTGTAGAAAATAATCTCTCTCTGCTTTTAGTTATGAAAGATGTATCCTTGTGAAGCCTTTGGAGCCATCAGAAATGGAGACCCTTCATTATCAGACAGTGTCCTTTTCTAAAGGATGAGACATTTTCTGTTGGTTGCAGTTTTTATTCACGTTTGATTTTGGTTTCAGTTTGGGGTTCTTGATCTTACTTTCCGACTTGTCATCCTTCTTCTGCTTGGAGAAGTCTTGGACATTTCTCTTTATCTTAACTTCACATGTTAGGCTCATGTCTCATACTACCAGTGAGTTGCTGCATGGATACAGCTCTGTCCCCCAGCATGGTGCGTCCCACGCTGAAATGTCTGTGAGTCCTGTGGGATAGGAAATCTAGCTGAGCTGAGGAACAGCTAATGCTGGCAGCAATTCCAGCCCAGCTGGGCGTCCAGGGAAGCTGGTGTCCCCTGGCCAGAAGTTGACCTTTATGCTTTTCTTAAATTAAGTGCACGCTCACAGTGTCTTTGTATGCAACTCAAATGATTTGTGAACTCAAACTCTGTCAAAGTTAATTCAATATTACAAATGTGGAATAGAGATACTAAAATGCTAAATCTGTAGCCAAATTTTTAAAGCAGACTACAGTCTTGCATTCGAAACTTGACAGATGCAAGTGTACTGGTCGATGGATCAAGCCTTCAAGGTTTAGATCAGTAAATATTTATCACTGGGCCAGTGATTCTCACTGCAGATTTCAGTGGCTAATCTGCTGTACAGAGCAGCTGCTCATCTTATGCTGGTTTCTGTGGAGTCCTTCCAACTCTCACTGCATTCGCACTGAGGCTAATGAATGCTAAACTGTCTGGTATCTCTGCAATCAGACTTGCACACCTCTTTTTGCATCAGTCTGCTTTACATATAGGACAGAGTACTCAACATCAGTGTTTTCACTGTGCCATGTGGGCATTTATTCAATTAATACCATGTAAACCAGGGTTGTGACCTGCTCGTGCATGTTTTGGATTTTGCTTTTGGAATTGTGACCTGGTCCATCTGACTCCATTTCCAGTCCCTCTCTTGCGTTGCTACTGAAAACTTACAGTTTTCTAAAAGTCGTTTCACCTCTTCCACCTTCCTGCCTGCTGAGATAACCCACTGCTGTTGTAGCACATGGGGCTGCCAGTGCACGTGCATCCTGCTGCCTGTCCTGGCCGAGAAGGCTGACCCGGAGGAGTTTACAGGGCTGGTTGCTTGTGGCTCCGGAAGGAATTGTCCCCTCTACCACCATATGCAGATATGTGGGGCTATAGGCTTCCTTGCCTCTAGCATCATGGGCAGTAGCACTCTGCTCTAGGTCAGCTCCTGTCATGACGGTTCCGCTGAGTGCAGCCAGCTCTTGCAGAGACTAGTGGAAGACTTCATAGGTTGCTAATGTGGACTCAGCTCTGTGGACATCCTAGTCTTTTCGAGAATCAAATGTCCTTTTGTATCAGAATAAGGCTGTAGCTCCTGCTGCATTGACTGGCCTAGACAAGAGCAGTAATGCTTGTACCCTCTGGCTCTATAGGGACTTTAAGAGCCTCACCAGGAGCTCGCTGAAGTTGGGAGAAAGACTTCACTGAACTCTGGTTCTGGCCCTAAAAATGTGCATGGTTAGAAGGAAATGGAGATCTGATTTAAAAATCTCTGCATAGGAATAAATCCCTGCCTTTGAACAGCATGGTGATCACACAGCTCAGTGCTTCCACCCTGTCTGGAAATGTCACCATGCTGTGGTGTTGAGTTGGGATGCCCTAGGCTTGCAAAGCGCAGGGATGTTTTATAGAGACAGGTAAACCGGGGTTGAAGTGTGATCATCTGGAAAGGGAGGGCACACTAATTTCTCAGTGTGTCCCATGGGAGACACAAAAATGTGACTGGCTGTTTTTGTTCCTTCCTTCTGTTCTTGGAGCAGATCTCAAGACAGCAGTACCAAAATGCCCTGATGGCATCCCGGATGGACAAAACACCTCAGTCCTCGGACAGTGAAAACACTAAAATCGAACTGACTCTTACGGAGCTGCATGATGGTTTGCCAGACGAGACAGCAAACCTGCTGAACGAACAGAACTGTGTGACTCACAACAAGCCCAACCACAGTATGCACAGTGAAGGAGCCATCTAGGAGCTGACTCCCCACAACCCACCCATCCCATCTCTTCAGCAGGACCAGACCTTGCTCCTTCCTGCCTCCTCCCCGAGTGTGAACACCGTTAGTATGTGCTTGCAACACTGTGCTGCATCCAGTGTTCTGAGACCAAAGACTTTTGCGTCCGTTCGTTCTGGGAGCAGAAGAGGAAGAAACAGGAAGAAAGGAGCAAAGAGCAAGAGAGACTAAAGCCCCAGGCGTACTTTGGGAATGGTGAGCCACCCTTGAGAACGATGAAAATACTTCTTGCAAAGTAGAATCGTGTTTATTTTTTATCTGTATTTTTGATCCTTGTTGGGTTTTTCCTTCTCAAACACATATGGAGAAGTTTTAAAAGCTCCTCCAGTTATTTTTTCAAGAGAGATCATGTTTTTAAAAAGTATTTTGCAGAGTTTTAAATTGTTTCTGTCCCTCCCAAACCTCAAATGGGCTCTGTTGTGGTTTTGTGAATTGGCTCCAGTGTCCTTAGGCCACTTTTCACCCCTTTCTGGTTCTTTTTGTTGCCCTGTTGAAGAAGTTAGTAACTGGTACTTGTACGTTATTTGTGTCCCAAGAATGAGCAAGCTTCAAGGAACCTGGGGTTTCAGCCACCTGGAGGGCCAAGGGATGAGTATTATTACATTCTTGCAGTTAAGTTTCAGGGAAGGAGTGGTTACTTTGGCGTTTAATGATCTCTCAAATTTCAGAAGGTTTCGTTGTAAAACACACAAAAGTGTTGTTACACTTACAGTTTTGTAACCTCCAAAAACTTTGTGTATGTTGAAGATGATACTAAGGGGGAGAAGGAGTTGATTAGCAAAACTGCAGTCTTGTGTCATGAAATCCGGGTGTAATTTTCCATAGTGAAGTAACTGGCTGATTTTTCATTGATGTTCCTGACAATTGCATGGTGAAGTAATGTGTGCGCCCCAAAATGACAAGCTTTTAAGCTCTGTTGTGCTGTAGCGGTCTGGGCACTGTTATCTTGGCCAGAGCAGACGTTCAATCTTTGCTAAATAACAAAGAATATCAGTCCCTGTCCTCCCTTCAATTTCTAGTATTAACACAAAAGTTGCTGCTACAGTTACGCCCAAAGTACATCCTCCAGGTGACAATAAACCTCTGCCAGGGCAAGGATGGGCCCTGCTGAGGAGTCGGGACCATCCTCTCCTCTCCAAGAATTGACAAACTAAACTTTCCAGACGCGAGTGTATTGCACTTCAGGGATTCGGAGAGGTTCATTTCCAGGCTGTTCCCAGCCACATTCCTTCCTTTGAGTGGATTTAGCGCATTTCCTTCTCTCTTGCCCCTTTTAATAGCCGTTTTAGGGATTACCATGGTAGCAGAGCAGAGAGCCTCCCACCCAGCTGCCACTAGTGCAGGGCACCCTGCATTGGGCAGCAGAAACCAATTCCTTCCCCCCAGAAACCCGAATGCAGACTGGGTGCAAGCAGGAGGCAACCTGTGGCAGTTGTGCGTCACACATTTCCCACTCCCACAGATAGAGTCTAAGCTCTGAAATGAAAAAAAAGAAAAGCTCCCTGCCCATCCTCTCCCCTTCCAGTGCTGTCTCAAACAAAATGTGAATGTTGCCCCCAGTATCTAGAGTGATTAATAAATCAGGCATTGTGGTTTCTCTGTTTTGAGGCCCTTCCATGGCCCCTGGCTATGTAGCATTTCCTTTTCTTTACACCCGGATAATCTCATCTGGCCCTCAAAGAAGCCCCCAGCCCCAAATGCAACTGCACAGCTCTCTGTGTCTGCGTGCCTGCCCCATCTCTCCTGCTCGTGGGCTGGGGAAGGCACTTGCTGCAAGTTCCCGCGGTTTGTCTTTGTGAACGGTGGCTGGAAAGGCGCAATATTTTGCGGCAGGATCTCCCCGCAGGAAACTGGGGTGCGTGGTGTCAGAGCCAATTGGGTCTGCACGTGGTTCTTCTCCTCCTCTCTCTCTTGGATTCGGAAAGCAGCCCTAATTTTTGCTGTCCTTCCCAATGGGAAAGGTACGCTTCTTCCTTGGAGCCACCTGTGAGGATGAAGTCCCCACAAGGGGGCATAGAAACTGCACAGTATGTAACTTGTGCACCCAGTAAGGAGGAAACGGGGGCCTCAAAACATTACTCTCACATTTAGCTTTTTATTAACTTTGAGTTCCCTCTAAAAGCATTTCCTTGGTCTCCACCCTTGCTTTGATGTGCGCCAGCCTGCCACCGCTGGGAGCACGCCGCTCAGCATCGGCACGGACTGACCTCAGCCCTGCTTATTCCCGGAGAGCTGCCAATATTGCACCTTTCTTGCAAAGCAAAATGTTGAGATGTTATGATGTTTGTCCTCGGCGAGAGACTTCCCTTGCCAGTTTTTATCTAGTGTTGCTGAATGTAAAAGTTTGTCGGAAGTGTTTGACACAGTGGTGAACTTGAGATGCAGTATCCGTTTTGTCAAACCTGCCAAAGGAGGGAAGGCTCAAGTAAAGGCAGCTTTCTCTCTGGGGTGAGGTTGCTCGCTGGATCTGACTTCTGCTTCTTATGGCAGGTTATGGATTTGTTTCAGTGTGTGTTCCCCTTTTTTTTTTTTTTTTTTTGTTAAAAAAAAGAAAGGGCAAAAAAAAAAGCGCCAATTTTTCCAACCAAAGCCATGTGATCCCAAAGCAAATACCTCCTGCTTCTGCCCATGCTGCATTGTTCCAAAATTTGCAGGCAATTTTTTTGCATGACTGTTTTTCATCATTTGTACAGATCCAGTACTGGGAAGTGAAATAATTTCCATAAAAATAGTTGATTATAGATGTGTTTCATATGGAAAATATGTACCTGACCCAGAGGGGTTAGGAGCTGCTACTGCTAATTAGCTTGAAGAACAAAGCATGGTCCTCTCCCTGGAGGGGAAAAATCCAGTCTCCCTGTTCTCAGGGTATTTACAGTTTTACTGTTTAGCAAATGCAAGGGGTTCCCAGCCGTCGTGATGGGAACCATCACAAGCAGAGGAGCCCAGCGCCCAGCTCAGGATCACTTCTGAGCCTCCAGATGGCGTTTGCCGGCGCTGGGACTTGGCTGCCCCGACTGCAATGGAGATGCCACAGCATCTGAGTCTGTGCCCTTGCAGGTGGTGTCCTGCCAGAGGAGCTCTGCTTTCTCTGCCTCACTGGCTGCCTGCCTATATTCAGGTAGGCTCAGATGCCAGATGCCGTGCCGCAGTGCCATAAGGATGCGTGGCAGGGCTGCCAGCCATTGCCACGGCGCAGGGCACCAGCTGGTGGCTTTGGGAATAGTTGGACTTGACCTCAGACCTCGGCAAGGCTTTGACTCATAGAAAGGATACTGCATCTTCCTATGTCAACTCCTACTGCCGCCTTTGTTCCCCTCATCCGTCTGCCTCCGGGTGCAGGCAGAGGGGTGGACGATGGCCTGTTGGCCGGGGGAGGCTGGGAGGGCATCTAGCCATGGTTTCTACTGTCAATACAATTTTGCACAAGAGTTCTTTGAAGTGAGGTTTTCAACACTAATATCTTAAATGCACAACTGTGAATTATAACTTTTACACTCCTGTTGGTTGAATTTCCTTTAAATGAAATGAACCTGAATCTGTTTTAACTATGATTTATTTTTTTTTAATTCTGTGTATTGCCAAATCTTTGTAAAGAGTGAAGGAATGTTCTTGCTTTCCAGTGAGAATCTTTCTCCAAATGAGAGTGACTCTGGTGATGTGGAGATCATACGAAGCACGCTAGTTCTGAGTGGAGAGGGGCTCAGGGTGGGCTTAGCAAACCAGCCTTAGCCTCTCTGTAGACCCCAAGCTCAGACCCTCCAGAGTTTACAAAGCGCTTGTTGTTTTATTCCCAGCTTGTCCACTCCCTGAAATCCCTGTGCTGAAGGCCGCTGCCCCAGAGGAGCTCAGGACGGGGTATCCTGCAGAGGGGTGAGGGATGCTGGCAGAGTGTCTGGGCTGGCCAGGGAGCAGGGCCCGAAGGCTGGGGTGGCAGGATGATGTGCCTTCCCCCACCCAGTTGCACCAGCAGAGCGAGCTCCACGGGGCAGGTCCTTCCACTGCTCTCCACTTCTGCTCCAAACCTGTAGTTGTGTGTAGTTCCTTCTCATGCTCTTTTTGCCCCCACGCACGCTCCTGCTGCAGACTGAGCAGGGATGGGATGATGTCAAGACCTGTGCGGGGCAGCTGGAGCTGGCTGCTCAAGGCTTGCAGTTCTTGGGCCCCGTTAGGAGAGGGGTCAGCCACTCATTCACATTGTGCTTGCTGTTCTGTTCCTCCTCTGTTCTCCTGGACTTACTCTCCTTTTCCTCACTGCAGGTTTGTTTTTGTTGTTGTTGGTTTTTTCTTATTTTAAGTGCCTTTTTGTGCGGGTGGAGCTGGCAAGAGTAGGCGTCTCAGGACATGGCCCTTTGCACTCACCACAGACCTGGAGAAAGCTCAGGGGGAGCACGGCGAGTTGCCAGTGATGGCCCACGGACGTCACCTGTTGCTGCTGCTTAGCCTTCAGGGCCCAGCTCAGGTGAGGATGAGATTTTGGCACTGGTGGCGTCAGGCTCTGGTTCAGATCAGCTCAAAGAAAACCAAAGAGGTGGCTTTGTGCGAGGGGTTGCTTGGGCAGCAGTGGTGCTTCCTGTGATCTCTACAGAGCTCAGCCGAGGGGTGTGGGGGTGTGGATGGCGAAGAGCAGCGCTGTCTCCTCACAAGCATCCTGCGTAAGTGTCGTACGTGATGGAGAACGCAACCGCATTCTCCAGGACCCCTTGGAACATGCATCTTCCTTGTGCTGAAATACACTATCTATAGAAGTCGTTCCCACATGAAAGATGTACCATATTTTATATGATATCTAATACACACATCTGTGGTTTTAAAACTAGTACCTGTGTACCAGTTGTCAAGTTATCCAGTGTCTGGATTACCGGTAGAAAACTGGGGCTGGGGGGCGGGGAAGGACGCTGCAGATAGTACCTTGTGTTGTGATGGTAACTTGAGGCTTCATCCCAAAGATGTCTGACCGGTGTTGAGGGGTTCCTGCCCTCGTACTGTGCTGCCTTGCGTGCAGCTGGCATGAAGCAGAAAACCAGCGTGTGCTGAAAGGCTCAGCGCGGTACGGACCTGGGCTTGCTGCCCCCCGCCCCACTGCCTGGCTGGACACTGGGGCTCTCAATAAACCCAAAGAAGTACCTGGTCCTTGGATACTGAGGGTTGGTTTGGCCAACAGTGAAACGATGAGCTTAACCAACACGATCAGAAGCTGGGCATCTATCTGTTCACGGCACAGAGGAGAGAGCAGCCTTCATCCTGACTTGACCAGCAGAGAGGACAAGCCCTACACTGCAAGCTGGGCTGGGAAGCCACCCTCGTCCCTGCTCTGTTGTTGTACTTGGTCCATCAGTTGCAGGTCTCTTGTCAATGTGATCTCTGTGGTGATACTGGCCTCACTCCCATATGTCGGCAGCATATGTCTCCTAGTCAGTCCCGCTCGGTGTCTTGCTCTTGTCCTGGAGCCTGGCTGCACGCTGGGTTGCGTTCCCCCATGGTTAGTTTCATGGCTGCGTCCTTGAGGCCGTGTCCAGGCGAGGGGATGCTGTTGCTGTGGGTCCAAGGCGGTACGGTGGAGCTTTTTAGTCTGGTTGTGCATATTTGCTGTTCCGTTAGAAGCTGGATGCTGAACCTGGGGAGGCCAGAGCCTCCCTAGGAGAAAACCTGGGATGCCAGGTTATCCCAGTGCCCTTCCCTGAGCTGCAGGGCTGGGAAGGGAGTGTCAGAAGGCTGCCTCCAGCCCATGGCGTGGTACAGGTGGCAGACGGAGGTGTTTTTCAGATTGGTAGCACTAAACTCAAAGTGATATCTTTTTGTTCTCATTATCCTGAGGTCAGGCTCTATAGCGATTCTGCACCTTGGAATACGGTACTCAAAGCTGCTGGTCTTCTGTTCCCAGCTGAAAAACATCTTTCTGCTCTCTCCTGAGGTTTCTCCTTCAGGCCCTGTTTCCCTCTGAGCAGGGCCAATTGATCACTGGAATCCTGGAGAGGATGGTGCCCTGGCTGCTCTCGCCCCTCCAGCGCAGATTTCTGGCTAACAGAGTGCTTGATGGTTAATCCTCTCCCAAAGCAGGAGAGGTTTGGCTGTTCTAGACAGAAGCTGCTTGTCACAGACCAGGGCTTGAGGTTTGTCAGCTGTTGTGAGCCAGGCAAGCGCCTGAAACATGGAAAGGCTGCAGGTGGCTCTGATGCTCCACAGTTGGCTTTGATGTCTTTGTTGTCTTCTCCTCCTGGAAGCAGTGTGGCAGTTGGTTGATAGCAGGGTTTTCTGGGGAGGAAGGGCTTGTTCCAGCATTTGGTGCTTGGCAGAGCAGTCTAGCATCCCATATCAGCTGTTTGGAGACCACAGAGCTTTATAAAAGGAGGTGGGTTTTTTTTAATCCTCTGGGCATCACTGTTGTACCAAATCCTTCCAAATTCAAGTGAGAAACTTGCAGGCGTCAGGTGAGTAGCCTGCATCATGGCTTTTAGTTGAAAGTGCCAATACTGAATACATGCCTTCTGGGTTCGCCCAGATCAGTGTGGGAGGGTGAGGGGGCTCCCGGTGAGCCCCTCTGCCCGCAGCAGAGGCAGACTGGCCGGGCCTAGATCAGCTCTAGCGTCGTCCCTGCTTCAGAGTCTCAGGTCCCAGCAGGCTGGGCTGAGCTGGTTTGGCTGGCAGGTTTTTACCCAGGGTACGTGCTCTGTCCTTCTGCATCGTGCTGGGTTCAGCAGTGTGGCTTTCTGCGGCGGCTGCTGCTGCCTTGGCTGTGGCCGTCCCTCTGCTCTTCCCGCTGTGGTTTGGTTGAGTGTTCGGGCAGGCGAGAGAAGGAGATAGGGCAGTCAGGAACGGGCAGTGCTGTGGCTCCTGTCTTCATTCCTCACACTAAGGGTAGGAGATGCTGCTCAAGGGACTCTGCCTTCCCCGCAGACCGCGTGATACTGGCAGAGTGGAAAGCCACCGGGACCCCAGCACCAGTGCTCCGGCCCCATTCGATCCGTTTTCTCCCGAGCACAGGGGTGGCTTACGAGCGGCTCAGGGTCAGGCCCTGCTGAGGGACCTGGGTGCTCTCGGCACGTGCTTCCCGCAGCACACGCCGCTGCAGAGCCAGCCTCCAGCCCTGAACCGCGGGGCAGGCGCCCGGATGCCAAACATAGTGAATCTGAAAACCCAAATACTTGAGAAGCGTTCCTGGAAGCCATGAGCGGCTGGTGCTCGGCAGCCGGAGGTCTCACACCAAACCTTCCTCCTGCAGCCAGGTCCTTCCCGGCTGCTGCGGGCTCGGGCTCGGCCCCTGCTCGGAAGCGTGGCGGCATTCCCTCCGCAGCGCGTTTTCCTGGCTGCCTGAACCTGCTCCGCCACGCCAGCCGGCTCTTCCCTGTGTCTTACTTGCCATCATACGTGGTCCTTGCAAATTGTATCATATTGTACATGACTTTGGGTTTCCAGAGTTGTAGTGTTCTGACTGCAGTATTTCCATGTGTGTACATAAACCTGAATAAGCACAACTGAAATCCTGAATGAAGTGTATACGTTTCATATACTGATTGTCATACGAATGAATTTTATAATTATTCCAATTTTGTTGTAGATTTCCAGTCTTTCCTATTTATTTTGTACCAGATTTATTTGTATATTTTGTGATTTTGTTTAAAAGCATTTTGTTTATTCTTTTTAGATAAATGATGATTTGTTTTCTGTTGAACATTCCAGTTTATGCATTTTTCCCTTCTCCTCCATGCTCCCCTCTCATTTCAAGGGACATATTTTGGCGTGCGGGTGGTGGGGCTGCTGTCAGTGATCCTAGACCTGGATCTCCGCTGCTGGCACATCAACGGTCTTTAATCTCTACTTCTGCTTCTGAGAGCCCCGGAGAGGCTGGATCCTGTTCCCCATAGAGCCAGGTCTTGCTCTTTGCTTTGGTGGGTCTGGGCCCGTAAGTGCTTGAGCTGGGGAGGGCTGTGCTGGTGGTTTTGCTGACCGGAAGCTGGGAAGCTGGTGGTAACGGCAAGCAGCTGAGTTTCTCTTTCTGAAGTTCCCTCAAGGGTGAGGGCCTTTTTCTTCCACTAATAAAAACCCCTTATTTACAACCTGCTCTCCATATATCATGTTTGTTTTTTTGGAAGCGTAGATGCCGCCTGACGGTTGGTGTGTGACTGGGGGTCGCCAGCGAGGGACGTGGCTGCTGGTGATGGTGGCTCCGTTGGATGGGAGTTGCTGGTGGAGCGAGTCTGTCCATCCCCTGCGTTAGGTGCCGCTGCCTGCTCACCGGTGTTGGGACTTCGGCAGCAGAGTTCTGCAGAGCCTGCGGTGACGCAGATTTGTTTCTGAGCAGGAAGGGGCCCTGTGCTTAGTCCCCTGCCCAGCATCACTTCCAGCTCCACGCCGGCAGCAGAACAGCGACCCTTCCCTGTGGTGTGCCAGACACAGCCCTGCTCTCGTGCTTCTGCTGTCCCTCAGCCCCTGTCCTCCTCGCTGCTCTCCCTGCACTGGGCTTTCCTCCTTGCTCAGTTCTTGAGCCACTAAAACCCTGGTTAGTGAGTTGGGCGGCATCTGCTCGAGCCTCATGGAGGGGTTTTGCTGCAGCTGGTGCAGCCCCCATGGCGGTGCTGCTCCCATGGCTGTGCTGCAGGGAGCCCCCAGCGCCCGGGCCTCGCTCCCCAGCGCCCTGGCAGCAGGACGCGGCGTGTGGCCGGTTCTGAGAGGAGTTCGGCTCCCCGGCCTGTGCCTGTCCCTGGCACCGGCTGGAGGACGGTGGGATGCTGCGAGCAGGATGTAAGTAGAATTAATGTGAAAGCCGGCTTCGGGCTGGCTCTGGTGGTGAAGAGCAGGGGGCAGGAGGAGCAGGGCAGGACAGCCCGGGGCTCCTGGAAGGGCGGGTAGGAGAGGCTGGGTCCCTGCAGGGAGGTGGGATGGCTCTTGGCTGCCCAGGACCAGACCTGTGTGGCGGTGGGGTGGCAGCAGTGTCCCTGCATGGCTGGGCCCAGCACCACTGCAGCAGCAGGGGTGGGGTGAGTCCCCAGCACTAACAACGGCCAGGTCTCACACACCTTGTGAGTCATGCTCAAGGTCATCTTTTGTACCTACAGGTTTTTAAGTCCTGGTAGACCATCCACACCCTCAGCCTCTGCCTGCGCCCCAGCCCTGCGCTCCAGCCGCACGCTCTGCAGCCCGGTGGTCCCCAGGGCTGGTCTGCTGGAGGTGAGCACCCCGGTGCAGGGCCAGGGTGGGCCGGTGGCTCTGCACCTACACAACCGCCTTGGCAATGTACCTGCAGGTGGCCGGGGCTTCAGGGACCAAGGCTGCACTAGCTACTGCTCAGGGACTGGCACGGGCGTTTGTGTCCTCCGTTGCGGTGAGGTGTACCCCGATACTGGGCTTGTGCTTCAGCCGCAGTGAGGCCTCTCCCCGCTGAGCGAGGAGGTGGTGTAAAGGAAGGGGAGCTGGGAGCACCCCTAGTTACTTTGCCCTAGTCAGAAGTACTTGCTGGTGGTGCCCAACACAAAATGTCTGCAGGGCTGTTGCTAAGGGCAGGGTGAGCCTTGGGCTCCTGTCCCTGGCGGTTCGCTTGGTGCAGCCAGTGAGCCCCCTCCAGCTCTGTGGCGCAGCGAGGGTGGGCGTGCGGTGTTGGTGGAAGTGGGAGAAAGCAGAAGGCAGGTGAGCGAGAGCTCGGGCCAGGGTCTGCCCCCCACGGTCGCCTTGCTCCCGCGGGAGAGCCCACCGCTGGTGGGCAACAGCATGCCCGCCCCTTGGGGCAGGGGCCCAGGCTGCGGGGAGAGGCAGCAGCTGCGGTGTGTGCTGGCTTCTCCTGGGGGCTCTGAGGAGCCAGCTGGAGACACAGGTACTGCCAGGCCACCGGCTTCCTGGGAGGTGTGGGCTAGAAAACCGGCGTCAGCCTGGCTCTGGCTCGGTGGCTCCTTACTGCAACACCACGGCAGAGGCAGCGCAGGACGGGCAGCGCGGCACCAGGCCGGGCAGTGCCCGCGTGTCCAACAGGCTCTGCCCACCGCTTTCCCACCAAGTGAGGGTCAAATACTTTCCATTGCTCCAGCCTTGAAGAGTCTTCTCCCCATCACAGTCAGAAATAGCCCTGGGCTGGGAGCGAGCTATTTGTGGCGACCGGTTAGGAAGGAGGAATGCGTGAAGCTCCCCAGACCTCCCTTCCCGCAGCTGCACGCCCTCCCCAGCTGCTGAGCTAAAGCTTAAAAAATTCAAGTGGCTATACTTGGAGAAATGAGGTTTAAACATAGCAAAGCCCCACATGGCCTTTAGTGAAAGGGCTCGGGAACGGTTCCCTCAAACCCTTCCTGCAGCTACCTCCCTGTGGGTATGCGTTAGCCGCTCTGCAGACCCCAAAGTCAAGGGACCAGGGACCCAGTGCTGCGTTTGGGGCTTTCCAGCACAGCCCTCCATCATCTCAGCGACGTGCCACAAAACGCCAGGCATTTCTTAGAAACATCATCATTTATTGACTTGAACAACTGCCACTACAGCAGCAGCATTTCTTGCTCAGATGATGGGTGTGGTTTTTCTTCTTTTTTATTTTCTCCTAAGGTACTTTAAAAAGGAAAAAAAAATATTAATTGAGTTTATGGTACTGAAACAACAGTCGAATTTGTTACAAGAGGGCCCTTGTCATAATCCCTTCACAGCGAACGGCACAGGCTAGAGTAAGGGAGGCTGCACCCACGACACGGAGGAAAACCCCAGGGCACTGCTGCCCTTCCCGCGCTGGCCCTGCCCCTTCCCTGGGCTAGCTTTCGGGCACAAGGACTGCTTGCCCATCCCCGCAGGCCTGCAGCAGTCGCCCTCCTTGGCCAGGGACGCAGCCTTGCCCACCGCAACCTGTGATGAGGCTCTGCTTGCTCTGTGCCCAGACAAAGACAAGCTGCCAGCCAGACTGGAGTTTCCCGGCTCCCGCCATGGGGCTGGCCCTGTGGCACAGGCTGTTTCCTAGTTTAGGGCAGACAGCGTGGCCTGCAGCACCCTGGAATAACAGGCCCTTTCACTCCAGATGGTGGCTGGGTTTGTCTTTGAGATGCTTCACTTTCTTAAAGCTGAACAGACAGAAAGGTTAGTAATAGGCAGTAGGAAAACTGACTAACATAATGCTAAAGCAGTAGCTTCAAGCTCCTGGGTTAATATTTACTGCTGAAAAACTACAGGAGTTGAGAACACAGTGTGCGGCTCAGCTGTTTGAGAAATGCATTGGAAGTCATGCATCACATGCCGATGATGAAAGAGAGCTTTGAAACACTGGGAGAGGATAACAAGCGTCTACAAGCAGAAACGTGTACAGCTGCAGATATGCAAGAGCTGGAATCCCACCGCCATCTGTGACAGCCGGAGGAATTGAACCACTTACATGGAGAAACTCACGCCAAGCCGAAGGTAAACTGACTGCTGGAAGCCACAGCAACACCCTGGGTAGCACAGGAAGGGGGGACTTTGTAACCCAGAAGCGGAGGGTTAAGGGCAGCAACCCAACGGGCAGGAGAATTTAGATCATTTTGTCTCCTGCAGGGTCCAGCACATCCCTTCCTTCTCCACAGCGAATCTAACAGATGGCAAAAACCGTTCACAGGACACTGTTCAAATGAAATTCAAATGAAAGACATCATGGGAAAGGGAGAAACATGCAGCATCCCTGTATGTAATGGGGAGCAGCATGACAGCACGGGTGGGCAGTCCAGTCTGAATGCACCACCCCAGGCAGAATCCATCAGCTTTTTGAACCGTCTGCAAAACTGAAAACAAGGGTCTCCTCCTAATTAGTGTTAATTTGTTAAAAGTTTCCAGACACTTTCAAAACGTGCCTTTGCAAGAATCACAACCCCCCCAACCCATCACCCCAAGGGCCCTAACAAAGGAATCTGCTCCTGATCACTGCTAGAGTCACGGTTTGTCTTCAGAGGTGCTTTGCTTTTTCCTTTTTATTCCTCTTCCTCTTCCTCCTCCTCTTCCTCTTCTTCCTCTTCCTCATCATCATCTTCATCATGGCAATGTGTGATTTCCTGAGGTGCCTGGGGGAAGAGGTTGGGCGGTTTGATCTCGCTGATGGAACGGGTCAGTTGATGCCGCTTGTAGTCAGAATCTTTAAAATCCACTGAGGTGCGATTGCGCGTGGCCATCGGCGACTCCTTCTCATTGATGTCAACGTGCGTGTGCTCTACCGTGGACTCGTGTGGCATCTACATGTGTAAGAGAGAGAGGAGATGCCAAGGGGTGTCCCAGTCCCAGGATATCTCCCTGAGACAGATGGAGAGCAAACCCCACAACGTGACCCTTTTTTGGCCCATGGTGCACCGAATACCACCCAACCCTCCAAGGTGCCATTCCTGGTGCTTGCGGAAGTGTTAACAAACACAAGTGCAGGCACCTCTGGGACCCCTGCCCACCTTCCCAGGGTCCGCAACTCACCAGGACATGGGCGGCTCTGAAGAGGTAGCTGAAGGGGTAGTAGAGGAGGTTGATGAAGGAGGCTGCATAGAGATCAGCGTAGCGCATGACCTGGCTGGCAAACAGGGTCTGCCGAGAGCCGCTGCGGAAGAGGCTCCCCATCATCCCATAGCACATGTCCATGTCGTGGGTCACTTTCTACAAGCAAAGGGCAGATTAGGTCCTGGGCCAGGCAGGCAGCGGCGCGGAGCCACGACAACACTGAAGTGGAGTGCACTGAGGGCGAGGGGCTACATGAGATCTGCAAGGATCTCCAGCAAGGCTTTCTATGCTCGTCTCCCGCAGCATCAGAGCGCAGCTATGTCCCAGCTAACAGAGGGGAAGGCAGCAGCGGGCTCAGGGCCAGTACCTGCCCCAGGCTGGCACCCAGGGGTGGCTGAACCAGAGGCTACAGGCCCTCCAAGCCTGTGCGTGCCAGCGCCCTGTTCTGCAGCAGGGAGCACGGTCAGTGCCAGCGCTGCTGTGTGCATGAGGAAGGAGACCCTATTCCAGACCAGGCTGCCTTTCAGGAGTGCCAGTGACAGCAGTGAGCTGAGAAGCTCCTCTGTTTGCATCCACTAAGACAGAACAGAGAACAGCTTTGCCAAGCCTGCTGTGTCCACCCAAAGGCAGAGCAAAGCATTTCAGGGCTGAGGCAGTGGGGTTGGGTTGTCTCAAGCCCTCCGGGATCCAAAAGGATGAAAAGGGTTTTTTATGGTTGGTACCTTAATGCGTCTCTGGATGGAGCTGATGTCAGGGCGTTCATTGCTGCTACTGTCCAGATGCCTAGTTACAGGCGAGAAGGTAAACACATGGTGTGAAAAGTCTTTCAGAACCAGATGCTGTGGGACGGGGGCTTGGGGGAGGGAGGCTGGTCTGGAGGGGAAGGTTGGTCTCGTGGGCAGAGCCCAGGCCTGAGTCAAAGCTCTGGCAGCAGTGCCGCTAACCCAACCCCACGGTTTTGTCAGAGCTGCTTGTTAGCTGTTGCTAGGCTGGGAGAGGCAGCAGGAAATTTGTCACTGTTTGAATACTCACTTGTATAGCTCGGCCAAGAATATGTCCAGACTCTGCAGCTCTTCAAAAAGGGCTGGAAAATCCAGAAAAGAAAGGGGAAAAAGGTAAGTTTAAACTGTTGAAATGAAGAGGGCTGAAAGCAAACCCAGCATCCCGCCTCCTCCCCTTGCATGGCGGTGGAGAGGCACTGCATCAAGGAGCATGACATCTCATGGCCACTGTGCAGGGAGAGGGTTCAGTCACACTCTGTGCCACTGGCAGAGCTTTGGGCTTGGTTTCTGGCTGCCACTTTTGTTTTTGAGGCTGAACCTTCAGAGCCCTCACCAGAACCTTCCAACCAGCCATGGGGCAACTTGCATAACCCCCAAACTTATTTACACACCAAAGGGCAAACCTTTGCAGTAGCAAAAGTAGCAGAAAAGCAGTAGTGCTGGAAGATGGGAAACACACAGCACTTTGGCAGCAGAGGGAGTGGGAGGAAGGAGAAGGAAGTGGCTGGTGAGACGGGAATCCCTGCCGATGGGAGAGCAGTCATGGCTCAGGCGTTACAGGGAGAATAACCCAGGTGTCTTGTCAGATACTTTTTACCAGAAGCCATGGCTCCATGTGGGCGGAGGGAGAGGAGTTTTGGGGGCAGGGTTATGGATTAGGAACAACTCAACCCCACCCAGCTGCAGCTTTTTCCCCAGCCAAGTCAGAGCTTGGCTGATGAAGCGCAAGGGGCCTGGGAAAGAGCACAGGAAAGGCCTGGGACCCCGAGGCCAGCCCACAGAGAGCTGGCCCAGCTCCTGCCACCAACACCCAGACCCACGGAAAAAGGGCCAAAAGGAGAAGCGGCAAGCCAGGGTGATCCCTGCCCTGCACCCCTCTATGCGCTGGTGATCTCAGAGGTGCAGCACCAGGCAAGCAAGAGCAAAGCCTGGCCTGGGGTTTGCCTGGCTGCTGACCGCTTTTGTCTGTCCAGACGTGCAGCTCCTGCGCCAGCTCAGGGATCACCAGGAAGGTCCTCCAGCCCTGGCGCTTCTTGGATTTGAGGATGTCTCCAAAGATATGGTCTCCAATGTACAAGATGTCCTTCCCTTTGGCTCCCAGGAGGTCACAGACTGTGTCTGAAGAACCTGAGAGAACGGCATGGTTGAGAATGGGGAGCCAAAAGGAAACGCATGGCTCATTTCAGAGGGCCAGACTTAGGGACAGAGCAGGTGCATTTTCCTCCCAGAAACCTCCACTGCTCAACAGAGCACCTCTGCTCGGCCATGGCAGCACAGGGCCGTGCCGTGCCGTGCCGACTCACCTGGGGAGTTCACCCAGGGGCAGCTTTGCCCACCCCCGCCCCCAACATGAATGGCAGCAGCAGAGGGGCCATGCTGCCTGCCATCCCATGGGAGAGTAATGGAGCCCTGGGCACCACAGACAGCCCTGTATATCCACCTGCTGCCCTTCCCTGTCTCAGGGGACCCTCCAAGTGTGGTCACACAGGTGCAGCACTGTAAGTACAGCTGGGAACGTTGCACTGGGCCAGCTGCAGCTCCCCCTCTACTGCAAGCCCTGCAGTGGCATTTCCTAGACCCTTTTGGCAAGGAAGAAAATGGGGTTTGAGGAGGAATGGGTCCATTTCTTCCCTGCACTGAGCAGCAGTGATGATGGAGAGCTTCTGGTGCACTGTGCAGAGCGCACAGTACACGTGCTTTGGGAGACACAACCTTGCCTAGTGCCTGGCACAAGTCCTCTCACAGCCAGAGTGGCTGAAGGCCACAAGGGCATGTCAGAGCCACTCCACAGGTCAAGAAAGGTTCTTGCCTCACCTCCCGAGTACACGATGCCGTGCTGCAGCGGGCCAGTGTATGTACCAATCTTCAGCTTCCCGGTCACCTGAGGAAGGAGACACTGCGTTAGTGCAGAACAGCTGATGGTCTGGATCTTTTCTGTCTTATTGATACTTTACTCTTTGTCTCTCTCACTCCCACACAGCCTAGCGGTGGCTTTCCGTATTCTTTTCCTGTTGCCACTTGCAGTACATTAGGGAAGACAGCAAAGCCTCAGGCTCTGCTGTGCCACAGGTGATGGGGTTGCTCAGGAACCACAAAGAGGAGAAGCCATTCCACCATCTCTAGGGCAGGTCCTGTCTACTGTGTTGCCCGTTGCCACTAAGAGACACCACACAGGAAGTGCACGAGCCCTTCCAGCCATAGAGTCACCCTCCATATGCCACTCACCGTGTCCACCTGCCGCAACACAGTGCCTTCCCCAAAGAAAAGGGGTTTTCGCGCATCCACCAGGATCAGGTCAAAGTAGGACTGCCACGGCCGATGGGCACTCCCAGGCTGCAAAGGCAAAAACAAACCCAGAATCAGGCACAACACAATCAAGCACAGGGATTTTAACCAGAGTGTCATTGTCCATAGCCATAACTTTGTGACAGTGCTGGTCCATCAAAACCTGCTAGCTTGTGCCTCTTGTGGTGTGATGCTGGGCTGCCAGCACCATCTCCTACAGCAAGCCCATCCCAACCCAGCCTAGCAGTGAGGACTGAGAACATGGTGTGAGACAGGAAAACTGCACTGAACACCCATGTCACAGCACAGCTGTCATGTGAAGAGATGCTGTAAATGACACTGCTGCCACTGTTTCTGAAGGTGATATCCTACGTAGATCCAGACACATGTCACTTCATGGCTTCAGCCTTACGAGGCCACGCTGGTACATTTGCCATGAGTAGGAAGTGCCTGGACTCTACTCCACGGAGCATGGTTTTGAATCACAGCCCTGCCTGAAGAATACTGGACATTCATGAGCCCCTTCTGCTCCTTGCTTCCATTCTTTCTGAGATCAAGACCACAGCAAGGATTTCTTTGATCTATCAGTTACAGTGATTTTCCATGTTCTGAAAATTTCTCCCTTGGTTGCCTTCTACCTTCAGAGCACAGTGTGAAAACACATCTTTTGAGCGTGAGATAGCCTCCCACTGAGACACTGAAAAAGCAGTATAAATTCAGCTCATAAGCCTCTCTCCAAAAGTTGCAGGGCTGAGTTTTGACCTCAGAAAATGAGAAAAAGCATGACTCAAACGTTTGGAGTTACCGTAGTCAAGGCACAATCAGCCATAAATGTTTCTGCTGTTTTATAAAACTCTTCCCTTTCCATCAAGTTTTTTTTTAACAACATTTAAAACACTGTGCAAGATTTCTAAGAAACCTATTTCTAAGAAACCTGGCTGCAAAATGCCACAGTTAAAATGCGTTATCACTAAAATAATGTTATCATTAACACAGATTATTGTTTGAGACCAGATGATGCCTCTTTTCTCTGTTATATTGTATTTGCTTTGATCCCATTCAAATAGGACACAAAACAGCAAGTGTATTTTAACCAGATTAAAGCAACTAATCCCATGCAGCCGATGAAGCAGGATTAAAATGCTTTCCAGCTACACAGATAATTAGGCACATCAGTTTCTATTGGAACTGCAATCTAGAAATCACATACCTTTGGTCCATGTGGAAAGTCAAACAAGTAAGTCATAATTTTCTGAAAGACAGAAAGAAAAGTATTCAAAGATGCATTTTTAAACACACATTTGTGTAGTTTACAAAAGCATACTTTTCTGCTTTTATCTTTTCAGGTTACAGAACTTTATTTCAGGATTTACATGAAAGTCAGCAAAAGATCTGGAGACAAAATGAATGAATAGAATTTAAAAGTGACAGAAACTAAACCAGTAATTTTTATAATCAAAGAACACATCTGCCTCAGAGATCTGCATAGTGCTTCAGGTATATCTTGCAATGCTTTAAAACGGCATATAAGTCTTTGCATTAGCAATGTTGCAACATCCTGACATTTACCTGGAGTTGCAGTAACAGCGTTTATTCCTACAGCACAGCAGACAGCCCTTTCTGGCTCTTAGAGCGCTCTAGGACAATGGCTTTGGTGACCTGTCTGTACTCAGACTATCTCACTTGAAAGAGGAGTTCTGCATTTTAAAGGATGCTGAAATCTAAAATGAGTATCACTTTCTCTTTCAGCCTTTTAATTGCTGAGGAACTGAGTGAGGCACAGAGGGACTTAAGCCAGGCCCATGCTAGGTCAGCAGCAGAACCAGGACTACAAAAGATGATTCAAGACCTAATTCTGCATTCACCACTAAACCATCCTACACCTAGCTTAGAAAACACCTGATTCTCCACCAGAAGATGTCCTACAAAAACCCATACAAATGTATGGCTGGCATTTGCTTACTCTATTATATACCAACACAACAACTGAGCAGCACTTACATCTGTGTATTTATAGTCGCTGTTTGTGACAAGAAACACCTTCCCAACTTCATTCATGCGGCTGAGCAGCAGTGGTAGCTTCCCCTGAAAGCCAAGGGACATACAAGTCACACACAAGAGTTACAGAGATTCATCACGGGCAAAACACTTTCAGCTATGACGCTACCAGACAAAACAAATCAGACCATCAAGCAAGCAAACTCACGTGTTTTGCAGTGGCCAGAGCCAGGAAAGCTGCTGGTCCATCCACATAACACCCCTTCAGAGGACAGCCCAGGGGGAGAAGGCAATGGGGAAGGGTTCAGCAGGGCTGCGGTGCCTTTGCCAACGACAGTGCCAGGCACCCTGTGCTGCTCCCACCGATCTGGTCTGTGCCAGGCACGCTGGAGCAGCTCCTCCAGCTCCAATTCTGTTCCCGAAATGGGCCCAAAGGCAGATGAAATCTGAGCTCACATAAGCCATAAGTTGGAGTGCATTATAATTCCAACCTCAGATTAGGCAGAATTTATTCCTGGGGATATTTTTATTGAATCATGAATCTCAGTCCATTGCCAGGGTAGCTGATTACCTCACAGAACAGTTTCCTAAGAATTTTGCAGGCATGTAACTAGAAACAAGGTTAACTGCTTCAAAGTGATACTTCACCACAGGGCTCATCTAAACTAAAGAATAATTATAACGTACGTGGTCCAGAGGGGCCTTGCACACTGCAGAGAGGGCAAAAGTAAGGGAACCACTGGGGCTTGCTCAAGTAGGTGTGCTGAACAGACTTTTCAGGCTATCAAGAGATAGTCTTGAGGTGAGTCAAGAGATGAGTCTTTCAGGATCTTTTCCTCAGTCCCTCACGGTTAAACGCATGTAACATTTTTGTTGGATGGCTAAGGAATACTTCTGTCTAAAAAGATGCTCATCTGTTGCTTTTTAAAAACAAGGTCTGCTTGGGCAGAGAAAATGCGGGCAGGGAACACAGTTGCTTTCCCCACCAAAAGAAACAACACAAGCCTCGCCAGCATATTCACCTGTGTCCCATGGTAACATTTCCTCTGGCTTTTATATTTTACGTAAAAAACGTGCACATGAATACGAAATCACGTGGATCACTGGCTCAGAATAAAGGCTGCATCCGAACTTTCCACTTTGCCTTTGATTATTACAATAGAAATCACAGCGTTATCTGTTTTGTGGTTTAGTAAAGCAAATCAGCATGTTTATTTCTTGCCTGCTTACTCAGTATAGAATGTCACGTAGCACAAGTAACTTCACACTTACATCTTTCACCACGTACTTTTCCAGATTCTCAAGGGTCTTTTCCTTGAGTGATCCCTGAAATAGAAACAACGGAACCCAGTGAGGTAATGGAAACTTATGATGTAAGAGACATCAAAGTAATGCCAACTTTCACACTTTAAAATGCTGTGAAAGTACAAACCAGGGCGAATCTGAACCAGTGACTCTAGAGATGAGAGGCTTTGAGTAGCAGGGACCATCACAAACTCTGTGATCCATCGATTCCCTCACCATGGTAAATAATCCACTTCAACAGCATTTTAACCCTTTCAGAAGGGAATACAATAGAAACAAACAAAAAAAAAATAGATTTGCCATACCAAACAAGACAGTCAACGACCTGTCTCCAACACTGACCATAATGCTTTACTCAAAGGCCAACTCCAACATGTATCACACAACACTGCATAAGGAAAGAAAAATAGATTCCTGACTTCTCTATGGCTTAAAGAATGACCACAAGTACAACTGTGAGCAGGGTTCTCCTGTGATCGTTCTCCATCCCACCCCAACAGACCTCTTGAATGAGGAAGAGCAAGAAAATCAGGTCTTTAAGCAGACATTAACACTCACAAAATTATATTCTAAATTTGCGCACAAGTGTGTGAAAAAGATGAACTGCCTCTCCTATCTAAATAGAGAAGAATTGATGTATTTCTCTGTTTAATGCAGGTACTTTTCAGACAACATAAGATAGTACCAATGTAAACCATTTACAGTAAAATGTTGTTTTAATAATTAGGACAATGCACAAGTTGAGGACTGGAAGTACAAATACCCTCATGGCATCACGTTCTGAAACCCATGAATTACAGTACTGAAATGGAATGTGGGCACCATAAAAAGGAACAGGAAGCCAAGACAGATATGTTCCAGTACTAGGAGAGCAGTGGAGATCTTGACTTACTCACAGATGCTATTTATTATTTGCTCACTAGGCGGCAAAGCAGGGCTCTTGCCCGAAGTGGGCTAACACATCTTAACTCATGAGTTACAGACCAGTCCCTCTAACTCAGTTACAACTACAGACGTCCCAAGGAGTTCTTGCAATCACCTTGTAATGAACCCAGTCAACAGCATCTCTGACATCCTGGAACATACTCCTGAAGGACATGAAGAGGTCTCCATCTTTAAACCCTGTTTCACAGCTGTGGGGAGAAAGAAGAGAGATTGTAGCAGACAATCGCAGCACATAAGAAACATGTAAAAGACAGAGACAGTTCAAAATGTTGTTTGGAGTTTGTTTTACTGTAGTTGTTTCCTATTTACTACTTTACCGCAGCTTAGACTTGAAAGAAGGCTACAAACAGAATTTAACAGGCTCTGCGTGCTACCCAAGAACGTTTGTTTAAGATTTTAGGATGTGAGCTCCTAACTATGGGCCTGTGCCTCCACAGCAGTACTACAGCTTTCTGTGACTGCAACTCTTATTTCTCCCCCACAGTATTACAAGAAGGAAAAAAGACTGGCACTGTGCAGTTTGCAGCATTTTACAAAAGATGAATGGTACTAAGAAACTAAGCAGAGTCCTGCTCTTTTGCCCTCTTTCCAACACTAAAGAAGGGGAATGCCACAGAAATAAACTAAATGTAATACTCACTGCTTAGAGAAAGAACTACTTCTGTGTTGAATAGTTAGAATTAACATAAGAAATTTCCTCTACAAGATACTGTGGGGGGATCTTTGAGACACCCATGAGAGTTTGCATCAGAAGAAATCAAGAAGGATTAAAAAGAGCTGTTTTTATGATGACTGCAATCATCACGCCTATCATGAGAAAGGATACTTCACCTGATGGATTGTCAGCATAAACAGTTCCTCTGCTCCCAGGTAAAATCCCATTAAAACTTTGCCTTCCACTCACATGCAAAGACGACCCATCACATGAGTCAGCACCACAGCAACGTTCACACTGGCCAGTTCAAGCTGCAGCTTGTTTTTATGCTTTTACCTATTCGAATGCTAGGTAAATACTCATGCTGCACAAACAGCCTTTTACACTACACTGTACCTGAGCATTTCACCTTTAAGTGAACAAAGTCCTCAATTATGACCTGAGGGACTTGTGGCAACTGGCTGAGGAAATTCAGCCTTTCAGTTACCAGTTCAAACACGGCTCCAGCAGACACGGCTTCAAAACGAGCTGTCTGGTACCTGTAATCACCTTGCAGTAAGTGTGTGGTCTTAAAAGCTGGCCCAAATACCAGTGTCAGTCAGTATGGTGATACTGATATACCCTGTGCAGGAAACCCTCATAACCAGCGTCTGCTGTACACGCAGATCATCTCGTCACCACTAAATTCTCTTAACGTCAATAGAGTAAGAGGCCTGAACTTTTCCCCACTGAAACCACTTGAGGGGCCTCCACTGATATAAATAACAGCTCCATCTGTGCTGTATATATTTATGTACATATGTATATACATATATATGTAGATATATATGTGCTTTATAACAACAATCTTACTGTACCATCAGCACCTTGAACTGGAGGGAATACATACCTAGTGTACCGGTCACAGTTAGTAAAGAAATCCACTAGGCAAGCCAAAAGGTAGGTCTCTGCGAAGAAACAAGGCAAGATTTTAAAACAAGGATAACATCATACGGTCAGCTAACTTTAGGCCTTGTAGCCAAAAGAAGAAAGTTAATGTAAAAAAAAAACCCCAAACCCAACAGATAAACAGAGTATGACATTAGCAAAGCTTTACTGGCTGCAGAGGCACAGAAACAGGCATGTGTTGGCTCACATAAAACTCACCTGGCAGATTGAATAACGTGTTCAGAATGTAAAACCTATCTGTGTCATCCCTCTGGATAAATTTATTTGGATATTGATCCCGTGTTTCTGGCCTGAGAATAGATAAAGTGGAGAAAAATGAAACCACAAAAAATAACAAGGATAAAATGTGCTGACCTGCAAAACACAGTTGTAGCGGGGTCCATTAACTAGAGTCTGTTGTGCTTTAATCAACACCCAGCTTTCCCACGTGCACTAGCAGCACAAGAGCAAAACCGTATCCAGCGGCGTTCCCTTCCCTGCGCTAGCTCCAGCAGAGCCGGGGACAAAGCCCTCACTGCTGAGTCAGCACACTGGGCAGAGCCCACACAGGGAAACCGAGCGGTTGAGAGTCCACAACTCGACCTTAAGCCCCATGACGCTGGCTATGAGGATGCCTTAAATCATCTGCACTTTCATTGTTTGCTTATCTTAAACTTTCCCCCACTTTCCATATGTTGCTTTACACTCCCCTGAGCAGCTTTCAGCAGCGGAGTGCTGTCCCAGCGGGAGGCTTGCCTGGGGCCCTCTGCAATTCATCAGCAGGGTGGTGATGACTAAAAGTCATTTAATTATTCTGGTTTCCTTCATTTCTGGAGCTTCTGAAGATCACCTCTGACTCAAAGAGGAATTGGAGTGCATATCTAAGGGCTTTTTCTAAATTTTGGCTTCCTGACGCAAGGACTTACAGACCTGCAATGACAAGGCTTGCCACCTTGGAGCCCTGAGCTGGCCTGCACGGCCTTCCATCCATCCGCCCTCACAGCAGGGATACGAGGGCATTTGCAGGGACACATCAGGCATGTAGCACTGTGGTCCCCTCGGCTTCCTAAAGCACGTTCTCTGGGGCAAAAGTCATAGAATCACTTAAGTTGGAAAAGACGTTTAAGATCATCGCATCCAACCACAGCACAAGGCTGCACCCAGCCGTCCCCACAACCACCGTAAGCACACTCACACCATCGCCTTCCAGCCGGGCACGTGCGGACACCCGTGCACCAGGGTGGCCAGAAGAAGCACCAGTGAGAGCCCAAGACATGTTTGGAGCAAAGATGGCCAGGGAAGGCTGCGGGAAATGGCACGCAATGCCTCACTTCTGACACCCTCAAAGGTCAGAAACACTAAGGGGCAGAGCAAGCTTGTTCCTTCCCCAAGCCAGCTCAGGCCCTCGAACTTCCTTAGCAATGGCTGCGGAAGTCACAGTCTCACAGGGCACAGGTCCTCTCTGCTCCCAGCAGCCCTCACACAGCGGCTTTGTCTTAACTGACAAGGTGCTAATGTTAAACTGTGCCAGGACAGGTGAACAGCACCTGGATTATCCCATCACTCACTCCCCACAGCACACTTACTTCTATTCCCAGCACACTACAGATGTGCCTGTGCTGACACGGACCTTTCCTCTATAAACACCCTGGGCTGTTGCTGTGTCTGGGACCCTCAGTGCATCCCCAGTCAACCCTGGAGCTGTAGGAACACCAATACAGTCCCTGTGACTCCTTATGCAATGGGTGCCCCAAGGATCAGTGATAAAAAAGAGCGTATTAAGTAAAAAAATAAACACCAGCCAAGAGTCAGCACTCACCCTCTGAGGAAATTAAAGCCATGTGCACACACTAGGAGGTTCCCATAGGCATCAACCTTCAACAGGTTTCCATAGTGGGTATCAAACACCAGGCCTCTGTTAAGAAAGTGATTTAAGATGTGAAGAAGTGAGCGTATTAAGTGGTGACCATTTTAATGGCAGTTAGAACAGTTCTAGAACAGCTTGCTCACTTGGCGTGGGGCATCAGAACAGAGTTGCTGTTATTATGCAGATGGGGTCCCTACAGCCCCTTTTACCTGGCTGCAGGTGAGCAACAAGAGCCCTGCACTGCCAGGTGAAAGGTACCACTGATCTGCTCTCCATAGTCTTGAAAATGGAACCGTTTAACCTGGCAGAGGCTTAGCTATGCATGTACCAGGGAAGACATGGGTCTCTTCCACAGGGTCATGAACCCAGCACCTGTGTGTGTGGTTCCCTGACAGCCCTGCTGGGCTGCAAGGAAGAGTGAGGGGTGATACAGGAATTTCTCCCCTCTTTTTCATCGCTCTGTTACAGACAGAGCCAGATGGGGCATGTAACTATTGCACAAAACGCTTTGGACATTTCCCAGTTCCATCTCCAACAAAATGTTGTCTCACTTATCTAGTAGCTGGCATCTGGAGAACGCAGCCTTCCCACAGAGACATCCGTTCTGTCCCCTCCCTGGGATAAAGGCAGTGGACTTAACGGAGTCTTCGTCACTGGTTTGTGAAGGGCTACTGTCTTGTTATGGGCAGGGGTGCACCCAGCAACAGTCTCGGTGTAAAACACGCTGAGAAGAGGGAAGAAAGGAGGCTGCCAGACTGAAAACTGGGACAAGCCAACAGACTTTCTGGTCCAGTCTTTTGGAAAGAAGCTCCAAAGGAGTCAATAAAGCAAAATCCAGCAAAGGCACAACTGGAAACAACTTAAAGGCGCAGAGTTAGATCAAAAGCCTTCTCTAAAACACACAATGTCCTTTTTACCTCTGCTACCAAAAGACAAAATGTAAGAATTCAGTAACTTTGCACCATTAACTTTGTTTTTGGCATCTAGACAAGTGAATCGGATTGGTCTCACTTTTATTATTGTTTACTGTCAGCTTTATTTTCAGGATGTCTTATGCACCAGGACACTACGAATTAAAATCATTAATGAAAAATGTTCTGAGACATTCTAGCAGCCGCCTCATGGACAGCAATGGCTCCTTCTCCCCTTGATTGTGATTTAACTCCCAATCCAATTGTGTCTCTGCTCTCTTTGCTTTGAAAGATTATTTTTGGACCATGTTTTTAGCAGGCCTCCTTTCTTGAACACTCCCTCTTTGCTGGCATGTGTTCATGTGTGCAAAGGTCCTCCACATACTGGAGCAGTCTGCTCCCTTCCCCATGATCTGTGGTCAGCCACAGGTTTCACAGGCACAACTCTTCAAACCTGGCCTCACGTGTTGCCTATGAACTTTACAGAACAAATATTCAAGACCTCAAGCAGGCTGGGTCGGTATCTGTTAGTCATTTACCTGGTAGGGAATGCAGGATCATACACAAAATTGAGCAGCTCATGAGGGTATCCAATGGAAACTAATCTTTCTACGGTCAGGTCAAATCCAAGAGATTCGTATTCAGGGGATTTATACACTGTACCAAGATGAGACTTCAGTTAGAAAATTTGAAAACAGCTAGGGGGTTAAACAAGAAGGCAGTTAAAAGTAATGTACCCGATTTGCCCTCCTCCCTCCTCCACATCAGACATTCCCTTCTTTGCTTCTTCGCTCCTGCCCTTCGCTGCCTCGGGTCCCCCAGCCCAGCGCCACAGTGGAATTAGCTCATGCTCCGGGACTGCAGCCGAGCGGAGCCGCAGTTCAGGTTTCAGCAGCAGAGTGCACCAGATGAAATATCCATCAGTCTATCACAGCCCTCTGCATCAGGAAAAATGTATTTCAAACTGCAGCTCCTCTCCCTGCAGTCCTGTTAGGCAGATGCATGAACGCTCCCTGTTCCACCTGCTTGGATCGGGTTCTGGTTTGCTGTGTTTTTGCAAAGCTGATGAAGAAACCAATAAATTTGGGGAACACGTGTACTCATGCTTAGAAAGCCTGAAACTCATTGCTGCTGTGCTACTGTTACTGTTCTGGACACAATCCCAAAGCTCAGTATTGTGTCCAGATTTCATCTCGGGGGTATTTATGTTTGCTGCACACTAAGTTAGCTGGAAGGTAGAGCTGTCAAGTTAACATACGATTTGTTTGTTAATAATACCATATGGTACTGTAAAAATCCGTTAGCTATTACCCTTGTGCATCAAAATGCTACTCTTTTAAGCAAGCTTACCGTTCCCACATTTCAGAGGAGCTGCTCATCTGTGACACACACCTTAGCTCAATGCAAAAGAAATGGACTTGTTCAACCAAGTCATTCCTACCATCAGGCCTGTCTTCTTCCTACAAATGACATTCCCATCTACTGGAAGTGTTACTGCTTAATCAGATCATTAAATTAGCATTTAAAAGGAAGTCACTGTGTTTCTACAACAGGCGGAAATGACTGTGTTTCTCTGATGGTGTGTTTATATTTGCTGCATGTTCCTGTCTTACATTGGTCCTAAGATGTAACAAGGTCAAATACAACCCCTGACTGCAATGAGGGTTACTACGGGTTCAATGGGCCCAACTGCCTCAAACACTGGAATATTTCAAATTTAGCTGAGCAAAATACAAAAATGTGCAAGTTACACAGCAAGCTCATTAGAAGACATTTCCCAAGAGATATCTAGCACATCTGTGGACCTCACAATATATATTAATACACGTTGTCTATACTGCCCAGGTAATCACCACTATATATATAGACTGTGAAACATGGAAGCTGAATCTGAGAGGAGAAAGCAAATACATAAAATACTAGAAAAATATTAAAAAGGCAAGGACTATAGAAGAAACAAGACTGTCAAAAGACACAGATCATAGTAACCATGACAGAAGGTTCCCCTATTACCTAATAATCTAAAAAGCACCAGAGTCCTAAGAGTTAATTTTCCCCAGTAAACTAACACCATTAAAAACATAATAAGCAAACTTGTAATGTTCTTAAACAGATTACTAAAATCAATGAAACAGTTATCAAAACTTTCAAGCATTATTATACCAATGGAAAACATCAACAACATGATACAACATTCAGTGCACATAGTCTTTTCTGTCCTTTAGGAAAGGAAGGGTTGATTGAGCTATAGATAGGAATAAGCAGTCAAAAACTAGAGCTAATGAAGAAAGCGGTGATTGACAAGGCAATTCTGGGGAGTGAGCTAGAGCTGGAGGGAGCAAAAGGCAGTTAGGTGATGAATAATATTGTGAGAGTGACACCAGAGCATCATCTGGAAAAAGGAATTCCTGCGATGCAGGACAGTAAAGGCACTTCCCAGAGAAAATGATAATAAATACACCTGCACATACTCTCAGAAGGTGGAATGCACTGCAAAGCTCCCCATTACGTGAAGCAGCCTCTGGTCCCCTGCTCTGTCCATGAAGCTGCTGCACTCCTCCCCATTAGCTTCCTGGGAATCTGACCATGTTTCCAACATATCCATAAAACATCACTCCTAAACAAAACATTTCTCCAAGGAAACACTGCTCTTTCTGAACAAATCAACCATGCTGATGCTGCTCAGACACAAGGAATCTCAAGGAGCACACTGGCATCTCCTCTGGACAAGCAGAAGTGGTTCATCAACAGCTCCAGCAGAACCTTCCAGGGAAACTGGAACTGAAACTGCTTTCTGTTAAAGAACCTGTGCATCTTGTTAACACTCCACCAGAGAACGGCTGCAGTGGGACATGTGGCCAGCTGTTCACAAAATGCCTTCACTCAATTTCTTCCTTTCTGCATTTGCCTCTTTCTCTTAGATTTATCACTACAGACCTCCTTTTAACTCCCTAAGTGTAAGGAAACAAGCTGAAGCACCAGTAGGAAAAAGGCTAAAGAACAGGTATCAGCCTCAGCCTTCATCATCTCAAGTCTCTGCAGAGGCAATACTGCAACAGGATTAATCTGAATGGTTCTATTGATTCTTTTGGGGGCGGGGGGGGAGTTACTCCCCTTACCTCTCAAGCTCTAGATTTTGCTTCCTTGAAATCTCTTTGAATAAAACTAAACTAGCTTACTCATGCCTGAAGTCCCTTCCCTATTTTTCTACCACTCCACAATATCTGGAAAATGAGAGCCTTCTCCTTGATACACAAACTAAACAGAGACACAGGAAACTGGACTCCTGGAAACAGGAAAGGGACAATAAATATTCTCCAGTTACCATCCTACTTACTGTTCAGGATAAACGTTCCTTTAATTAGACACACAGCTACACACAGTTGGGAACAGAGAGCTCACTGAGCCCACCTTGACAGCACCCTACACCACAGCACATGCTGCATCAATTGGTATGAGCCACAACCCACTGACATTTCTCGTAAGCTGTGCAAATGCCTGTTTCAGTAACATGAGCTTCTGGGCAAACAAACGATCCACCTCCTTCAGATCAAGTATGAACAGGCTAAACACTGCTGCAACTATGGCAGCACGTTCGGGGAAGATAGCCCAGTTATATGCATTACTAGATGAAAAAATGTATTTCAATATTGTACTCAGGGCTGTTTGCTCTCTCTCTCATCTTAATTACTTCAGGCATCCATGGGGAAGAGTAGGGAGGACAGATCAGTATTTTTTTCTGCAGCTGCATGATGAAAAAATAGTTTTAAACTTTCCTGGAACATCCCCCTCCCTTAGACCTGGTTGCTGAGACCACAACTGGAGATAATTTGTGTGCCATGGCGATGCCATGAATTCAGCTATTTGCCATGCAGCATCTCCCATGCTCAGCTCTTTCACCTAGCTGAGAAGGGCCCAGTCTTCAAGCATCCCCAACTCTGCGACACGTAAAGAGGCAGAGCCACAAACCCATTTTCAGAGCATCCTTGCCCAACGCACACGGGCTGACAGTAAAACCAAAGCACAGGCTGCAACTTATTCTGATTTCTTTTTCCCTTTCTTACTACTTGATGGCTGTGTCTCTGCCATCATGCTAAGTCCCTGGCTCCAGAGGACCACATTATTTTAATAGTTCATGTTCCAACACAGGCAAATGCTTCAGCGGCACAGGGCTATCGGCACCCAGCGCTCGTGGACTGTGCAACCAGGGTGGAAAGAAAACACCAAAGGTTTAAAAAAACCCAGAAGCCAGTTGACAGCATTTCAGCCTCCCCTTAATACCATCACTTGGCTTAACATCATACTATTGAAAGCTAAAAAGCAGTACCCCGGGAGTGAACGTTGCAAGCCTTCAGGTCTGTGATGAGTGCAGGCATCCCTCACACAGTACGTGCTAGGAGGGAAGCCAATCTGGAATGAGCAGTTGTGCAGTAAGGTATGCAATTTTCATGCATTTGTGTGGTTGTTTTTACCTTTGCTGCCAAGACACATACAGTTACAATTTTATAGCCTTCCTGAAAAGGAAAAAAAAAAAAAAAAAAGAAAAAAAAAAATCTCTACAGAGGCTCCAGCTTATGCAAAATGCTGCTGCCAGGATTTTAACTCACATGAGGCAGATGCAGATTCAGAGTGTCACTCCAGTCTTGACGGAGTTACACTGGGCTCTCCTGTTAAAGAAAAAAATCAGACTGATTTTAAAACTGCAACAGCTCTGTGTCATGTGGGACTGTATCTCCTGGAGCTCTGTCCTCTGGTAAGCTCAGAAGTCGGCCTGGCAGCTATTCCAAATACACTTATAACTGATTTATAGAGGAGGCACAGTAGGTAATTGTGCATCCTGCAGGCAAAATTCTGTCCTCATATCCACAAAGCAGTCTTAGATCATTAGCTCAATGATAATTAGAAGAAAGAGGCTACAAGCACATTGCCCAAGTGACACAAACCCTTTGAGCTTCTCACAGATGCAGAGCAACTGGTTCAAGAAAGGGTCTCATGCTCTTTTTGGGGCTTTGCTATTATCGTCCGTGCCTTAGTTGGTGACAGATCACTTGTTTCAGGGAGCTCACTTTCCTTCACACCACAAAATGCCTGTACGTGTAAGAGCAGAAGACTCGGGAGACCGAGTCAGGAGCTACTCCGGGAATCTGAGAAGAGAATTTTGCCCTACATCTGAAGGTGCTCCCAGCGAGAGCCTCGCACACCAGGTCACTCTGACATTAGCACGTCTAAATTTAATTGCATACTTTAACACACTTACGCTTGGGCTTTTATGTGCAAAGCACTGAGGAATAAATGAAGTATTGAGGGACAGTACCAAAGCTGCACATAGTGCTGCATCATATTGCAGTGCACTGGTCTGCAAAGCACACACAGTAAGATGACCAGACCTATTCTGCAATTTACAGGTACACACAGAGTAATCAAGAGTAGCTTTGAGATCCAATTTGCACTAAATACAAAGCTGAATGAGTTGGAATGATGTTGCAAAAAGGACCCAAAGAAGTATGCAGACCTCCTGGAAGGCTTCTCTGAAAATAAATGTTTAAAGTCTGTTTTGTTTCAAAATGAATAGCTGGGGAAGACTGTACGGCATGTGATGGCTCTGTTTAAGCTGTGGGGAGGAGAAAGCCCTTCAAGGGCAGTCCATTTCTTTCTTTGCTCCTCCTCCACACACACAAGATTTCAAATTCAGGCAGAGTAGCTTCTCATTGAGGATGTAACACGGTTTGTTTCAGTGCATGGGGACACTTCTTACAGGCTAGTCATGCATCAGAGGAGAGAAGCAGGAGCTAAAGTTGCAATAACCGCTCCTTTTTGCACTGCTTCAGCCATGTCACTTCTGTGAGATGTATTTGCCATCTCAAACTGCACACCTGCAAGCCAGTCCTGCCTAGCTGTTTCATTTCCAACCACTACGGATCTGGTGTTGTAAAAGCCCTGAATTGAGAACAGTGACAACAGGCTGATTTCCCACGCCACTGAGGCAGCTTTGAGGAAGCAGCTCCCCATCGCCATTCCCTGCTTTAGGAAGGGAAAGATGAGCTTGGGAGGTTGCTGTAAGCAGTCCACAGAGTGAACGGCTCCTTGGGGGAGAGGCAGAGCGAGGACTACTAAATGATGACCTAAGTCTCATTCATCCCTGCCTCCAGTGTTTCCCCATCTGTCACTCTCTAGCCAGTGTGCTCTCCTACGACGTCCTAGCATCTCCTGAAGGAGTTTCATCCCTTCTATCAGCCAACTCCTCACCTGCTTTCCCTCCCAGCTGGAAGCTGAGAGCAGCCCCGGGAAAGCTGCTCGCAGTGCCCCCAGAAACACGCCCGTGTTGGCAGGGGACTTCACAGGAGCAGCTGCTTTCTGCAGCTGGTGCATCGCTGGCTCTGATCCTTTGGGTACATACGGCTCAACTCCTTCCCCAAGCAGGTGCTGAGAGCACTCTCCGTGCAGTGGGCTTCCCCGTCCTTGGCCCTGGCCACTGAGACTCTCTTGGGAATTGAAACACCTGCCTCCCCACGCTGTTTTGGTTGACAAATGAAACTAATTGGCTTTTGACTTTCAGGTGTTCAGATAAGATCAGTATTTCTAAAACAAGAGATGATGACCTCCTTCAAAGAGTTGCAAAAAGCTTTAGCAAACACTTGATCTTCAGAAATTTTACCCACTATCTGGGTTCTCCAGAGGTCACACAAAGACAGATAAGCCAAAAGGTGGACAGATAATGCAAGGGGTTTAGCCTTTCCTCTGAAGCACAGGAAATGCAGCCCAATTACTTTGTGCTAAGTCTTGAAGAAATGAAAGTCAATTAACTAGAAACAGGTTATTTCAGTTGCTGCTTATTCCCCAGTGAGTAAGGCATGCAAATCAGGCAGTTAGGGACATACATGGACAGCTGGGTAGCCAGTATCCAGATTGATATATGTCTCAGGCACAACATGCATAATTAAGCTTGTGCAAATACATTTCTGAAATTACACAAACCTGACTTGAAGAGCAGGATCAAAGTGCTGCTCTAAATTGCACAACAAATAAATAATGGAAGCATGTATTAGAAATACATTTATATCGATGTTGTGATGATGAAAAGAGTTTAGTTAAAGCCTTGAGGACCAAGATCCTCTTTTACAACACCATCCCCTGTAACAGTACAAGTACCTATGTATCCTGCCTCAACGATGTCTACCAAATGAGATCCTAGACTAGTGTCCCAAAACAGGCTAGATCTATTCCTGGAGCTCTCCATTCTGTCAACTGCATGTAGTCCCAAAGCTGGGCATTTAGGCCAGCTACCACCAGGATGTCTGTGACAGTCATCCCTCCACGATCAACCAGATCGCTATTTCACACAAGCACCAAATACTCATTCCCTGGCACTTCTGATCACCCGACCTGCAACTCCAGCTGAGAATCCAGAGGGAACGAGTGAGCGACCAGTCCTGGACGTGTTTGGAACACTGGACTTAATTAAATAATAAACCCCACTGAAGCAACAATATCAATTAAACATACTAGTAAGTGTTGGGCAGGCATTTCGCACACTGACAGTTTAAGGAAAGTCTGGCTCAGCTGTAGGGCCATAGATCTGATGATTCCCAGAAATAACCAGGTAGTGAAGAATGCTATCAGACCTCTCTACACACTGACCCTCCTTTCAAGTTACTTATTATCTTCATAACTTGTTACAGAGCAATGACAGTTTTCATATATAATTAGAAAAGAAGAGGATTTATGGTCTAGAATACTAATGACTTCAACTTCTGTGTTACAGGGTCTTTTCTAACCAGGGGAGGTATTGTCAGGCATTGTCACTGAAACGTAATGAAAGGGAAACAGCAATGTTTCAAGCTACGCTGCTCTCTCTGTTAAACTAATGCACTAATTGCGCAGGAAGGAATCTGAAGTGCTACGTTTAAGTTTCACACCTGGGTGTTAGCTTCCCTTTGGTTTTGACAGCAGAGTCAGACTGCTCAGCTCTGACAGGAGCCCAGACTCACTCCTGGCTTGCACATTTTGCACTGGAAATATGGCAGAGGATTCTCTTTTCCATAAGAACTGGAAACCCTGCAGAGGTACCTGTACTGTGGGAGCCTCTGTACAAACACGCTTGGCAATCCCAGGAGCAGGGGTAAGCACAAACCTCCAGCTCCCTTGCCTTGCATTTCTCTTTCCGAAGACCCATCAACTGTTACCTCAACTTCTGCCATGGCCGCTGCAGACATTTCACTTCATAGCATCCTCACCAGACAAGAAGAGAAAGATGGACACTCCTGTTCAAAGCCCTGGTTGTGTACAGCGCTGTTTTCAGTTTATCTCTGCCCACATAAACAGGTGGGCCCCTGCATGCAGGGCAATGGAGTCGTGCACGTTTGTACTGTGCTGACCTGGGAGCTCAGTGCCTGTAAACAAACTGACAAAGTGGTAAACGTGCCTAATTGTAACCGCAAGAAATCCCAAACAAAACCCGTGGGACAACTCATATGTTTTCAATTAGGAACGCGGTGAATCATGGACTTGCCATTTGTTGATGGACTTGGCTGAACTGTGACCATAAAGGATTTGTCTACGTTCAAAACAAGCTGAAAAACAGCCAGGAACAGACCCCAGCCCTCTTGACTCTTGGGTTTTGATTTTACCCACTAGACCATAAATAAAAACGTACTGTATTATGCAAAGTAGAACTGCAGTATTTCAGCCTATACTTAAAATGAGTTTTCATAGTACCAAACAAACAAAACAGGTAGCAACAGTATGTTTCATTTCTTTGCATTTTTCAACCTGAAATGAGAAGAAACTGCTGCCATATCGATCATAATTTTCATTTACCCAAAGAAACCTTTTCAAACACTAAGTTTTCTGTGCAGTATGACAAAGTTGAGCTTTAAGCACACTTCAATATTTAATGTACCTTTTCTATGTCACTAGAAATTATGTCTTTGTAGTGATCAACAAACAAGATCTTGACAAAAGCTCCAGGTGCATCCCAGGATACTTTCACATGCTTAACACACAAGCTGCTCTGCTGTGCGTGAACAGCCAGATCTTGCACCAAGCCTCCCAAGGCCACCGAAGTTTTTGACCGCGAATCTGCTAACAGGAGGTAAGGCAAGAGTCACTAATCATCAGAGGGTTGAATCTTTTGGATCTGAGCTTCAGTGGCTTCCCAGCACCCTTTTCTGACAATGCCAAACGCAGGGTTCTGAGTGGAAACCAGCACACACCTATAGAGAAGCACAAAGGCTCTGCAGCCCCCAGCTGCAGCAGTGCCCATAAAGCAGCTATGCACCCACTCTGCAGCCTAAGAGCAATGGAAAATTCCTTACCTCTAATACTCCTGCAAACATCCCCAAGTACACAGCACAGCTTTCAGCTCTAAAACCTCTAACCTGGAACCGTATCAGCTCCTATTCTCCCACTCTGCATGCTAAAAGGATCTGTAAAGACAGGATTTGTTGTTGCCTCAAGGACTGACACAGCATTGTTATGTTCAGCTTGGCTCTGAATTGCTGGGTCTACACTTCAGGTTGGTTTTAGTGCTGCATTTCTACTTGTTTTAAAAACAAGTTGTCAAGTATCATCAGCTTTAACTCTTCCCAAAGCAGGCTTATTAGTGCTCTCATTGGTATATTCCAGATATTTTTAGCTTTCTGCTGCTGCACTTTGTTTGCCTTTGATGTAACAAAGATTTGGGCTGTTTGGATATGCCTCAGAGACTGGCAAAACAAGAGCTTAGTGTTGGAAAGATTTCTTCTGCTGAATAAAAATGCATGGCTTGAGGTAACAACAGCAGCACTGAGGTCACATTTTGCATGTTGAGAGAAGCAATTCAGACGGACTCTGCATTTCAAGGAAACGTCAGTTTGTCTATTTTAACAGTTGGCATAACATTCCTTTGCACTGGAATAATATTTTGAAGATGACTACACAGTCACCTGTTCTTTTATGGGAATTTTCTATGGTTTTCCTGACACAAAAGAATCTTTTTTTTGTGCTTAACAAGTGGCCTTCACAAGTTACCCCTCTCAGATACAGCCCACTGAGAGTCATAATCCCATATTGAAAATATCCTTGCATTTCCATGGAAACAAACTACTGTGCCAAAGTATGGGCTTAGTTCTTCAATGAAGACTTCTGAACAGGGAAGAAATAATTGCATGAGCTTCATGTTCAAACATAATTTGCTAGCATCTAGAAATAAAAAGAAAATTACTTAAAGGTATAGTAGCCATTTATACACTGTATCTAAGGCATTGTTCAGGTGTATCAGTGTCCAAACAGATCCAGCTTCTTATTTCTCTCCATATTCACTTAAGAAAGTGAGCCTCAAAAGCTACACATTTGTTTAACAGTGTGATCCTGGGCTTATATGTAGCACAAGTGCCCACGCTGTCAATAAGCCACATACATAAGTTTTTCTGTAGTGTGCTAAAATAAGGCATTCACAAAGCAATAGCACACATGTGATCTCAGAGTTAAAGCCGTCTGTACTCTCAGCTCTGGTTCCTCCTACAGACTAAGCTGTTTGTGTCATCACAAGGGCATCTGCAACTTAATAGTACTTCTGTTGTGGTTATTAAGATTACTAGATAAGGGGGTCTATTAGAGTGAAAAATACCTCCATATTTCCATCCCTCTGGCAGACAAGAACCAGCCTTCAGTACACTAACAGCCTGCTGACCCAGCTTGGTGTTATTCTCAGGTTTTTAAGAGCAAGAAAACAGAATGTAGCAGCTTTTGAAACTTTCCTTACACTGTGAAGACTTGTTCTTTCGGCAGCTTCTGTCTAACACTGATTCTTCAGGAATCCACAGACAGCAGATTAGCAGTTTGTCAGTTGGTGATTTACTGGGATGGAGCAAGCAACACATGCTTTCTCCACTCCTCATTCCCAACGCCAGCGTGTGAGATCCCACAGCTCCAGACCTCAGTTTGCTCATTACGCAGCTGTAAATGGTCAAACTCAGAAGAGCAGCAACACAGAGCCGGGACAATGCCACTCAAGCACTGCACTGGTATTTGAAAAAACATCCCGCTCAGAGCACACTAGGAACAATTTAGCTTCAGATTCCATCTGCCTTTAGCTTTAAAACACTAATGGCTAAAGCAGCCTCTGAAATCTGCAAAATCTGCACCTGCTGAACTGGAAACATGCAAATGTGAAAATGCAGACAGCAGATGTGCCATAGTCAAGGCATCTCTCATTTTTTGTTAGGACAGTTTGACGGTTACTGTTGTCACATCTACTGATTCCTTTCTCTAGCCACCATTCTATTTCTGTATGACACAAAGAATTATATTACCCAAAGAACCAGGAAGAAGCAAAACTGCTCCCCAAAGCAGCCTCAAAGCCTATAGTCCCTACATCATGATGAAACTAAAGACAAACCTTTAATCTAAGCAGGAGACCCTTGTTAGAACATTTGTATCAGAGTCCAGTACCAATAAACAGACAATAACAGTATCTGAACAGAAGAACAAGTATTTCTTTGTAGTTGCTTACGTTACAAGCTCGGCAGCTTTTTCAAGTCTTCAGTTCAATCTTTCATGTATAAAACTCCCATGTTTATACTTCATCTGTGCAATCCAGAGTTTTTTTATACAAGGTACAAATCATTAGTCCCATCTCTCAGTTGTGGAAAACAAAGCACAGAAAACCGGTACAACTCAGCTACAGTAAAAATACTAGATCAACTGAAGAACAAGTTCTCAATTCAGCTGCCACCTTTCCTCCCAGATCATATGCAGCAACAAGCCAATCCTACCTTCTGGTTGAGTGTATCTTTTCCACAGTCAACAGGTAAAGGAAAACATTTCAAAAATAAAATGTGGGTATGAAAAATTTCCCTCTCCTCCAAACTGCAGGGATGGCTTAGACACAAACACCTGCTTGAGGAAGGGGCAAAACCTGTTTACGCATGTTGTACTTTGGAGTAAGCTGGGAAAGGCTAAAGCTCTCTTTTCTGTCTTTTCCCATGTGACAAGAAGAGAAATGCTACAGTTGAAAGCATAAGCAATTTTGCAATAAAATCTTTGTAGTGCACCGAATCTTGGCATTAAGTTGGCAATGTTTCCAGGACACAAGCTATATTCCAATCAGATTATGTTGTATTAATCACATTTGCACGCAACAAAAACAGTATTTTTCAAGCCTCATTTCCCCTTTTCTTTTATTGAAACAGTTTTCAGCAGCCAAGGATAATTTTATTATTGATTTCTGGACAACATGAAAGCAGCAGTGATTTAAGTACAGGAAAAGCATTCCAAATGAAAGCATCCTGCCTACTGGTATTACATCTTATCTACCGCAGAGGTAGAAAACTTTCAACAATGCCGTAACTTTTGGAGAAGGAGGGTAGTCACAGAGGAATCTTTTCAAGCACAATTGAGTTTGTAATTCTTACTAATTCCCTCTCCATCTGCCAATGGCCCAGTGTGAAATTACAGCCAGTTTGAGTACCCCACTGCTTTAGCCCTGTTCCTGTCAAGGGACATCTATCCATCACCTCATTGTGCAACCTGTCCCATTTAAGACCTAGTAATGCCAAGGCCTCCTGCATTACTTCAATCCTGGCCTACTAATTACCAGTGTGGCTCACACGGAGAAGGAAGTAGCCGAATAAAATGCTGCATGAAATCAATTTCTCTCTGCTGCATTTCCAGCTAGCCTCATCAACTCCTAGTCTCAGGCGAGTGTTGCAGTGAAGACTCTACTGACATACCTTTATCTTTCTTCCTACAGTTTGCAGTAAACACAAAACAGAGAGGGTTGTGCATGTTTTGGATTACATGCAACATTCTCCTTCACCAAAGCATGGGCTGTTTTGAAAGTACTAGTAAAACAGGAAGGCAGATCAGAATTGTTACTGACAATTGGTCTTCTAGCCAGTCAGGATGAATAAGCAGAGATGAATCATTCAGATAATAAAAGAAACTACTAGTTAGCAAACAAAAATGCACTACAAAAGGACTCTCAAATCTCTCTAACACAAGCAAACCAAAGAGACTGAACAGGAAGGGGACAGTCAGCTTCATATACAACACAGATTTTTGAGCCTCCAGGAGCAGTGTATCCAGCACATAAACCTAGTGAGACTTGGGAGTTTCCATACATGTAGATCTTATCAACCCCATGAGGATGCAACAGCAACCCTTGATGGAAAAACAAGGAATCTAAAACCTGTGAGAGTTATTTCAATTTGCTTTCATTTTATTTTGAGCTCCCAGCAGTCAAATTAATTCTAGCTGTAATCACAGTGGTTACGAATTCAGCAATTTAATGTCCATAATTTCTCAGAAGAGAAGGCTAAAACCTTCAGGCTCTTTTCTTCAAGACTGTGTTTGCCTAACCCACCCATTAACAGTATTTCTCAACCCTATGCAAGGAAAGAGACAAACACAATGAGAAAACATAGAAGTCATTAACAAGAATTCAAAATTTAACCTAATTTTGACTTGAAAGCAAACAAAATTACTGTGGCAATGCTATATCAGACAGCCTTGATTTTTTCAATTCTAAGTTAAGTGGTCCTTTAATTTAATAAGGCTAAGAAATACTACCCTATAAAACAATGCATGAAATCGTATTTTATGTACAATGTAACATGATACTAAAACTGCTGTCAGTTGGCAAGCTGACATTTTCAGTCATGCTAGTAGTAGAACACATGATCACTGCAGCACATGTGTAGTACCTGTTACAATATATTTCAAAATTAAAATGCCATGTCCCTACCAAAATTAGATTATTCTAGACAGAAAACAGTGTTACTGGAAGTAGGTTTGTGTCCTTAAACTCATAAAGTACAAGAACAAAACTGCTTCAGACTTCTGAAGTTCAAAGTCAAGTGATTCTGACTACTTTGGTACTCAACCACTTCCTAAGCAAGACTTACGGTGCTACCAGGGGGCCACTGATTCGGGAAGAACAAAGAGAAGAATCATAGAATCACAGAATGATTTGGGTTGGAAAGGGCCTTAAAGATCATCTAGTTCCAGCCCCCCTGCCATGGGCAGGGACACCTTCCACTAGACCAGGTTGCTCAAAGCCCCATCCAGCCTGGCCTTGAACCTCCAGGGAGGGGGCACCCACAGCTTCTCTGGGCAACCTGTTTCAGTGACTCACCACTCTCACAGTAAAGAATTTCTTCCTAATATCTAATCTAAATCCACCCTCTTCCAGTTTAAAGCCACCCCCCCTTGTCCTGTTGCTACATGCCCTTGTAAAAACTCCCTCTCCAGCTTTCCTGTAGGCCCCCCTTAGGTACTGGACAATGTGTTTTCTTTTACTGACACCACAGCCTCCTCTTCACAAGACAGTAATTCAGGGTGTCCCAAAATAATAATTCTTCTTCTGACATGTCAAAGTGTATGACTGTCAGCTATGGGATGAATGTCATCAGTTTATTTCTGATGTGAAAGTTCACAACAGAGAGTGGGAAAAGGATCTGGCATGTAGTTTTTGGCAGGGTCAATGGCTCTGACTGCTTTCAATCATTGACTGTGAAGATTGTGCTTGGGATATTTTTAAACAACCTTACAGAAAAGTGACTTAGCAATATCTGAAAGTACAAACGCAGAAAACTAGATGAGGAGCTGATGACACTGGAGATGCTTCTGTTCTTCTTCCTTGGTCTATTTACATGTCTTGAATGGTATCCAAAAGGCTTCTGCTCAGCATGCACCATCTGGTATGCAGATGCCATTTCCAGATGTTAAAATACAGATAAACTAGCTTTTTTACATAGTTTTTTCTTTTTTAATCTAGACAGTAGCATGTCCACGTCCATGTGAAAGAGTATGTAAGAGATAACATGCCCAGAAAAAAAACACAACAGCCTAATGAATGCAATACTAATGCAATACTTCACTTGCCCCGCTTCATTATAATTTCAGATAAATTTATTATAATCATATTCTAACACTACATTCTTTAAAGTTCCTGCAACAAATAAGTAATTATTCTTGTGTGCAACAATTACGTATAGCAAATAATGGTCAGATAAGAAAAGCACACATGGAGAAGAAAGGATGACTCTGAGACAGAAGATGACAAACAGGTAATTTTGTATGTTAATTTGCCAGTCAAGTGAAAAGAAAGGAAAATAGTACTTACCAGGCATAATGCTTTTCATCTGCAAAAGGCTTTCCAACCTAATTACATTCTCACAGCTCCTTGTAAAATGATCTGCAAGTATTATCTCTGTTGTACCACAGAGGAAGTCATAGGACAGCAGCTTATTCCAGAGCAGTCCAGATTTCCAGTTTTCTGCTCGGACCACATCCTATTTCTTTTTCTGCACCATACCCTGTCACTCAACTCCCCTGAATGTACCGACTCTGGCTGCTTAACTGTTGCACTGTGATCTTCCAGCCTTGGAATCTCTAGGTTTCCATGTCCCTGGGTATTGTTTTAGGATGCTTGTAACATTCACATTTTTTCCTCTCATCAACCAAGTAACATTTTGTGGATAACAACACATTTGCTCTGTGTTTACAGGAACAAGCAACACTTGAGTCAAATGAACAGTCGGAGAAGTGAGGATAGTGCTGAAGCTCTCCTTCTGTCAGGATGAAAGTTAGCAACACGCTTCATGCTCCATGCCAGTCCCACTGGGATCAACTGAGTCCTTGGGAAATGCTGCCAGTTTGCAAAAGGCACAGAAGTTGTTTTTCCATTACAGAAGTGAAACCTAGAACTTTTTTTTTTTTAAAGCATTTGTTCTTGAACAACTGTTTTGCGCTCCTTAAAGGCACTGCCACAAGGCTGTCACAGCTGGGAAACACAAACACCGAAAGCACGTGCCTGAAGTCAGATCCAGCACAGCTTAACAATACACTTCATGACTTAAAAAGTGGCAGGAACTTTAAACAGAGGTATAAATGAGGTGCTGGAAAACCAAACCTTTTAAACATAACTACTGCTTCACGGATAACTGCTTGAAAGAACAAAAGCAAGTGATCTAAATACAAACTGCAATTACCTGCCGCAGCCTCCAGAACTGCTCCTTGCAGCACTGTGTTGAACCATGAGCACACAGAAACCTTCCTGCCCTTTGCTTAAGCCACTGACCACGATTCCTGTGACCCTCACACTGCCTCCAGCCATATTACTCATCTCTCATTCCTTCTCAGTAGACACAGTAACTAGATGACCATAGTTGACACGCTGCATTAACCTATTATTAGGTGACCCTGACACTCTACCTCACATTTTCTCAGTTTATATTCACAATTCTAAATTGAAATATCAAGGGTGATAGAAACTTCTTATCCGCAACTTTGGAAGCGGTAATGAGAAAGAAGGCAGGATTGTACATGACATCCTCAGTTACAGCCTGTGTGATACTATAACCTAAGAAAGTGGAAGTGGGCTTTTTATCTCTTCCTTCCTTAAAATACATAACATCATGCAAGTCTGATTATGCAGAACACAGTAACATTATCCCCCCTTCATCAAAAGTCTCAGAGAACTTGTCTGTTGAGTATTTGAAAGATGGAGAAGTCATGCAAAAAATTTCATGAAACTAAAAGGTCTTATGCAACCTCCCAAAGGCTATCTGCCACAAGGCATGGGCAAAGCTTTCTAAATTAATTTGTTCAGCTGACACAAGACACTCCCCCTGCCTTGCCTCTTCTCAAAATGAGTCACTAATGTGGCCAAAGGAGAAAAGAGGGAAACCTGTTCACAAATGACCCTGCCAGGACAGAGGAGAACCTGCTGGCTAAAGATGTAGTCCACCATATGCACCAAAGATAAAAGAAATCACCTTGTTATTCAAAGCCAAGCTTGCACAAGGGGCAATATCAAAATACAGTGGGATCTCAGGAGGCAATTAGACTTATCAAGCTTTGGTTTCCTTGATACCCATAACCACTTCAAACTGTACTACAGCAACACAACTTGTGACCAAATACAGCTTGCACATAACAAATTTAAGGGAAACACCTAAAATGAAAGTTCAATGAATAGTGAATGCTATTTGCTAATAGAAGAAGCACCTGCTAATTGGAGTAACCCAACCAATAACTGGTTTTTGCTCAAGAAGAAGCAACATTCCAAACTAAATCAATGACAAAAAAATTAAGAAGATACTCACCAGCAAGTGTATAATCCATATCAAAACCAAAGCACTTTATCTTTTCCATGGCTAAACTTCTGTTTACAAAGACCCTGTAAAAAGAGAAGAAATCAAGCCATAGGTATGAGCATTTTCAAAATAATCACGTTTTAAACAAACACATTCTGCCAGCTGTCAGGATGTCTGGCTCTCTTAGGTCAACATCAGAAAATATACCTGAAAACAGAGGCAAGTTTCATTTTTTGCCATGAGTTCTCCTGAAGCAAAGCCATGACTTTGCAGGGTTGTTCTAATTATTGGTATGCTGTCTAAAGACATACACGCATGCATGCACACACACACACGGCTTTGCATGTGACCTGCAAAAATTCCTAAGAATAGAAGTGCAAAATCTCCTGAAGCAAAATTCAGAGCTCAAGTGAGAGGAAACTGAAAGCAGAGGACGGGAAGCAATATAATTTGCTTGATTAAAACGAATTATTACAAAGGGGTAACAAGGAAAGAAAAATAACATTTCTGTGAAAAAACTCACAGCATTTGAGCCCTCTTTGGAACTATGTCTGGAAATTGAAAGCAAACTTATACACATCCATTTCCACATTTGCACCAATAGCATTAAAAACATTTAACAAAGCTCTGAAACACAGCGACTGAGATAAATTTTCATCCACAAGAATTTGCTATTTCTATTGTGAAAATTTTTCTTCTTAATTATAAGTCCCCTGTAACTCCTCGACAAAACTGCTACTTCTTAAATTCCACTTTTACTATTCATGCCTATAGCAATGAGAATCTAAGCTGAATACTTCCGGGCCCTTTTTGATGACAACATTTTAATACACCATATTCAATTTAGTTCAAGTAAATAACAGGGCAAAGAAATAGGTCAAAGATTACAACAAAAGCTTTTCTTGCTTCCTGTTCCAACTACTACAGTAACTAAGCTGCTTATGTTTCTCCAGACCTTTAAACTATATAGCAGATCTGTAATTCAACAAGACTTCTCTCCACCGTCTGTCTTATCTGAACTTTAAGAATGAGAATCAGAACTCAGCTGCAGGATGGAAGCTGAGCTTCTCAACACCAATCTTGGACAGAAATCCCATGTACTGCACAAGCTGTGATGCCGAGACAAAATTGTCCTGAATGAGAAAGTCCCAGAGCCTTCACCTGTACTCTGATTTCAGTATGTGAAAATCTCCAAATATTTAATAAGTGCATTGCCGTCAGCAGAGTAATAATCCTCTTAAGAACTGAAATCGGCAGCACTGCTGTGTAGGAGGAGTGGCGCAGGGACAGCGATACAGCAATGGAGAGAGCAAGTGCGAAACGAGGCACTCGTACGGTCTGAAAAGCTGAAAGAAACCACTGGGCAGTTCTCCTCCGCACGCACGTTCTGGGCAGGTGGCCGGCATAACGTGCCCATTTCGCTGCCCGTGTCAATCCACCACAGCTCGCATTTTAACAGCAAACTGCTAACACGAAACTATCACACTTCTATGCGAGTCGTCTTACCTCATCTTTCACCGATGTGCTCCTTGTTGAGTTCGCAGCCGTCTGATTCATCTACTTGTCTGAATCATATTACACAATTCCTTTAAAGCTTCCCTAGTACCAATGCAATTTTGCTTGGATCTGATTTGACTTCAGAAGATCGTTATGTCTGAACCAAGCCTTAAAGTACTGTATATCTTCTTGGACAGTGTTCTAGAAAACACATCTGTGGCTAATTTAACCAGTCACTGGATATCGTTGTTGTTCCACACAAATCCACTTGGAATACAGTTCCTCTGGCAATAGCACACTTTCCCCCTAACCTTGCACACTCTCTCTGGGAGTCACAGTTTCCTGGCAAAGTGCCTGCCTTTGACAATGGGGCTTGTCACTAAGGGGCCTCAGAGGTTACAGATGACGCTCTTTTCTGATAGATTTATGTATTACCTAAACAAGACAAAGTGATGGGAAAAAAAACCTGGACGCTGGTAAAGAAATGCCTTTTGGAAATATGAGATGGGATCGTAAATCACTAAAATTCACTCTCGAGATAGCTGGCTTTTGAGTAGGTGGAGCAAATTACCCAAATCTGCAGTTTGAATCTGTGTTTGTCTTTTAACTTTGAGATAGCCCTGACTTACAAGAGGCCAACGCAAAATGCTGTTTGGTACTAAACACAGTCTCATACTTTGTATAATGAAGATGATTACATTCTGTTGCTGCTGATGCCAGAAAGCATTATTTATTAGCTAATTCAAGGACGCAGTTTCTGATGTCACATTTGTGCAGTTTGTTTCTGGAAGTGGAGAGCTTTAAGAAGGAATAACACACCTCTGGGAGACACTAGCAACAGTTTTTGTCCAACCTGTGGAGTCCAATTTTGTTCTTGCCTTTGGGCTTAACCCCGCAGCATAGTTTTCCATCCTTCTGAACAGGACAGGAATAGGAAGGGAAATTTAAAGGAGCTCAGAAGAGCATTTCAGAATTGCCACACTTGGGAACAGTTTCCCAAATGAGGACAAAAAACAAGCACTAAGATGGAGCTGAATGCGCTTATAAAAAGGGTAATACGACAGTGCCTGTGAAAGGCGAAAACAAGGGAGCTGTGACCCAAGAGATCTCTTCCAGTCCAGCCTGCCTATGTTTAGATGATGACGACACCAAACTGACCAAAAACTATGGAAAGATCTCCAAGCCTCTGACATTTTTTCATTGCTTGCTTTCAGAGTATTTACAAATTTTTTTCAAAGTATTTACAAACTGAACCCTGGAACTGAAAAAAAATAATCAGCACACACTGATACTGAAGATCTGGAAAAGTTTACTAAATGCAATGAAAAGAACATCTATTAGCATATTTTTGTTCCAAAACAAGTCTTATGAGTAAACCAGGAAAATGACTATACCAGCCCCTCTCTTGGTAACAGCTGGTGAAGATCTCTTTCTCCATCAACTTGTAAATATTGCCTATGACCTAGAAACCGTAAGTGGCAGGGTCTAATCATGCCCCAACAGTGCACAGGACCTGGCAGGTTTCAAGGCGTCCTACTGACTGATTTGACATGGTAATTACTTCACCCACCAATGCTGGAGTGAAACAGAGCAAATATTTTAAAAAGCTAAAGGCGGCTATTACACAACATGTTCGGGACGGGAAATGAGAACACTTTCATCAATTTAAACTTGGATATGCTTTGGCAGATTAAATGGCAGACTAAACAGTGGCAAAAAAACCTGGAACCAATTTCACTTCTCTTGTGAAGGCTCAGCAAGATACTGGGTTATTTTGTAGGCACTCAGCACCTCAACCTTAAACCCTGATAAAGGAAGACATCTCCCACGCACAGTGCCCCCCTAGACACAATAGGCTCAGTAGATACTTACAAATAGTTACTCCGAGAAGCTGACCAACTTAATTCAAGGGGTTTACTCTAAAGTAGTAAATAGCTGCAGTATCCTAGAAACTAAAGATAAAAGTTGAGATTACATCACCACAACAGTTTCTGGGAAGAACCAGGTGCTTCTCAGAAGCTGCAGACTTGGCCCATTTCAAATCTTTGCTTAGATCCTAATCAAAGGTATGCTCAGACTGATTTCAAGAATACCTGTCAAATGTCTTTGTTGGCTACAAAAATGTAATGTCTCCACAGAAGACACAGTATAGAGAAAAGACAACAGCTGTTTTTAATGACTATAAAGCAAAACCAACATTAAGACCCTAAGAACCCTAACCACCTGAGAAAAAAGATCCTCTAGTCTCTAAAGGAAAGGATGAGATGACAAGTTTTTTACAGCTCATCTAGATAAACAGAAATGAAAGAAGCTTCCAAATTAGAAACAGTTGAGATAAAGTCAGAATAAGAGGAAAACTAAGATCACCCAACATTTTCAGGCAAGGAAGTTTTAATTTAAAATCATTTTTCCATTTGCCAGAATCAGAAGAAATCACACTTTCGCTTCCCGTGATTTTGTTTGTTTCCATCCAGAAAATAATCATTTTAACTAGGAGCACTGAAGTTAAAAATTAAGCTGATCTAAACATTTAACAGCACTGGGCAGTAAGACCAATCAAACTGCGGGCACAGCATGAGAACACCCTCTCCATTCTTTGTGCTGAGACCCAGTTCCCCAGCTCCACACCTGCCTGCCTGCAACCAGAGCATCTCCTTAAATAGGACATTGCCTTTCTCTTGTTTTCATCTTTCCATCCTGATGAAAACCCAAGCTTTTATATTTCTGCTTTGTGGAACATGCCTGTGAATCTCCCTCAGTTCTGCACTCCCTGTGCAGTGTGGCTGGAGTGGTCCAAGGTGTTGGTGCTTGTAGGGATGCCGGTTGAGGGAACATATCCAGCCCCATCGGCTCCCTGAGCCAGCACACAGGACAGCTGGGAGCGGGGAGGCAGCAGCCCGGACTTGGGGTAGCTTAGTCGGGCACAGATCAACACCTTTAGAAAAATGGCCTTGAGGAGCTGTTTAAAGGAAACCATGAAGCACATTTCCTCCCTAATGAGTTCTTCCTCGAAGATTAAACACTGCAGCATGGCCACAGCAGAAGTCTCTCAATGATGACAGTATTTATTTTCTTTTTGAGCTCTACGAATTGTGCTGGATAAGAGAAAAATGTGTTGTACTGCAAGAAGGAACTGCTGAGCATGCATAAAAGGAGTCACAGAGCCCTGATATCCTCAACACTGCAATTCACAGCCCTTTATATTTTTACAAGAGAACTGATCTTGGTTTTGTTACTGTTCTTGTCAATCAACTCCAAAGCACGAACATAAATCCCAACTCTTCTCGAGTAACACAGGAGAGGAGCGAATGCAGAGATGGAGAATGTTTCTGTTTTATTTGTGCAAAATCTCAAAAGCATTCTGTGCCCTGGATGCAATTTGCATGTATAGTATTATTGTAATATGACCAACAAAGTAAACAAAATGCACAGAATTATACAATATATGGAGGAACTTGGCACATGGCTCACAACAACTCATAGCGAGAAAATTAAAATTAATTATGTGAGGTGAGCATTCTGGAACAAAGCACTTTTATAACGATTTTCCAAATGTGTCTAGAAATACCTTGCAGCAAGAAACATTCTTCGTCAGGAGAGTATGATTCACTGGAAATTAAATAAATACAAAGAAACTTGCAACAGTGCTGAGTGGAACAGCAAATACAGTGGGAGCTGGCTAAACACGATCTACTTGTGTGTTCAAAGAAGACTGTGGCGGACAGTTGGGCTTAAGCCAGCCATGGAACAAGGACTAACTAGCCAGAAGGCTCAGATTCCTGCTTCCTCAAAGTTTAGGCACTTTGGTTAATCTTCACTTTATGGACAACTTCCATGTTTTAATAAGCTAGAAGAGTTAAAAAGAAGTAAGAGGGAACTAAATGATTGGCTTTTAATAGCCTCCCATGTCCAAGTTCCCCATGGCCTCTTTAAAAAGGCTAATAATGAAATAAAAATCCTACCCCTCCTATAACAACTGGATGTTCTCAGTAGTAATAGCTAGTCCCCAGATGCTGTGTGGTTGGGCAAGATGTCTCACTACATGACAGTATCGTTCTGGTTACAGGTCACTTCCACCAACAGCAGTGAACTCAGATGAGTCCCTCACTGACCTTATTTGTCTGGCACAAATCATGTGAGCAATCTTAAGAAGATACTAATATATATCAAAGCATCTTGTCTTTGGGTGCTGGATGCTTTCGTACCTGTTTTAGAGGGGATAAGAAATAACCTACTTCAAAGTACTAAAACCAATGTAATCTTTCTTTTGCCCAGTCTTGCCTGTTTAGGCAGGTAATGCCCATTCCATATATTATTATTTATCATACCATTTTGGTCCTTTTTTTACAGTGTTAGATTTTCAGAGTTCCGTTTATTCTTTCTTCAAACCAAAGAGGAATATTCTGACAGGTCAGCATGTTTGTAATTGTATTTAAAGAGAGCGTTTGGGCTCAAGATGACCATAGGCAGTATCAGATAGGAGAGACAGAAGAGGAGCATCAAAATTTCCTGGCCACTTCTAGTAATATTTCCAACATAATGCCCTGCAATTTCACAAGACTAACCGTCCTTGCACAATTACAGCGACATAAAACTGGAAAATCAGGACTGGAACTTAAAAGTCTGATGCTGTATCCAGAAACATGACTACGAGCACTTCGCTCTGAAATTCAGCAGGAATCAGATGGAAGGAGATAGCTTTGGCCATTTCTGTTTCCATTGTTTGGGTTTTCTTCCCAGGCAACAGCAAAGTGCCAAGAAGCTCACATATGGATTCCATCCCAAAATAACACCCGTCTGCTCTGTGAAACTATTAAAGCAAGGGATCATGGGACATTTTCAATGTAATTTCTTTATTATTAATTTGGCAAGTGTTCTGCTTTCTCATAAGCTCACCCATTCTGCCACCTTAACACTCCCTCTCCCTCCTCTCTCCAACGTCCAAAGCACTAAAGCAAAATGAATAGAGCACCACATACTGCCCTCCGCTACACACATGCTGCCCTCCGCTACACACATGCCACCGCACGAGTCCAAGGAGGCTGCACAAAGACATACGAGGACAGACCACAGCCAGCAGTGTCTACACAGCTACCTTACTGACAGTTACATTAAAATACCACACATCACTTACCTGAACGTGTCTGATGAAAAGAGCATTTTCAGACTGGTACAAGTTTTTTTCTCATTTGCCACCTCAATAAACTGGTCTTTAAAGAGACTTTATATATAGCTACCCTAATAGCTATATATAATAGTTTCAAAACTATTTCACGGTTTCAAGCCTCATAGCCTAGTTTATATAATATTTCCACCTGTTTGCAAGCACTAATGATCCTGTATCAATAAAGCGAATAAACAAGATTAGCAGTGAATAGCCCAGAGTTTACAAATTTGAACAAACTAAAATACATTTTTAACCCTAGAAATCAAAACAACCAATTGGTAATCCTTTTGCTTTGTCATTATTATATACCACTTTTTTTACCCAGATTCTCAGTGTATATTAACAATTTAAATCACTTAACTCATATTACCACCACAAGATGCTTTGACAGCAAATTGAAACACAAAACTCTGAAGTAACTTATTCAATACTCTACGACCAGTCAGCAGGAGAATCAGGATTAGGACTCACGATGCCACATCCCCTGCGCTAGCCAGTAAACAACGAAGCAAGACAACAAAACTAAAACAACAGAAACCCCATGTTCAGGATGAGAAGCCTCAAATGACACTGACGCAAAATGGTAAAAGCATCCCAAAGTCTATATGTTTAACAAAAAGGCCATTTCAGTCTCACCGTCCTGTTAAGCCAAAACCACAGATAAGTAAATATAAATGCAAATACCTGTTTCCTGGATCTTGGTAACTGTCAGTAACAAGGGTGGATGGAACACCAACTTTTTCCATTATTTGCTTTAACTAGATGTGGTTGCTATTTAAACCCTAAAGAGCTATGTGAGATAATCCAGAGGGTGCCTAGAAGTGCTCACTCCAAGTTAAAAAATAGACACTAGGGCAATCTGGTGGCTCAGAGTCAACCTAGTTCTTGCCTAATTACAATCACGTTAAATGACAGTACTCCTCCAGAACAAATGATCTAGTGATTATCCTCTACCCGGAAAAGTCAACAAGCAGTGCATGAGGGAGGTGGCCTCCCAACCACACACACACTAAGGAAAAGCCACCTAACAGCTACACATCCATTTTATTTCCGAATTAAAACGTATGTTGCCAATAGCACAGTAATGCAGTATCCTCTTACCAGTGACCTCTGCTAGAGAATGAATAACATCTAGCTTGTATATTAATTCATCTCTAGACCTCACCTCCAACAGGCGCCAACAATGTTGTATAACAAGGTTTGTGGCTGATAGTAACACTAGCTAACCCAAAGTCTTCGTTAAAGTCATCAGAAACACCCTGAAGATAAAACCCCACCACTTCTCCTCCCCTAAAGATTTTTCTAGCTCTTGACGTTGCTTTTACAGCCCTTGAACTCTACAGCATAGCATACGTGTTCATATTCACAAGCTTTGCTTACTTCATCAATAACCTTCAATACTCTAATTTCTTAAGCATCTACACAAACTGATTCAAACACCAAGCAAAACTTTTGGGAGGAAAACAGCTACGAGAGGAAAAACAAGCTATAAATATTAGATTTTGAACATTCTTGCTTATGGCATTCAGATGTGATTATGATATAGTCATCATACTCTGAGTCAGTATGCATTACACCAGTTAAACCAGTCCCAACCAGGATTTCTGCCAACAGTATTATATGTTGAACATCCATCCATCAAGTATGATAGAATAAGAAGGGCAACACCTGAAAAAACACATTCCTAGTATGAATGGCCACAGTAAAATATGACTATTAAAGTGGCATCTTCAGCGCTACATTTTTATAAATTTTATAAAAGTTTCATGCCCACAAGAACATTATTTTTATTTTTTAAGGTAAGTTATTTTGCTTGAGTTGGAAACTTTTCCCCTTATTTTATGCTGCTTCAACATTTACTATTCAAGCATATCAAATCTAGCGTAGTTCATGAGAACCAGAAAGTTAAATCCATCGGTCTAGGTATCTCCACTGATATTTAAGTAAGCACGAACTAAACAAACAGTGAAACAAGTTTTTAAAATTTCACACTTCAGAAAACCAAGCATTACTAGCAGCATTTAGAAAATCCCAATGAATGACTTTGAGCCCAACTAGGCTTCCAACATTGGTATCAAAAGCTAGCCCCGGTTATGCTCATCTGTACATCTGGCCCAGCTGCCAAGCTCCACCAGCCTTCCAGACTGGGCCCATAAAATCACTGGGACAAGCTTTATGGTAAAAAAACTTAACAGTTTTAAATTCCATGTTCTTCTTTATTGTTTTTATTTCTGAGTCACTTTAGATTCATGTTTTCAAGGTTTTTTTCTTTAGCTGCTAGAGTAAGAAGAGACAGAAAAAGAGACTGAAAGAGAAAGAAAAACAAAGAAAAAGGAAGAGAAAAGACTCTTGACAATTAATGCCTTGTCTTTTGTATCTCTCTTTTTCATAAAATTGACAGTGCTTCAGCAGTATCCAAGAGTCAGAGCATACTTGGAGCTGACTGAAACGAATTTACATCCTAGAACTGATGGCTGTGACCAGCACCCATGTTCTACATCTGAACAATTATTAAAATACTGAAAAATAGAATATAAAACAACAAGGTGAAAGAACTTCAGTCCTATTCTATCATGTTAAGTGTGCACTTATCTTTCAAGTAACAGCACATCTGTTAACATTAAGATCACAAAAAATACCAGAAATAGAAATCTGACAACACTGTCTCTGGAATGAGGTTGTTTCAGATTCTTACAATACTGGATTATCAAAATAACTCCCATGAAACTGGTACACCAAAGCCATTAATAGCACAGATTTATTCTACAGTCTTGGCATCAGGTTCTCTCATTCTCTCCCATTCTCTCATTCCCTCCCTCCCTCTCACTTTATGAAACAGGATAGTAACTTCAAAACAAAAATGTGCCTCCCCTCAACGTATTTCCAATGTTGTGCTTTCCGTGAAATTCTAAAGTGCTAGCAACATTTCTGCTCAACGTGTTTTCAGTAAGACATTTCTAGATTCTGAAAAGGGATACTTAAACCGTACCACAGACTAATTTTGGACTGCCAGATCCCAGCACCTAGTGGGAAACCCTCCCTTCTGTGAGTGCACTCTCATCTTCCATAAGGAAAGTCTTTCTGAAAGTAAAGATTTCTTATACGAGTAAGGGTAAACACAATGAGGACATGAATGTGCAAGCTCTTAAGGACAAGTACCGCTTCTTTTGGATCTTGTACAACACTTAGCAGACTGTCAGCACCTAAACATAACAAATGTTGAAGAAATATTTAGAAAAAAAACATAAATAGTCCTTACTCTTTACTTCATTTCCATCTGTCTAAATCAGGAGTAACACAACTAAAGTCTAAGTAAAATTATGACACAAAGCTAAACCTGTCAATGACTTCAACAAGGTGAAGATTTTTGGCCAGGAATGGTATAAAATCCCGCTCTTTTTACATGCTATATATCGTTACATTCATTAGACGTTTCCGTATCTGACAAACCCACTGACACAGACAGACTCAAACCACGCCACCACTTAAGACATGTGCCCAAACACATCCACTGGAAATTGGTAAGCTTCAGAAATGCATCACAGGGAGCCATTACTTAGCCTTAGACATTGCAGCTTGCACAACTTGGTCTATCATATGATGCTAAGGCGTTTTTCTCGAATTAGATTCCATTTGGAGAATCAAAAGATATCTAACACTTCCAAAACACTTCCTCAGAAATATCACCCTATATGAATCACAAATGCAACACGGCATTTAAGCATGAGGTTCGGAAATTTGACTTATTTTTCTGTTTCTATATCAGACATAGGTCTCCACATCTCCTGCTGAATATACGCTATACGCTGATCATCATACTGCATGACTTCTCAAACTGAACAAGCTAAACTTTGGAGGTACACCTCCCACAAACAGAATACTGACAATTACTCAATGATGTTGTTTTTAACTCCCTAACAGTCCAGATATCTGATAAGGATACAGACTGCATCCATCTCTTATGCTCTACGCCTGGAACCTTGGGAGTTGTGGGCTAAATTCTTGGCTCAACCAAACCTCCAATGCGATCTTGTGAAAACAATCTAGTGTCTGTACTTTGATTCCCAAACTACAAAATGAGAGTGATAACATTTTTTTAAATTCTGTACTCTGTCTTTGTTTTTAGCCTGTAATTGTTTTACAGCAAAGATGGTTTTAGGCACGCCTACCATGGAAAAGAAGGCTGAGATCTTGTCTAGTGCTTCTACACGTTCCTTTGATGCCCACAAGTAACACTCTAGATATAATTCTCAAACACTTAATTTCTGATCCCATTTGATTTCCTCCTTATTCATATTTGTGCATTCCAGTGTCTAAGGCTATGCTTTCCCAGTGTGCACTGCAATACTGCTGTAACACTTCTGCCACTATTTCTTGACTTGAAAGATTCTATCCCAAAATCTAACCCTCACTCGCTCTACTACATATATCTCAACTTTACTGTATGTAAATTCCTGCAGGCCAATACTGCGCTATCTTTTAAGTTCTCTTCTACTAACACTTCTGCAAGGAAGGTGAGAACAACCTTTCTGTTTTACCAACAACAAAAAAGAAGAAATGTGGGGTTTATGTTTAGTTTATTTCCCTCAGTCTCAGCACTTCAGTTTTGGGGTTACATGAACAACTTACCGGTGATAGGCTTCCCGGCGGTACTTTTTCAGAGCATGCCCATCCATGTTTGCAGGAAGATCTGCTGCATTCTGCAGTCGGTCGCTCCATGAGGTTGTCATCTTCAAACCTTTATTTTATTTCTGAAAGAGGCAGAAGAGAGAAGCTTGCTTAAGTTCAAGGTTTGTTTCACCAGAAAGTTGTCTGTTTCCTGACACAAAGAGATGCAATGCCACTCAGGAAGTCTTGCAAAGTACCCGGTGGAATGACCCGAGTCTGCAGGTCAAGTAAGATGCTTTCTTCTGAGATGTTTGATGAGATAGGGTGTTAAAATAGAGAGCTGGGAAGGCTTTTCCACATGGCTGGAACTGCAAAGACATTCCCATCCACTGTGGTGAAAATGCATTTAGAAACAGAGACCTTGTTTTCATTGCTGAAAAGGAGTATTTTTTGATCCTAGAGTTACTAATATGTGTTAGGTCAGCTACAGGTGATGGAAAACCTACCCTTTGTACATGAGATAAATTACGCAGGGCAAACCCTACAAACCCCGGTGGGACTGACCTTGCCACTTTTACCACACAGTAAAAATAAAGAGCCTTGTCCCTGGACATTTGATCTCCGAGCAAAGACAAAGCTTCAAACTGATGCTAAATTAGCAGAAACAACTGGAAGGAAAAGTAGAAAGCTGATCTTTTGTCCTCTGCAGGTCAATCACATTCAGACAGAGCAAGAACACGCTGCAAACCTGTAACACTAGCAATGCAAATATTCACAAACATCTGCATCCCTTCACAAGTACTGGTTGTTAAAACCAAACCACCAGACAGTCCTCCTCATCAGGAAGGCCGTGCAGGGAGGAAGCAGGGGTACCTTTCCCAATTGTGTTATTAGCATACCAGGGCAATCCTGCTCACCCCCTCCTCCAGCCAGACACCTGTCCTGCTGCATCGCTGGCATCAGGTGGGATGATGAAGCAGCCCCACAGTGAGTCAGTTCAGCCCACCGGTCCAAGTCCCCACCCATCAAAACTAACCAACCATCAGCAAACCAAACCGGGTAGCTCTCCACTGGTTAGCAGGCTGAGCGCAGCTCAACCTGCTGCAATGTTACCATTAGAGCTGGTGGGAAGAACAGGGCAGGAGGTGCACCCCACAGTTACACCAAATTCGGTATAACATGAAACCACATTCTTGTGTAACCCACACAACTGCTGGACTGCAGGGCTTGGCTTGTTTACTCTTCCTTAAAAGACACAAACCCACCCACAAGCTACACGGGTAATGATACAGCAACCATTTCGAGACACCTTTAAAATATGACTGCCCTCATTTTACAGAAGGGAAACTAGATGATTTCAGCAAAGTAGAGAGTTGAGTGTCCAAACCAGTGTTAGAAGCCATGGTGCTTTCAGTGGTCACACGCCTGCTCTGTCTCCTAGAGGAAATCTGTATAACTTTTATTAGTTTTAAATTTGATTAAAGGGCAACAGTTGCAATTGTCACTGCATTTGTTAGTCTATTTACCTACTACTTGCTGGTCATAAAAATCAGACAGCAAACAGCTTGTCTGTAAAAAATAGGTTTGTCCCTCCTCCAGCATTCTCTGCTTGTCTCCCAGTTACTATAACCAAGGTTTACAAATGCATCTTCTGCCACATCCTAAAGGTCACCAAATCTAGGCTCTGGCAGGCAGCCCAAGGGGCCGCATGCCAGAGCTGAGAGCTCTCCCCCCCGAATTCCCTGCAACACACCCAGGAGAGGAGGTCACCGCAGCGGGAGGGCGACGCGCCATTCCAGCCAGCCGCAACTTCCACAACAGGGCATGCAGGGAGAGGCAGCTGCTAAAATAGCCCAGGCCCCGGCCACCAGGGGCTTATAAGTAATTACCAGCTATTTAAGCTGTGCCCAAAGGCAGATGGAAGGCAACACAGGGCACAGAACTAAGCAGCTCCCAAGCATCAACCTGTTCCACTCCCAAGGCAGGGCACTCGCTGCCTGCAGCAAGGCTCCTCACAGGCAGCGCAGGCTGCAGCAGTCCTCGGGAGAGGAGCAGAGCCTGTGCAAGAGCGACAGGCTCCAGGTCAACAGCCAAGCGACATGCAGCACGCTGAGGGATCTGGCATGACCCCAAGACGGCAAACTACAGAAAGGGCTTGTGTCCCCAGAGGGTGGAAAACCATCCACCCCACGGGTATTTCAAGATGGTCCAGATCATCACCACCTAGGTCTTACCTGGAGCTATTTTAAAGCTACTAACCTAGAGCTACAGATTCAGATCCAAAAGACATACACATTTAAGGCCTCAAAAAGGCATGTTAAATAGCTCGGAAAAAGCTGTTGCATGGATGGTCTTAGGACTCTTAGACAGCTCTGGGTCTGGGTCTTCCAGCTGAAACAAGGCCAGGTCCAAGTTTCCTGCCATTTCGAAGGGCTACACTATTCTGCTTACCCAGCCAGACACATAGCAAGGTTCAAAGGTTTATACCCGCTGCCACAGCCACTTTCTGTCCTGCAAGCCTCTTCTTCCCACTTCATCTGCTTCCCATCACCATCACGCCACATCAGAGATGCTGACACAGGTACTAGGATAGGACTGCTCCCAACACCCATCCATGTCAGACATCTGATAGTTCACCAACAGTATCCCACAAAATACCTTAAAATCCAGATGGCTGAAGAATTTTAGCAGGCTACCTTTAATATCTTTCTAAGATGAGGAACTGGTGAAGCAGTTAGAGCTCCTATGTGATGAAACCCTCCTCTACAGTAGGAGAAACGAGACAGCATCATTTTGTGTGCTGGGATTCAAAAAGCTGAGACTTGAGGAAACCACGAAAATCCGAGTTTCCATAATTAAGCAAGAAAGGCCTGAGTTATTTTAATGATCCAGCAGTATTTTGCTGTAGCTGTGATGAACAGAGTTCATAGGCAGGACAAAGTTTGTAGACAGAGGCAATATCTTTTATTAGACCAACTGGTATGGCTGGAAAAAATAGACAAGCTCTTGGGCACACAAGCTTGTCTAAGTTTTCAAACTCTCCTGGTCACTCTAATAAAAGATATCACCTCTACCTTCAGGCTTTGCCCTGATTTATTTATTAAAATCTTTCTTTTAATGTTCACACAGCATAAAATAAAAAAACTTATGCTGAAGTTTTCTATTACATCAACTCAAAGGCACTCTTACAGCTTAGCAGGCTCCACTGGCACTGTGACAATAGCTTACTGCTCTGAAATAAAACAGTTAACAACTGACAAAAGATACCGTGATGGATGTTGCCCACCCAAAAGTCCTACTCACACAAAAAGTCCCACGAACTTCAATGAAATTGTTCTGATGCTTCAAAGGTATAAAAATCAGCCAGCTTGCGTGGGTAAGAGACATGGAACCTGATCCCTGAATACAAATTCCTCCTTCCAAATAGAGAGGGAAAAATAAGGAGGACTGCATCACTCCATACGCTTGTAAGCCACTGGAATAAACATCTAAGAGAGCGACCAGCCAGCCAGGCAAGATTCTCAACTCCAAGCAACTGAAATACGATGCATCTTTCTTTAGTTACAAATCTATTTTTGAAACCAATAATCTGTAAATAGCTTCACATAAAAATAGAAATCTTTACATAGATAAAGCATGTCAGAACACCTCCCCATAATTTACTGCAAACATGCTCCTTGCTAGCGCAGTCTTAATTAAGCATCTGATAGCATTTATGGTACAGGGTTCATTTTGAAAAGGTATTTAAAATCTCAGCTTCAAAGCTTTGACACAGAGCTACTATTCAGCACACAAGCTTTGGTCCAAAAGAACATGAAATTTGTAGCATGTAATTTGAAGTAAGTCCATTTGCCTCTTCTGTCAGATTTTGGCTGATTTCAAGTATCATCCATAGTGTATTTTTTTCAAGTACTCATACAGATAAAATAACATGTCCAGAATTCCCCTGTAAGTTCTACTATTATTTTTCTTATCTTTTTTCATCATCAAATAGTAAGAGATTTCTGCACCTGACAATACTTGATGTATTCAGGTTAAATGCAATGCCTGTATTTTTTTCTGAGTTTGTTCTAACACTTTGATGATGCAATGTCAAATCAGAGGCACACACACTAAAATGTAGAGATGAACAAAATAGCAGTGACAGGCCCACTTTTTCCAGGATATTCTCCCAGAGCTTATATAGCAGAAAACAAAAAGCATCACTAACCAATCCCAAGGCTGTAGCGTACTCACACTGATTTGCCATGCACTACATCTGCCTCTTACACATTCTGCGATAAGAATCATTAATACCTTGTCAGTACAACCCACACATGTACAGGCACAGTGGAAAGTGAACAGAGGGAAAAATCATCGCACGTAACGTTAGGTACTTAAAAGCTTTGCGTCTAGTTGAAGGCTGTGGGTGTACAGACAAGTCTCGTGGAGCCCCTGCCAAGCCCAGAGCTGTTCCTGGCTCCCCACTGCAACACTGCTCCATCTCAAGGGCCTTTGTGGGGTCTCAGCAAGGGAGGAGTGAACCATGTTAAAACCCTGAGAAAGGGAAAAAGAAAAGCGAGCAGGATTGGGCTTGGCTTGTTCAAGACTCATATCAAATTCCTGGTCCAGGTCATGGCATGGCCCCACAAATAGGGCAGGGGAGGGGAAAAGCAGTTTTTTCTGCAGCTGAGAGGACTGTCCATGTAAGGGGAGTTAAGAAAAGTGACTGACTCACTTTCCAGGAGCGTCCCTCTCCCTCCATCAAGGGCAGAAGTAGCTTGCACCTAGTTTAGGCTAGACACTTGGGACAGCTAGCATCAGAGGAGGTGAAGTCCACTCAGGTTAGCATCATATCCTCTGACCCCCTGGAGCATCTGACATCCTGGGATGGACTGCAGAAAGTAGCCAGGTCTGTGTCATCCCTATCAATAGCATCTCCTGACACTGTGCAATCAGGGGCTGGACAGGCTTCTGGCTCACCCAGAAGAGCAGTTCTTACACCTGCAATCCCAAAGCACTTCACAAACTCTCATTCACATAATACATTCAGGGGCAGTAAAAGGTGCTGTCCCCATTTTGTCAGCTAAGGATAGTGGGGCACAGAGAATGTAATAACACAGAGCAAGTGGGAATCAAATGCAGAAGTTCTAATTCCTCAGTCCCTGTGCTAAAAACCAGCCTGAGTTCCTACCGCTGCCAGGATGAATCACAGAGATACACTGCATCTTCTGGCATCAACTGGCAGACACTGAGAAGTCAGCTAAAATGTATATTAAATATAAATTAATGCTTAACATTGCCAGCCTCATAAATATAAGCATGCCTTGATATACATGCCCTGCTGGAAACTGCACAGTAGGAATAATGCCTACACTGATATACCCTTAGCAAGCTCAAATCTTGACACATTTCTAAACATGTCTGACTTGCACTCCCTCCAGGGGTCAAACCCTGCGTCGACCCCTGGCTCTCCCATGTTGCACCCACATTCCCAGCCTATTTACTTGTTTGCCATGCAGCCACTTCAGTCTCCTCTTCAACACCGCCACTCAGGTGCTGTGCTTGATCTCACCTGCCATGCCCACACCGAAGCTCCCTGCAAAGGCAATGCATCAGTCTGACATATAAATACCAATAGTTACTCCCCTTTCCCTAAGGTGCCAGCCCGTCGATGGCTATCTCCCTGGAACAGTCCTTTCTATGCAGGCTCCCATCTCAGCCAAGGGGTGACTCAACTCAGCTGGGGACCAGCTGAGCAGCTGGAGGCCCCACTAGCAGTGTCCAGGAGGGAAGAGCCCTCAAACACTCCGTGAACTCAAAGTTTGTGTGTTACAAACTCACTGAAGGGATGTGACAGACAAGAGACAAAGACGAGACATTTTGGGGCTGCTCGAAGGCAAGGTGATGTAGAATTTCTGGAAATAAAAATGTCAACTAATGAGAAAAAAAGTCTGTTACGTGGCATTTCTGAAACCCAGAACTATTCACGTGAGCTGAATACTGAAATCTCCGCTCACGCTCTGCTTGGGAAGAACACCACAGAGAAAATGGGTGGGGGACTCCACAGTCCACATTTTAATATTCCTGATAACTCAGAACTACACATCCCAGATGTACAGAGGTCTGTATGATCACAGAATCCGGGAGTACCATCAAAACACACTGGAAAACAGGATAAACTGCTCCTTGGGCTCCTAGCAGTAATACAAAAAAAGAAAAAACTCTTGTGACAAACCAATTTGCAAAATTGGGTGGAGGTCCCACATTTGGAGACCAAAGGACAAAAAAAGGAGACTTTCTAAAAAGAAATCTTCACAAGAGAGAGAGGCACTACTGAACAGAGATGAAGAGTAATGCAAAAGGGGTAGAATTCCCCAAGAAATGTCTCTAGCTTGCATTTTTTTAAAAAGGATGATAGTCAGCTAATCCCTTGATGGTAATAAAGCACATCCCATGCAATTTGCTACCAACGATAATGTTAAACACACAGAGATGAACACGTTTAACCAGCCAATCTGATAGCCTCCCCAGGAACCCCAAAATAACTAGCTGCATATATTTTAGGCTATGTCAGCTTTACCTGATGGCAAACCTAGGAAATGCACTGCAAATTACAACACTGGATGCAGATAACAAAGAATTAGAAGACAAAAATATAATCGGTCTTGGTCAAGGTATCAGCTACATTGAGTATCTAGATCACATCTACAGAGTCTTGAAGACTGAGAACTACCTGTACTCACATATGACAAAAGCCCCAAAGCAGTAGGCTTCTGACTTGGTCCAAGCTGCAGGGACTGCACGGATGCCGAACCACACTCCAGTTTTATTCTGAATTGCAGCCTTACACACCAGCTCTGTTAGTTCACGTTGGTTGCTTCCCTCTCCCCCACAACCCTGGGATGACAATTCAAACCATTCTGTGTTTTACTGCCAATGCTTCTGCTTAATAGCCAATGGCAGACTGTTTCCAAAAGGTGTTTTCAATTAGTGATGCTTTTGGAAAATTACTATGTCCATGATGACATCTCTGACACCACTGGATATACAATATATCCAATTATATTCCAATAATTCCAAATATAAGCAGTGAAGCTTGTAAATTCCCTAAACCAGAAACTGACTTTTTTTTTTCTCCTCCTTGTGCCTGAAGTTAAGTTCTTTACTTGAAGAACTTCCACCTCTGCGTGGCCACCTCTCTGACAGCAAGGCTTCACGTTCCTGATGGCAGGAAGGACAAAATATACTCTCCTCATTAGAATATTGAATTACTTCCAAGAGACACTTCAAAGCATACTCTCAGCTCATGATAATTAATACTTGAGGTTGGCTTTAAGCAGGATAATTCTGTATGCCCACTACATGATATTAAAGAGGTAGAGATCTGCTGTTAAGAACCTGTTAAGCTTAATCACAGACGCATGTATTGAGCTTACAGTAGATCCCACCTGCAGTATACAAAGACCCATCGGATTACACTAGATTGACAACACCCTCCTTCCTCCATGGGTTGTGCTAACCCTCCCACCTCCAAGCTTGCAATCTCCAACACTGGCTTTGAGTCCTCCTGCAGGAAGGTGGTAGCTGTTTCTCTTGGGCACCACCACAGTGCTGACATCAATGAAGCTGCTTTTTCCAAGAGCATGCTTTTAGTGAAATTGGTAAAGCATTCCCAGTCAAACAGTTATTTGACTATGGTCTGACTGATAGATGATGGTAACTCGTGGGTTATTTCTGGATGGGTAAGGTATAAGAAGGGAGAATGCTACTCGTGGCTTATTTTAGGAAATGGTTTAATTTCAGGCTCAATTTTATCTCTGTCATGAAGCCAGATGCTAAAGTAACGGAGATATATCAAATAAGTTGTAAAATATATTTAACAAAACGCTGCTTATTTCACATGGATTTTTTTATCAGATTACTTCCTACTGACAACCATATCCACAGAATGGCTGCACGGTGCCTAGAGCTCCAGTAATAATCCAGGACCCAAACGCATTAGATGCACTGAAAAACCCAGGCAGATAAATTTGGAGTTTCTTTGGGTGACCATCCATTTCTACCCAAGGAGTTCTATTCATTCAAGAACTCCAAGGAACACTAGTTATTTAAAATATTTTAAGCATTATTTAATTATCATCAATTTTATGGAGGGTTAGAAAGGAATTTTGAAAACTATGAAATCCACAGCACAATTCCGTGAAGAGCAGATCTCAAATCTGACACTCTCTTGAGTACCATGAAACCATCCATTCTCCTCATTTATCTGTAACTGAGTTTACTGCCTTGAAACAGGAACCACAAACTCTCCAGTGAGCTAATTAGCGTATTTTCTAGCTTCCATATAGCTTGTGCTTCTCAGTATTTCCTGCAGAATTACCATTTTAGTTGTTCCCAGCATACTGCTTCTTACACAGTTTGTTAGAGGTAATGCTAGTTCCCCATCTATCTAAGTCTAGCGTGCCCTGTACTGTCCCACCGCTAGAAAAAAAGGAGGACCACCGTACTTAAGGAATGTGAGACTTGATGCAGAAAAGCAAGAGCTATGCCACAGAGAAGAATCAGCAAACATGAGCTGTCAAAGAAATGTTGCGATTGCAGGTCAAATACAATCCTTGGAAGTACAAGACTACCAAGCAGGACTCCATGTGTCTGCTACTCCATGTCACTGCTACAAACACTGCTGGAAAACTGTCTTCAGCCAGCTGTCCCCGTTCAGGAACAATACTGACTATATTGGGGAGGGAATAAAGCTGTGAGAGAGCAAGGTTGGAGTGGAAGATTGCCAATTTACAGACAGTGACTCTGCAGGTGATTTGAAAGTAATCTAGAAGTATTTACGCACAGGAGAATGCAGCATGATCGTGGAGGGCTCTCAGTCTAGCAATCACAGAACAAGAACCCATGACTGGAAATTAAACAAATCCATACAAAAAATATTAACAGAGAGGACAGTTAATAATGAAACAACACATTTCTGAAGTAGTTTTTCCATCACCAGAGGGCTCTAAATCAAGCAGGGGAGTGATGTTTAAATCAGCCTTTTTTCACAGAGTCAAGAATTAATGCAAAAAAGTCAAGCAATCTGAGCTGCACAGCAGGTCAGTCAAACTGAGTATCATGCGTCAGGCAACTCTTCCTCACCTTATAAATCAACGTATCAGCGAATAAGAGGCTGAAGCACAAGCAACATTGGAAAGAAACCTCCAGAGAGAGGTTTCACCTGGCGAGAAGGTGAATGGACAAACTCAGGCTCTTCTGAGACAACACCAGTGTGAACTGTGCACCCTAACAGCCCTGGGGAACTCGCTTCCTTGGGAAAAGGTCTTCAGCAGCCTGCAGCAACCTCTGCTGCAGAGGTTCCCAAACTGCTGTCCAACTGATCGCCTGCCAATAGCAAGCACAGACCTGGCTAAGATGATGTTCTCACTGCTTTTTGTTTCCAGCTGTTGAATTCCAGTAAGAAACACATAACATAATTCAAATATTTTACTCACACTGTTTTTCCCGTAAGCAATTGCTCTAGCTGCACAGGGTCCTGAAAGATTAAAAACTACAGATTAATTTGATTCCTCTGCTGTAATACAGTCCACTCTAAGGAAAATAGTTAAGAGTTCCCATGTATTTGCTTTAGCTGAAAACTGGGAGGAAGCTTTGATGGAAATGCCCACCACAATGGGAACTCAATGTTTGACTGGTATCTGTAAATACTAATATCATTGTTACAAAGATGAAGCATGACAGCGTGCTAGCCAAGCTGCAGGTTAACGTAAACGGCACAAAAGGCAGAAATGTCAGCATGTAAGTGAACACATTGAATTCTGCAAATCAGAAAGGAAAGTCAAGATAAACTTTTCTATTCCAGCTCTGTTCTTTTACATCAGAACAATCTGAAGCATCTTTAGCAACAAATAAACTCGCTGGCAAGAAGAGACAAATACAACGCCTGGTACTCGGCAGCCAGAGCATTGCTCCCCCTTCTCAAGGGAAACTGCCAGCTTCTTCCATCCCCTTTCAGCTTGTCACCCCTAAGTAATGCTCTTCGGTGTTCAAACCTGTACAAAGATCAATTACCAGCTCACGACAGCTGACAGTTCCCAAAGAGAGAGAACAAGATGAGGCGTGCCATCCGATGCGAGTGAACTGTAAAGCCATCCTTCCACATACCAATTTCAAACCAAGAAACAACTGTCACACTAACCTGCTATTAAGGATTATACAACAGTAGTTCTTTTGGCAGCAGATCACAGTGTTTCAAAACAATGACGCTCTTCATTAGATTCCACTGTGTTTCAGGAAGCAAATACAGACTTAACGGGCCTTTCCAGAAGCATGGCAGCAACCGACAAAGTATGTGAGATGCACAACTCCGACCAGTGGCACAGTAATTCTGAAAGCACACAACTGTGTCAGCTTGGATAACACAAACAGCCAAAAGTCCTCTTTATCGTCTAAACACTGAAGGTGAGAGAGGACATTTTTATTGGCTTTCCTTACAGACTGTGCTTACTGGTGAAAACCTCTCATCTCTGAAGATCACATCCCTGCTTCATTAATATTTTATAGAAAAAGCAAACATACTGAAAGCTTATTCTGGCTTTTTCTAATCTTTGAAAGTAAAAGGAAGAATAAGGATGATTTTTAGAGACACTTGAACCCTCTTCCACGTAGGACGGGCCCTCTCTACGTGTTTATGGGCTACATAAACAGCAGAATCAGTATCTGAACCATCTCTGCAGGCTGGAATCATGAGTTCACATCTCCTTCCAGCCTTGACTGAAAGCGGTCCCTGCTCAGCCCAGGTGTGGATAGCCAGCTGGCTAGTCTGCATGAGTCCCAAAGCTGTGGACACAATACTTGCCAAGGGGTGTGCTACTGAGTAAAGAAGCTGGCATACTTGAACTGGGGAACACTGGCTCCTCTGTCATAAAAAAGTTACTGAAAATAAACACTGAGATCAACAGCTGAAGACAATCCAGTAATTCAGAGAGCTGCTCTATCAAAAGCAGTAAGAACTTTTTTTTTTCCATCTTATTTTCTCCCCCCCCGCCATTCTGTTGAGGAGGGAAGTGATGGAGCGGCTTGGTGGGCACCTGGCCAAGGTCAACCCACCACACACAACACCACCACACAACCATCTTTCCAAAAGAAGAAGGATGAGCTGAGGACTATGGAACTAAGCCAGACAAGGAGAGAAAGCCTTAATACCCAGCAGGGCCACAAACTTCATAGGCAAAACTCAGCCAGTTTTCAACTTGGTGTTTGTCCACAAAACACAAACAAGATAAAATAATGATCCTCTTCAGCTACAAAGGGCACTGTGAAGAAAAATACAGAAATCATTTAGTGAAGAGGATTCTCGATTCTCGGTTATCCTAACATACAGGGCTCCAGATGCATTCTAGCCTACTACAGATTTCACAGGCTTCCTACTTTTGTCCTTATTAATGGTTACCCATCTGTCTTTGAAGAAGTCTTCCCTGAGGCTCGATCAAGCCTTTCAGGTGAGAAGGGCAAGAGCCTTCTGCATCCAGGCTCAGCTCATCGAAATCACTCCTGGGCTGGCTCTAACACTCTCAAATGAAATGCTCACAAAGGCCAGAAGTACAACTGCTTCCTTCGTATGTTCCTCCTAGTTCAGTAACTACAGGTACCCCTCACCTGAGCCACACAGAAATCCTCTTTCTCCCCAAACCAGAGGTTGGACATGTACTTATCACTCATCACGGAGATCAGAAAGGCACATACCCAAAACTTTTTCTGCACTCTGTTCTTCGCAAGCAGTTCCACACAGCAGCTCCTTGCCGATGAGAAGCAAGTTACACAGACCTACCAAATGAGCAAGCACAAAGATGAAAAAACAGGGTACATGAAGTCTGTAGGTGTTTTGGAGTGCTCTTATCATGTAAAGTTCCCCTCCACGTAAAGAGCACAATTCATTCCTTTTCTGACCTGTTTTTTTAATCAGAGGCAAACATAGTAATTATAGTCTGCCTGATTACAAATGAAATTACAAATCTGTCCTTAGGGCACGTTAGTGTCCCCACCTAGATGTTATCAGCCTCCAAATCTCATTTAATCTTGACAGATGTGTAGTACCGAGGCACCACTGCAGGAAGGTCTACAAGTAAATTAATTTTACAAGTACTTTTTCCGCAGCATTCCCATGTTCTTCCAAAAGACTGCTAATTCATACAGCATTTCTGAAGCAACCTACATAACTTAATCAAGCAGTAAAATAACTGAACATCTATGATGACTTTGAGCTTTTGCTAAGTCTCTGGCTTCTCTTTGATAACCTAACTGTCTCAGCTTTATCAAGTGATACCAAAGGCCTACATTATACCGTTTTCCAAGTGTGTCAACTTCTTTTCTTCGGAAACTTCTTACTACCCCCTCCAAGCAAAACACAAACCGCCAAGTTCATTTGGGGAAAACAAAGTCATCTCTCTACGGTCGCTTCGGTTCACCGTTTTTTAATATGTTAGATCAATCCTGCTGACATAGGGGACTGCTCCCTGGCAGGAGCTGAGGAGGACACACACAGCGCTCTCTCTGTACTTCTCTCAGCATAGACAGCACTCAGAAGGAACACACACGAACTGACAGACCTACTCCATCAGCTGTGACCTGGAAGAAACCTGTCAGCCTGAAGGGTGAGAGAACATCAACAAACAACTAAGATGGCATCATCAGCCAGTCCCTGTTATCCCAAAACCAGAGCTGAGAGTCCCTGATCCGACACTGAACCTTCACACTGGCTGGGACTTCTCTCTTCAGGGAACCTCAAGTATCTCACCAGTGTAGACTTGAAGACTCGTTCAACAGCACAGTCTCGTGCTCCGCTGCAGATGGTGAACAGCTTGAAACCCCTGTGTTCTGAGACACCTTTAAAAATGTTTGTCCCAAGCAGAGTAGTACAACAGCCCTGATTCACTGAGAAGGACTTCTTTTTCAGCACGTTACCTGATCTACTGTAGCCACTAAAAAAAAGCTGACCACACGCTCAGCCAGCACAAAGCCTCCTGTGCAGCCACAGAAATGCCTCTTTCTAATTGCTTTCAAAACAGCAATTGAAAAAACTCCCAGCCTGGCTCTGAGCGTCACAACGTGGGAAGACAGTTCTCTGCATGTCCTAACCTTTCCAATATTTGTTCTTGACCTCAGAGCGCACATCGATTTGTGAGGACTGAAAGTGCTTTTTACTACCGTCTTTGTTAATATCTACTTGCTACACGTCTGCAAAGAAAAATGAGCGGTAGATGAGTAAAACATTGTTAGTTTTTCATCATCCGTTCCCTCCTGATTGCTCAAGTTTAGCAAGCAGAGGTTTTTTAGCCTTGGCTCATAAAACTGCCAGGGCAATATTGCAAGAGAAGGTAAAATGCATGTAAAACAAGAGGTTAAGAACCTACCTAATCTATTGTCACATGAAAAAAAAATAGGAAAGGTTAGATTACAAATGTGTCAAAGTCTGAGAAAGGCTACAGTGTTATTTCTTTGGATCAGAAGTGAGAAAGCCCCCAAACTATTGAAGGCTACAGACGGATATTTAATCTCAGATCACAGCAAGTAAAGCTCCTTCCAATTTGTATAAAATTTGCTCATAAAATATCACACACATCTGCTGATGATTCCAGCAATGACATTTTTTAACAGACCCACTCTCTATAAAATCATCCCATTTCAAAACCACTATAAGGAGGATACTAATAAACACCAGACCATGTGCGAGACATTCTGCTCAAGATGTCTGCAGTCACCAAGTGGTTAACGGTATGGGCAAGCAAATGCCTTCTAGAGGCTAAATTCGTATTATTAACTAAAAAGGACTTAGCAGAAGATCTTCTGGTATCCTAGTCACTGCTCAGCAGCGACACTTTCGGGTATAGGAAGCATTTTGAAGAATAGAGAAAAGGGGTTTTATGTCTACTTGAACCACTTACAGCTTCAGGCAGCAAATGCTCATTTCTATAATTTTTCACTAGCTGAGTTCTATCCAGCCCTGTCAGCTGCAGCCCTGCTTTTAATTACAGGTGGAAAAGGTCTGCTGACCACTTCTGCCTTCAGAGACACCCTGTTCGCCTGTTTGTCCATCCCTTTAGGCAATGTTTTATTCACCATTTTTTAACAAAGTAAAGTGATGAGGAAATGCAGCACCCCAAAACACTGAAAGACACAAAACAGGCACTGCCTTGCTGACCTGCCCTTAAACATCACTGGTGCTCCGACTGATGCTTGCAACATGAAGCGGAAAATGAAATGTGACTCCTGCCTCAGTTTCCAGACAGCAGAACTAACAGATGATTTACCAGTCTGGCTTGCTTCTATGTTAAATTCCTCTTTCCAGCTTCACTCAGCCACTTGTATTCAATGATGGGAAAGGAACAGGAACTGAACTGGAAAAGCAGCTTCCAGGGTCAGCCTCAAGCTAACTGGTGCTCAGAACACCTGCAATTTATGTCCAAAACTGAACAGTTTTTTCTTTAGGGAACAAACGCATCCCGACCTAAAAGCACACAGAGAGAATAACATAAGATCGGAACTGAACAAGCAATGAAAAAGAAACAACTATGCAGCTATTATGGATATCTGTTCTTAAAAGGTCTCAGTGAATACTCCACAGGGTGCCAGGAAGGACATGATTTAATCAGGACTTGAAGCCCTAAATCTTGTAGCCCTTTCCTCTGACTTCAAAGGCCACTTATGTCTTTGCATAGTCTTGAAAAGGAATTGCTTTGTAATATCCAAAAAGGTGACTTGAAAAGATCAGAAAGAAACATTTGAAACACCTTTGCCAACGTGTTCAGCTCTTCCTTTGAGGGGGGAAAAAAAACAAAGGTCTCTCATCTAGAGATGGAGAATGCAAAAGAAATCAAGATTTACCAAGATTATTTATTTTTAATTGCAACTGGTTCTATTTATTAACTTTCAAAATTACCTAAGCAGCCTGCCATTTACTAGACCTTATTCTTAGATATTATTATTGGTAATTGCTGTGTTATGATTACAAAGCACTGGCATAAATCTCACTCGGCACCTCTTTGGGTTTCTGAGGTCAGAATATTCACATGCTCTTCTCTGACCCCATGTTCCTAATTATTCGCCATGCATGCCTATGTGCAACTCATCACCAACTGTATCAACCCAAACACCAGCTGAATTCAGCTGGTCTGGAGATTTTGGTACGCTTTATGCTAAAGCATTGGTCTTCACTCTTTTGAATTTACCTTCCTTTCTAGGTTACTTTAGAAGCCAACTAGAAAGTTTCTCTTGTTATATACTATGCACTACATCTGATGCAAATGCCAAGAGGAGCGTGGTCCAAGTAGTAAAGTATGAGTTGATTCCCACCCACAGCTACCATTCTGCAAAGGAGATGAGGAATACTGATTTCAGCAGCAAACACTGTCTGAACAGCTGAACACTTTCTCCCGAACCCAGCATGCCCAGCTGGGATGCAGCCGTTGGTACCCCAGCGGTGCAGGCAGCAGCTGCTGCCAGGGGGAGGGCAGCAGCTCCCACAAGAAAGGGCAACCCAACCAGAAGGTCCCACGGTCCAGATCTGGCCACCACAACTGCCAAAGCTGGACCACCCCAGCTGGAAAGTATTTTGGGGAAGTGTATCTTCCTGCAGGGTTCAACGAGAATTTGCTTCCTGAAAATCTAGCGAGAATGTATCTTGTTTTACGTATTATGCAAATGTTAACAGGCAGAACTACAAGGCCTGGGTCAAAGCCAGCTAATCCAAAGGCCTGTTCTTAAGTAAACAGTGGAAAACCACTTTACTTCAGAGCCTCCCACAGAAACCGTACAGGAAATCTCTGTTTTACCCTTTCCTCTGAACCAGTTGTGCCGTGCAAGGTTAAATGATAATCTTGTAGTAAGTGTATATGCAAAATAGTAAGTCTTTGTTTGAAAATATCTGGAACGCAGCTGGGAGCTGTGAATACTCTATATCTAAATTAAGCTCAGTTCGGATCATATAATGACTTCAACGACTTGTTTTTAAATAAATCACTTGTGGTGAAAAGAACCAGAGTGGTAGTTTTGGAGACAGCAACTCTTCTTATGTACAGGATGAGTACAACACAAGCAGTACTAGAGTACATTGTGCCCACAGATCTGTTTCTACTAACTTACTTCACTTTGGAGCCACCTCCAAATCTCAAAAGAATCACATCTCCTTGGGCCTCCCTTTCTTCTTCCATCCACCTACAGAAGCTCTGCCCACACATCCTTTAATTTAAAAAGATAAACCAACAGGTTGCTCCTGTCCCAGCATCATTTCTATAGGTATCTCATTACTGTGACTCCTGCTCTCCACATTTAACAGGCTCACACCTTTGCAGAATTTGAAGCAGTTTTATCTGGTATGATGCATAGGGTAAGAACCCACTTGCTTTCTTGCTCACATGTCAAGAGAAGGTAGCATGCAGATAATCACAGTGGCATTTCCAACCTCCCCAGTTTAGTCAGAACTTTCTCTCTAATGAAACTACCAAAAAAGGGCTGGCTGTGCTGGTAAATCCCACAGCAGGTATTCACGGCCAGAGGGTGATAAGCTAAGGTCACCAGCAAGCAACAAGTTTAGCCTCTAGCATCCTGTACCAGACTTGAAAATGGGATAGGACTAAGAGGGCTGGCACTCGGCCATTCACTACTCCTACATTTGGCGACTCAACGGTCCAGGAAGTAAAAACAAATCTGCTTTTGACCTCACAGTAAGGTGCACACTGTTACACATTCAGGTAGTACTTAAGATTCGACACAGATAGCTGTGGGTTTTTTAAGCTGAATTACTCAGGCCCCCTTGATCTCATGCTGTCATATAAAAAATCTGTTTCCTCTAATATAGTTTCATACAGGCAGGTCTTCAAGCACCTTTTTAGCCCTGCAAACACATGCATGAGACTTAATGACTATGCTTATGTAGGCAGGTTTAGATTATCAGTTGCATACAGTGGCTACCTTAAATACCTAGGCAATTTTTTCCAGATGTTGCTTAAGGTCTATTTACCCTACATTAAGTTCTATTTATTGTACATGCTGGATTCTCTCTGTGGTTGTGTTAAGAAAGCAGACTCATGTTATACATGCTCTCTATGTAGAGTACACAGTCCAAGGTTTTAGGAACCATTCCAGTTAAGGAGTCATGATGACTAAATAGCAAAATACAGCTCATTGCTACGAGCATCATAACCATGACACATAATAATAATAATGTCTTTAGTAGCAAAACCCAGACTTTTACAACAGGAAATATTTATATGAATGTGCACTTTGAAGATAGTCAAAGAATAAGATATGCTTCAGCAGAGAATAGCCAACTTTTGAAGACTCAGACCGTGGCCATTTCAAATATAATTTCAAATTATATTCATGCTGCTGACACTACAAATAAAATCTAAAAAGTAGATGCAGTACAGACAATAAGTGAAGAATTCCCACGCACTGACTTGGTAACATATCTCATCCCAAACACATCCCAAAGAGCGAGACAAGGCTTCCACTCCCAGGCACACTCTGTTCAGTTTTCTGTCCTATTATTCTCACTGCTAAAAAAGCCACAGCTGTTTTATATCAGGACACCCAGTGTTCATGAGCCACCCCGAGGCAAGGACATGGCATAGAGCAGGCACTGTGAGCTCATCCCAAGGTACATCACTCAGGCTGTCCTCTGCTGACATATAGCACTGTCCTCAGTTTCCCTTGGAGTAGAGCTGAAGTGCCTTGCTCTCTTCATGGGTTTATGCTGGATGGCATACGAGTATTTTTTATCCTCAGGCAATTAGTTACTGAGGTGTTCTTTCAAAGGAGTGAAGACAAGGCATGGCCCTGCCAAACAGCAAGCCAGTTCCTATGACAACTTTCCACTGCAGCCTGGCTGGAGACCATTAATTCACCTTCCCCAGGCCAAGCAGCTTCTACGTGGTAATGTTATTTGGGTCATCACAGACCTGTGCAGGATTTTCACCAGTGGCCAAGCAACGGCAGGTTGCATGGTACTGAACCACCCAGATCCCACAGCACTCCCCAGTTTCAAACTCCGACAAAAGAATGGGTTCGCTGAGCGCGACTGCACGACCCTGCTTCTGTCTCTTGGCCAAGATTTTCAGGGCAGAGCTGCAGTGAGCCTTTCTTCCTGCACCTCCTTGCAAGTCAGCATCTACAATTTGTGTAGGATTCAAAGGTTGCAGATCATCTCAGTTTGTGCTGGAGAACCACAAACCTATTCTGCAGCCGGCCCGGGGCCTTCCCCAGATAACAGCTGACGCTGCAAGCTAACTAACCATCTGTCAGTTTTAACTGAAGCATTATTTTATTAAGCTGAACTACAAATAACAGGTATGATGTGAGCAAATAAAACTCTCTGCTTTTTCAATAAGCATCAGTTAAACATCGTATTTTAATAACTTGCTTCCCTTTTACTTTGGACACAAAAATACTATACTAGTGTATTTTTAAAGGAAATAAAACACTCCTTTCAATGGTTCCTTGAAGAGTACAATACCACAGTGTTTACCAGTAAACACTACACAAAGGTTTCTGTTTTTTCAAAAGCAAACATTCCCCTGGAAGTTTAAAAAAAAGTCTAGGATAAATATTTCTAGTGGTTTTAGGAAGGGTCTATCAACTTTCAACTCAAGCTATATTAGGAATCAAACATGACATGGAGTAACAATTCAAGGGGGATTTATCACGATGATGATGATGATGATTATTATTACTAAAAATTGCCTACAAACTGGAAAATTGCCTGGGAAAATTTCAGCTTGCATCTGATTTTTGCTAGCGTGCATCTGATTTTTGCTAGCGTATATCCTAGAAACAGTGTATAACACTAATGCTACCAATGCAAATATACTAATAGGCTGTTAATTTCAAACCTCAGCTGAAAACATTTCTCCCATTCTTACAGTTTTTCTCCCCATTTATCTCCGCAATTGTACTTAATTCAATGGAGCGTTTTAAATGTAATTCAGTGGTGCATTTTGCCATACAACTTGTTTGAATGACGCTATACAGAGTAAAGGTTGTATTGTACTATATAATGAAACTACGTCTATGCTTGAACAAACTCCAACTGCTGTTAATCAAACCAGCAAGTTCCTGAATGGTCTTTTGGACTCTGGACTAATGGCAATAGACTATTTTAAACAGCAGTTCTACTCTAAAATATGTTTAGGTTGACACAGGCTGACAAGGACTGTGACAGACTTCCAGAACTAAGCTGATCAGTTTGCAAGTAAAGCCCAGGGGTTCTCCTCACTGCTAGAACTACAAATTCAGCACGTGAACCAAAGATCGAAACGTAGTTTTGAGTTTCGTTTCTGGTTTTCAATAAAGCCATGTAGGGACCTAAAAGGACCTGAAAATCTCCAGATTTTCAGTTTATGCACTAGTGACAACAGGTCTATGGATCAACACAATATATTTCAGCCAGTGACAGGATGTTGTTCTACACTGACCCAGGGAACCATGCGGACAGGTAAGGGGGAGACGTTTCCAAGTGACTACGCAGAAAGCATTTTGCAATCTTTGAGGTTCAAATGGTAAGCCTTCCAGAGCTTAAAAAAAAAAAAAAAAAAAAATCTTTTAAAACGTAACTGGTTATGCTTTGGGAGGAATGTTCTCAAGACCACGTCAAAGGAGATCCTTAGCATCCAGCTTGGCAGCCTTTAGAAACACTAGCAAGGGAATAAACGCGAGGGTTTCATAATCTCAGTTAGTTCCAGGAATTTTGAAAACTGCCTGTGCTACAAGAAACAGCACTGCCCTATTAAGTCATCTAGTCTATCAGAAGCCGGTGTGGGCTTGTTTCCGCCATACATTTTGCAACGTTATT